>CM069412.1:209240946-209925946 GCA_035609135.1 Eleutherodactylus coqui | reverse complement strand
TAGCAAGGCATACCTTAGCTAAGCACCACACTACCTCCAACAAAGCACAATCACTGCCTGCATGACACTCCGCTGCCACTTCTCCTGGGTAACATGCTGCCCAACCCCCCCCCCCCCCGCATGACCCAGTGTCCACAGCGCACACCAAAGTGTCCCTGCGCAGCCTTCAGCTGCCCTCATGCCACACGCTGGCCTCATAGCCACACCACCCTCATGTCTATTTATAAGTGCGTCTGCCATGAGGAGGAACCGCAGGCACACACTGCAAAGGGTTGGCACGGCCAGGCAGCGACCCTCTTTAAAGGGGGCGGGGCGATAGCCCATAATGCTGTACAGAAGCAATGAGAAATCCAATCCTTCAGGAGCTGCACACGTGGGCATAGCAATGGGGAACCCATGTGCGACACACTATTCATTCTGTCAAGGTGTCTGCATGCCCCAGTCAGACCGGGGTTTTTTTTATAAATAGTCACAGGCAGGTACAACTCCGCAATGGGAATTCCGTGTGCACCCACAGCATGGGTGGCTCCCTGGAACCCACCGGCGGTATATAAATGTATCCCATTGCAGTGCCCAGCACAGCTGAGATAACGTCCGATTAAATGCAGGTGGTCTTCGGCCCACACTGCATGCCCCAGTCTGACCGGGGTTTTTAATACATAGACACTGGCAGGTACAAATCCCTAATGTGAAGTCCGTGTGGACCGACAGCATGGGTGGCTCCCTGGAACCCACCGGCGATACATAAATATACCCCATTGCAGTGCCCAGCACAGCTGAGGTAACGTCAGCTTTAATGCAGGTGGGCTACAAATTACTAGGATTACAGTGTAGGCGAGGGCCCCCAAAAAATTGGTGTACCAACAGTACAAATGTACTTCAGAAAAATTGCCCATGCCCAACCAAGAGGGCAGGTGAAACCCATTAATCGCTTTGGTTAATGTGGCATAAAGAGGTTGTCTCGCGCCGAAACGGGGTTTTTTTTTCCATAGGCCCCTCGTTTGGCGCAGGACAACCCCAAAGGATGTGTTAAAAAAAAATAAAAAAAATTGTTGCTTACCCGAATCCACGCTCTGCGACATCTTCCTTCTTCCTTCACCAAGATGGCCACCGGGATCTTCACCCACGATGCACCGCAGGTCTTCTCCCATGGTGCACCGTGGGCTCTGTGCGGTCCATTGCCGATTCCAGCCTCCTGATTGGCTGGAATCGGCACACGGGGCGGGGCTACGAGGACCAGCTCTCCGGCACGAGCGGCCCCATTCACCAGGAAGAAGACTGCACAGCGCAAGCGCGTCTAAAAAAGCAAGACGACATCAGAATTAGACGGATCCATGGCGACGGGGACGCCAGCAACGGAGCAGGTAAGTGAATAACTTCTGTATGGCTCATAATTAATGCACAATGTACATTACAAAGTGCATTAATATGGCCATACAGAAGTGTATAGACCCACTTGCTGCCGCGGGACAACCCCTTTAATTTGTAACTAGGCCTGGAGGCAGCCCAGTTAAAATAAAAATTGGTTCGGGTGAAAGTTTCAACGCTTTAATAAGAATTGAAACGTATAAACATTGTTTACAAAAGTAATATGACTGAGCCTTGTGGGCCTAAGAAAAATTGCCCGTTCGGCGTGATTACGTGAGGTTTCAGGAGCAGGAGGAGGAGGAGGAGGAGGAATATAATAGACAGATTGATGAAGCTAAAAGGTCTGCGTTTTTATGGTGATAGAGAACGATGCTTCCATCCGCGGGTGCAGCCTACGTATTGTTTTTAATGAAAGCCTCTGAGGCTGGCTGGGATGACGATGGTAGGGACGTTATAAAATTATGTAGAGGTTCTGGTTGGTTGTCAGGGGTGCTCCCTTCATCTGTTCTAGGGCGCTGTTTCAATGGACTATCCGATGGGGAGTTCATTGTAAGATGAGGACCTTGCTTTGTAGGCACCGATATGGCTGCAGTCATTTTGTTGTGAGCCTGTGGGGGGGATTTCTGTCTGATTGTGGGGTGAGATGTGTGGGCAATCACTCATCAGATCACCGGGTTCACAGTTTAGCAGGGAGGTTTTAACATGTTCTGACCGGGAATATTGTTTGAGTGGATTGTCTGGAGCTATTTCAGCCTGATGAAGGTGGCCATGCTTTGTGGAGGCTGAGATGGCCGCCGCCATTTTAGTGTGGGAGTGTAATGGGGGGCTCTGTATCTCCTTGCTGTTCTGACTGTGTGGTGAGGGGGATGAAGTCTCACTCACCAGACCCTGCGGTTCCCGGTCCGGGGGGTGGCGTTCTGCGTGGTCCGAGTCAGTGTCGGTGCTCTCTCCCTCTCTGCACGCCGTTTGTGAGATGGGAGAAGCCGGGAAGCTGTCAGCTCTCAGGCGCGGGACCTCCGTCGGGAGGAAGAACTCCTCTAAGCATCCCGGCTGAGACCGGGAGGGACGGTGTCGGGTCATTGCTGTGGTGAGGAGAGTCGGAGGCTGCACTGCGCTATGACAGGTGAGCGGAGGGCTGCTTTTCCTGTGGGTTTTCGGTGGTGTTGGCATGGAGCGTACGGACTATGCTGCCATCTTCAAGCTCGGCTAGGCCACGTCCCGCAGCCTACGTATTGTTAAGGTATTGCTGCTGTCCGCTGGTGGAGAAGAGAACTCTGGGGAAATCCAGGCTTTGTTCATCTTGATGAGTGTTAGCCTGTCGGCACTGTCGCTTGACAGGCGGGTACGCTTATCTGTGATGATTCCCCCAGCCACACTAAACACACTCTCCGACAAGACGCTAGCCGCAGGACAAGCAAGCACCTCCAGGGCATACAGCGCGAGTTCAGGCCACGTGTCCAGCTTCGACACCCAGTAGTTGTAGGGGGCAGAGGCGTCATGGAGGACGGTCGTGCGATCGGCTACGTACTCCCTCACCATCCTTTTACAGTGCTCCCGCCGACTCAGCCTTGACTGGGGAGCGGTGACACAGTCTTGCTGGGGAGCTAGAAAGCTGTCAAAGGCCTTGGATAGTGTTACCCTGCCTGTGCTGTACATGCTGCCTGATCTCTGCGCCTCCCCTGCTACCTGGCCCTCGGAACTGCGCCTTCTGCCACTAGCGCTGTCGGATGGGAATTTTACCATAAGTTTGTCCGCCAGGGTCCTGTGGTATAGCATCACTCTCGAACCCCTTTCCTCTTCGGGTATGAGAGTGGAAAGGTTCTCCTTATACCGTGGGTCGAGCAGTGTGTACACCCAGTAATCCGTAGTGGCCAGAATGCGTGTAACGTGAGGGTCACGAGAAAGGCATCCTAACATGAAGTCAGCCATGTGTGCCAGGGTACCTGTACGCAACACATGGCTGTCCTCACTAGGAAGATCACTTTCAGGATCCTCCTCTTCCTCCTCCTCAGGCCATACACGCTGAAAGGATGACAGGCAAGCAGCATGGGTACCCTCAGCAGTTGGCCAAGCTGTCTCTTCCCCCTCCTCCTCATCCTCCTCATGCTCCTCCTCCTCAACGCGCTGAGAAATAGACAGGAGGGTGCTCTGACTATCCAGCGACATACTGTCTTCCCCCGCCTCCGTTTCCGAGCGCAAAGCGTCTGCCTTTATGTTTTGCAGGGAACTTCTCAAGAGGCATAGCAGAGGAATGGGTGACGCTAATGATTGCAGCATCGCCGCTCACCATCTGGGTAGACTCCTCAAAGTTTCCAAGGACCTGGCAGATGTCTGCCAACCAGGCCCACTCTTCTGTAAAGAATTGAGGAGGCTGACTCCCACTACGCCGCCCATGTTGGAGTTGGTATACCACTATAGCTCTACGCTGCTCATAGAGCCTGGCCAACATGTGGAGCGTAGAGTTCCACCGTGTGGGCACGTCGCACAGCAGTCGGTGCACTGGCAGATTAAACCGATGTTGCAGGGTCCGCAGGGTGGCAGCGTCCGTCTTGGAGTAGCGGAAATGTGCGCGCTGACCCGGCGCACCTTTCCGAGCAGTTCTGACAAGCGTGGGTAGCTTTTCAGAAAGCGCTGAACCACCAAATTAAAGACGTGGGCCAGGCATGGCACGTGCGTGAGGCTGCCGAGCTGCAGAGCCGCCACCAGGTTACAGCCGTTGTCACACACGGCCATGCCCAGTTGGAGGCTCAGCAGCGCAAGCCAGCGGTCGGTCTGCTCTGTCAGACCCTGCAGCAGTTCGTGGGCCGTGTGCCTCTTCTCTCCTAAGCCGAGTAGTTTCAGCTCGGCCTACTGACACTTGGCCACCGCTGTGCTGCCACGACGCGCGACACCGACTGCTGGCGACGTGCTGCTGCTGACACATCTTGATTGCGAGACAGAGGTTGCGTAGGAGGAGGAGGAGGAGGGTGGTTTAGTGGAGGAAGCATACACTGCCGCAGATACCAGCACCGAGCTGGGGCCCGCAATTCTGGGGGTGGGTAGGACGTGAGCGGTCCCAGGCTCTGACTCGGTCCCAGCCTCCACTAAATTCACCCAATGTGCCGTCAGGGAGATATAGTGGCCCTGCCCGCCTGTGCTTGTCCACGTGTCCGTTGTTAAGTGGACCTTGGCAGTAACCGCGTTGGTGAGGGCGCGTACAATGTTGCGGGAGACGTGGTCGTGCAGGGCTGCGACGGCACATCGAGAAAAGTAGTGGCGACTGCGAACCGAGTAGCACGGGGCCGCCACCGCCATCATGTTTTTGAAAGCCTCCATTTCCACAACCCTATACGGCAGCATCTCTAGGCTGATCAATTTGGCTACGTGCACGTTTAACGCTTGAGCGTGCGGGTGCGTGGCTGTGTACTTGCGCTTGCGCTCAAACACTTGCGCTAGCGACGGCTGGACGGTGCGCTGAGAGACATTGCTGGATGGGGCCGAGGACAGCGGAGGTGAGGGTGTGGGTGCAGGCCAGGAGACGGTAGTGCCTGTGTCCTGAGAGGGGGGTTGGATCTCAGTGGCAGGTTGGGGCACAGGGGAAGAGGCAGTGGTGCAAACCGGAAGCGGTGAACGGCCTTCATCCCACCTTGTGGGGTGCTTGGCCATCATATGTCTGCGCATGCTGGTGGTGGTGAGGCTGGTGGTGGTGGCTCCACGGCTGATCTTGGCGCGACAAACCTTACACACCACAGTTCGTCGGTCGTCTGCACTCAGTGAAAAACTGCCAGACCTTTGAGCACCTCAGCCTCTGCAGGGTGACATGGCGCGAGGGGGCGCTTTGGGAAACAGTTGGTGGATTATTCGGTCTGGCCCTGCCTCTACCCCTGGCCACCGCACTGGCTCTTCCAACCTGCCCTGCTGCTGCACTTGCCTCCCCCTCTGAAGACCTGTCCTCAGTAGGCTTAGCAAACCAGGTGGGGTCAGTCACCTCATCGTCCTGCTGCTCTTCCTCCGAATCCTCTGTGCGCTCCTGCCTCGGACTTACTGCAATTACTACTACCTGAGTGATAGACAACTGTGTCTCATCGTCATCGTCCTCCTCACCCACTGAAAGCTCTTGAGACAGTTGCCGGAAGTCCCCAGCCTCATCCCCCGGACCCCGGGAACTTTCCAAAGGTTGGGCATCGGTCACGACAAACTCCTCCAGTGGGAGAGGAACCATTGCTGCCCATTCTGGGCAGGGGCCCGAGAACAGTTCCTGGGAGTCTGCCTGCTCCTCAGAATGTGTCATTGTAATGGAGTGAGGAGGCTGGGAGGAATGAGGAGCAGCAGCCAGAGGATTCAGAGTTGCAGCAGTGGACGGCGCAGAACTCTGGGTGGTCGATAGATTGCTGGATACACTTTCTGCCATCCACGACAGGACCTGCTCACACTGCTCATTTTCTAATAAAGGTCTACCGCGTGGACCCATTAATTGTGAGATGAATGTGGGGACGCCAGAAACGTGCCTCTCTCCTAATCCTGCAGCAATCGGCTGTGATACACCTGGATCAGGAGCTCGGCCTGTGCCCACACCCTGACTTGGGCCTCCGCGTCCTCGTCCACGTCCTCTAGGCCTACCCCTACCCCTCAGCATGGTGTATTACCAGTAGTGCAGAAACAGAACTCTGTAATTAAATGTGCCGCTTATTGGCCTGTGGTTGGAGGCTGACTTCGCTTACGGAACGCACAGCAGAGCCAGGAAATAATTTTGCGCAAGCCTGTAGTGAGACATAGGTGCGTATGACTGAGCTAGTGGAATTCACAGCGCAGAAGCAGTCAAGTGGCCAAAGGCCAGTGGTAGGCCTTAAGTATTTTAATTCTATTTTTTTAAAGGCTGAGCTGAGACAGCCGACAGATACTGTAGGCAGCGTATATATTGTATACTGTTTCCCTCTGGCGCTATGACGGCGGTGGTGTAACGGGCACAGCAGAGCCAGGAAACAATTTTGCGCACGCCTGCTGTAACGCTTAGCTGCGTATTAATTAGGACTACTACCCCCAGCAGACACGCAGTACACTGAAGACTGTCACAGGCAGCCCAAATATAGTATTTTTTCCCAAATTTGTTTGAAAAAGCCCACTGCCTATATAGACAGTATATCTCTTTCACCTTTCCCACTGTCCCTGCCTCACCAGTACTGGCCCTATACTATGTAAAATTACTGCAGACTGTTTCCCTCTGGACGAGATGACGGCGGTGATGTAACGGGCAATGCAGAGCCAGGAAACAATTTTGTGCAAGCCTGTAGTGAGACGTAGGTGCGTATGACTGAGCTAGTGGAATTCACAGCGCAGAAGCAGTCAAGTGTCCAAAGGCCAGTAGTAGGCCTTAAGTATTTTGCTTCTATTTTTTTAAAGGCTGAGCTGAGACAGCAGACAGATACTGTAGGCAGCGTATATATGTATACTGTTTCCCACTGGACGGGATGACGGTGGTGATATAACGGAGACAGCAGAGCCAGCAAACAATTTTGCGCAAGCCTGCTGTAACACTTAGCTGCGTATTAATTAGGACTACTACCCCCAGCAGACACGCAGTACACTCAAGACGGTCACAGGCAGCCCAAAGATAGTATTTTTCCCAAATTTGTTTGAAAAAGCTCACTGTCTATATAGACAGTATATCTCTTTCCCTGCCTCACCAGTACTGGCCCTATACTCTGTACAATGACTGCAGACTGAGGACGCAATGCTCTGCACGCCCGATATACAAAAAAAAAATGGGCAACACTGCTAAAAGCAGCCTCAACAGTACTGCACACGGTCATATGTGGCCCTAAGAAGGACCGTTGGGGTTCTTGAAGCCTAATATTACACCTTACACTCTCCCTATAGCAACAGCAGCAGCACTTTCCCTGATCTCTGTCAGCATGCATCTGTGGCGAGCCGCGGGAGGGGCAGATTTTAATACTTGGGTGTCACCTGATCTCCCCAGCCACTCACTGCAGGGGGGTGGTATAGAGCTGGAACGTCACAGGAGGAAGTTGTAATGCCTTCCCTGTCTTTCTATTGGCCAGAAAAGCGAGCTAACGTCTCAGAGATGAAAGTGAAAGTAACCCGAACATCGCGTGGTACTCGTCTCGAGTAACGAGCATCTCGAACACGCTAATACTCGAACGAGCATCAAGCTCGGACGAGTACGTTCGCTCATCTCTAATCATTACACAAACAAGGAAAAGAATACATAAAGATGGCAGCGATACTGAATATTGGAGATATCGTTGGAAGTATACATCATAAGGTCTTGGTAGTGTTCCTTTTAACTTTGATAAGACAGAACGGGGGCGCTATCACCAACTGTCACCAGATTCCTGTGACTGCAAAAGACCTCCAGTAAGATCTGGTGGCAGCAGCACTGAGGTCTCTGCACACTAAGGCACATAGTAAATGCTGTGGGTCTTAATGTCCAAACTCTTAAGACATCACCTCCACTAACCCAAAAGCACAAGAAAAGTTCCCTCCAGTATACTCTTAAGACATATAAATACAGTGAAGCATGGCGGTGGCTCGACAAGGCGCTGGGACTGGAAACTGCAGCCTGTGGAGGGTAAGATGGATTCCATCACGTATCAGGAGGTTCTAGGAGATAACGTCTTCTGTAAGGAAGCTGAAGCTTGGACCTTCCAACAGGATATCACTCCCCAGCAGACCTCACAATCCACCAAGGCTTGGGTTAACAAGAAGGCCTGGAAGATTCTGGAGCTGCCATCCGTCTTTGCTGGGGCATGAAGGAGGAGGTTGCAGGTCACCAAGAATATTAGTGAGCTGGAGGCCGTTGTCCATGAGGAGCGGGGTAAGACTCCTCAGGAACATCTGTCTGGACATCACGTCTGCAGCCGGTCAGAGGAGCAAGAGACTCTCTACGAAGTACTAAAGACATCGGTCATGGGGGGAGATAATCCTAGTCAGTGACAGCAGTATCTTGTGGAAAAACTTGATTGTGTTCAGATCTTTAAATTATTACCAGAAAAACAGCTGAAAGTTCATAAATTTGCCAAATAAACCTGATTTTGCACCAAGGGATGAATAATTTGATTGCAACAGTAGCGGCTTGGTCTGAGTGGTTTAGATGCAGTGAGTTAGTAGCATTCACGGCTGGGGCATTTATACAATATATCACTCTCAACGTGCTGCGTAAATGGTAGATGTGGCAGGTAGCGCCATATTGCAAATATAGAGACCATTCTGGGTGACTCATTCCCTGCCCTACATGTCCAGTAGTTACCCTTCCTAGGTAAACCACTAGATCATTTCATGGGCTCGGAGCCTTAAAGGAATGTGTTATCAGAAAACTAGTGATTGTTAAAATATGTACAGCATAGTGACATGGAAAAAAGACACCTAAACTACTGTATATGTTTAAATAGATGCTGGTACACTGTTGACAAAAGTATCGAACCCCCACCAAGGGGTATAGAGACATCCCGGACAATGTTGCATCACCTCCCCTGTGGTAATACTCCGGTACAGCTCTGTGTGTCCACCAACATGACAAGCGCCATGTTATACTGCACGCAGTGTGGAGGAGCAGAACGTCTGCAGACTTCATTGGCCGACCCAAAGTCCGGATCTCAATCCCATCGAGCGGGAGGAACTATACCGCTGTGTCCGTGCGCCCAACACACCCATCATTTTCCCCCATCACTATCTGAAGCTCCTCAAGGAATGGAGGCAAATCCCGCCACACATCTATGGGGATTTGGTGGGAAGCGACCATGGATGGTTACTGCAATGACTGAGGCCAAAGGTAGCCCAACACCGGATGGAAAAATGTTGAATTTCAGCCTTTTCTATGTGTGTCCAACACTGAGGCAGCTCTACGGAACACAATGTCAAAGACCATAGAAACAACAGACTGGAGGGAACTCATTGACACCTCTGGGAGAATGATGTGCGAATGCTCTGTTAACTATGCAGGGAGGGGGAGGAGGAGTGCTGTAACTAATCTTTCATTTCTCATTTACAACATTAAACTTTATTTAAAAACCAGTTTGCTGGCTGCTTCCCGAGGCCCCAAGAACATGGCATCATAATGGAACTATAAACTTGAGACCTTGTTTCAAAATCTTCTATGTGGAAGCAGGACATTAATCGGCATCGCTGGCCTGGCATAAAATGTTGTGTTGTATTGTGTACTTGGCCGTGTGCATGTCCTACCTGCCACCAGCTATGGTTGATATTGTCCATAAACTCTGCTTCTTGATCCCACCGTAACATTCACCCATTCATTGTCTGATTTGATTACCAGAGGGGGCTCAATGGGGGTACTAAGTGACAAAGAAATGGCTTATCCAGTTCCCAAAAATCCTATTCTTGCAAATTTTTATGGGATTCCCAAATCTCACAAAAATGTATTTCCACCTCCCATGCGCCCAATAGTTTCGGGACGAGGATCCCTATGTGAGAGACTCAGCAATTGGGTAGATAGAAAATTACAGCCTGTGGTAGTTCAAATCCCCGGATATATTCCTAATAGCAACAAAGTCATTCAAATATTGGCAGGACACAAATGGGGGGCGGATAAAACCTGGGTAACTTGCGATGTCAAAGCACTGTATTCCTCTGTCCCACACCATTTGGCGCTACAGGCTCTTGCATCTCACCTCAGGTCTCATGCACAATATAATGATTCTGGAAGAGCTTCTTTGATGAAAACATTATGTGTCAGTAGGAATTCAGTTGCTTCCAAGTTCAATTCCACACAATCCTTACAATTGGTGGGGGCGCCAATGGGCTCAAGATTCTCCCCTTCTTTAGCAATATTGTATATGTCATGGTGGGAATCCAGATCTATTTATGATCAGTGTAACCCCTTTAGCGACAACATATGTTGGTATGGGCGTTATATTGAGGACGTGATTATTATATGGCACATGACTAGTGATGGTATGAACAGAGACGAAACAAGAAACAAGATCAAACTAACCAGTTTTTTAACTTCTATCAATGGAAATGATTGCAATCTAGAATTCACCATGGACTTTGATCACAAACAGATCCCTTTTTTGGATATTCTTATGAAGGGAAATAGTCAGGATGGGTCCATCACCGGCGTATTGTACAGAAAAACAGATGCCGGTAATACGATTTTACACGCATCAAGTTGCCATCCGATGCAAACTATACAAACGATCCCATTGGGGGAGCCATTGAGGGCAAAGCGCCTTTGTACTTTAACCCCTTAACGACCAATGACGTACCTGGTACGTCATGGAGCGTCGGGGTATGTATGAAGAGAGGTTGCGATGCAACCTCTCTTCATACAGTGCGGGCATCAGCTGTTTATAACAGCTGACATCCGCGGGCAATAGCCGCGAGCGGCCGATCGCGGCTATTAACCATTTAAATGCCGCTGTCAATTCTGACAGCGGCATTTAAATCCCCCGAACGATGTTCGGGGGTCCCGCACGGCCCCCCCGCGGTGAGATCGGGAGAGCCGTGCATGTGTCATGGCAGCCGGGGGCCTAATGAAAGGCCCCAGGGCTGCCTTAGCAGACTGCCTATCAAGCCGTCCCCGTGGGGTGGCTTCATAGGCTGCCTGTCAAAAAGCAATATGACGTAATGCTATAGCATTACGTCATACTGCAGGAGCGATCAAAGCATCGCATCTTAAAGTCCCCCAGGGGGACTTCAAAGTAAAGTAAAAAATAAAATCAATAAAGTTTTTTTTTAATTGAAAAAAAAAAAAGTTGTAAAAGTTTAAATCACCCGCCTTTTGCCATATCTATTATTAAAAAATCTAAATAATAAATTAAAAATATGTATTTGATATCGCCGCGTCCGTAAAAGTCCGAACTATCAAAGTACCACATAATTTTTCCCGCACAGTGAACGTCGTTCGAAAAAAGAAATAAAGAGCACCAGAAATGCATTTTTTTAGTTACCCTGTCTCCCAGAAAAAACGCAATAAAAAGCGATCAAAAAGTTGTATGTATTCCAAAACAGTACTATCAGAAACTACAGGACATCCCGCAAAAAATGAGACCTTGCTCAACGACATCGGCGGAAAGATAAAAAAGTTATTGTGCACAAAATGACCGCAGAAAATAATTGAAAAACATTTTATGTCTTTAAAAAAAAAAAAGAGGAGTATAGTAAAAAAAAACCTAAACAAGTTTGGCATCGTAGTAATCGGACCGACCCATAGAATAAAGTTATCATGTCGTTTTTGTTGCCATTTGTGCGCCGTAGAAGCAAGACGCACTAAAAGATGGCAAAATGTCGTTTTTTTTTTTCATTTTACTCCACTTAGAATTTTTTAAAAGTTTTTCAGTACATTATATGGTACTTTAAATAGCACTATTGAAAAATACAACTCGTCCCGCAAAAAACAAGCCCTCATACAGCGACGTGGATGGATAAATAAAGGAGTTATGATTTTTTTAAAGGGGGGAGGAAAAAACGAAAATGGAAAAAGAAAAATGCCCGCGTCATTAAGGGGTTAAAGGGGTTGTCCCGCGAAAGCAAGTGGGGGTATACACTTCTGTATGGCCATATTAATGCACTTTGTAATGTACATTGTGCATTAATTATGAGCCATACAGAAGTTTTTCACTTACCTGTTCCGTTGCTAGCGTCCTCGTCTCCATGGTGCAGTCTAATTTTCAGCGTCTAATCGCCCGATTAGACGCGCTCGCGCAGTCCGGTCTTCTGCTTTTCTCAATGGGGCCGCTCGTGCCGGAGAGCGGCTCCTCGTAGCCCCGCCCCGTCACGTGCCGATTCCAGCCAATCAGGAGGCTGGAATCGGCAATGGACCGCACAGAAGAGCTGCGGTCCACCGAGGGAGAAGATCCCGGCGGCCATCTTCACCAGGTAAGTAAGAAGTCATCGGAGCGCGGGGATTCAGGTAAGCACTGTCCGGTTTTTATTTTTAACCCCTGCATCGGGTTTGTCTCGCGTCGAACGGGGGGGCTATTGAAAAAAAACAAAAAACGTTTCGGCGCGGGACAACCCCTTTAAGGGAAATAGTCAGGATGGGTCAATCACCAGTGTATTGTATAGAAAAAAAGATGCTGGTAATACGATTTTACACGCATCAAGTTGCCATCCGATGCAAACTATACAAGCGATCCCATTGGAGGAGCTATTGAGGGCAAAGCGCCTTTGCACTTTAAGTACAGATTACCAACATGCAGAAAAAGAAATCTGTGATAGGTTGCAAAACAGGGGATATGGAAAACGGGATACGGAAAACACATTCTACAACGAGCAAAAAAAACTTGCTTCTAGACAAACAAGAGAAAGGAGTTTAAATGAGAAGCATTCAGACAGATTTAAAAGCAGAGAATGCATCACATGTAGAGATGAGCGAGCGTACTCGGATAAGCACTACTCGCTCAAGTAATTTGCTTTATCCGAGTATCGCTGTGCTCGGGTCTGAAGATTCGGGTGCCGCTGCGGCTGACAGGTGAGTCGCAGCGGGGAGCAGGGGAGAGCGGGCGGGAGAGAAGGAGAGAAAGATCTTACCTCCGTTCCTCCCCGCTCTCCCCTGCAGCTCCCCGCTCCGTGCCGGCACCCGAATCTTCAGGGACTACGCATGCCTCTTGTACATCGTGAGTGATAATTGTTCTCATGTGAAACCGATTTTGTGTCAACAAACTAATAATTAAAGGTGAGAAAAGGACAAAATCGGAACCCTTTGAGAGATACATTAGGAAGGACTGACGTCCGGGGAAGGGGTCAGATCCCCTCCGTTGGGGCAGCTGCATGCCTTAGAGTACTGCATGACGGAACGATTCCTCCTTCGATAACCGGTATACAGTCATGTTTCCAGAGACGGAGTTTTACTAGCAATTTTTATATATTTGTTTTTCATTGTTTGTCGTTCCTTCATTTAAGGCCGCGTATTTGCGAATTCTCCGGACGCAGCCTGTGTAATAGGACTTAAGAAGAAAGTTGTGGCATTTACATCGGTTTGTGAATTGAAAAAAGTTACTGACTTTGAGTAAGTATACTAAACCTATTGGACCGAATATGTTGTAAAGGGATTCCCTGGGCTCCTACAGCGGCAGGATGGTCCATAGAGGAGCGTCTGCCCGGTGACCAACGGCCTTATTTCTTCTATGTTGGAAGCAGACTAGCTTTAGCTTCTGGGCATGGAGGCCATATGTCCCTCTAGTACAGGGATACATAAACCTCCATGTGCTCCCATAAGGTTTAGTGATATGTTGTATCGTCTTCCCAAGAAGCAATGCTTCTAGATGTAAATGGCCGAGTACATAGAGCAGTGGATGGATTTTGAAGAATATTGTGACCTATTTCAGAGGCGGGGGTACAATGGTGCACTTGAACGGGAGCCCTAATACCCCCATTACTCAGTATGACGCTATGTACCATGACATTGTGCTCCATGTTACCGTGGGTTTTTTTTTGTCTTCCAGGCATCGGATGCCTAAAGAGCAGTGGTGGCTGAAGTTGCGTCTGATGCTAAAGATGCTGGCCAACTATCAAATCAGCTTAACAGAATATGTGTCCGGAAAGATAGAACATGTAACACGCAGGACTCTAAGCATCGAGAAAGGGTTTTGATTGGTCCAAGATATGTGGAATTCTTCTACCATGATGAGCTATGAAAGTATCAATGCTAAACATAATCATTGCTGTGACTAACTCCTCCCTTGTAAAATAATGAGAATTATAGGGGTTGATCAGTTGCAAAATGTTGATGGCCTATCAGCTGGATAGGTCATCACTAATAAAGCAGTGCAGGTCTGCCACCCAGGAACTTCCCCGATCAGTTGGCCAGTGCATGGAGCTGATTCAATGCAGTGGCCAAGCTTGATATTTCAGGCCAAGTTCCAATAGAAATTCATGGCTGAAATACCAAGCCTGGCCACTGCAGTGAGAACAGAGCTGTCTGCTTCCTGCAGAAATCAGCACGGTGTATAAAAGTACCAGCCCAGAGAACAGCTCATCAGCAATAGACCCCATCAAAAGTTTACAACTGAACAGCCTCTATTAATTACACTTAGATGATAAATGAGCCTTCTTTTTGTTCTTCCCTAGTTGCCCCCCCTCCCGACTTCCCGATTAGCATTATTTACTGCCGGCTTGCTTTACTGTAAAGCACATAAATGTGAGAGTTGCAGTGAATGAGGCCTGCCATGTGCATGGATGGAGAACGTGTCCTGTCATCCCGTATTACCGTCTCCGAAATACTTCATTCTTGAACATGGAATCTGTTTTAAACTCTTTAAAGGGGTTTTTTTGGGCCGAAGAGATTAATGACCTAATCTAAGGACAAGTCAACAAAGGAACCAGTTCATCTCCTTTTGAGCCCTATAAACTAATTTATGTTCCCTACTCTCCAGGTGACCCATTCCAGTGCCGTGAAGTCGGCCCACACCAGCAGCTTCTTTCTATGCACCCATCCAATTAGTGATGTGCCGCATACAGAGTCAAGCTGCTGGCACACGCTGACTTCGCGAGAACAAGGTGTCCAGAGAGGATGAAGGATGCCTCCCTGGACTCCCCATTCCATCACCTTTGAGCCCCATAACTTAGTTTTATGGGGCTCAGTGGTGATGACTGTTTCCCTTTAATGTCAGATTGTGGGGTCCACCACTCAGGACCCCCCACTGATCAGCTGTCTGAAGTGACTGCAACACTGGGGTAAGCACCGCGCCCATTTCACTGCATACCAGGCATATAGCAGCAAAATCCAATTCACTTGACTGAGTTGCCGTTGGGACAAGAGATGGAAGAACGTGACATCATAGGCTGTGGTTCTTACCCAAGCGCTGCGGCATCTTCAACGGGGGTCCTGAGTGGCAGACCCCTGTGATGTGATATTGAGGACAGGTCATCAATATCTTAGTCCCACAAAACCCCTTTGATAAGACCAAAGTATTGCACTAAATAAATCGCTTAAATGTATAAAAATAAAGCCTAAATAAATGCACGTAAATCATCCCCCCCCGCAGTTGTTTCTGCACAATGGGGCCATGATTGTTCTGTCTGAGGGACAAGCTCTTTGGATATTAAAGAGTATTCCTGTCTTGGTAAGTTATGCTCTGTGCTGTGGATAGGGAATGATGTGCGACTCGGTGGGAGTCTGATCACTGGGGCCCCCACCAGAAATCCTGGCAGATCCCTGAATTCCGCTAGCAGTGCCCATGTGCATGCGCCATTCACTTGCCTACGGGGGAGACCGCAGGAGATTGCAAAGTGCTAGAACTCTGCTCTCAAATGAATGGCCACTGCTGTAAAAATTCTGGGTCAATGGGGGTCCCAGTACTTGGACCCTCCAACTGATTGGCAGGAAAGATGGAGAAATTGGAAATTGTTTCTGTTGTGGAGGAACGGCAGGAGGGTTTCCTGCATAGTTCCTCAGTGCAACTGAAAAAATATAAAGGCTAAGGCGAAATCTGGACACACCTGATGAACTGGTGCAATGATGAGAAATGACATTATTAACTGGTGTGTCCAGACTTTTGCCTCGCCCTGTATATAAGTTCAAACAAGGGATGAGTAAGAATGTGGATGAAGGGGTAAGGGCAAACTTTTTAGCACTTTTTCTGCCTACAGATCTAGAAAGAGGTTAAAAACCCAGGAGCCAGGCTGCTATAAAAGGTGGGGAATGAGTGGTGATCAGACGGACTCAAAATTCAGAATAGGAATTCTTGCTTGCCTCCTTGTCTTTTGAGGGGATTTTAGTTTGGTAGTCTGGCACCATATTGTTCTTGGATAGGCCATTCCTATACTTGTATTAGTTAACCCTTTCCAATCCCATTTATTTTTTCTCACCCATTCTCCCCAGCTCCAAATAAATTGGAGCTGGGGAAAATGGGTGAGAAAAAATACATTTTCCCTGCACCCTCCTGAACTGACAGAGTTCAGGAGGGTGCAGGTGCTCACTGCACCGTGGGGGGGCCTGCTTACCTGTCAGGCATCTTCCGCATTCTCCTTCTGCCTCCCGGCTCGGCGATCATGTGACCGCTGGGGTCAGGTGGCACCTGGCGGTCACGATCGCCGGGCCGGGAGACAGAAGGAGAACGCGCAAGACGCCGGTCAGGTAAGCAGGTCCCCTCACGGTACAGGCTCCCGGTTCGGAGTTCATGTGACCGCCGGGGGTCAGGTAACACCGGCGGTCACATGATCGCCGGCCGGCCAGAATCTCTATGCATTACATAGCGCTAATTGAGCGCTATGTAATGTGTAAAGGAGAAGGCAGAAAGGGTTAAAAACCCTTTCTGCCTTCTCCTAGGGGGTCCTCGATGGGGACCAGTGCACAAGTGTATCTGCACCCGATGTGTCTGCTGATCGGGTGCAGATGCACTCCTGCACTGCAGTGTCGGGCCTGCCCCGACATTGGAGCTGTGGAGGAAAATGATGTCGGGGCAGGCCCGACATTGGATTGGAAAGGGTTAAAGAGATATACCAGGTGTGGAGCAGAAGCCACTGATATCTGTGGGTCCCCAGCCTCCAATTGCAAGCGTTCAAACAGTGCGTTCCACTCTGCCCCTGGTGTATCCCAGCACTACCTGAAAAACCCTTTAGGCTTGTCTCCTGCGTCTTAAGACAAAAAGAATGACATTTATTTAATTTCTCTTGACAATTAATATTCTTATTGTTTTGTTTGAGTCGCTGTCCTTCTACATCCTCACTCAAGAAGAAAAAGACATGTTGGAGAGGCTGCAACTTAAGAAGTTCCCTCCTTCACATTTTTTTGGGGGGATGCCCAGAAATGCAATGTCTTTGGCATACTACATTCTCTCTGATAGGTTGATAGATACAAGGGCCCCCCTTCCTTGAAGATGGCAATTTTACTGCTAGGAATAGAAGGCATACTGGAGGAGGCAACATACCCCTACTATCACTGATGTTACCCAGATGCTCTCAAATAACTCTTTGAAAAGACTCATGCCCAGAAGAATGATGATAAGAAGGGTTTTCTTGAGATGTGGGAACCATGGATAAAATACAATAACTTGGGGCTATAATAAGGAGTAGAAGGGAGAAGACGAGTGGGCAAGGCATTAATCAGTTGGGTCAGTTACTATATGAATAAAAAGACAAAAAATCTTTTGGAGCAGAGTTGGAAGGGACCTCCAGGGCCATCGGGTCCAACCCCCTGCTCAGTGCAGGATTCACAAAGTCATCCCAGACAGATATTTGTCCAGCCTTTGTTTGAACATTTCTATTGTAGGAGAAATCGCCACCTCCCGTGGTAACCTGTTCCACTCATTGATCCCCCTCACTGTCTAATACCTAATCTGTGTCTCCTCCCTTTCAGCCTCATCCCAATTGCTTCTAGTCTTTCCTTGTACAGATGAGAATAGGGCTGATCCCTCTGCACTGTGACAGCCCTTCAGATATTTGTAGACAGCTATTAAGTCTCCTCTCAGCCTTCTCTTCTGCTAAACATTCCCAGATCCTTTACCCGTTCCTCATAGGACATGATTTGCAGACCGCTCACCAGCTTGGTAACTCTTCTCTAAAAAAAGACATCGACAAACTGGAGCAAGTTTAAAGTGGGGTGCCCAGAACTGGACACAGTATTCCAGATTAGGTCTGACTAAGGCCGCCTACAGACGAGCGTGTCGGATCCGGCAGCAAGAATTCTCGCCGCGGGACCCGACCCGAGAGCCTGCAGGGACGAGCGCGTACTCACCCGCGCCTGGCGGCCCCGGCTCTTTCATGTGCCGGCTGCCGCGCAGCCGGTGCATGCGCAGACCGGAGCCGGTGGCCGGGTGAGTGCGAGCCCCGCACAAAAATAGGACATGCCGCGGTTTGTTTGCCGCGCGAGATTTCCCACGGCCAAACCGCGGCCGTCTGCATAGGAGTGCGTATTGTAATGCACTCCTATGCAGGCTTTGAGCGGCGGAAATCCCGCCGCGGGATTTCCACCCGTGTGCAGGCGGCCTAAGGAAGAGTAGAGGGGGATAATGACCCCACGTGATCTAGACTCTATGCTTCTGTTAATACATCCCAGAATTGTGTTTGCCTTTTTGGCTGCTGCATCACATTGTTGACTCATGTTCAGTCTATGATCTATTAGTATACCCAAGTCTTTTTCACTTGTGCTGTTCCCCAATTCCTCCCATTCTGTATGTGCTTTCTTCATTTTTTTTCTTGCAAAGATGTAGGACTTTGCATTTCTCCTTGTTAAATACCATTCTGTTAGTCGCTGCCCACTGTGCAAGCTTTTCTAGTTCTTTTTGAATTCTCTCTCCTAGCCTTGTGCCGTTGGCAAATCTGATCAGTTTCCCACAATTCCCTCCTCCAGATCATTTATAACAATGTTGACCAACACTGGGCCCAGGACAGAGCCTTGTGGTCCCCACTTGATAAATTCTTCCACTTGAATGTGCAGCCATTTATGACCACTCTTTGAGTACAATTACTCAGCCAGTTGTGAATCCACCTGACAGTTGTCTTGTCAATCCCATATTTGGTAATTTTTGTAAAAAGTATGGTATGAGATACTTTGTCAGATGCTTTACTGAAGTCAAGATATACTATATCCACCGCATTTCCCTGATCAACCCAATCGGTGATTCTGTCATAGAAGGAAATTAGATTAGTCTGGCCTGACTTGTTTGTTACAAACCCATGCTGGCTCTGGTTAATTACTCCACTTTGATCCAAGTACTTGCATACATGCTGTTTATTTAATATGTTTTTATTAAAAAAATTTCAAATTAAAGGGGTTGTCCCGCGCCGAAACGGGTTTTTTTTTTTTTTCAATAGCCCCCCCCCCCCGTTCGGCGCGAGACAAACCCGATGCAGGGATAAAAAAACAAAAAACGGGTAGTACTTACCCGAATCCCCGCGCTCCGGTGACTTCATACTTACCTTGCGAAGATGGCCGCTGGGATCTTCACCCTCGGTGGACCGCAGGGCTTCTGTGCGTTCCATTGCCGATTCCAGCCTCCTGATTGGCTGGAATCGGCACACGTGATGGGGCGGAGCTACGAGGAGCAGCTCTCCGGCACGAGCGGCCCCATTCAACACAGAGAAGACCGGACTGCGCAAGCGCGTCTAATCCGGCGATTAGACGCTGAAATTAGACGGCACCATGGAGACGAGGACGCTAGCAACGGAACAGGTAAGTGAATAACTTCTGTATGGCTCATAATTAATGCACAATGTACATTACAAAGTGCATTAATATGGCCATACAGAAGTGTATAACCCCACTTGCTGCCGCGGGACAACCCCTTTAAACAGGATCTCCGTTCACATATAGGGTTTGCAGTAATAATCATGCATTTACATTAGGCTGTCTGTCAGATTGCATAGTACAAAAGTATTAGGATATCCTTCCATCAGTAAGTCCATTATGGCTTTTAAAATTACTTTCCTTTTGAGTTGCTGCCCCGCATGTGCGGAGAACGGGGGTGGGGGAGAGAAAAGGGAGGGTAGAAGGGAGGGGGTGGGTGTAAGGTTAGGAGCCTTGTCTTGTCGAAAATCTGTTTTATTTCGACAAGGTTTTATCAAGCATCTTTCCATTGAGCGGGGTTTCTGCTTACACCCAGGACATGCACTAAGGCAGTGATGGCGAACCTTTTAGAGACGGAGTGCCCAAACTGCAACCCAAAACCCACTTATTTATCGCAAAGTGCCAACATGTCAGGGGGCGGGGCTTATCACGACGTATGATTTTACCCCCGTCGTTATAAAAAGCACAGGGCCGCTTCAAAATAGACCGGGTGCAGATTCTGACTGCTTTTTAGATGCGGAAATACTGCGGAATTTTCCACGGTAATTCCTGCCATGTGTAAACATACCCCAGCGGTAATAGGGACACCCCCACGGCGACCCCGGCGGTAATAGGGACACCCCCAAGGCGGCCCCGGCGGTAATAGGGACACCCCAAGGCGGCCCCGGCGGTAATAGGGACACCCCACAGCGACCCAAGGGACACCCCATGGCGGCCCCGGTGGTAATAGGGACACCCCACAGTGGCCCCAGCAGTAATAGGGACACCCCCCAGCGGTAATAGGGAGACCCCAAGGACACCCCACGGCGGCCCCGGCGGTGATAGGGACACCCCAAGGCGGCCCCGGCGGTAATACGGACACCCCCCCCAGCGGTAATAGGGAGACCCCAGGGACACCCCACGGCGGCCCTGGCGGTGATAGGGACACCCCACGGTGGCCCCGGCGGTAATAGGGACACCCCACGGCGGCCTGCAGTAGTAATAGCACCCCTTCCCCACCGAGACCCATATACCGTGTTTCCCCGAAAATAAGGCACCCCTGAAAATACGACACCCCCTGAAATTTTTAAAAGTCCCAAATATAAGGCACCCCCCAATAGTAAGGCATAGTAAAGTGTGCAGGCAAGTCAAGAGGCCTGTCCCCTGCTGCCATCCCCATTGTCTCCTACCTCCAGATGTATAGGTAGATCTGCAGACAGTCTGCTGTTATCCTGTCCCTGCTGTGCTGTACGAGTGTGCTGTTGTGAGCTCCCCTTGCTGGCTGGAAAAGTCCATACTGTACGCTCTGTTGCTGCTGTACATGTCTGCTGTGATGAGCTCCCCCTGGTGGCTGGAAGCTGCAATACCATCCCTGCTTACAAGTGGTACAGGAACTTCTGTCTGCAGACAGGTACGTTACTTTACAGCCCTTATTTTTTTATGGCTCTGTGTGTGAGTCAGGCACCCTGTGTGATTCTTAAGGCTGGGTTCTCACAGAGCGTATTTCCAGCGGAAATCTCGCAGTTTGGCCACAGTGATAAACAGCGAGATTTTTGCCGGAAAAGCGCTGCTTCAAAACCCACGGCACTCAGCTGCTTGTTGTGAAGCAACCTGGCTGCACGCTTTTCCGTTTCTGTGGCCAGTGAATCCGCACAACAACATCGGCTTCTCCCAGCTTTGCCATGACAGATTTGCTGTCCCATGTGGACGAGATTTCTGAGAAATTTCGTCCACAAAGCTGGCCAATTGAGGGATTAGTGGCCACAGACAGATTTGCCGCGGCGAAATAAGACACCCCCTGAAAATAAGACATAGCGCATATTTGGGAGCAAAAATTAATATAAGACGCGTCTTATTTTCGGGGAAACAGGGTACGTACCATCCTCCTCTACTCGCCGCTGCTGCTAGCGCTGATCCCAGGTACACACTGTGACATCATTTGTGCTGCCGGACGCCTTCGGTACTGGCGTATCTTGTCACCACCCGAAGCTAGGGGTATGACAGGGTTTCCATGCAGGAATGCTTCTGTTACACCCCTAGCTTCCGATTGGCTACTTGCAAGCAGGTTTTCGCAGCAGCGTATGCCAAGCTTTTTGCCTGGCCTCCAGGGTTAAGCCAGTGCCCCCACACTCATGACACAGCGCTCCCAGCCACCCCCGCTGCTGACACTGTGCTCCCAGCCCATCACACTCATGATAGTGCGCTCCCAGGCCCCCCCTTACCCCTGTGGCCGCTGTCACTGTACTCCCCGCTGTCCCACTCGATGCCGGCTGTGTATGGCCATGTGCCCCCGCGGCCACTGTCCTTCCTGCTGTTAGCCTGCATGCCGCCGCTGTTGTTTCCCCCGCGCGCCGGCCCAAGAGGACACTGACAGCGGGGGACGAGTCCCGCTGGTGAACACTGACAGTGGCGCAGCAGGCATGGAATATGCCAGCTGCAGTGAAGAAGGGAGCGCGCCGGCCCGCCAGGACTAACAGCGGGGGACCAGTCCCTGCCGCGGAGCAGGCAGGGAAGATGCTGGGCTGCTACTGCAGTGAAGAAGGGAGCGTACCATGGACACTGACAAGGCAAAGAGGGAAGACCGTCAGGGAAAGGTGAGGGAGTACGCCGAGGACATATCTCACCTGCCAGGGCCATTGGTCCTTTCTGCCGGTATTCAGTAAGTGATGAGCGGCCGATGGTGACGCGTTCCAGCAGGGAGGGCTCTGCGTGCCGCCTCTGGCACGCGTGCCATAGGTTCGCCACCACTGCACTAAGGGATACATTTTTATACGGAGCTGTACACATTATTACATCATAGGGTTGCATAGTATATCTTTTGTCAAGACAGCCACCGCTTCTCTCCAGATCTCTATTTTTCTCCTTTTCCCTTAGCGTGCACAGGGAGGGGTGGGGGATCAAAGAATCAAGGTAGTGGGGGGTTGTAGGGAGGGGGGGGGGGAAGGGGGAAACATATGTAGGGGTCACATTACTTAACCCACTACAGTAACATCCTTGAAAATAAACAATTTTGACACCTGATACATTATGAAATCGGTTTCTTACATCTCTCCTCCTCTGCGAAATTCCGGTCCAGTCGTCTCTGCTTTATAGAAACATGTCTATTTTATGTCCCAGCGAGTAGGCCCCCAAGGTCACATCAGGTCAAGTCCCACTAACTGGTGGATCTCCGGATATAGATCTCTCCATATACCATATGGTTGTTTTGAAGGATTCCTCGATTGCCCTTTTCACTCGTTGCGGTAGGACATCAATGAAACTCTCCCACACCTCAAAGAATCCCTCCACCTGCGCCTCCTTTTGAAATGAGGCCTCAGTCCAGTCCATTTGCATGAGAAAGGACAGCTTTTCCAGAAAGAGCTTAAAGGGGTTGTCCCGCACCGAAACGGGTTTTTTTTTTTCAATACTCCCCCGTTCGGCGCGAGACAAACCCGATGCAGGGGTTAAAAAAGAAAACGGGATAGTGCTTACCTGAATCCCCGCGCTCCAGTGACTTCTTACTTACCTGGTGAAGATGGCCGCCGGGATCTTCACCCTCGGTGGACCGCAGGGCTTCTGTGCGGTCCATTGCCGATTCCAGCCTCCTGATTGGCTGGAATCGGCACACGTGACGGGGCGGAGCTACGAGGAGCCGCTCTCTGGCACGAGCGGCCCCATTCAGAAGACAGGACTGCGCAAGCGCGTCTAATCGGGCGATTAGATGCTGAAGATTAGACAGCACCATGGAGACGGAGACACCAGCAACGGAACAGGTAAGTGAATAACTTCTGTATGGCTCATAATTAATGCACGATGTACATTACAAAGTGCATTAATATGGCCATACAGAAGTGTATACCCCCACTTGGTTTCGCGGGACAACCCCTTTAAAGGGGGGAGGGGTCGTATCTACCCATGTCTGCAGAACGGTTTTCATCCCTGCCATGGCGACCATGTGCAGAAGCCTACGGCTGCCCGGGGTGCATCTATATTTATCCAGGTCTATAAAGCCAAAGATTGCCCACAGGGGGTCTAACGGAGCTGCGGAGGTCAAATGTGTTGTTGTATAGCGGTGTACTCTAATCCAAAAATTCTGGACTATCCCACAGTCCCACAGGCAGTGACGAAGGCCCGCCCCGGCCGTTTGGCACCTGAAACATCTGTCATTATTGTAGAATCCCATTTTTTGTCCTCGCTGAGGGGTAATATATGCTCTATGGTATATCTGTAAGGTCATTTCAACATATCTACTTGAAGGTAATATAGTCAGACTATATTTTAGCATTTTTAAGAGTTGTGGTACTGTGAGTCCCGGGATATCTGCCGTCCATTTGAGAGTGCTGTTCTGGAGGTGTTGTGATCTAGTCGGCTGTTTAGGAATTGGTAAGTCGTATGACCACGTGTGTTAGTAGGTTGCTTCAGCTGAATTTGGTTTAATTCAAGCCATTCATTCATAGGTATTTTCAATAATATTTTGTCTACCGTATATACCGGCGTATAAGACGACCCCCCAACTGTCACCTTATACGCCGGTAATACAGTGGAGAAAAAAAAAATCATTACCTCCCCCGGCAGGCTGTCGCTCCCTCCTCGTCCCCGGCACAGCATTGCTTTCTGAATGCGGGGCTTGCAATCCCCGCCTCCAGAAAGCTAATACACACGCCGTCAGCCAGTTACAGCCATTTAATGACATCATTGAATGCCTGTGATTGGCTAAAACACACGTGGCTTCAGCCAATCACACTATTCAATGACATCATTGAATGGGTGTGATTGCTAACACACGTGCGCCTTCAGCCAATCACAGCCATTCAATGATGTCATTAAATGGCTGTAACTGGCTGACGGCGTGTGTATTAGCTTTCTGGAGGCGGGGATTTCAAGCCCCGCATTCAGAAAGCAATGTTCTGCCTCACTAAAAACGCAATAAAAGTGATCAAAAAAGCCGTATGTACCCCAAAATGGTACCAATAAAATCTACAGCTCGTCTCGCAAAATATAAGCCCTCACAGAGTGCCGTACATCAAAAAATAAAAAAGTTACAGGACTTTGAATGCAGCAATTTAGAAAAAAAAAAAAGATTACCCAGAAAAAGGGTTTTTATTGCAGAAAAGTGGGAAAACCTAAAAAAAATGTAAGAATTTTGGTATCGTTGTAACCGTACCGGTCCGCAGAAAAAATGGAATGTCTCATTTATGCTGCATGAGTACCGCTGTAAAAAAAAAAAAAAAAAATCTATGGCAGAATTGATGCGTTTTCTCTCCCTGCTATCATTAAAAAAAAAAAAAAAGTTTTACAATATAGTCTATGTACCCAAGAGTGGCACCGATAAAAACTACAGTTCGCCACGCAAAAAACAAGCCCTCATACGGCCGCGTCGACGGAAAAATAAAAAAGTTATGACTTTTGATAAACGGAGAAGAAAATCCGCCAAAAATTGTTGCGTCCTTAAGCCCAAAATAGGCCGTGTCATGAAGGGGTTAAGACAGTTCTTGAGTCTAATAATGTGTCTACTTGTATGTTTTGTGTATAGATTTCATTATACAGTCTTGTCAAGGTTGGGATTATTTCTAGTTGTAGAAGTATGAGGGTTAAAATTCTAAGTACAGCACCAATCGGCCCCACCCCACTTGCCCCGCTGCCGGCGGTAAGAAGAGACACCACACAGGGATCTGGTATCATTCCTCACACGGGAGAAAAAACTGCGCACTTTATTACAGATTACATGAGATCTTATACCCTCTGCCCTCTCACCACTAGGGGGTGATGGGCTCATAATCATATATGGGCAGTCCGGATTTCCGCCTTAGACAGTGAGGCGCCTCTGGTTTGTACAGAAAATCACGTATTTAATTAACTCCAGTGCAAAGAATTACCCACACAATTCTAAGAAGTCCGGCCTAACATCCATATATGGGAAGTCCGGATTTCTGGCCTAAGACAGTCAAAATTATGTACATTTGAACATCTTGATATGGGCTTCTGGGAAAACAGCCAAGTACATGCGTCCTTGCGTCTGGTTCTTCTTCTCTGAACTTCTAGAACATCTTCTTGCAAAACCTTGGCATATCTGATTTAAGGCGACATTTAAGTTTTTTTCTCATTTGGAATTGAATAAAACTTGCATATAGGTATAAAAGCATAAAAAACACATATGGCAATATATATATATACCCTCACAAACCCCCCTAAAAAACTTAATATGGAGATCAAGCATCAGACTTTGCACTCTTCCTCGGTCGTCTCTCCCTTACGTCAGGGTTTCTCCACTGCCCGTAAGTCCCTATTCCTAAAAGGGAAGGGATCCCTACCTAACCTCAGAAGGAGGCCATGGATTCCCTGGGCTTATTTCCGGGCATCCACACCCTCTATCTGTACAAGTTAACACCCCACAGGGTGTGCCCTCGCCGGAACCTAAGGTCTTCTACACTTTCCCTAGGCAAATGGGAAGTCCACTGACAGTCCATCTTATGAGACTGAGGCAGACACAGTACTAGTCCATCTCTCCATTCTTCTGGTAACGTATCTGGTTGGCATTATCGGAACTGGCTCTTCATCTTTTTTCAAACAAGGGAAATTTTGGTCTCATAAAAGGGATAATACACAAACAGGAAGTTACATATCCCACCTCTTTCTGCTAAAATCATATCCACGGCCACTCTATTTTGGAACGCCATGGATGCAGTGGGCCCTAACTGGTCCGCTAACCCTTGTAAAGCATCTCTGGTGTAGTTTACAAACCTCTGCTGATTGTAATAGATATAATTCATCCAATCTACATTATTATTAACAGTGACAAAAGCAAATAAGGACTCAAAACCTGCTTTAACCTGATCTCTAGAATTAAATTAGTGTGGCACCCCCCTTGGCACTCCTATTGTATCTATGTGTACATGTGGATTAAAGTTACCACCTGGAGCATCAAGTTCTCTCTTAGCACGATGCGGTGTTGGATTCTCACCCTCAGTGTAGGATTCATATTGATTGTATTAATTTGTTCTGTAACAGGGGGCTAGTGTACAGTAGTCAAAGGTGTGTGTTAGAGGAATTGTACCACATTATAGCATTTAAAGGATATGCAGGATCATTAGTTTTTTCAGTGCGAAGTGTGGATCCAAGTGGGCTTTCCTTCGAGCTTGACTGCAATTGGGGTGGTGAGCAACATCTGGTAAGGGACATTCAAACCAGGGTTTGTCTCTTAAACTTTTTCACATAGACCCTGTCACCTGGTTTCAGATTGTGACACTCATTTGTAGGACCTGGGAGAAAAGCAGAGACTGCAGAATGCATTATTGACAATTCCTTGGAGAGGCCTATGACAAAATTAACAAGAAAATCATTCCCCAAACTCTGATACTGTGGCATGTACCCTCCTAAGAAAAAGAAAAACTAATGGAAGACACTCAATTCAAAATTTTACCCATTTTCTCTATTGCCTTTTGTATATACTTTCCCACTACTCCGCGGGCGGTAGGGTGTGTGAAAAACCTAGAATATACCCAAAACAGACATAATGTGTTGCATTATTTCACCTGTGAAGTGTGTACCTTTGTTTGACTCAATCACTTCCGGCACCCCATATCTGGGGATTACCTCATTCATGAGCTTCGGTGCGGTTACCTGCTTATTTACTTTAGTAACAGAGTAGGTCTCCAACCTGAAAAGAAATCAACAACAACAAGCACATATTCATGCTTCCCAACAAGTAGGAGCTGAGTGTAGCCAATTTGCAATCCCTGAAATGGGTAGAGTGGTCTAGGCAAGTGTTATGTGGCAAATTTACTTCTGCCCTGTTGCTTACGGCAAAGATCATGCAAAATTGGACAAATGATGCAGCAGCTACAGAAAACCAAGGAGCTTTTAGTTCCGCTTCTTGTACTGCGACATGCGGAGGCATTCTGCTTTTAGGACATCTTGTTGCGTGACCACTGTATATCCAGTGTGGAGTCGTCAATCACCCTGGTATCATCTATAAAAAACAACTCAAAATATGCATTATTAACAAGGGCTTTCAGTAACTTTTTTTAAACTTAAATTTTCTTGTTGCATCAATGCTAGACAATCAGGCTGGTATTCTATTTGAAAAAGATCAGAACCTTGTTGCAAAAAAAATAAAAAATTTAAAAATGGCTGATTTGCAATACCTAAAATGGCTGACTTGCCATACCTAGATCACCTATGCCTTCTCCTCCCCCCCTTTAAACCAGGGTACGCAATTGGAAGAATAGTAGCCGGGTTTAAGTTAGTACCACATTGTAAAAAGATTTGATGGAAGCAGATAAGGCCTGTAAAATGTTAGCACCTATAACAGAAACATGAGTTACACCGGGGAAGAATAATCTACAAACACCTATTAATATTGAAAATGTGAGATCCCTTTAAGTGAATTCATTATTAGTCTGTTCCTGCCTGCAATTTCTTATCAAATCTCAGACAGGAGAGAGAAAAAAAAAAACAACAAAACTCAAAATCCTCACCCCCTCCCTTGTGCAAGAGGAGGGATGAAACATTATTACGTACTATTACATCATATAGCTCCACCCCTTCGATATTGGCACATTGCGTCCGTCTTCTCAACTCCATTTCAGCTTAACCGTCCACACGTCCACATCACAACCAAGCAAAGTCCCATGCATGGGGTAGGACTTTTACCCCCAGTCAATTTCCACATCACACATTCCACGCAGCCCAAACACGGGTCACCAACTCTCATCCATCCATGCGCTCAAGTCTGCTCCGTCACCCCCCTTTAAAGGTGTACCAGTCCATGCAGATGCACGGACAAAAAAAGTTTGACAAACATACATACATCAGCTAAAAAACATTTGAGGTGAGTGCTATAATTTTATAAAGTACATAATTCTATTGATATGAGATTGTGAATGAGCGCTATTTATGACAAATTATGTGAAAAAGTTTGCTGAGTGACTGAAATATTCTATATTTCTTATCTACTGAAGCTATTATATGCTGTATTAAACGCTGAAGTATTTTAGAATCTGTGACCCTGAATTTGGAGTGAATTCTGAAAGCCCCCACTTTTTCAAAACAAATCTCTTATCTCTCCGCGACTATGAAACACATACTGAAATAAGTTTTAGCTTAAACTATTGAAAAAACATTTGAACTCATAATTAACACATATGCTGGGACCTTGCAACATTCATTTTCAACCCCTGTATAAGTAAGAATATACATTAGAAATTACTATTTTCCCTGCCTACTAAGACAGTATAACTAATTAAATTCATTTCAATTCATTGCAAGCAAGCAACGATATTAACCAAGGTTGTTATTACATTTTCTCTCTCGCTGTTATCTTCCTGACCTTGGAGACTGAACACAAGCTTTGCAGCTATATGTCAACAGACTCTTCTCCCCTTAGAGCAAGCTGTTAACTATTTGCACTACAGTATATATATATACACACATATACCCACCTAGTATGGATTATACATATTATCTATCTTGTATTATACACATCTTCATCTCTTTGCCAAAAAAATCACATGCATTGTAACTTACTTATCGACTTTGCCTGCTCCCCTTATTTCTCTCCCCTACCTAACTGCCAATATAACCTTCAATAGACACTCTCCTGACGCCCTCTTGATCACTTACTGTACTTTTCAACATTTCACTTACGGATACTTTCTTAAACAAATAATGTGTACATACGTAACTTTCTCTGACAATCTATCTCTCTCTAGCAAACCTTGGTCTTCCAAGGCACCTCTCGGTCCTAAAGACCTCCTCCCAGACACCATTTTGTAATCTGCCATGCGGTCGGTGTCACACATTTTCATAAGTTTTCTTACATTCTACAGATTCATCCACACGGCGGCAGCCCTTGAGGGGCTCTATCTTCTTTAATAAGATCTTACGCATATTACAACAACAACAATAATAAAAATAACACGCTCCATAGAGTGAATCCTTCTGACCCGAATTGTCAGCCCCTTATATATGGCAATACAACCGAAGGCATCTTCTTCTTATGGAACCAGTCCCAAAGAGTACATCCCTCTCCTCAGCTAAACCATCAACAACTAAACTACACTAAAACGGAGGGTTCCTTCGTCAATGGGACCTGTCTTACAGAGTGCTTCCCTCTCCTCTAAACCATTAACGACTAAATAAACTCGAACGGAGGGTTCCTCCTTCTGTGAGACCAAATGAAAAGAAAGAGGAAAAAAAATTCTGCAGATACACCAAACAATCTCCACTATCGCTAAAACACTACGGACTTCAAAGTACAAATAAACTACAGACTAGTTTCTGGGTGAGCCATTGGTGCGCATATCACGGTCAGTGGTCCATGACGGCAAACCCGGAGCCCACACGAGTTACCGTGTAGAACTCTTAACCCAAACCGTCCGGTCACAAACCACAGATAGTCCCTCCTGCTGCAAGACTCGCAGTAAAACACAACATAAATATATGTTTGTCTTACCTGGAGTTCTTGTGAGTTGATCAGGCTCGGTTTGCAGCAGGACGCTTTCTCAGTAGCGTGGATCCGGGTGAATTGCGCTGTAAGCTCCGATTTTACCGCCCCAGTTGGTTGCGCCATTTATGAGGGTTAAAAATTCTAAGTACAGCACCAATCGGGCCCACCCCACTTGCCCCGCTGCCGGCGGTAAGAAGAGACACCACACAGGGATCTGGTATCATTCCTCACACGGGAGAAAAAACTGCGCACTTTATTACAGATTACATGAGATCTTATACCCTCTGCCCTCTCACCACTAGGGGGTGATGGGCTCATAATCATATATGGGCAGTCCGGATTTCCGCCTTAGACAGTGAGGCGCCTCTGGTTTGTACAGAAAATCACGTATTTAATTAACTCCAGTGCAAAGAATTACCCACACAATTCTAAGAAGTCCGGCCTAACATCCATATATGGGAAGTCCGGATTTCTGGCCTAAGACAGTCAAAATTATGTACATTTGAACATCTTGATATGGGCTTCTGGGAAAACAGCCAAGTACATGCGTCCTTGCGTCTGGTTCTTCTTCTCTGAACTTCTAGAACATCTTCTTGCAAAACCTTGGCATATCTGATTTAAGGCGACATTTAAGTTTTTTTCTCATTTGGAATTGAATAAAACTTGCATATAGGTATAAAAGCATAAAAAACACATATGGCAATATATATATATATATATATACCCTCACAGAAGTTTATAATATTCATTCCCATATCCATCGGGGCCTGGAGTTTTGTTGTTTGGTGATGTCCCAATTGCCTCTTTCACCTCTGTCTCTGAGATCGGTTCCTCCAGGAGGATTCTCTGTTCGGCAGTGAGTTTTGGTAGGGCGAGGGTATCTTGCCACTTTTGAATCTCATTTTTGTCAGTAGGGGTTGATCTATATAGATCTTCGAAATAGTTGGATAAAATGTTTTCTATTTCCTCCTGTTTTGAGATTTTTGCATTCCTAGTAGGGTCAGTCAGGGATAGTATAGGCTTATGCGTGGATTGTACACTAATTATGCGGGCTAACAAACGGCCAGGCTTATTGGCATTTCGGTAGTATCTATTCTGATCTATCTTAGTGAGCCATAGGGCCTGCCTCTGGACATAGGTTTCTAACATTTGTTTTGTCTGGTTGTAGACAGATTTGTTTTGTTGAGATGGCAATTGGGCGTAGTGCTTTTGTGCTGTGATTAAGTTGTGCTGGAGTTTGAGGAATTGTTGTCTTGTTTGCTTTCGCTTGTATGAGGTGTAGCTCATTATGTGACCTCTCATCACCGCTTTGATGTTGCCCAGAGGAGAGCCGTGTCTTCTGTGTGTTCAATGTTGTCGTCGATGTAATTCGCCCAGTGGATTTTTAAATAGTTTCTAAAGTCTTCCGAGTGGTATAAGTTTGTAGGGAAGGACCAGATTCGTGTTTTACTCTGTGAGTCTTTACCCTGAAATGATAACGTAATTGGTGCATGATCTGATATTGCGATGGGAAGAATAGAAGCGTTTACGAGTTTCCCAAACAACATTGTTGACCGAAGGAAACAATCTATCCTGGACAAGGACTGGTGGGCTGTTGAGTAATGTGTGTACTCTCTGGAGTCTGCGTTTGTTATGCGCCAGGGATCACAAAGATTTTGTGTCTCCATAAGGTGTATGACGTCTCTAGTTGTTTGGCGACGTCCTGTCCATGTCGGGGCATATAACGGTATTAAGGTCTCCTCCTATGATCAGATTTCGGTGTTGGCTCTGTAAGAGCATAGAATTTAGTTTTGGAAAGAAATTGTTGGTTGTCTGGTTTGGTGCATAGACATTAAGTAGGGTATAGTCCATGTCATGTATGCGTGTTCTGAGCATCGGGAATCTGCCTTCTTTATCTGCTAGTTCCTCTTCCACTGAGTATATCAGGCCTTTGCGGAATAGGATAGCCACCCCCCCCTTCTTTTTGATGTGTAATTTGCAGTGTAGCATGAGTCGAGCCATGGGGCCTTAAGGGTGCTTTCCGAATCATGCTTCCAGTGCGTCTCCTGTAGGTATATAATGTCAGGTTTCAGGCGTCTCAGATGTGTAATGATTTTTTTTCTTTTTAATGGCGTGTTGAGGCCAGCTACGTTCCACGATACTATCTTGATATGTGTGGGTGTTGAGGTACTCTTGTTCTGTTCTATTGTTCATGTCTGTCATGATGGGGGAGTCTGCAATCTCTGTGTTGTATTGTTTTGTTGTACCTTTCGTCCCAGCCGTCCCAGCAAGCGGCGGGAAGTCCAATGCATTATGTTAGGAGGATCATGCGCCAGGGCACCAGGACCGGACATCGCAGGAGGAGAGAGATATATTGGTGTCAATTCAACTTTTACAACTGTAAAAACAAAACAAAACATCATTACATAAAGTTCCCTGGGAGGGGAAAGAATTGGTTAAACCTTTTCTCAGAAAGTGGCAATGTTTGCTTATTGCCACGCCACAGTGCACCAGAATCATTGGATTCTAGATCAGTCATGGTTCATCACCGGCTTCCAGCCGAAAGTGTTGGGCCGCCGATTGGGGGTCGCTGAAGGTCAGTTGTCTGCCGTTTTCCATTACTCTCAGCTTGGCTGGAAAGGGCAGCTGAAACCTAATGGCATTGTCGTGAAGGTGTTTGCAGATTGGCGTGAAAGCCTTCCTTTTCTGGGTGACCGATGCTGAAAAGTCTTGGAATATAAGTATTTTAAAGCCTCTGACCGTCAATGTTTGTTGTCTCCGATAGTTTCGGAGGACGCTCTCTTTCACCGCCAAATTGAGATATTTGGCAATAACCTCTCTTGGTCGCTGGCCAAGTCCCAATTGTCTGGGGGGCCCCACTCTATGTGCCCTTTCTATACAGGATCTGTCAGAGGCGACATCTGGGGTTAGGACTTTTGGAAGGTCTATTGTCAGCAAAGTCATCAGGTCCTCTCCCACAATGGTTTCTGGAATTCCCACAAATCTCAAGTTACTTCTGCGATCCCTATTTTCCAAATCTTCGCGTTTATCTCTAAGGGCCTGCTCACTCTCGTGACATCTAGTGTGTTGGATTATGGTTTTCTCCAGCAGGTTTCGGGGTATTTTGTAGCTTCCGAATTGTATAGTGTGCACACATCATCGAGCAGATTAGACACAAGCGATCAGTCTCATATCCAAAATGGCTCTCTGGTAGAAACATCCAGACAGGCCCTTTTATTGAAAAGAATAAGACCTGCCCTTTATGGGCGTTTAACAGATTACATCAGTAACATATATATATTCTTATTCGCTGGGTTATATAGAATCTCCCGCCTCCCTACTCACCCTTCCTCACGTCCGCCATAGTGTGGACTTTGTCTTCTTTAGCATGCAGACAACCTTAAGGAATTCTGTGTAGTTGACAAATCATTGTTTAAATAGATTGTGTGGGGAGTGGAAGGGGACTAGGTAAACACTCAGTGTTGAACACAGATATACACATAACACTATGGCCCTTAACTCTTAGAGGCTTCTTGTGCAATTCCTATGTACTTAGCTAACATTACATCATACATCCTTCACCATCCCATTGTCTAGCAAATACCGTGATTAGATTGTGTGGCCATTAACCTCCACGGGGCTAAAAGTCATTACAACAGCATAATACATTTGGTTTATACAAATCGATAGACATTTTATACTAACTAATCATCATGTCTATCACACTAGTTATGGTTTGTTGCATGTTGGAGATGGTTATTTCTTGTGAATTCAACTTATTCTCTAGGTCTGCAATTTTTTGGGAGTTTGTGGTAATGAGAGACAGAGCCGAGTTAATAGATGTGTGGAGAACCTCGAATCTCTTGTCCAGCATGGACATTAAGGTTCGTACAACTTCTTGCGCCACTGAGACAGCCTGAAGTGTTCCTAGATCAGGTGTATGGCCTGGAATGTGGCCTGGGGAAGAGCATGGAGTTGTCATATCGTACTCTTGTTCCAGGTCTTGTGATGGTTCTGGTTCTTGGCTGTGTTGTGGGGAGTCCTGGATAACCTTTAAGGATGGTTTCTCTTTTTTACTTTTAGACTTTGACATGTTTTTGCTTCCTGAAAAGGATCACTGAGATGTTTGCGAAGTGCGTTGAGGTGTTTTGTGGTTGTCAGTCCGTTTTATGAATTTGTCCATGCCCTCGTGTCCTCAATTCTTGAGAGCGCTTGCTGGTGATTCTGTTTGGGGGTGGTGATTCACAGTCGGTAGACAGTCGTGGTTTTAGACTGGGTGTAAGATTTTCAATGCCAGGTCAGCGGGGACCTTAGTCACCACATAGCTTGTAGTTTGGCCCCTAAATTTGGATCCGGTATCACTGCGTGTTTCAGAGTTTACTTTTAGTTTGCCATAGGTCGAAAGTCTTGGGATTTAGGTGGACTTTTTCCCAGGCCTTGGGTTGTCAAACAGTTACGACCTGTTGTTGGCTTATGAATCAGGGGTCAAGTCACCCGCCAGGTCTATGTAATGAGCAAAATATGTTGCTGTTTCGGCAGGTTGTGCTGCTTAATGGGTTTTTACACCCCAGTTCCCCCGGAGCAGAAGGAAAAGTGGAGGAAATGTCCTGTTACTCCGGTTTGTTTGCTTTTAGGGAGTTTATAAAAAGTGGGCATGCGTGATGTCCCACCTCCAGGGGAATTGCAGACTTAGTTTAGGAGGGCTGGCGTCCTATCATTCTGTCCTTTCTGAGCTCGGTCTTTTTTTTTCCCACCCTCTACTTTAGTATGTTCGCTTGCGTTGTGTTGTAGTAGCGGGGTTGTTGTTTTAAAAGAAATGGCGTTTGTTCCCGCTGCAGGCTCTCATTGATGTAGTTTCTTGATTTCACCACTAGGTGGCAGCAAGTCAGCCAGGCTCTGTTTAGGATCTAGAATACTGGTAACAGATCTTGTGTAGTAAACTAGCCTTGAAGTTTGCATTGATTGATGTAATGTCTTGAATTCACCACCAGGTGGCAGTGAATCAGCAAAGTACCGTTTTGGGGTACAGAACAAGCAGCTTGTATATAGAGCAACTAACTTTACAGCTTGGAGCAGGATGCTGTGAGGGCAGGGACAGTGCTCTGAAGTGCCACCAGAGCCAGTAAGCAGTCGCTCTTTTTTTTTTCTTATTTCCCCTGTGTTATTGAGTAGAAGGGAGGGGGTGGGCGACCCTCAGCTTTTTTGTTTGTTTGTGGCTGGAGGAGGGGGAATCTGCTAAGCCAGGTGTGGGCTGCTTGTGATGTTAAAGGGGTTGTCCCGCGCCGAAACGGGTTTTTTTTTTTTCAATAGCCCCCCCGTTCGGCGCGAGACAAACCCGATCCATGTGTTTAAAAAAAAAAAAAACGGATAGTACTTACCTGAATCCCCGCGCTCCGGTGACTTCTTACTTACCTTGTGAAGATGGCCGCCGGGATCTTCACCCTCGGTGGACCGCAGGTCTTCTGTGCGGTCCATTGCCGATTCCAGCCTCCTGATTGGCTGGAATCGGCACACGTGACGGGGCGGAGCTACGAGGAGCCGCTCTCCGGCACGAGCGGCCCCATTCAGAAGAAAGAAGACCGGACTGCGCAAGCGCGTCTAATCGGGCGATTAGACGCTGAAAATTAGACGGCACCATGGAGACGGGGACGCTAGCAACGGAACAGGTAAGTGAATAACTTCTGTATGGCTCATAATTAATGCACGATGTACATTACAAAGTGCATTAATATGGCCATACAGAAGTGTATACCCCCACTTTGTTTCGCGGGACAACCCCTTTAATGAGGGTTCTTACTGCAGGTGTGGCTGGAGGGGGAGGGGAGCTGTTATGCAGGGTGTGGGCTGCTTCTCTAAGCCCAGGTATTGTGATGTAAATGAAGGGCCTTTGTTTCTCTCCCTGGCTGCCTGTCTTCTATTGCTTTACTCTGGGGTCTCTCACTCCTTTGTCTCTCACTGCTGGCAGTCCTAGTTACTGCATGGAGCTGCCCAGCTTGCTACAGAGGCTCTCTGTGCCTGTCCTGCAGCCAGCGGTCGGCGCTCGCGGGTCCCGCCGGCGGGCCTGTGAACCCTCCTTCTGGTATCACCTCACCTCTATCTCCTCTTGGTTCTTCTGTCAGGGGTTCTGCTCAAGCCGCGGGTGGTCTGTAGGCTTTCCTCCTGCCTCCTGGCCTCCTGGCCTCTCTCAGCAGCATCTGCTTGTGGGTCTTCCTGCAAATCGAGTCCCCTGCTTCAATTCTCACTGCTAGGCTGCAATCTGCTGGTTTGTCCTAGTGGGCCATGCAGCCCCTCGTTCTGTTCTTCTCAGCTCTGGGGTGATGCTGGTTGTGTTTTGGGGATGATTTAGGGCCCGCTTGCTTCAGAAAATCGCAGATAATGCTTTGTTTGTGTGGGAGCACTCCTGACTTGCATCTGTCCTGTGCTCTCACATACATGCTGTTTAATAATTTGTTCAAAGATCTTTCCTGGTATAGAAGTCAGGCTCACAGGCCTGTAGTTTCCTGGGTCCACCTTCTTCCCTTTTTTGAAGATTGTAAAAGGGCAAATGTTGTCCCTATCTTCTGGGACTTCTCCTGTTCTCCTTGCATTTTCAAAGATTATAGCGAGTAGTTCAGCAATTACCTCCGCTGCTTCCTATAGTATCCTAGGATATAACTCCTCTTGACCTTGAGACGTGAATTTATTTACGTTGGCTAAGTCTTCTTTCACCAGATCTCGGCTTATAGATAGTCTGCATGCTTTTATTCCCCCAATAGCACAGGGAAGATCAGTTGATATTCCATATACTTTCTGAGAGGAAACAGATACAAAGTAGGAATTTAAAAGCTCAGCCTTCTGAACATCATTCTTAACCAATTCACCATTTTCATCTTGTAAGCATCCAATAGCATCTTTGACTTTTCTTTTGCTTTGACCCCCCCTCTCTTACAAGCCTCAATTCATTATTAGCTTTATCTTTTCTGACACTTGCCCTACGGTTTTTGCAGACCGCATTATATTCTTCTTTTGATATTCCCCCCTCTTTCCATTTGATAAACATATTTTACTTTGTTTTTAACATGTGTGCAAGTTCTGCGTTCATCCATCCGGGTCTCTTTAAATGCTTCCCATTCTTCTTTCTTTTAGGGATTGTTAACGATTGTGCTTTGAGAATCTCATTTCGAAATATTTCCCAACCTTCTTGGACATTTCTGCCCTTAAGAACATCCAGCCATTGGATTCTTCCTACCCTCTTTTTGAGTTCATTAAAATCTGCCTTTCTGAAATCCAACCTTGAGGTCTGAGCGTTTTTAGGTCTCTCTCTCCTTTTTTTTTTGTTTGTTTTTTATCCAAAATTCAAGGATAGTACGATCACTGCCTCCTAAGGTCCCAGCCACTCTTACTCCCTCAACCATTTCCTCCCTGTTGGTAAGAATTCGGTCCAAGATAGCAGATCCCCGTGTTTTCTCTTCGACTTTTTAGAAGATAAAGTTGTCAGCAAGAGAGGTAAAAGTAATGGGTCCAACAAATTATTTTCCGGAGTGAGATTCCCAACAAATGTTTGGATGGTAAAATCTCCCATGATCACTATGCTGGGCTTCTTTGAGAGCTTGGCCATCTGATGTAGAAAGATTTCATCAATATCTTCTGCTTGTCCAGGTGGCCTATAGTAAATGCCTACAATGGTGTCCTTTCTGTTGTTCTGTCCTTGTATTCTTACCCGAACAGTTTCTACAGAGCTACCATGCTCTGCAGCTTGAATCTCTGTGGAAATTAATGTTTTCCTAACATACAACACCTCCTCCCCTTTTATTAGGTCTATTTCTTATAACTACATTGTATCCTTAAAGCCTTGTATTCCAATCATGTGTATCATCCCACCAAGTTCCCGTGATGCCTATGACATCATATTTGTCTTTTTGTGTGAGGAGCGCAAATTCTCCTTGTTTGTTTCCCATGCTCTGTGCATTTGTGTAGAAACATTTTAGTTTGTGATCGGTGTCTCTTGCTTCTCTACTTTCCTTCTGTTTTTTTTTTTTTTTGATCTTTCGTTCCACTTCCAAGAGCGAGGTGCCCAAATGCATTACTTAGCTGTATATTTTTACCTGGCCTCTTACTTCACTCTTTAGGAGAGCTTTAAACTAGAACATTATAGGAAGGGAAGCTAGGCATCCACTAAATATATGCGTACCTGTTTATGTAAGGTGCAACCTGTCTCTAGCAAGCAGTCCATCATATAGGTAAGTCACTCCATGGTCAAGAAATCTAAATCTTTACATCGATGGTGCCATCAGCAGTCAGTTGTTGTCTCTAGAATCCTGTTCCATGTTCTTATTCCATGGCCATCCACTGGGAGGATGGATGAGAAGAGCACCTGTGCTCCTAGTTCCTTCGCCTTCTTTCCGAGGTCTTCAAAGTCTCTGCAGACTGTTGCAAGGTCCTATTTTGCAGTATCATTTGTCTGTACATGTATTCGTCGGAATGGGTGGTGTTCTGTAGGACTGAAGAGTCTTGACAGCCACATCTTTGATTTGTGCACCTGAAAGACAACCCCACTTCTCGTAAGGTGTCAGGTCTGCAGACAGTGGCCTGTGTTACTCTCCATAGGGAATCCCCCATAACCACCACTCTCCTTTTCTTCTTCACAACAGCACTTCTTTTCTCCAATCAAGAGGACTCTATTTCTGTGCTTACTACACAATTCTTTGTGGGTAGAGTCATTTCTTGCTGCCCCTCTTTCTCTTCTGCTCTTTGTGGGTAGAGTCACTTCTTGTTGTACCTCTTTTTCTCCTTCTGCTCAGGAACCAGTAGCAGGCCCTCCCCTGCGTTGGAACCTGGTACTGGATCCCGAACAGTATGGGTGCTGGCTGACTCCTGATCTTCCTGCTTCTTTGGGTCACATGCTTCCATTTCTCAGCTTCTGCAGGTACACTGAACATCTTTTTTCCTTCAACATTTTGAAGACTTTCTTCTGTCAAGGAAATCCTTACCTTCCTTATTAAAGGGGTTGTCCCGCGCCGAAACGGGGTTTTTTTTTTTTTCAACCCCCCCCCCCCGTTCGGCGCGAGACAACCCGGATGCAGGGAAGTAAAGAAAGCTTACCGGAGCGCTTACCTTAATCCCCGCGCTCCGGTGACTTCAATACTTACCGCTGAAGATGGCCGCCGGGATCCTCTGTCTCCGTGGACCGCAGCTCTTCTGTGCGGTCCATTGCCGATTCCAGCCTCCTGATTGGCTGGAATCGGCACGTGACGGGGCGGAGCTACACGGAGCCGCTCTCTGGCACGAGCGGCTCCATAGAAGACTGCAGAAGACCCGGACTGCGCAAGCGCGGCTAATTTGGCCATCGGAGGGCGAAAATTAGTCGGCTCCATGGGAACGAGGACGCTAGCAACGGAGCAGGTAAGTAAAAAACTTTTTATAACTTCTGTATGGCTCATAATTAATGCACAATGTATATTACAAAGTGCATTAATATGGCCATACAGAAGTGTATAGACCCACTTGCTGCCGCGGGACAACCCCTTTAAGTTACAATGTAACTATTCTCTCCTGAAGGCTTTGCACCTTTTTCTCCAGTAGAGACATAAGCTTATATTTCTGGTAGGTGAAGTTTGGCTTTTCCTCTGGTAGATCTGTAAACACATAACATATACTGCAGCTCACCATATGGCTGCTGTCCTTTTCCATGTTGTCAGTTGATGTCCACTTTTAAAAGTCAAGAATTGTAGTGAAGATCCGTACCCAACAAAATACTACTAACTGTGCACGGCCTGGCAATGTCCTCCACGTAGCTAGACCTGGCTTATCCTGGTAATCTTCCCGCTTACAGTGATTCTTTACTCTTCACAGAATGCACAGGGAATATGCAAATGATCTTCTTGCAGCTCCGATCTTTAGTTGTGGTGGTAAATTAAATTATCTCTTTGGAAATTGGATCTTCCTCCCCGAATCAAATTTGCTTTTTTTTCCCCTTCCCTCCCTTTTATAATCTTTACACACCTACCTTTCTCGTCATCCCCACCCTCTTATTTCCCGATTTTATATTTACTTTTAAAGTTTCAGAGATCAGAGGCCACACAGGGCTAATTTACATCTGTGTAAATATGAAGTTTTGATTTGTATCATATATATATATATATATATATATATATATATATAAAAAGATATATATAGGTGATAATTGATTTTTATTGGGACAACAAAGGCATTTCACAATATAATTAAGTTAAAGAAGACAAAAAGACTTACCAGGCGTGGGTGACCCAAGTGTATTGATAGTTCACCATGCCTTCAGTCCCGGCCCGTGAACCAGGGGTTGACACTCCGTCAAGAAGACATTCACTAAAGGAGAGCATGAGAGGGTGGGTTCAAGAAACACTGGTGAAGTCTTGGAAAAGAAATGGACGTTATAAAGGTAAAAGAAAATAGTCCTGCACTCAGAGGACGGATCCTGCTGTGTCACTGATGATAATCCAAAAACTAACCTACTTGTGGGGATGGTCTTTGGGAGCTCCAGACTTCCCCCTATAAATCCAAGGAGACCTAGACCAACCAGCTTGAAGAAATAGGTCAACTACAATGCTGGCGTTGGAGTTGATATTTAATAAACAATAAAATAACTTACCAGACTAGAAAACAACAGACTACATGTGCACAATGAAAGGCAACGGTGCGACGCGTTTCAGAGCTCAAGGTTCCTTTCTCAAGCATAATAAAGTAAAAATGAATAGAAAAGCAACAGTTAAATACATGAAAGAATTGTGAAAAGGTGCGGTCAGCTGCATGTAAGTGATCGCGAGAAGTCGGGCACAGGTGAACACGCCAAGTCCAGCCCACTTTCCAGAGCGAGACACGTGAATACGTGTGAATGATTGCCGGACATTGTAAGCACAAGCAGGCGCATCCGGCTGAGCAGGCGGTCCACAGGCACGAGGTAACGCTCAAAGTAATTATAAACAAAGACGGTACTTTATCATTTTCCCCTTTATCTAAAGCAAACATGAAATAGATTTAGAACCTTTTTAAAACATGCAAACCGATATATGGTGGGAGATATAAAAAAAAAATAGGGTATATCTCCTCTATAAAATAAAACCCGGTGAACATTTAGTAAAATACAGAAGAGATGGAAATATAAGATCTTACATAAAGAGAATCAACAGTTATTCTTCACATTTTAATTTTTGTCATCCATATTTTTTCTTTTTATTTATTAAATACGAGATCCATCGATGACAAAGTAAAAAAAGACCTAAAAATACATAAAACGGAAGGCCAATAAAAAGGAGGGATATTTTTAGCCCAGTGTTATAAATCTTTGCTAAAATCTCATTTAGGTGGAAGATCTATAGGAACATAGTATGTAAGGCCGAATGAAGACCATGTCATCTAGTTCAGCCTGTAGTTCAGATCCCATAGATATCTTTTGATTTTAGCCGTAAAAAATGTACCACTTCTAGCAGAGTGCCCGACATCAACAAGGGGTCCTTGGGAATATTTAAAGAATGTTTGGCTACACCATGAAGTAGATATTTTGAGATATTAGAACAATGTTGATTGGCTAGAAATGGTACCTGAGGGCCATTTTCTACACCTAAAATCAAAAGATCTTCTGCCCAAGTGTGGTTTTAGAAAAGATTTAAACACCGGGATGTAATATTCTTCCTTTTTATTGGCTTCCAATTTATGTATTTTTTTTAACCGTTTTTATTTGTCACCGATGGATCTCTTATCTAAAAAATACATAAAACCATAAAAATGTATCTTCACATTCTGATCTTTCTCATCATCCATTTCATCTTTTTCGTTTCTTACATTTCCACCTCTTTTGTATTTTACTAAATGTTAATTGGGTTTTTCTTCATAGAGACATACCCCTTTTTTTTATATCTCCCCCATTAATCAGTTTGCATTTTCTAAAAGGTTCTTAATGTATATTTCATGCTGGTTTTAGAGAGTACTCCATCTTTGTTTATAGTCACTATGGAGATTTTATGCTAGCTTTTATCCACTTTCATGAATTTTTTATGAAAAAGGTGTATTTTCTGTTTATGGAATGCATTGGCATCACTTTGTTAGTTCCTGTTGCTTTAGTCAGGTCGCAGGTTCCCTTTTAGGCATGTATGTAGTGAAACCAGTTCAGGAAAGGTACCAGAGCCAAAGTAGACAAAAGAAGACCTGCTTATATGCCCCGAATGAAAAGACTGTTCTCATCCTCGCTTATTCTTCTGTTCATGTGAAGCCATCCTCACAAAGCCAGGAATATCATTTTTTTTATTTTTTTTAAGACTTAATCTTTAAGGTTGCAAAAAGATATAATAGTAACATATTACCCCACCCTCTAATGTTGATCCAGAAGAAGGCAAAAAACCCAAATTAGGTACAGGAAAATTAGGATTTTAGGAGGAAAAATTCCTTCCCAACTCCAAGTCTGGCAACCAGAAAAATCCCTGGATGGCCTTCTGAGTAATCAGTGACTATAACATGTAATATTTTAACAGTCAAGAAAGACGTCTAGGCCCCTCTTATACTCTCCTATCAAATTCACCATCACCACGTCCTCGGGAGAAATTTCCATAGTCTCACTGCACTTACAGTAAAGAACCTCCTTCTATGTTGTGTAGAAACCTTCTTTTCTCTAGATGTAGAGAGCGCCCCCTTGTTACAGTTCTGGGTATAAATAGATGATGGAAAATCTCTGTACTGACCCCTGATATATCTATACATACCGCGTTTCCCTGAAAATAAGACACTGTCTTATATTTTCGCTCCAAAAGAGGCACGGTGTCCTATTTTTGAGGGGGCTTATACTCACCTGGTCTGCGGCATCCCGATGCCTCGCGATGGTCTCTGGCAGTCTGCAGATTCCTGCGTGCTGACATCTCAGCTTCTTTCTGGTGATGAGGCTTTGAATACTCCGCCTCCAGCAAAGCGAGCTCTGTGATTGGATCGAGTTCCAGCCAATCACAGCCAGCGTTCGATGAGCCTATTACAGCCATTCAGTGATGTCATTTACTGGCTGTGAATGATCAAATGCCTGTTGTGATTTGCTGGCGCACAATCCAATCACAGCACTCGCTTTGCGGCGTATTCAAAACCCTGTCACCAGAAACAAGGTGAGATGTCAGCGCGGAGGATACTGCAGCTCCACCGGAGACCATTGCAAGGCATTGGAACGCTGTGGACCAGGTGAGTATTGATTTTTTATTTTATTTTTTTTATGCAGGTTAGATAGGGCTTATTTTGGGGGAAGGTCTTATATTTCAAGCCTCCCCCGAAAACTGGGGTAGGTCTTATAATCGGGGAAACACGGTAGTTATTAAGAGCACCCGCTTGTTTCAGTCCGGAGTATAATAGATAATGGGAGAGCTCTCTGTACTGCCTCCTGATGTATCTATACGTAGTTGTTAAAGCGTCCCCTTCTTACGGTCCTGGGTATAAATAGATGATGGCAGAGATCTCTGTACTGACCCCTGATATATCTATACATAGTTATTAGAGTGCCCGCTTGTTACAGTCCTGGGCATAGTAGTTGATGAGCGAGATCTCTGCACTGACCCCTGATATATTATACATAGTTATTAGAGTGTCCCTTGTTACAGTCCTGGGTATAATAGATGATGGGAGAGATCTCTGTACTGACCCCTGATATATCTATACATAGTTATTAGCGCACCCCCTGTTACAGTCCTGGCATAATAAATGATGGGGAGAGATCTCTGTATAGGCTCCTGATATATCTATACATAGTTATTAGAGCGCCCCCTTGTTACAGTCCTGGGTATAATAGATGATGGGAGAGATATCTATATTGTCCCCTGATATATTTTACATAGTTATTAGACTACCCTCTTGTTACAGTCACACTCCTGCGTATAAACAGATGATGGGAAACAGTGGCGTACCTATGGGCTCAGGGGCCCGGGTGCAAAAGTTCAGCTCAGGCCCTCCATGTACCCATACCTAAATCGTGCCGCATACAGCTGCAAAACAAATACATGAACTAGCCACTTGATGTAATCTTTTCAAACATGATTCCTTTCCTGCACCACATGAAAATTTGTTTGTAGCCCCTTAGGCCACTCTCACACACATACACCGCTTTTTACCGTTATTAGCACGGCATCCTAAGTGCAGTGCTAACCGTGGTACAGTGCTCCCATTGATTTTAATGGGGTTACTCAGACTTGAGCTTGAACACAGTGTTCCTAACACAGTGATTTTTGAGAACTGTCTGTTCTATTATTGCATTTTCATGTTTTTTTAACGCATCTCCTCACCCATTACAGTGATGGGGTGCATTATAAAATGCTGTACAATGCATTCAAAACCACGGCTCAAAATTGCTGTAAAAATGCCAGAATTTCGAGATGTGTTTTCTGAACGTGAGAGTTGCCTTAGGATATGTTCTTGTTTTTTGTTGTACTTTTGAACCACAATAAAAAAAAACACATTTAAAAAATCTGCATGCAGTATTCAAAGATCACAAACATTTTTAAGAAACTGTATATAATATTAGAAACCGCATGTTTAATGCATTTTTTATTGTGTGTAAAGTGTGATGAGAGAGACAGATTTGAGAGAGAGAGAGAGATGAAAGAGAGCGAGATAGATATGAGATAAGGCCGATTTACACACACATATCTATGCAAAACGATCGCTGATCTTTCAATCTTTTGAAAAAGTACTAATAGGCACTAATTGCTATTAGTACTTTATTAGCTTCATTTGCATGCAGCAGGAGGTCTGAGCTCTGTAATTAGCTCCATTGTTCACCCACAGGCTCCCCATGGAATATTCGGCACAATGGACAACAGACAGAGTATGTGGTCCTGCTTATCAGCTGTTCTGTTAGTGGGGCTGAGAACAGCTGTAACAATGTTATGACCTGTAATCAGTTCTCTGTGGGCAGAACACAGCATGCAGTCCTGTTTATCAGCTATTGTGCTGAACAACGGTTTTCAAGCAAAACTGAAAATCGTCCTTCGGCCAAACAGTGAAAGATGGGGACATTTAGACAACAATCTATCACTCAAAAGACGGCTTTTGAGCAATAATCGTTGTGTCTAGATGAGCCTGTATAGATTGTTAGATATGAGGGAAAGCAAGATAGATAGATATGAGATAGGTAGAAAAAAGCCATTGAAAATTTGATACATTAGGAGTACCTTTCACATACATTTTCACAAATATACATTGGTATACTTTTTTAATATGTGGAAAAGTGTAGGCTGCGTTGTTTTTAATAAACCTGCCACCAAAATAAAACACTTCAGTATATCTTTTTATAAACCAGCATTGAATGGCAGGTATACAGGGTGGAGTCAAAAGGACTGATCCAGCACTATATCGCAATACTTGCGTCCTACATTGAAATAACAATAGCATATTTGAGTAGGAAGGCATGGATGTGCTACATGTTGGTTTGAAGCATGGATCCTGGGGGCCCCAAAACATAGATTTTAAATGTTTCTGTTGTGGCCCCTGTAAGAGAGAAAAAGTAAAATCCAATAACAAATGTGAGAAGTAGCATGTGCTTCCCACAGTAGTGATGCAGGCGGGTCCTACACAAAGCTGTCCCTGTGGTGAGGCAGTTCAGGCATTCATCTACATCCCACAGCGGGTTACATGTAGTAACATTAAGTGAAGGGAAATCTGAATAGTAACAGGGTCCAGTAGGCATATTAGCCTTTTACTACCCACTTCTACACGAGCCAACCTAAACAACCAATCACTGTGAATCAGCCAACTCAAATAACCAATCACTGTGAATGAGCCAACCCAATCAACCAATCACGGGGAATGAGTAAATCCAAACAACCAATCACGAGAATTAGCAAATCCAAACAACCAACCGAGTTGCGAATGGTGTCCATTTGGGGAGTAATATAGATATATGTGTCCAGTAGACCATTGTTCTTGGTTGCTGGCAGCCTGATTTCTCATTGGCCAGCCTGCCCTATGAGAAGGATTTGGGATGTGACAGAGAGAAAGCCCATGACTGGTCAGGGGAGAAAAGAAAACGTCCTGCAAATGAAGACTGGAAGCGCGCAGATGACTGAAAAGTCGTTCTAGGGAAAGCAAGTGGAGCAGACGTGCAGTGAGAGAGAGAGTAATGATGCGGTGAGGAGAAGCCGTGAAGACGGAGCAGAGTGTGAAGAAGGTCTGGTACGGGCAAGCAGTCATGAGGGAGGAGTTGCGAGAGGTCCTTCCCACCACAATCACGAGAGAGCTGTTAATCCTGAGTGGGAGCGCCTAAGTGCCTTAGGCCCGGTCCAGTCCCTGGGTGGGTGAGTCAGCACAGCATATAGTGTCATAATCTGTTCAGGAGGGAGTACACAGAAGCCGGCCCCATTGTCTCCACCACCACAGAAACCTCCTGTTTATTCCTTATTTAGAACATATCATGGTCTAGTTTTGCATAAACCACTAACCTCCAACACCTCCCCAGATACCCCGGACTTCCTTACTCCCATTATACAGCTGACGAATAATGGAGATAATTGTATGCTGAGAAACTGTGACTGTTCTAAAACTGTGGCGGTCAGTAAACCATTGCAACATGGTTCTACTACAACCCTCAGTCTCTGCCTGATTGCTTCTCTCACAACGGTGTGCTGTAAAGCACTGGCGTCACAACAAATTGTCAGCCCGCATATTAATATCAGTTTTCCACTGCAGACGGTGAATGTTGGGAAAGTGCTGGTGATAACTACCACTCTCATCATCCCTGCCCCATCTAGCATACCGCCCCTTGTCTCCCTAAGGTCTGTAGGACCACTGCTATGACTGGTGTAAGGAAACATAAGCTCTGGTAGTATGGCCTATGAAAAAGCGAACTCGAAGCAGGCCCAACGCAGATCAGTACCTGAACCAATTGCAGATGACTGTGGATGACTTTCAGCATGTGTTGCCCCTGTCGTAGCAGGAGGAGGCCACTTTGATTATGATTTTGCATAGACCATACTACCAAAACGTATGTTTCCTTACTTCAGTCACAGCAGCGGTGCCACGGGACTTAGAGACATGCAGAAAGCGGGTTTTCTACTTTTCACATGCTACTCTTCAACTTTGCCATTGGGTTTTACTCTTTATCTCTTACAAGGGCTCCAGTACAAAACTGAAATCCATTTTCCGGGCCCAGGGGGTCCTGTGCACCATACCATCCTGTACAGCATCCAGGTCTTCCTATACAAGTAATGTGTTGCTACTTCAATATAGAACACCAATACTGAGATAGAGCGCTGGATCAGGCTTTTCTGACTATCCCTGTGTACAACTAAATAGCAATCTGATTTTATATCTCTAGAGCACTCTGCAACTGCAAATGCAGAAAGTAAAGCTTGGATGTAAAATAAGCAGCAGTAGGACATTTTCTGTTAATAACAAGGCAATGATATCCGAATAAAGGTACGTTAACATGTAGCTAAATGCTGTGTAATTTCCAAAGTGGAAAATCAGCACCAAAATGCCCACCATTTTCCACAACATGTACCGTTACTCCCGTCCTCCAGTGTTCTCCTTGTTTGGCATTCTAGCAGTGAGATGTACATTCAGCTAACAGCCCTGAATCTTCCGCTGTGAGGGCTTCTTCACATGACCAAATTTCTGCCCTTTTTTGATGCACAGAAAAATCCCACTCGCAATATGCAGAGAATAGAATCCATTGTTTTCAATGGGTTCATTCTCATTTGGTTTTTTGTGCGCTCAATTCTCGCACTGTCACGTCACAGTCAGCACACTGTCAAGTATTTGCCAGCACACCTATATTTCTGTAGGTTATATTCTATCTAGCTAGGGCTAACATCTCCTGTGTGTACTAGTCCAGGTTAATTAGTCCTGCAGCTATCAGCAAGGTGTGGCTAGTGATTGACATTGTTGTCAGTCAATGAGCTTCTCCCGCTTCTCTATATAATCCAGCTCTTCCTGGCTGGGAGTTGCTGATGATTTTCAGTGTTCACTGAGCTGTCAGTCTGCTCAGAGCTCCTGGGTTCTGGTTTGTTTCCTGTTTGTGTCTGTCTTGTATTTGTTTGCTGTCAGTTCCGCCTGGTTCTCTGCATTACCCTTTCAGGGATAGTCAGGCCTGAGGTTCCAGCGTGGGGCCGCCTTTATTGAGGCAATCACCCCGCTTATAGGTAGGGTCCTGCCGCCTAGGGTCAGTCTCCCTATCTGTGTTCTGAGTGACAGCTCTGTCCTTTACCTCACTTCTTATGTCTGTTCTGTGTCTAGCCGCCTGTATAAGCTAGTTTCCACGTCCGTTCTGGCTGCTTGCACCATGTTTCTGTTACCAGTCCAGGACGAACATAACAATAAGCATTTAAATCAGGATGGGGGTGATTCCCCCACCAAGTGGGGTGCCTGTACAAATACGTACAATATTGTGCACAAGCGTGCTACGTACCCTCATGCACTGTGCAAAAAAGTAGTGCAGGAGCAAGTGTATTTTGCAATACACTGGTCTGAATGCACCACTATAGCATTAACGTTTGTCTCACATCTGTAATGGAGGATATCTCTGTATTGACCCCTGAAATAGCTATACATAGTTATTAGAGCGCCCCCTTACTACAGTCCTGGGTATTATAGATGATGTGAGTGAACTCAGTACTGAGCCGTGATATATCTCTACATAGTTATTAGAGCGCCCCCTTGTTACAGTCCTGGATATAATGGAGGATGGGAGAGATCTCTGTACTGACCTCTAATATATCTAAACATAATTATTAGAGCGCCCCCTTGTTACAGTCCTGGGTATAAATAGATGATGGGAGAGATCTTTGTACTGCCCCCTGATATAGTTGTACACAGTTATTAGAGCGCCCCCTTTGTTACAGTCCTGGGTATACTAGATGATAGGAGAGATCTCTGTACTGTCCCCTTATATATCTGCACATAGTTATTAGAGCGCCCCCTTGTCACAGTCCTGGGTATAATAGATGATGGTAGAGATCTCTGTACTGACCCCTGATATATCTATACATAGTTATTACAGTGCCCCCTTGTTACAGTCCTGGGTATAATAGATGATGAGGGGGATCTCTGTACTGACACCCTGATATATCTATACATAGTTATTAGAGCGCCCCCTTGCTACAGTCCTGGGTATAATAGATGATGGAGGAGATCTCTGTACCGACGCCTGATATATCTGTGCATAGTTATTAGAGTGCCCCCTTGTTACAGTCCTGGGTATAATAGATGATGGGAGATCCCTGTACTGACCCCTGATATATCTATACATAGTTATTAAAGCGCCCTCTTGTTACAGTCCTGGGTATAATAGATGATGGGAGAGATCTCTGTACTGACCCCTAATATAATATACATAGTTATTAGAGCGCACCCTTGTTACAGTCCTGGGTATAATAGATAATGGGAGAGATCTCTGTACTGATGCCTGATATATCTGTACATAGTTATTAGAGCGCCCCCTCGTTACAGTCCTGGGTATAACAGGTGATGGGAGAGATCTCTGTACTGACCCCTGATATATCTATACATAGTTATTAGAGCACCCCCTTGTTACAGTCCTGGGTATAATAGATGATGGGAGAGATCTCTGTACTGACCCCTGATATATTATACATAGTTATTAGAGTGCCCCCTTGTTACAGTCCTGGGTATAATAGATGATGGGAGATCCCTGTACTGACCCCTGATATAATATACATAGTTATTAGAGCGCCCCCTTGTTACAGTCCTAGGTATAATACATGATGGGAGAGATCTCTGTACTGATGCCTGATATATCTGTACATAGTTATTAGAGCACCCCCTTGTTACTGTCCTGGATATAATAGATGATGGTAGAGATCTCTGTACTCACCCCTGATATATCTATACATAGTTATTACAGTGCCCCCTTGTTACTGTCCTGGGTATAATAGATGATTAGGGGGATCTCTGTACTGACACCCTGATATATCTATACATAGTTATTAGAGTGCCCCCTTGCTACAGTCCTGGGTATAATAGATGATGGGGGAGATCTCTGTACCGACGCCTGATATATCTGTGCATAGTTATTAGAGTGCCCCCTTGTTACAGTCCTGGGTATAATAGATGATAGGAGATCCCTGTACTGATCCCTAATATAATATACATAGTTATTAGAGCGCACCCTTGTTACAGTCCTGGGTATAATAGATGATGCCTGATATATCTGTACATAGTTATTAGAGTGCCCCCTTCTATATCTTGATTATAGATTATGTAGCTATATAGATTAAAGATAGATTTTGGATACGCTTTTACCTGAGCTCCAGGCAGCAGGACCGCACCGTCGGCTTTCTAGCCCGAGTACGGGCACCTACGCCGCCGATAACGGCACCGCTGGCACTACCGGACCCCAAGCTTTAATTAGAGACCTCCCGCGGGTCTCTAGCTGGTGCAGCGATTTTGCGGCCTACAGGCCCGGCCGCAGCCTCGGACTAAATTAGTACTCGCGGCCGACCGGAAGTGAAGGCCGGCCGCGGAAGAAGGGGAAAAACAGCGAGGGAGCGGCGAGAGTGGAGGAGCAGCTGCTGGAGGCCTGGACTGCGCTGGGGAACGGGCAGAGGAGGCAGCGGCAGGCCTGCATCAGTGAGTAGGCCCACAGCACCCCTTGACAACAGAGCAGGAGGGAGCTCCTGCCGGAGCAGAGCACATCCTCCCCCCCCCCCCCCCCCCATCCTCCCCACCTCACGGAGCTGTTGGTCGGAGGAGCGGGGACACAGAGACGTGGTCCGCAGCCCCTGCTCACCCCCTCCCCCCTTGCAACCACCAGCACCCCGAAGGGCCAAAAGCACTAGTGTGGGGGACAGAGTAAGGGACAGGAGGATCGCCGCACTGAGCCCCCGAACCCCACGCAGAAGTCCCTGGCAGGATCAACTGCATAAAGTGGGACTGAAACCCCACTGGCAGGCAGCCCACAGCCTACACACCTACAGGGTAATAGCATCAGAGTTGCTAAAAGAGGGCACCGGGACGGCACCAGAGATTGGACACCTGAGCGGACAACCGCCATATTTCCCCCCCTGTGATAGACATGATGATTATTTATAAAATGTCTATCGATTTGTATAACCCAAATGTATTATGCTATTGTAATGACTTCAGCCTAATGTGGAACTCTGTTGCATAAGGAAAGAGTTAAATCACAGTGTTATATACAAGCAAGATATATATATATATATCTATCTTGGATGAATCCCCAGCTCTGCCCCCCACGCTGAAACTTCTACAACAAAGGAATTCCTTCAGCCTGAGCACATGTTGATAAGACTTGCCACATACACAGAAACTGCTTAAGGTTGCCTGCATAGAGGGCTATAGTGTTATGTGTATATCCTGTGTTCAATACTGAGTGTTTACCTATGCCCCCTTCCTCTCCTCACCCAAGCTAGTTAAACAATGATTCATCACTACACGGAGCTGACTTCAGCTAGGACAAAAGTCCATACTGCATCAGCACTTGGAAGGGGGTGGGCAGAGAGGTGGGGGATTCTATATGATCCGACAAATGAGAATCTTATATGTTACTGATGTAATCTGTTGCACGCCCATTGAAGGGCGGTTGTCATGTGTTATAATAAAAGGCTTGAGCCTCTACACATTGTAGAGACTCTCCCAGTTTTAGACCAGCATTTGTGTCTGATTCTGGTCGACGATGTGTGCACACGATATAATTCGGAAGCGGCAAAATACCCCAAAGCCTGCTGGAGAAATCATAATCCAGATCAGTGGAGTCCCTGGGTGAGCGAGTGGATCTGTGAGGTCACAGCCTGGAACGTACAGAGATCGGCAGATGGCACGCAGAACTCAGGGGCCCGAAAATCTACAGAACACGGTAAGATTGCTTTATGTAAATCTACCGATGTGAGCTGGGTTCTGACTGCTTTTCTGCCTGTTCCTGATCCAGACTGGACCTTCACTGAAAGACAGGTAATAACTCTAGTTCTGTCCACTCGGAAAATCACCATGTTACCTGTCTAGGGGTATTTTGTACGCTGTGTCTGTTATGTCTGAGACGGTTAAAAATTGTGTATGCAAGACCAAGAGACAAATTCTGTGAGGGTTAATGTGTCGGGAGGGCGGACTCGGCTGTTTAGGTCTGAGGGAACACGCCAGTGACACTTTCTCCTAGGTAAAACTAGTGTGAGGTTAGGAAGATTTATGATATGTATACTTACCTTTATGATTGAGCGTGTTATGTTCTCATATGTGGAAAGGTATATACGTGTGAAGTATAGCCGTGCTTTGTGACGGCTGATTTCTCCAGAATATTGTTGAGGTTTTGGTCATTGAAAATAATCATCAGTCTCTGTGTATAGCTAAATGTCCTGTCTAGAACAAGAAGTGCTCTTGGGGATTACTAGAAGGTGGGTTGTTAAAAAAGGTAGATGAGATATATACCTTGAGCCGTTGTGGGTATTCTCCAGTAATCCCGTCTGTTTGGTACTATAGAAAGAATGTGCAGTGTTTATTGTTGGGGGGAGGGCTGCTGATAAGAGTGAACTGAAAGCTTTTTCCAATTAACCCTTTCTGTTTACTTTGTCTTTCCCTGTGTTTTGTAGAATTAATGTGCATTGTAATCTGAGTGGGAAAGAGAGGTTATATTGGAAGGATTTGAAGAAAGCAGATTTTACAAGAGAAACACTATTGTGTCCGGAAACTTCGGATAGGATAGAATGAGAAGGTTAGGCATAGACGCAGGTTGTTTAGAGAATGGGGAGCAAAGTGAGCAAGGGCAAAGGTCATAGAGCTTGTGATCTGGTTGCTGAAGGGAGCAGAGTTTACTGAACATGTAGAAATGTTATACAATGGGAAAGGACCAGGAAAAGTTGCAGAAAGAAATGTCAGGTCATGGACAGGTAAGATAGACTGTAGAAAGTTTACAGAAGATGAGCAGGAAGCCTAGCAGAAAGAAAGGTGTTTTTAGATTGCTAGGAGGAGGTATAATGTAGTTAAGAGATTGAAGAGGGGAAAGCATGTAGAGGGGTATGTGTATTGCTAATGAACAACGTAATGTCTTTGTGTTGACTACAGCCCCTCCCTGTAATGGCGGCCGCGCTTGCAATGTTTACAACCCAACATAGTGTGACTCTGCAGTAAATGTAGTGAGGCCTGCCCCCACCCTGAAGTTACTTCCCCCCCATGTGCTCACTTTCAGGGTGTGTGATGTTACTTCCGGTCCCTCCCTATCCGGGACAGGACCTGACCCCGCCCGGTCCTCCGGCAGCCATTTTGCCTCACCTGGGAGTGCTGCTGCCCCTGGCCCCGCCCCTTCTTCCGGCAGCCATTTTGCCTCACCTGGGAGATCTGTAGCCCCGCCCCTTTCTGCCTCTGGCGGCCATTTTGCTGCATTTGGGAGGCCTATATTCCCCAATGCCACTGTATCCAGTGCTAACATCATGATTGTCTGAAGTAAGGTTTTGTTTGACCAGACTTTGTTACGCTCCAAGATGTGGCCACTTTGGATGTGTGATAAGTTCAGGGAAACAAACCTTTGTGGAGATGCAGCTTGGGACATAGTAGATGACTAAGCTGGTTTATAGTGCATGGAAGATTGGAGTTGATGCATGGGGGGCAGAGACCAGGAATACATGACAGGGGACGCTCTCTCATGTTCCCAGGGGCTCTGTTTTCCACTGCCCGCTTCTCCAATGGATACTCAGATAGATGATGTTACGGAAGGCTCCTACAGATGAAATAATTTCCCTATAGTCACCCAGCAAACTTTTTCATGCAATTTGGTGAAGTAATTTTACTTTTTATGTGAAGAAAGAGGGACTGAATTGCCCAGAGTAGGATGTTAATTCATCCGTATTCTTTAGTTTTTCTTTAAGCCTTTTGTATATTCTAGTGTCAGTCTACACTGAAGCTATAATTATATTCCAACAGGAGAGTAAAAGCTAAACGCTGGCCATACCCTGAAATACTATTACACTGGGTGACGTAAAATTTGAATCGTGTGGCGCCCCCTTGTGTTAAAAAATGCTAACTGCGACCTGAAAGGAAAAAAAAAATTTTTTTAAGGAGATTTTCGCTCAGACTTCGCTGCATACAATGTCATCTTGACCTACAAAGTGCTTGTTTTTGTGCCTCTTGGTTTACTAGTTTGAACGCAATGACTCTTTTGCCATTGAGTATTCCGGTTCAAAAGGGGGGAGGCATAGGTGATCTGGGTCATAGATGATCTAGGTGTTGTAGATCAGCTATTGGGTTTGAAAAAAAAAAATAAATAAATGGAATAAGATAACAAGATTCCGAGCCATGTGAAATAGAACATCAGCACGATTATTTAGTACTAATACAGTAAGAAACTGCAGGTATGCAAACAGTTACCAGAACCCCTGTTGATAATGCATATGTTGAGCTTTTTGCAGATGGTACCAGGGTGAGGATTGATGACTCCACATCGGATATGCAGTGGTCACACAACAAGATGTCCTAGAAGCAGAAGCTCTGCCTCCGCATGTCACAGTACAAGAAGCGGAATTGAAGGCCCTCACTGAGGCGAGTAGAGTGGTGAGAGGTAAGACGGCAACCCTTTACACTGACTCCTGGTATGCATTTGGCATAGCTCATGATTACGGCCCAATATGGAAGGCCAGACAGTTTTTACCTTAGCAGGACAACCAATTGAGAATGGTGCAGCGGTACAGAGTCGCATGGAGGCCCTGCTTCTACCTGACAAAGTTGAGAGTTCGCACCGATTCCTACACTGGAGAGGCGAGAGACGACACCCTCGCTGACAGCGCAGCAAAGGCAGCGGCCCTCAAGCCGTGGAAGAAAGAAGAAAGATACTGACAGCATGAGTCAGTGGTAAAAAAACTTTGGACATTGACAAAAATTTGGACTTTGATATGCTAAAAGACTTTTACAGTTACAAGCCAGCAAGGAAGAAAAGAATAAATGGACTAATATGGGAGCAGCAGAAACAGGACAGCGTGTGGTGAACGGTCAACAGCACTTGCCCACCACAGTTCCTGTATCCCATGATGGCCCAGCTGATGGACGCAAAGACCCACCTAGTAAAGCAGCACTGATGACGACGCTTGACAGAGGTTGGGCGACTTCTGGGTTCTCTGTAGCTGCTGCATCATTTGTCCGGTTTAGCATGATCTATGCCATAGGTAAGACAGGGCAGAAGTAAATTTGCCACATCACACTTGCCGGGACCACTCTACCCATTTCAGGGATTGCAAATTGACTACGTTCAGCTCCCACTTGTTGGGAAGTATGACTACGTGCTTGTTGTTGTTGATGTCTTTGCAGGTTGGAGGCCGACCCTGTTACCAAGGCAAACAAGTAGGTAACCGCAAAGAAGCTCATGAACGAGGTAAACTGTGAATATGGGGTACCAGAGGTGATTCAGAGTCAGACAGAGGTATAAACTTCGCAGGTGAATGTAACATGTCATGTCTGCTCTGGGTGTATCCCAGGCCTTTTACATACTGTACCACCTTTAGAGTAGTGGCAAGGTGGAGAGACGTAGTGGCACGCTAAAAGTAAGATACTTAAAAATGACGCCACTTTGGAAAGACTGTCATCCAATAGCCTTATACAGTGTTAGATATGAACCCAGGGGGGATTATACATTATCTCCCTACGAGATTGTTTGGGCTAGCCCCAAGGCTAGGTCTTTACTATCCTCAGTAGTTACAATTACAATCTGATGTGTTGACTAAGTATGTGATTTCCGTTGTTAAAGAACTAACCAAAGCCTATGCACAGGTGTTCTCTTCCAGACTCAGAGGCAGACACTGGGACACATATCTTGCAGCCTGGGGATTGGGTGTGCGTCAAGAAGTTCCTCAGGAAGCACCCTCCTGAGCCCCGATTTGATGGCCCCTACCAGGTGCTTCTGACTACTGCCACAGCTGTGAAACTAGCCGAAAGACTTACATGGATCCATGCTTCATACTGTAAGAAAGCTTCAGATCCGGGAGACCAGTCTTAGTTGTGCCAAAGACATTACTCTGGTTAGGGCTAGTGAGAGAGGAGGGTGGCAACTGGAATCCTTAGTCGGAAGAATATGAGGGTATGGTTACCTTCTAGTATAACTCGTCCAATGCTCAAGTAGCCGCATATTCCTTCGACTATTGTACTGTGGTCCTGTGTCTAGGCGCAAGATCCCACCGCAGGCCAGATTTAGCTCAGTCCAGCTGGTTATATGAGTTACAAAACCGGGGAATACAATATGTTTGCGCCACTGATAACGTCTGGGGAGAAGACTGCCGTTATTGGGGATTAGTGGGATGCAACACAGGAATAGACTGGTCCTATAAACCGCGAAGTGCCTTAAATAAGAATAAGAGCGGGAAATCCCTAATTAGTCGTATAACCCTCCTTGAGAATAATAAGGACAGCAGGTATTGGAAGGCTGAACTTAGTATGTTGCTCGGTTTTAATGCGGTTTTTACATTAACCATGGGAGATCCAAGCCCGGGGGACGGGGGAGACTTATAGTCTGGGGACATACCGGTACGGGAGGACAGATCCCTTAGGGAAGTTTAAAATAAGGGATATGGTAGATGCAGCCGAATGGAAGCCTTCACTTAGTCCCGTGCCCATAATTAACCCCCTCCGCCGTAACATAAAGACCTTGACGAACATGATGATCATAGCCGACCCTACCTTTTGTGGACACCTTGACAGTGGCGACTGGCTACTCTGACCAGAATCTCTGGTTGGAGTTGATGAGGTACAATGCTAACAGGAGCAACAAGTCTAACTGTTGCGTGTGCGGTAGTGCCCGACTACACTCGGGGATGGTCCCCCTAAATCTCCCTGTAGATGCTGAAGAGTGGTTTATTAGTCTCTTCACGAACATTTCCGCTAATTACTGGTGGCCTCAGTGAGAAATGGAAGAAGGAATACTGTATAACTACTTAAGTGTTTTGCACCGGAGAGAGTATTACTGACTACCCTGGAAACTACACCTGCCAGGCAATTAGGCAGGGTAGAGGGAGATTTTTGGGGAACTCACCAATATTTCCCTTGTTTAAAAAAGATGACGAGCCAGTTCCGATAATGCCAACCACATACGCTACCAAAGAAAAAGAGAAATGTACTAGTACTGTGCCTGCCCCGATCTCCTAAGATGGATTGTCAGTGGAATTCCCATTTGCCAAGGGATAGTGCAGAAGACCTTAGATTCCGGCGAGGGCACACCCTGTGGGGTGTTAACTTGTACAGATAGAGGGTATGGATGCCCGGAAATGAGCCCAGGGAATCCATGGCCTCCCTCTGAGGTGAGGTAGGGATCCCCCCTCCTAGGAGTAGGGACTTACGGGCAGTGGGAAAACCCTGACGCAAGGGTGAGGTGACCTGGACGTGTTCACCATTAGGACTATCTCCAGGAGGGACATTGGTGTGGGTGAAGATTAGGGAGTCCCACGCCGTGCGTACCTGTGCACGCTACTAGTATTGTAACATTATACTAGAGCGAGAAGAGAGACCCCTGGTGGTAGTTTTGATCTACACGTGTACATTGACGTCATAGGATAGCCAAGGGGGGTACCTGACAAGTTTTAAAAATTAGAGACCAAGTTAAAACTAGATTCGAGTCCATTTTCCTGGTCATTATGGTAAATAAACGTTGATTGGATTAATTATGTTTATTATAATTAGCAGTGGTTTATAAATTATACTAGAGTCGCCTTATAGGGACTAGTCGACCAATAGGACCTACCTCGACTATGACTTTTCAAAATAGAATGACCTTAGATATGACTTTAGCTAAAAAGGGGAGTGTCTGTAAGATGATAGGGGAGACTTGTTGTACCTACATCCTAGACGACACGTGACCCGCGGGTAAAGACGCAGTTGCCATTAAGAGGCTGACCGCACTAACTAAAAAGAGCTAACTTTTGGGACCAGCACTCGCCATGGATGAGCGGGTGGTAAAGGATCCTGACACAGACGGGCGTCGCTGTTGTATGTGAACTGATGGTTATCTTTTCTGTTCTAGTCTGCTGTGTTATCCCCTGTGTCAGAGAGACCTGTGAAACTGATGCTGGAAAAGCCGCTCCCACCATGAGTTTGCTGGATGCATCCCCAGAAGGAGTGGACAAGTCCTACACCCCCTTGAAGACTCTAAAACGAACCTTCAACGCGCTCCAGTTATAGGCTCACGCGCAGAGAACTGTGAAAATTAGATAGAGAGTTAGAGGATAGACATTTTAAGGGGGGATTGTGATAGACATGATGATTATTTATAAAATGTCTATCGATTTGTATAACCCAAATGTATTATGCTATTGTAATGACTTCAGCCTAATGTGGAACTCTGTTGCATAAGGAAAGAGTTAAATCACAGTGTTATATACAAGCAAGATAGATATATATATATATATATATATATATATATCTATCTTGGATGAATCCCCAGCTCTGCCCCCCACGCTGAAACTTCTACAACAAAGGAATTCCTTCAGCCTGAGCACATGTTGATAAGACTTGCCACATACACAGAAACTGCTTAAGGTTGCCTGCATAGAGGGCTATAGTGTTATGTGTATATCCTGTGTTCAATACTGAGTGTTTACCTAGGCCCCCTTCCTCTCCTCACCCAAGCTAGTTAAACAATGATTCATCACTACACGGAGCTGACTTCAGCTAGGACAAAAGTCCATACTGCATCAGCACTTGGAAGGGGGTGGGCAGAGAGGTGGGGGATTCTATATGATCCGACAAATGAGAATCTTATATGTTACTGATGTAATCTGTTGCACGCCCATTGAAGGGCGGTTGTCATGTGTTATAATAAAAGGCTTGAGCCTCTACACATTGTAGAGACTCTCCCGGTTTTAGACCAGCATTTGTGTCTGATTCTGGTCGACGATGTGTGCACACGATATAATTCGGAAGCGGCAAAATACCCCAAAGCCTGCTGGAGAAATCATAATCCAGATCAAAATATCCCTTTTATTCTCACCAAATCTGAATCAGACCCGGCCGGCAGATTCATATTCCTGAAAGGCACAGTGGCACACAGAGTGATCTCTCTCGCTAACCTATACGCCCCAAACAAAAACCAGGCCCAGTGGCTAATGCGCACTATTTCTAAATTCAAAGAATTTGCCGAAGGCTTGGAAATAGTTGGTGACTTTAATATAGCATTAGACCAAACGATAGACACCACCTCGGGAGCTACACAGACACCCAAGACGCTGACCCACAGACTGAGAAGCCTACTAGCTGAATTAAATCTGTGCGACGCGTGGAGGCTGAGGAACCCCGGGCTCAGGGAATATACCTACTTATCTCACATACATGCAACCTACCACAGAATTGACTACTTGTTGCAGATTTTTGCACGCGATTACCTCAGCGGATATTGGCCCCATCACCATATCAGATCATGCCCCTATCTTTCTCTCTCTGATTGTGGACAGTCTCCCGAGGAGAGAATGGAATTGGCGCCTCAATTGCACGCTGATCAGTGGAGGGGACAATGTTACGAGCATCTCAGAGAAACTGGAGGAATTCTTCCGGATTAATGACTCCCCGGAGGTACCGGTTCCCTTCATCTGGGAGGCACATAAAGCTTACATTAGGGGGGAGCTGATATCCCTGGGCACCAGAGTCAAGCGGCGGAGGGAGGAGGAGGTCAATACCCTACTCACCCAAATCTCAGATAAGGAGGCACAGCATAAAGATGGCCCCAATAACGACACACTAAAAGAGCTTAAAGACCTGAGGGACAAGCTGAAAAACACCTTAAACATCAAAGCAGCTAAAACTTTATTTACCTCCAAATACAAGATATACATACATGGCGACAGAGGTTCTAAAACGATGACAAGATTAATCCAAAAACAACGAGAGAAACACTTTGTTTCCCAGGTCAAGACAGCGGCGGGAGCCACAGTAACATCTACAGAAGAGGTGGCTGCGGAATTTGAAAAATTCTACACCACCTTATATAATCTAGAGAGGGACATCGGGGCCCAACAGGACACCGTGCACAACTTCCTAAATAATTTAAAATTACCTGGACTGACTGAGGAGGATGCCTCCTCGCTCTTAGACCCAGCGATGGAGAATGAAGTAGCCGAAGTCCTAGCCTCCATTTCGAACGGGAAAAGCCCGGGCCCGGATGGGCTCCCCATTGCCTACTACAAAAAGTTTGCCAATATACTTGTCCCACAACTGACCAAACTCTGCAATTCCCTTCTCTCAGGCTCAGTACTACCCAAGCAAGCCCAAGAGGCTTACATAGCGCTTATCCCCAAAGAGGGTAAGGACCCAGAATCCTGTGGAAATTACCGCCCCATCTCCCTACTGAATGTAGATATTAAACTTTGGGCGAAATTGCTCGCCCATAGGATGGCTCCCCTACTGACTAAATTGATAAGCCCAGACCAAGTAGGTTTTGTGCCAGGTAGGGAGGGGAAATTTAACACAACCTGAGCAATTCAGGCTATCCACTACGCGAAACACAATAAACGCCCACTGATCCTAATCTCCACAGATGCTGAGAAGGCCTTCGCCAGGGTAAGCTGGAATTTCATCAATAGCACCCTGTCTAGATTTGGATTCCCCCTGCCGTTCATAAAAGCTATTTTCACCCTTTACTCTGAGCCGACGGCGAGAGTCCAGGTCAATGGCACGTTATCCAAACCCTTTCCCATCAGGAGCGGCACTAGGCAAGGCTGCTCATTATCGCCCACTCTCTTCATCCTAGTGATGGAGACGTTACTCCAAGATATCAGACAGAACCCAGATATTGAGGGCCTCCAAATAGGAGAGGCCACCCACACCACCGCAGCCTATGCTGATGATCTTCTGGTGATGGCCACCAATCCCAGGAGGGCCCTGCCGGCGCTTGTAGAGACGTTTGAACATTTTGGTAGGTTGTCCAATTTTAAAATCAATTATGACAAGTCGGAGATACTAAATATTACGGCCCCTCCCCGCACAGTTAGCAACCTGAGGGAACAGTTTGCATTCAAATGGCCCACATCAAAAATGAAATATCTAGGCATCACCTTGACGGCGAACCCCTCCCTCCTATATGACACAAACTATGCCCCGTTGATTAAAAAAGTGAAGAACCAGCTCGACCAACTAAAAACACCACTTATTTCCTGGCTAGGTAGGAAAAACCTTATTTCTACATATATCCTCCCGCCCATTATTTATATCTTGCACTCGGTGCCCATCGACCTACCCGCTACCTTCTTCTCACAAATGCACAAACTATTCCGTGGCTATATCTGGGGAGGGCATAACCCGAGACTGGCCTTTTCATTCCTGAGCCAAAAGCGCCCCCAAGGAGGTACGGGACTCCCAGACCTCCAGCTATACCACAAGGCGATTCACATCGCCAGATGGATCCTCTTAATAGATAACACAATTGCCTCCCCAACACTTTGTATGGAAAGGACAATACTTGGGAAGGATAACCAGGGACTGCTCTGGGTTAATGGTCTCACACAAGATAAACATGTGCACCTTAACCCCATCACAAAATGCACCATCAAGATACTGAAACATGCACGGATGGGAGTGACAAGTGCAAAGTCCCTCCCCCCCCATGACACCAGCTTCTTTAATACCCTCTATTCTAGCCAATAAACCATGGGGAAGTGAAGGAATATGGGATAAACTCCAATCCACCACAATTTATGATATTCTTAAGGGCCCCACTTTGACAGACCTGATGCAGCTAGACAGCTGGCTCCCATAACCACCCCGCAACTTCTTGGAAAGGGCTACTCTATATCGCTCACTGAGACAGTTCCAATCCACCCACCTTGAGAACTCGAGGGACCCGACATGGTTTGAGACGTATACTTCCCTACCCTCTCGACCAAAAAAGTTGGTTACACATCTTTATAAAGGACTTCTGTTGCAAAAAGCCTCAGAAAGGCCCTGGTTTTTGAGGGAATGGGAAAGAGAACTGGGACTTACTCTCAGTCGAGAAGATACCCTAAAAGTCCTGAGGAATTCCCACGGGTTCTCAAAATGCGTTCGCATACAGGAAAACTCTTACAAGCTGTTGACCAGGTGGTATAGAACCCCGGTCACAACTTCCAAAACGAACCCGACATCCACAGACGTTTGCTGGAGATGTGAGGAAGAAAAAGGGACAGCCCTCCATATTTGGTGGGAATGTTCAAAGATTAAGCCCTACTGGCGGTCAGTCACCAACATTATCAACAAAATATGCCATACCTCTTACTCCTTTAGACCGGAGGAGATACTTATCTGGCTCCCCACAAACCATTTCAAACCCTCAAAAAAAAGTTTGCCTACAATCGTTTTAACGGCAGCTAAGCTCCTGATACCCCTCTTCTGGAAAGAGAAGGAGATTCCACAAATCCGCCAGTGGTTAGACAGGATAGCGCAAATCTTCCGGTTTGAGGAGATTCTGGCGTGGGAGGCCAACACCAGGGACGACTTCACGGCCCTTTGGACCCCATGGATCTGCTTTCAGGACAATCCAGATCTCGCCACAACCTAAAATAAAGGATCTGCCTATGCCCACACCACAATATAAAGACAACATCTTGCTGTTTGTTCTCCCAAATTGTTTTCCCTAATTGTTTTTCCTAAATCTACCCCACCTGATCACACCCGGTTCCCCTAGGTGTGTTTCTCATTACACCTCACATCCTTACCCCCCCCCCACCCCACCCCACCTATACCCCTGATTGCCCCCCTCCCCCCCCCCCCCCCGTTACCTGGCCGGAAGTTTGCCATACATGACAGAAGCGTTATATTTATTCTGATGTCTGCAACTAAATGGTTATTCTCAAACTGGCCCTGCGTGGCTGATATGCATGTCCTTATATCCGGCACTGTTATACCATTATTTCAATAAAAAGAAATTGTTTAAAAAAAAAGATAGATTTTAGATATACATATACAGTGAAGGAAATATTTGATCCCTTGCTGATTCTGTAAATTTGCCCACTGTCAGACACGAACAGTCTATAATTTTTAGGGCTCTTAACCCCTTAATGACACGGCCTATTTTGGCGTTGAGGACCAAGCGATTTTTGGTATTTTTCCATCTCCATTTTTCAAAAGCCATAACTGTTTTATTTTTCCGTCGACGCGGCCGTATAAGGGCTTGTTTTTTGCGTGGCGAGCTGTAGTTTTTATCGGTGCAACTTTTGGGTACATAGACTATATCATAAAACTTTTATTATTTTTTTTATGATAACGGAGAGAAAACGCATCAATTCTGACAGATTGTTTTTTTTTTTTTTATACAGCGTTAATCATGCAGCATACATGACACACTAAATTTTTTCTGCGGGTCTGTATGGTTACAATGATACCAAAATTCTTATATTTTTTTAGGGTTTTTACACTTTTTTGCAATAAAAAGCCATTTTTTTCAACCTTTTTTTTTCTCTATAGCTGCATTCAAAGCCCTGTAACTTTTTTATTTTTCTATGTACGGAGCTCTATGAGGGCTTATTTTTTGCAAGACGAGCTGTAGTTTTTGTTGGTACCATTTTGGGGAATGTATGGCTTTTTTGATCACTTTTATTGCATCTTTTGGGAGGCAAAATGCTAAAAATTAGCATTTTGCCTCTGTTTTTTAGCGTTTTTTTTCCACGCTTTATGCCGTACAAAATAAAAAGTGTATTCAACTATTTGTACATGTCGTTACGGACGCGTCAATACCCAATATGTGGGGTTTTAATTTTTTTTTTTTATGCTAATATTAGAAAAAGCTTAAAAAAAGGGTTTTTTTAACATTTTTCTTTTTTTTACATTTTTCTTTTCTTTTTTTTACATAATTTGAGTCCCTCTGAGGGACTTACATCACTGTACCGATGATCGCTGTCATAAGGCATGGCAGAGCTACTGCTCTGCCATGCCTTATCGCTTATACAGCGATCATAGGCATAGGCAATACAGGACGCCAGTGTCTGGTGTCCTGTTGCCATGGTGACAGGCCGGGCTCTCGCAATGACATCGCGAGTTCCGGCCGGAGACACGGAGGGAGTGCGGCCCCTCTGTGAACTCTTTCCCTGCCACAATCTACTTAGATCGCGGCAGGGAAGGGGTTAACAGCGGCTGCAGCGGGACGCCGGCTGTGACTGACAGCCAGCTCCCGCTGCGGGATAGTGCGGGATCATATGTGATCTCGCGCTATCCCCAGGACCTAACGGTACGTCCTGTTGCGGGAAGTACCAGGCTCCCAGGACGTACCGGTACGTCCTGGAGCGGGAAGGGGTTAATTTTAATAGTGAGAGATAGAATATCCAAATAAAAATTCCTGAAAATCCCATTGTCCAAATTTTATATATATTTATGTGCATTTTGCACAGAGAAATAAGTATTTGATCCCTCCAGGAAACAAGACTTAATACTTGGTGGCAAAACCCTTGTAGCCAGGCACAGCAGTCAGACGGTCTTTGTAGTTGATGATGAGGTTTGCGCACATATGAGAAGGAATTTTGGCCCACTCTTTGCAGATCATCCCTAAATCTTTAAGATTTCAAGGCTGTTGCTTAGCAACTCTGATCTTCAGCTCCCTCCATAAGTTTTCCTTGGGATGGAGGTCTGTAGACTGGCTGGACCACTCCATGACCTTAATGTGCTTCTTTTTGAGCCACTCCTTTGTTGCCTTGGCTGTATGTCTTGGGTCATTGTTGTGCTGGAAGACCCAGCCACGACCCATATTTAATGTCCTGGTGGAGGGAAGGAGGCTGTCACTCAGGATTTTACGCTATATGGCTCCATCTATTCTCCCACTGATGCGGTGAAGTAGTCCTGTGTCCTGAGCAGAGAAACAGCCCCAAAACATAATGTTTCCACCCCCATGCTTGACAGTGGGGACGGTGTTCTTTGGGTCATAGGCAGCATTTCTCTTCCTCCAAACACAGCGAGTTAAGTTAATGCCAAACAGGTGTTGTTTCATCTGCCCCCAGCATCTTCTCCCAATCACTCTCAGAATCATCCAAACTTCAGACAGGCTACACATGTGCCGTCTTGAGCCTGGGGACCTTTCGGGCACACCAGGATTTTAATCCATTACGGCGTAATGTGTTACCAATGGTTTTCTTGGTGACTGTGGTCCCAGCTTGGTGACAAGTTCCCCCTGTGTAGTTTTAGGCTGATCTCTCGCCTTCTCATGATCAAAGATACCCCACGAGGTGAGATTTTGCATGGAGACCCAGATCGATGCCGATTGACAGTCATTTTGTATGTCTTCCATTTTCTTCCTATTGCACCTTGTCTCCTTCTCACCCAGCGTCATACTTCTGGTTTTGTAGCCCATTCCAGCCTTGTCCCCCTATGATCTTGTCCCTGACATCCTTAGAAAGCTCTTTGGTCTTGCCCATGTTGTAGAGGTTAGAGTCTGACTGATTAATTGAGTCTGTGGACAGGAGTCTTTCATACAGGTGACCATTTAAGACAGCTGTCTATAATGCAGGTAACGAGTTGATTAGGAGCGTCTAACTGGTCTGGAGGAGCCTGAGCTCTTAATGGTTGGTAGGGGAGCAAATACTTGTTTCTCTGTGCAAAATGCAAATAAATATATATAATTTAGACAATGTGATTCTCTGAATTTTAGGGGATATTCTATCTTTCACTGTTAAAATTAACCGACCCTAAAAATTATAGACTGTTCATGTCTTTGACAGCGGGCAAACTTACAGAATCACCAAGGGATCAAATACTTATTTCCTTCACTGTATGTAGATTCTTGTATACATATTTTGAGTGCCCAAAACTGTCCACAATATTCCTTGTGTGGTCTGGCCAGTGACTTGTAAAGAGGAAGAACAATGTTCCCATCATGCACACCTAGACCACTTTTTTTTTGTTCAGTATATATTTTATTGAGCATAACATCAGAAATACAAGGTACATCAGGTCCAGTTTTAGGTAACCATTACATCCGCAGTGTAATGTGCAAAAATTCAATAGGGCCCCTATGGGTGCCTGGTAGTTTTTGCTGGTTCTACTCCTTGGAATCAGCAATTTCTTCTCTGGGTATTCCCAGTTCGGTTACCCACAACTGAGATGGTGAAATTTGTTAACAAAATATACTTATTGTGTGGGAACTTATGAACCTACACACATCTCTGCGTAGGCTCATATAAACATTTATATGAACGAACTCGTGTATAACTGTGTATGTGTCTCAGGCATGTAAGGGGAGTAAGGATCCATCTAAGTCCTGAGACCTTCATCATTACAATACTGTTAAGTCGCGCAGCTAAGAAAGAAAAAGAAGGGAGAATAAAGAAGAACGACTTAAGAAGAGAAAGAGAGTAGGGGGGAGAGGGAGCTGGTGGGGGGGAGAGTTGGGGAGTATGTTAGAGAGGTGAAAGGGGCGAGGGGGGAGGGGTCCTTGGCAGCCCTGGCTGAAAAAGTGTGTGGCCTATCGGCCTGGTAGTAGCAACCCGAGTGTGGGCACTGTCCGAGACAGCGTCCACAGTTGGATATGTTTAGGGTGTTATGACGCCATTAGTTAACCAAAGGTCAAACTTAGGAGAGGCTCGGAAGTTTATCCATGTTGCCCAAGTAGCGTAATAACTGGAAAATTTGGAGTCGTCTCTGGCTCTCAATTCTTCCATGTACCTGATGTCGTCCATGGTTTTTACCCACATTAAACGCGTAGGGGGTGTCGTGGTGTTCCACAGCTTTGGTATTACAAGTCTTGTTGCCAGGAGGAAGAACCTAAGGAGTCCTTTTTTGATCAAAGCCATAGAGCCTGGTATGATAGATAGAAGTGCGGTCCCTGGTGAGAAAGTGACCCCCATTGAGGTAAGGGCGTTGTATAGTGTGTTTGTCTGCATCCACAGAGGGGACACCAGGGGACAGGACCACCATATGTGTGTCATTGACCCTAGACCGTTTTGGCACCTCCAGCAGCTATTGCTAATATTGGGTTACATCTTGACTAGGCGCGCCGGGGTGCGGTACCATCTGGAGAGAATTTTGTAATTTAATTTGTGGTGTTTGCCCGATATGGACATTTTGTGTGTCATGGTAAGAGCTCTGGACCAGCCGCCTTCTTCTATTTGTTGGCCCAATTCCCTCTCCCAGCTTCTTTTGAAGCTCACCCCGTCGTCTGGGGCGTCCCTGGCTACCAATATGCCATAGACCGCGGAGATCTCCCCTTTCCTTTCAGGGGACGTAGCGCACATCTCCTCGGAACAGGGTGGGTCTTCGCGTGATCTCTGAGATCTGATCTTGCGATCGGATAAAGTGGCTTAACTGTAGGTGTTGAAACCACGCACCGGCTATCGAACCCCCCTCCGCTAGCAGTATTTCCAGTGGTTTGATTTTACCCGCTGTTGTGACATCCTGAATTCTAGGGGTGGGTATCCCCAGCCTGTCCAGGAGGGGCAAGCCTTGCATACCCATTGGGAAGTCTGGGTTACCCACCAGGGGTGTCCAGGGTCCGGGCACCGAGACCAAGCCTGTTTTTACCGCAAAGCCGTCCCATTGCTTTAAGATGGATCCTAGAAGTGGGGAGACCACTATCCTCCGTCGTCCGAGGCCTCCCTTTAGCCAAAACATGCCTTGCGCTTTGAAGGGGGTGCATCCTGCTCGAGCTCAACCCATCTTTTTGAGGATCTCCTCAGCATTAAGTCGAGTACACACTTACTCAGTGCCGCTTTGTGGTACTTGGCAAGGTCCGGTAGTCCCACTCCCCCAGACTCTTTTCTTTGTGTTAAGATTTTATAACTCAGTCTGGGTCTAGTTCCGTTCCATACGTATTTCACCACTGCTCTTCTGAGCCGCGTGAAAAAGCTTTTTGGTAGCTGGATTGGTAGGGTCTGGAACAGATAAAGGAACTTGGAGAGGATGTTCATTTTTAGTGCATTAATCCTGCCGAACCATGACAAAGTCAGGGATCGCCATCTCTCGAGGTCCCTCTCTAGCGAGAAGCCAAGAGGCCCATGGTTGAGAGTAAACAAGTCGTCTAACTTGGCCGATATGTGGATACCCAAGTATTTGATATGGTCATCTCTCCATTTCAGTGGGAAACGAGATTTTAGGTGGATGACTTTCGATAGTGGGAGAGTTATGTTTAGTATTTCTGATTTGTTAATGTTCATTTTGAAGTTACTGTATTGGCTATATTTTTTAAATTCCTCTAGTATGGACGGGAGACTTGTATGGGGGCTGGTCATGTATATGAGCAGGTCATCTGCAAATGACGCTAGTTTGTGTTCTGAGTGTGGAGTTGGGAAGCCTTTTATGTCGGGGTTCTGTCTTATAGCGTTTGCAAGGGATTCCATAACTAAAACGTAGAGGGTGGGTGACAGGGGGCAACCCTGTCTCGTGCCGTTGCCAATATCTATCGGAGAAGAGAGTCTACCGTTGACTCGGATCCTTGCGGTGGGGCCACTATACAGTGCCATAATCCAGCTTCGCACTCTGGGCCCTAACCCCACTTTCTTGAGGGTGGTTTCTAGAAAGCCCCAATCGACCCGGTCAAACGCCTTTTCGGCGTCAACCGAGAGAAGGCATAGGGGGATTCCTTCTTGCTGGGCCCTTCCAATCAAGGAAAGGGTCCGTATGGTGTTGTCTCGTGCCTCGCGGCCTGGGACAAACCCCACTTGATCTCCGTGTATCAGCCCTGGCACGAGGGGTTGCAAGCGTGAGGCTATTATTCTAGCGAGTCCACATTTAAAAGGGAGATTGGCCTATAACTTTCACATTGTAGCGGATCTTTGCCTGGCTTAGGTATCACTGTTATTATTGCCTGAAGCGCCTGAGGTGGGAATGGGCAAATCTCGGAGATAGCGTTAAAGGAGCGACATAGTAAAGGGGTCAATAGGTCCCCACAGGTCTTATAAAATCTGGGCGTAAAGCCGTCTGGGCCTGCGCTTTTTCCAATTTTAATTTTCTGGATTCCGTCTAGAATCTCTTGTTCTGAGATGTCTTCTTCCAGAGCCCCTGATTCCTCACCGGGGACGGGCCCCGGACCGTGGGCCTCCACATAGGATACCATTCCCGAGTCCCCCGACTCCCCGTGACCTATGTTGTTATCCCGGATATTATATAGATCTCTATAATATTTCTGGAAACATTCCACTATCTCTGCGTTGGTATGTACCTTCTCCCCGCTGGGCGAGTTTAGTGCAAGTACGTACGAGTGCGGTTCTCGTGGGTTAAGTGTTCTAGCGAGCCAAGCGCTACATTTGTTTCCGTACTCGTAATATCCTCCCCTCATTTTGTCTCTTGCGTACAAAGTAGCCTGGTCCATAATTGCCAGGATCTGCTGACGTAGTAGGGAGATTTCTGCACTCAGGGATGGGGTGGCTTTTGATTTGTTGGATTGCTCCGCTAGATCTAGTTTTGTCAGTAGGTCCCGTATTTTACCTGCTCTCTCTTTCTTAAGCCTTGCCCCGTGCAAAATGAAAATTCCACGAAGGACACATTTCAGGGCCTCCCATTTCAGGGGTGGGGCCGTTTCATCTGTCTTGTGTATTTCTATGAAACTTTCAATAGCCTGGCGTACCTCGCTTAGGCAGCAGGCGTCCCCCAGGAGGTTGTCGTTCAATCGCCAGTTGTTTCGGCCAAATCCCGCTTCTCCCTTAGTTAGTGCCCCATAGACCGGTGCGTGGTCCGACCAGACAAGCCTACCTATCGAACTTTTGGGTGCTAGATCTAAGAGACCGTGCGAAATAAATAGGTAGTCTAACCGGCTGTAACTGTTGTGGGCTGGGGAGTAGTAGCTAAAGTCCTTGACCTCGGGGTGTAAAGTCCTCCAGAGGTCAATGAGTTTAAGTGAGGCCATCTGTCTCCGCAGTCTACGCACGGCCACCAGGGACACCCCAGACTTACCTGATGTTGAATCAAGGTGTGGGTCCATGCATAGGTTCAGGTCTCCTCCAAGGATAATCGCGGCTCCAGAGGCAAACCGAGCCAGCTCGTCCAGCACCCGGATCCTGAAGGCAACCTGTCCTGAGTTAGGGAAATATACATTAGCTATCGTAAGTACTCTTTCCCCCAGTTCCAGTTTTAAGAAGAGGTATCTGCCCTCCCGGTCGATCTCTGAGGAGAGGAGGTTAAATGGTAAGCTTTTGTGTATAGCTACCGAGACTCTGCATGTTTTTTTGTCAGGGTGGGTACTATGATACCAATGCGGATAGAATTTGTTGGTACATTTTGGGACGTGGTCTCTTCTAAAGTGAGTTTCCTGAAACATAGCAATCAGGATACGTTTTTTATGCATGTGTGATCTGGCCTTTTTTGGTTGGGCAATTTAATCCTCTGGTATTATAAGTGCAAAAGGATATGCTCGTCATGTTGGTGAATTATGGGTACGGGTCGCTGCCATCAGGGTATGCCAAGGAGTTAGGAGAGGGAGTGGAAAAGTAGAGTGGAAGATTGTAGTAAGGTGACAGAAATACAGTGATCTGTCAGTCAGGAGATAGGGCCCTGAGCTCATAGGAGGTAGTTGTTCGTCTGGCTTGCGCCAGAGAATAGACTGCATGTAGTGGCGTCTAGCTTATTGAGGGAGCTAGAAGGGGACACCGTCGCGAGCACCCCCGTCTTTCCCACCAAATGATAACATATAAGAAAAAAATGCCCAACTGGGGCGCAAGTACAGAACCCGCAATTCTTAAGTAAGTGCAGTTTGAACAGCAGTCTGCGATGTTAGAGTTTGGTTGAGTCTGAGAGGTCTTTGTGGTGTGGCTAGTGTAGCCCCCACACCTTCAACTTGTCATAACGTACAAACATAAACATTGGCCTGGGGGTGACGGCTTGGGTAGCAGAACAAAACAGACAGACAAAAAAAAAGGGGAGGGGGGAGGGGAAGGGGGGGGACTGGAGAGAATTGGGTCATTGATCTGTTTGGCCTCTTCTGTGCAAGTCTGGTTGTGTGGGAGTATTTCTCCAGCCATCTACGTTAAGCTTTTGAGGTTGTGTTTCTTCATGTGGGAGGGATGAGTCTTGGGTGGTTTTTGCCCCTTCGCTTTTCAGGACGGGCCTCTTGCCAGGTCACTCTAGGGGCCATGACTGGTAGTGAGGGTAGGGACGGCCAGTCCGGCAATGCCACCATAGGCAGCTCCAGGGTCCCTAGGAGTCTTGTGAGGTTCGCCGGAGTTTTGAATGTTGCAGTTTTACCGTTCTTGGGGCTACCCGTTCCAACTGATAGCATCTATCTGTAAATTATATTCTTCTCCCGTAGAGCATTCAGGAGTGGCCTCACTGCTTTGCGAAGCTGTAAAGTGCGTCGGGCCAGGTCCGGGAATATTGTGATAGGGGAGCCGTTATGGACAAGGGCTGGGTTGTTGTCTCGAGCTTGTTTTAGTATCACTTCTTTATCTTTGTAGAAGTGGATCCTACAAATTACATCGCAGGGTTTTCTCGGATCTTCAGGTCTCGGACCCAGGCTTCTATGTATGCAATCTATTTCTACCGGCTCGGAGCGGTCTCGGTGTAGTAGGGAGCAAAACATGTTGCGTGCCCAGTTTTCCAGCTGCTCTGGAGTCACCTCCTCAGACAGGCCCCTTAAGCGTATGTTGTTGCGACGATGCCTATTTTCTAGGTCGTCCAAATGGGACATGATTTCCGCTATCTGTAGCGTCTGGGCATTAATGACGTGGCTATGGGTGTCCAGCTGCGTGAACAACTTGTCCTGTGCCTCCTCCACAGTTTGCAGCCTTTGTCCCACGTGTCGCAGCTCCTGTTGCACAAGAGACAGGGCTTGTTTGTGGGAGTCTTCCAATCTCTGGAAGTCTCTTTTTGTGAGCAGTGAGCGCAGGTGGTCCTTCCAGTCCCAGGAGTCGTCTTGTGTCGGTTCGTCTGGAGGACCACGGACGGGTGGAGTAATATAGCCTGGGTTACTGCTATGGCACCAAGGGCGTGGGCGACTGCTGTCCTGCGAGTGTGTTTGCGTCCAGCCAGGAGGGGTGCTCTGGTTTTGAGGTGTATTGGTCATGGTCATGTCGTGGTTGGTACCCTGACCTCTGCTTGGCCGCGTAGTGTAGCCCCAGTCTCGGCGATTGCCGCTTCCGGCAGAATGACCCGTCAATGTGGTTTGTGCATGTGTCATGGCTGGGTACTTCTGGGGGCTCTCTTCAGGTATTTGTGCCTGATATTGTTTATTTGTGTCCCTCTCCTCATATGGGGTTGTTGGGGGTGAGTGATTAGGGCTCACAACAGCTTGGGAGCTTTGCCCTGTCACTATATAGCTGTCTGGGCTGGATGACTGTTCACTCCCCACTCGGCTGTTCCTCTCCTCAGGGGAACCTGGGGGTTGGGGTAAGTTCACCTGATCTGTTGGCGCTGGTCTTCTTCCCTGTGCTGCATCATCTCTGTCTTCTTCCCCTGCTGAGCAGGAGCGGTGGCGATTTCCAGTGCTGCTGTCGGCTCCGGAGGTCCCCTTGCTGTTGTCTGGAGGTGAGGAGAGGCTGTGTGTGTGAGCCGGCGCCATCTTGGTTTCGGCGCCCGCGGCGCTGGGGGACTGCATGTATCGCTGGATACCTTTTGTCTCTGCTTCTGGTGGTGCCTCCGGGCGGCTTGAGACTCTCCTGCGACCCATGTGGGGCTTGGTGCTGCTGTTTTGTTGCTGTAATGGCATTAAGTGCGGGTATTTATTGGTGGGTCCGGCGGGAGCTTAGCGAATGGGATGCTTACGCCGCCATCGCCAGGCCACGCCCCCTCCTAGACCACTTTTGATGCCTCCGATGATCCTATTTGCCTTGGCAGCAGCTGCCTGACACTGGTTGCTCCAGTTAAGCTTACAGGCATAGTGCAGGAAACGCGTTAATAGGGCTAATTCATGTATGGAAATTCGTTTTGCAGCTGTATGCAGCATGATTTAGGTATGGGTACACATTGCAGGTGCCGAGCTACAGTAGGATGGTGAACAAAGTGTGTTAAACGCGAATCGGGCTCGGATTCCTGCTCTACGCTGGGAGCACAACTAGAATCTGTGCTGTGATTGGTTGCTATATAAGAAGTATCAACCAATCACAGCACAGCTTTCATGTTGCCTCAGCAGTATAATATATAGCAACCAATCACAGCACAGCTTTCATGTTACCTTAACAGTATAAAAAATAGCAACCAATCACAGCGCAGCTTTCATTTTACCTCAGCATTGGCTGCAGAATCTGCTTTTTTTTTCCAATAACCAACGCATCGGGTAAAATTGGCGCGACTTTCCCGCCGGTTTGAAACCACCCTAGAGAAAATTAGGGCAAAAAGATGGAGAACTGGGAGGTGACCCGCTAATCTCTATGGTGCTGTAATTTGGGTAAATCCAATAGGAGGTGCAGCACGTTTCTGTAAAACCAATAGAGGGCGCTGTTATGTTACTGTAGAAACCAATGGACAGCATGGCAGAGGGGTGGAGAGGAGGCAGAGAGGAGGTGGGAGCTCAGTTCTCGCTCCTGGCTCTTCCAGCCCCCCCCCCCCCCCCCTGGTGCATTATGTCTCCAGCGGATGTAAGGGTGGAAACATGGGTTGGGAGCCCTGAGTTAGATGGTACGTCTAGGCAAGGGGCACAGCGGTGGACCGGCTGCCGCACACACACCTCCCCACATGTACCGCCCATTCCCCTGGCAAGCTCACATATCTCCCAGGCGGATTCCCATCTCTGGTCCTGTCTCACATATCTCCCCGCCGGATTGACATCTACGCTCGTTTCCCCCCGGGCGCTCGCTGGACAGCTTTGTCTGCTCCCAGCTTCTGTCCCCGTCGGCCGCAGCAGCCGGCGCCGCTGTCGCCCTACGCGCTGGCCTCCGCTCCCGTACACCGATGGCACTAGCGCCGCTGCCACGGCGAACCCCGCTCTCGCTGTCCATGGCGCCGCTGGTGGCCAGCTCTGCCGATGACTGTGAGCTGCTGTTCGGCCGGAGCAGCGGCTTGCCTACAAGAGCTCCACTAGCTGCCCCTGCACTGCTCTCTTTCTGGGTCGCCTCCTTGGGCGCTAAATAGAAGAGCTGATTAGCGATCTGGAGGGGTATATGGGACCGGGTTGTGGGGGAAGCGGGGGTCTCACAGTACCGATGGTCCTTCAGGGTCTGTGAAAGCTTTCTGGACCAACACGCTCTCCCGTAGGAATCCCAGCGGACACTGTACAACATCTGCTGCCCCGGGGATCTACAGTAGAACCCTCCCTGCGGGTTCTGTACGATGTCACCGACTGCGGCACTGGATCTGGCGCTGAGAGTCCCGCTGTATCACTGCTCGGACATCAGTGACTGACAGGCCATCGCCGGCTGCAGGAGAACCGCGGGTAGAAGGCTTTGTTCAGGCGTCATTTCTTGGCGATCTACATCCCGATTAGAGCGTTGTTAGATGCCACCGCTCTTCAGCAGAATCCCAAGTTCCATCTTCACCGTCAACGATTGATGGGAACTACAGAGCCGATGCAATGGCCGTCACGTCCAGCCCATGGTATCCCTGGGATGATATAGAACGGGCAGCAGCCCGCGGGAGGAGATGAACCTGCAGAGAAGAAGACTCGCTTCTTCTTGTGGACAACCACACCCATCATGTCCGGGGTATTAAAGGGACGATAACGTGTGGCATTCCCGATCACTGTGGTCCCCTCAGGTTTCTACACCGACATAGAAGGGGGTTCTTCATTGTAAGAGCAGTGAGTGTGGAACTGTCAGCCCGAGGACGTGGCTGATGGCAACTTCGATAAAAGGGTTCAAAAGGGGCATGGGCGTCTCTACATAAGCAGCTGGTGAAGCTGAGGCTATTCTCCTCTTGGTCCCCCTCCCCTTTCCTAGCACCCCCAGTGCTTCAAGCCTCTTATTTTCAGGCATCCCCGGTTGCCTCCGCTACCCACTACAATGTACTACAGCCCCCAGCATGTCGTCTGCCTACTACCCCTTTCCCTTTGTGCACCCCACTGCTTTAGGGCGCAGACCCGCATATCCCCTGTAGTCTTCTGCCTTCCGAGCACTCCAGTACAGCTGCTACTTGTGGTCGGCATCCCCCTCCGACGTCGACCGCCTCGTGTAGCCACCACGCCGACCTCACCCCACAGCATAATCCAGTCATGGGCGCACTGTGCTCCGGGTACCTCGGTGGCAAAAACGCTGCCGCTTCTCTAATGGCTAATTGTCCGCAGCCGCATCGCCGAATCCACGTAGCGCCCACCTCTATGGAGGCGTCCGCATAGCGCGGCTTCGGTCACCGCACGTATCCCTAATCTGCAGCGCAATCAGCATCGCGACCCCCGACAGAGATACAGTTGTGTAGCGCTGCAGGGAAGATCTCCTCAAATCCAGTACGCAAACAGAGAACAACTCCGGTACACAGAGACAAAGACGAGTTGTGCAACGCAGGGGACTAAGTAACCAAGCCGATGTATACACAACCTTTGTTAGAGGAGCAAACGATGATGCTCCCTACACAACCGGGAGGTGACAGCTCTGCTGTAGACGGGGTGGGGGGCTCTTAGAAGAGCCTTTGGGGTGATCGTGCACGGCGGGCCACGGAACAGATTACTTGGCGCTGGTGTACTTGGTGACGGCCTTGGTGCCCTCGGACACGGCGTGCTTGGCCAGCTCTCCGGGCAGCAGCAGGCGCACGGCGGTCTGGATCTCCCGGGAGGTGATGGTGGAGCGCTTGTTGTAGTGAGCCAGGCGGGAGGCTTCCCCTGCGATGCGCTCGAAGATGTCGTTGACGAAGGAGTTCATGATGCCCATGGCCTTGGAAGAGATGCCGGTGTCGGGGTGGACCTGCTTCAGCACCTTGTACACGTAGATGGCATAGCTCTGCTTCCTGGTCTTCCTACGCTTCTTGCCGTCCTTCTTCTGAGTCTTGGTCACGGCTTTCTTGGAGCCCTTCTTGGGCGCTGGAGCAGACTTGGCGGGATCAGGCATGGTAACGTAGAGATACTTTCCCAACTAGAGAGAACGATATTCCTGCACCTCCCAGCGCTGCGGTATTTATAGCGGGGCCATGCAAATGAGTACCGCCGTCTGCTTGCTGTTCGACTGGAGCAGCAAAACATGTGACCCCTGTGAGCGTCATTAGCCACGCCCAGTGCCGCTCATTGGTTCTTCCTCAAGTCTGGCCTCTATTGGGGGGATTGAAATCTACCCAATTGGAGGAGAGGAGGGCGGAGCAGCAGGTTATAAAAATCAACAGAACTGCGCCTCCTCGTTATCACAACTTTCAAGGTGTTTTTTCCTAGTTCTGCTTTCCTGTGCTAGAAGATGTCTGGACGCGGCAAACAAGGAGGCAAAGTCCGTGCTAAGGCCAAGACTCGCTCATCCCGGGCAGGGCTGCAGTTCCCTGTCGGCCGTGTACACAGGCTTCTCCGCAAGGGCAACTACGCTGAGAGGGTGGGCGCCGGCGCTCCGGTCTATATGGCAGCAGTGCTAGAGTATCTGACCGCTGAGATCCTGGAATTGGCTGGCAATGCCGCCCGGGACAACAAGAAGACCCGCATCATCCCCCGTCACCTCCAGCTGGCTGTGCGCAACGACGAGGAGCTGAACAAGCTGCTGGGTGGGGTGACCATCGCCCAGGGAGGCGTCCTGCCCAACATCCAGGCCGTGCTGCTGCCCAAGAAGACCGAGAGCAGCAAGACGAGCAAGAGCAAGTGATCGCGCCGATCCCTCCATAGAACCAAAGGCTCTTCTAAGAGCCACCCACATGCTCCTTACAACAGAGCTGCGCCGCTTCTATGCTGTGATACTCGGCGGCCGGTACGCCGGCTGCACCGGGAAACTATAACTACAGGACTTTCCACAAGGAGGCAGAGATTGGGGCGGATGCCAATTTGGCCATCCCTGTCACCGGCAGAAGCGGACAATCGTCCTGCTCTAGGTGACCTCATGTCCAGAGGACGGGCGGCTGTAGGACTCGCTCACCAGTCCTTGCGATAACGGGTTAACAGAGTCCTCTGTTTGCTCACGTATATACAAGAATCAGAACGCTTTTGTTGTGTTTCGTATAGAACACCCAGCTTTCTCAGGGTCCTGCGTGGGCCGTATGCTTACAAAGCGTTGCAGCCGCATCACCCAGCCCTCTCAGAGCTCTGCACGGTCGCCCCCTTAGAAGTGCGCTCATCATGTCACCCAGTTCTCCACAGCCATGCCCTTTTTTATGGAGGTGGGGCTATATCACGCAGCTTTCCCAGAGCCCTGCACGGCACAGGCTGGTTTTGGATTATATTAAACCTACAGGGATTAGACGTCCTCTTGCGTTACGGGTGGAGCAGGTAGAGGATTCCACCGCCCGTCGTAGGGCTGGGATTAGGGGGTGTATCTGAGGGTTCTTTACCTCCAGCCCCGAGCGCCTCTATATCAGACGGCCTGGTCACTGATTACACGTGTTACATGGATGGGTGGAGGACAGGAAGAGCGGGAGACGCGATCAACTGAGCGGGAAGTTCAAAATCTCAGCCAATGAGCGGGAAGAATCTGACTATAGCCCCGCCCATAGGCGGCACTAAAACCACCCGACCTCCAACGGCAGGTCTGTTAACCCTTCACCGCACTCAGTAATTCAGGCCCAGCTCCTCGCGTATTATAGACATAACCTGCCTGCCCTAAACAGGTTAAGGGGTTTAAAAGCGTGCCGTGACCGCAGCCTGAAGCGCACCCTGACGGGGAGGCCGCTACACCCCGGCTGTATCATGTCAGAGCGCATAGACTATCACCGCTGCTGACGACCCCACAAGGAGTTGGATTACAGCCTTTCCTTGGAAGAGGTGGGCGGCTCTGAGAAGAGCCTTTGTGTTATGGAGAAAGAGCAGAATTATTAACCTCCGAAGCCGTAGAGAGTGCGGCCCTGGCGCTTGAGCGCGTACACCACGTCCATAGCGGTGACGGTCTTCCTCTTGGCGTGCTCGGTGTAGGTGACGGCGTCGCGGATCACGTTCTCCAGGAAGACTTTCAGGACGCCGCGAGTCTCTTCATAGATGAGGCCGGAGATACGCTTGACGCCTCCCCTGCGAGCTAGACGGCGGATGGCAGGCTTGGTGATGCCCTGGATGTTATCACGGAGCACCTTCCTGTGCCGCTTGGCGCCGCCCTTCCCAAGACCTTTCCCTCCTTTACCGCGACCAGACATCTTCTACGTTACAAGCAGAAAGCGATGGCTGCTCAGCGCAGAGCCCTACTCTATATAGACAGTGAGCGGACCAGAGAGGGAACTACTAATCAGGGGCGTCATTGCGGGGCGTTTCTTTTAGTTGTCTAGCGTGAAGGCCCATCCCCTCTCCCTGCTGATTGGCTGAATACAAGAGCCCTTGCCATCTTGTGCAGCCGATTGGCCTGTCAGCTCCTGAAGCAGTGGGAGAGAAGACGGAGTGAAGGAGACAAGGGCCATGCAGCAGAGAGCCGCTGGAGCGTGAATCCCTCCTGTAAAGCGAGGAGTGCAGCTGCTGCCACAAACACGTGGGGGCGAGGAGAGAGCGCGCAGGGAGGCTTCGGTGAAGGGGAGTACTAGAGCTCTGCTGCATCAGCGCTCCCCTGCCGGAGCAGAGAGACACTCAGGAGCCACAACAGACAGCTGTGGGCGGCAGGAACATCAGGGCACCGTGTATAACAAGGAGGCCCCATAACCTGTGACAGTCCCCGGCACAGGGCATACAGTGGCACTTCTACTGCCACCCCAAGAAGCGCCAGGATTACTCCTCCTCTGCTGTGGCCACCATGCTGTGCAACACTCTGCAGATTCTCAAGACCCGGAGTCCCTCATTACAGTCATCAATGAAGTGCAAACCGAACGACTTCCCTGTGTGACTGCTGCCAGCCACTGCTGTATACTCCTTATGTCTTAGGGGCCTTTACAGGTCTACTTAAGGAGCTTTAAGCAATTTGCACAATCCCCTACACAGGCAGGAAACGCAGAAGTGGTTCTGCTATGGGACCCACTAGACAGAACTCTCCCAGTGATACACTAAAGATGTTTGCGAGGGGGGAACCCCCGACACGGAGCCTACGACATCATCTGCATCAGGAGACGTGGCCTCTGCACCAACCGCCTGTTTGAGTTCGCTTGCTGGGTTGGTTCAGACTTTGCAATGACTGTCCGATCGGCTCTTATCAGCGATGCAGACAGCTACTGCTGCCCTTACGGGTAAAATCCTCGAGATCCGAATGGATGTGAGCCTGTTGAGACAAGCCACCCAGAATCTAAGAGACCGCGTCACTAGTACAGAGGACAGGATCTCTGTGCTGGATGATACCGTATCCCCGACGGCAGCGACTGTGCGAGAGCTTACGCCAAAAGCAGAAATCTGGAAACAAAAGGCGGGCGGCTTGGAAAATGGTTCACGGCGGAATAATCTCTGTGTTGTGGGCCTACCAGAACGCACTGAGGGGCAGAGACCGCAGGGGATCATGGAACGGTGACTACGTGAATGCTTCCCTGTCACACAGGTCTTTGTGGTGGAGCGCGCACACCGAGTACCCATGAAACCACCTATACCAGGCGGGCGCTCCTCCTAGACCCCTGTTGCTCTACTCCTGGGATAGAGAGGTGATCCTACAAGCTGCCAGAACAGGAGGCCCTCTTAGATGCAACAATGCTGCAAAATCCATCTTCCCGAACTTCTCGGCAGATCTACAAAAGCAGAGAGCGCCCTTCTTTGGGATCAAAAGGCAACTCTGAGATCTCCAGCTGCCATACTCCATGGCATATCCTGTGCGACTGCGAGTGGTGGATGGGGACCGCACAAGTTTCTTCTCCTCTCCGTCTGAGGCTGAGGAATGGCTGTCTAACAGGCATCAACCAGAGTGACTGAAATGTACACTTATCTAAGGAAAAGACTCGGGCATACTAATAGATCATAAACTGAACATGAGTCAACCATGTGATGCAGCAGCCAAAAAGGCAAACACAATTCTGGGATGTATTAAGAGAAGCACAGAGTCTAGATCACATGAGGCCATTACCCCCTCTACACTTCCTTAGTCAGACCTCATCTGGAATACTGGGTCCAGTTCTGGGCACCCCACTTTAACCCCTTAGTGACCGGGCTTTTTTGCTTTTTTCCATTTTTGTTTTTTCCTACTCCCTTTTAAAAAAATCGTAGCTCCTTTATTTATCCATCAAAGTCGCTGTATGAGGGCTTGTTTTTTGCGGGACGAGTTGTATTTTTCAGTGGCACTATTTATTGTACCACATAATGTACTGAAAAACTTTTTAAAAATTCTTAGCGGAGAGAAATGGAAAAAAAAAAAAAAAACGACATTCCACCGTCTTTCGGTGCGTCCTGTTTCTATGACCCACAAACTGCAACATAAATGACCTGATATTTTTATTCTATTGGTCAGTGCGATTACTGCGATACCAAACTTATATAGTATTGTTTTTGCTGTAGTACTTGTATTTTTTTTTTAAGATATAAAATTTTTTTCAATTATTTTCTGCGGTCATTTTGTGCGCGCAATAACTTTTTTATTTTTCCGTCGATGTAGTTGTACGCGGGCACATTGTTTGCGGGATGTCCTGTAGTTTCCGATAGTATCAACTTGGAATACATACAACTTTTTGATCACTTTTTATTGCGTTTTTTCTGGGAGACAGGGTAACTAAAAAAATGCATTTCTGGCGTTCTTTATTTTTTGTTTTAGACGACGTTCACCGTCCAGATAAATAATGCGCTACTTTGATAGATCGGACTTTTACGGACGCAGCGATATCAAATACATATTTTTATTTTATGATTTTGATTTTTTAATAATAGATATGGCAAAAGGGGGGTGATTTAAACTTTTATAACTTTTTTTTTTTACAATTTAAAAAACTTTATTGATTTTTTTTTTAACTTTACTTTGAAGTCCCCCTGGGGGACTTTAACATGCGATGCTTTGATCGCTCCTGCAGTATGACGTAATGCTATAGCATTACGTCATACTGCTTTTTTACAGGCAGTCTTTCAAGCCACCCTGTGTGGATGTCTTGATAGGCAGTCTGTTAAGGCAGCCCTGGGGCCATTCATTAGGCCCCCGGCTGCCATGACACCTGCACGGATCCCCCGATCTCACCACGGGGGGGCCGTGCGGGACCCCCAAACAGCGTTCGTGGGATTTAAATGCCGCTGTCAGAATTGACAGCGGCATTTAAAGGGTTAATAGTCGCAATCGGCCGAACGCAGCTATTGCCCGCGGGTGTCAGCTGTAATAAACAGCTGATGCCCGCGCTGTATGGAGGGAGATAGCGGCGCTACCTCCCTCCATACACGTCCTGCAGCTGCAGGACGTAAAAACACTATGGCCCGGTCGTTAAGGGGTTAAAAAAGACATCGACAAACTGGAGCAAGTTCAGAGAAGAGTTACCAAGATGGTGAGCGGTCTGCAAATCATGTCTTATGAGGAACGGTTAAAGGATCGGGGAATGTTTAGCTTGCAGAAGAGAAGGCTGAGAGGAGACTTAATAGCTGTCTACAAATATCTGAAGGGCTGTCACAGGGCAGAGGGAACAGCATTATTCTCATCTGCACAAGGAAAGACTAGAAGCAATGGGATGAAACTGGAAGGGAGGAGACACATTAGATATTAGACAGTGAGTGGATCAATGAGTGGAACAGGTTGCCACGGGAGCTGGGGAGTTCTCCTTCAATGGGAGTCTTCAGAGGCCGGACAGACATCTATCTGGGATGTTTTAGTGATAGGGCACTGAGCATGGGGTTGGACCCGATGACCCTGGGGGTCCTTCTAACTCTACCATTCTATGAATCTATGACTACCTTCTTCTTCCAGCCAGAGAGCCTATTATCTGCTGAGTGGGCCCGCTTCCAAATTACCCTGCTTCGCCTCAGAGGCTCTATGCTTAGAATATTTAATGTGCATTCAACTTCAGGTTAGCAGGCCCAGGATATATATGTGCATGTAAATGATAGGAGCCTGGAGGCATAGAGATAAAAGCTTTCCTCTATGTATTCAGTATGTGCCCATTATAACAAGAAAAATGCAAACGTCTCAGGACGTACCGCCTAGGATCGAGCGGTATGGATGAGAGACTGCTTTCTTCATGCAGAAAAGAGGACACAGCAAGAAGTATAAGACGGGAGCTAACATAACCTGCTGCATAGGTGAGATCATTACCATTGCCAGGATATATATGGTTGCCCATGGATCGCCGTGTTCCTGACTGCTGCGGGTGTGACGCCCCAATGGTTCACAAGCACTACGCTCAGCACCGGCGCAGGGTGATGTTCACAACTACTCTGGTGGATAGATATGCACCGAAGAGCAGTGTGCACCACAACTGAAATGCATAACCCTGATGAAAAGCCTGTGCGACACCAGGGTACCACACTCAGCACGGCGACAGGGAACGCATGCACTGTATGAACGAGCCGCACACCATGCTATGCTGAATGGTAGCACCGCTCCAGGGAGGATGAAGCCTGGCCCTAACCTAGTAAGTGGGGTGAAGGGGCCCCGCCTTAAAGAAGAGTAGTAGTCTTGATAGAGACGGCCCTACGGTCTTCCTCCTGGGCCCTGTCTGTCCCTGAAAGGACCCCTGGAGAGATGAACCAAACAGCAAAGCAACACAGAAATGGAAAACAGAAATGCAACTGAAAAGGAACCCATAGCTACTTATCTGCAAGTAGAAATATACCCAGCACAGAAGAGCTTCAAACTCCAGGGACTCCACTATGGAACAGAATAAGCAGCACTGAGCAAAGGGAGGCGTGAGAATATATAGCCACTATGCACATGGGAACTGGCAGAGTGAATGGAAACCACACAACATCACCCTACTCCCAGGCATGACTAATCTAGCATGCATCAAAGACAGGCAGCACCAGCAGTCTCTGTACATGGTGCATTAACCCCTGTCCTCCATAACAAGGCAACAGGTCTTGACCTGCGTCCAGACCACCATGCCCCAGCAGCATCAAGGTACAACAGGACCCTTCACTCCTAACCGTTGAAGAGGATGGACTCCTCAAGCACATCTCAATCACCCGCATTTATAGAAGGCAGACATCTTGTGACGGTACAGATATTGGTACTTTTGCAGACATATCCCAGCCACTTTCAGACATTAGTCCCTTACATGCTGCAGCTGTGCAATGCATACAACAGAGTACTACAGCCTTAGCACGGCGCATCCACGTAAAATACATGGCATGCATGACTACACGGGCACTATTCTCCCTCTCCTCGCCTCCCCTACCCTCAATAAGAAAGTGTCTTATTAAAATGATTGTCCTTCCCTAGTAGCTATACTGGCTACAACAAGCAGACATGTTTCAATAAAGGCCCATTTAGCTAGCTGAAAGACAACGATGAGCCTTATCCATGCTGCATGCTGCATTCTTAGCGGGATACCGCTGATACTATTCTTTTAGCTGGTATCCCGCTTGGGGAACACAGCCGGAATATGAAGAAGACAAGCGCTCCAGCTGTGTTCTGCATACCCCGCTAGGAGTGCTTAGCCGGATATCAGCTGAGCGCTCTGAGAAGACAACAGCTGTATGGAGAAGATAGCGGTCCCGCTTGTATTCTGCATACAGCGTGAGTCTTCATTTACACGCTTATGCAAAGCGAACGCTCAAAACTGTCCCATGAACTGCCGTGTGCGTGGATTTTGGGTGATAATCGTTGTGTCTAAATGGGCCTTTAGAATGATCTTCAGTAAACACTGGGAGATACTTAAAAGTGATATTTTCCTAATAGATACCATAACCCCCAGGCCCAATATAGTATTCTGTAAGGACGCATCAAAAAAATAGGGGCAATTTATCTACCCTACCGGCAGGATCCTATAAGTGCCAGCATGGAAGATGCACACGCTGCAACAATATAGCACACCGCATGCAGCAAGCTGAGATATGACCGGGCACATTTACGACAATACAATACTGTTTAATCTGTAACCCGTCCGAAGTGGAGACTGACTTCAGATGGCCACCAAGCTCCAGTATTCATCATTCTATACTGCCCGTGTCACACCAGATTCATGACATCACAATGCACAGTCAACTGCCAGACAGGCAGGCTCATTAGCATGCAATGTGTTTGTATGTCTGTCTGTCTATCTTTAGATATACTATGTAATCAATATAAATGATAGAATCCACATTGATATAATTAAGGTAATAACTAGAGATGAGCGAGCACACTCGTCCGAGCATTAGGGTACTGGAGACGAACACCACGCGGTACTCGAGTCAATTCCATTTCCTTCCTCGCATGTTTAGCGCCATTTTCTAGCCAAGAGACATGCAAGGAAGGCATTACCACTTCCTGCTGTGACGTGCCAGCCCTATCACACCCCCCAGCAGTGAGTGGATGGCGATATCAGGGGACCGCCGAGTACCTAAAGCGGCCCGCCCGCGGCTCGCCTCAGACACACGCTGGCAGGGGTTAAGGAAAGTGCTGCTGCTGCTATAGGGTTAGCATAGGATCCTGTCTTCAAGATCCCCAACTGTCCTTCTTAGGGTCACACCTGACCGTGTGCATTAGTTGTGGCCTGCTGGGAGTTGTAGTGCATCCATTTTTGTATTACGCATCTAGGCCTGTTCACAGCCTGTCAGTAGTAGCGTTCTCAGCCTGCAGTGCCGTACAACCAGCTATCACCGTGAAACTGCACTCAAATATTTCCTAGCCTACAGCAAACGACTTCAGTTATACCGTTCTGTGTCTGCAGTGCATTAGACAGCGGTCTCACCGCTAAACAGTACTGTAATATTACCTGGGCCACTGCATGGTATTTCAGCTCAGCCACTGTGCAGAGCCTCTCACAATACCCTTTCCTTGGTGGGGTTGAGATCGCCGCAGTTACCAGCACTATCCACTGGCTTTAGAGTCTTCTCCCACCCCACACAGCCTCTATTATCTACAAGTCTCTGCGTGCGGTAAATTACCCCTAGGTATCAGAGCAAGACAGCGGGTTACTTTTTTCAAGTCGCAGCATAGAGCCTCCGCTATCTACAAGTCTCTGTGTACAGTGAATTAAGCCACAGTTCTCAGTGGTGTACAGTGGGGTAATTTATTTGGGCCCTGCTCTATTCTTAATCCACCATGATGAGGAGTAGGGGTAAGGGTCGAGGGTGCGGAGGTCCAAGTGAGGGTGTGGGCACAGGCCGAGTTCCTGGTCCAGGTGAATCGCAGCCGGCTGCTGCGGGATTAGGAGAGAGGAAAGTTTCTGGGGTCCCCAGGTTCATATCACAATTTGTCGGTCCACGTGGTAGACCTTTATTACAAACTGAGCAGTGTGAGCAGGTCCTGTCGTGGATGGCAGAAAATGCATCCAGCAATGAATCGACCACCCAGTCTTCTACGCCGTCCACTGCTGCAACTCTGAATCCTCTCGTTGCTGCTCCTGCTTCCTCCCAGCCTCCTAACTCCATGAACATGACACATTCTGATGAGCAGGCGGACTCCCAGGAACTGTTCTGGGGCCCCTGTCTTGATTGGGAAATAATGGTTCCTCTCTCACCTGAGGAGTTTGTTGTGACCGATGGAAAGTTCCCGGGGTCCGGGTGATGAGGCTGGGGACTTTCGGCAACTGTCTCAAGAGCTTTCAGTGGGTGAGGAGGTCGATGATGATGAGACACAGTTGTCTATCTGTGAGGTAGTAGTAAGGGCAGTAAGTCCGAGGGAGGAGAGCACAGAGGATTCAGAGGAAGAACCGCTGGACAATGAGGTGACTGACCCCACCTGGTTCGCTAGGCCAACTGAGGAGAGTTCTTCAGAGGGGGAGGCAAGTGCAGCAGCAGGACAGGTTGGAAGAGGCAGTAGGGTGGCCAGGGGTAGAGGCAGGTGCTAGAGTGAAGACGCCCCCAACTGTTTCCCAAAGCACACACCCCCGCGCGCGCCAAGCTACCCTGCAGAGGCCTAGGTCTTCAAAGGTGTGGATGTTTTTCAGTGAGAGTGCAGACGACCGATGAACAGTGGTGTGCAACCTGTGTCGCGCCAAGATCAGCCGGGGAGCCACCACTACCAGCCTCCCCACCACCAGCATGCGCAGGCATATGATGGCCAAGCACCCCACAAGGTGGGGTGAAGGCCGTTCACCACCTCCGGGTCACCGCCTCCCCCTGTGCCCCAACCTGCCACTCAGATCCAAACCTCCGCTCAGGACACAGGCACGTGCGCCTCCCAGCCTGCAACCACACCCTCACCTTCACTGTCCTCCACCCCATCCAGCAATGTCTCTCAGCGCAGCATTCAGCTGTCGCTAGCACAAGCGTTGGAGCAAAAGCGCAAATACGCCACCACGCACCCGCACGCACAAGCTGTAAACGTGCACATTGCAAAATTAATCAGCCTGGAGATGCTGCCATACAGGTTTGTGGAAACGGAAGCTGTCAAAAACATGATGGCGGCAGCGGTCCCGCGCTACTCGGTCCCAGTCGCCGCTATTTTTCCCGGTGCGCCGTCCCAGCCCTACACCAGCACGTCTCCCACAACATAAATCGTGTCCTCACCAACGAAGGTCCACTTAACAACGGACACGTGGACAAGTACTGGCGGGCAGGGCCACTATATCTCCCTGACGGCACATTGGGTGAATTTGGTGGAGGCTGGCACCGAGTCACAGCCTGGGACCGCTAACGTCCTACCCACACCCAGAATAGCGGGTCCTACCTCGGTGCTGGTATCTGCGGCGGTCTATGCCACCTCCTCTACCCCCCTCCCCTCACGCAACCGTCGGTGTGGCGCGGTAGCAGAGCGGTGGGCAAGCGTCAGCAGACCGTGCTGAAACTACTCAGCCTAGGTGACAAGAGGCACACGGGCCCCGAACTGTTGCAGGGTCTGACAGAGAAGACCGACCTCTGGCTTTCGCCGCTGAGCCTCCAACCGGGCATGGTCGTGTATGACAACGGCCGTAACCTGGTGGCGGCTCTGAAGCTCGGCAGCTTCACACATGTGCCATGCCTGGCCAAAATCTTCAATCTGGTGGTTCAGCGGTTTCTTAAAAACTAGCCTCACTTGCCTGACCTGCTCGGCAAGGTGTGCCGCGTCTGCGCACATTTCCGCAAGTCCACCATGGACGCTGCCACCCTGACGACCCTGCAACATCAGTTTAATCTGCCAGAGCACCGACTGCTGTGCGACGTGCCCACACGGTGGAACTCTACGCTGCACATGCTGGGCAGGCTCTATGAGCAGCGTAGAGCAATAGTGGAATACCAACTCCAACATGGGCGGCGGAGTGGTAGTCAGCCTCCCCAATTCTTTACCGAGGAGTTGGCCTGGATGGCAGACATCTGCCAGGTCCTCGGAAACTTTGAGGAGTCTACCCAGATGGTAAGCGGTGATGCTGCAATCATTAGCGTCACCATTCCTCTGCTATGCCTGTTGAGAAGTTTGCTGCAAAGCACAAAGGCTGATGCTTTGCGGTCGGAACAGGAGACGAGGGAAGAGAGTATGTCGCTTGATAGTCACAGCACCCTCATGTCTATTTCTCAGCGCCTTTTGGAGGAGGAGGAGCAGGAGGAGGAGGGGGAAGAGACAGCTGGGCACACTGCAGAGGGTACCCATGCAGCTTGCCTCTCATCTGCTCAGCATGCATGGGCTGTGGAGGAGGAGGATCCTGAAAGTCATCTTGCCAGCGAGGACAGCCATGTCTTGCGTACTGGCACCCTGGCACACATGGCTGACTTCATGTTAGGCTGCCTTTCTCGTGACCCTCGCGTTAGACGCATTCTGGCCACTACGGATTACTGGGTGTACATCCTTCTCGACCCACGGTATAAGGGGAACCTTTCCACTCTCATTCCCGAATAGGAAAGGGGTTCGAGAAAGATGCTATACCACAGGGCCCTGGTGGACAAACTGATGGTAAACTTCCCATCTGACAGCGCTTGCGGCAGAAGGTGCAGTTTCGAGGGCCAAGTAGCAGGGGAGGCGCAGAGATCAGGCAGCATGTTTAGCGCAGGCAGGGGAAAACTCTCCAAGGCCTTTGCCAGCTTTATGGCTCCCCAGCAAGACTGTGTCACGACTCCCCAGCCAAGGCTGAGTCGGAAAGAGCACTGTAAAAAGATTGCGAGGGAGTACGTAGCCGATCATACCACCGTTCTATGTGATGCCTCTGCTCCATACAACTATTGGGTGTCAAAGCTGGACACGTGGCACGAACGTGCGCTGTACGCCCTGGAGGTGCTGGCTTGCCCTGCCGCTAGCGTCTTGTCAGAGAGGGTGTTTAATGCAGCTGGGGGAATCATAACGGACAAGCTTACCCGCCTGTCAACTGCCAGTGCCGACATGCTTACACTCATAAAGATGAACAAAGCCTGGATTTACCCAGACTTCTCTTCTCCACCAGCGGAGAGCAGCAGTACCTAAACAATCTTTTCGCTGCAACTGCAGATAAAAGCACTCTTCTCTATCACCGTAAAAAAAGGGACATTTACCTTTGTCAATCTGTCTATAATATTAGTACTCCTCCTCCTGAAACATCTTCTCAGCACGCGGAACTGCCCATTTTTCTGCGGCCCAAAGGGCTCATATAACTTTTATCTAACAATATTTTGACTTTTCTAACTGAAGCATTGAAACTTCAACATGAACCATTTTTTTATTTTTTTTTTTAACAGGGCTGCCTCCAGACACAGTAAGCTAAAATATTAATGGGTTTCACCTGCCCTCTCGGTTGAGCAATTTTTCTGGGGTACATTTGTACTGTCGGTACAGCAATTTTTTGGGCCCTCGCCTACACTGTAATCCAAGTAATTTTTCTGGCCTTCGCCTACACTGATGGTACACCAATGTGTTCGGGGTTGGCCAACACTCTTGCTACAGAAATGTCACCCGAGTCTGCCTGCCTATACTTCTGCCACAGTAATGCTACATGGGGTCTGCCTATACTTCTGCGACAAAAATGTTACTTCGGTCTGCCTATACTTCTGTTCCTGAAATGTTACAGGGGTCTGCCTACACTGCTGCAAATGAAATGTTACTGGGGTCTGTCTATACTGTTGCTACTGAAATGTTACTGCGGTCTGTGTATGCTGCTGCAAATGAAATGTTACTAATGCTGGGCTATGCCAATACTGCTGCTACGGAAATGTTACAGCCGTCTGTCAATACTGTTACTAATACTACTCAAATGTTACTGGGGTCTGTATACGGCTGCAAATGAAATGTTACTGGGGTCTGTCTATGCTGTTACTACTCAAATGTTACAGGGCTCTGTCTATACTGTTACTACCGAAATGTTACTGGGCTCTGCCTACGCTGCTGCTACTAAAATGCTACAAGGGTCTGTCTATACTGTTACTAGTGAAATGTTACTGGGGTCTGTCTATACTGCTGCCAATGAAATGTTACTCGGGTCTGTCTATACTGCTATAAATAAAATGTTACTCGGGTCTGTTTAAACTGCTGCAAATGAAATGTTTCTGGGGTCTGTCTATACTGCTGTAAATAAAATGTTACTGGGGTCTGCCTATGCTGTTACTACTCAAATGTTATGGGCTCTGCCTATACTGCTGCTACGGAAATGTTACTGGGGTCTGTCTATACTGTTAGTACTGAAATGTTACTAATTCTGGGCTCTGCCTATACTGCTGCTACTGCAATGTTACAGGCTTGTGGAAACGGAGGCTTTCCTAAGACGTGATGGCGGCGAGGACACGCTACTATGTCCAAAGTCGCAACAATTTTTTTATACCGACGCGGTTACTGGGAAGGTGCATATAACCACGGACACGTGGACTGGACACGTACTGCCTCAAAAACATTCCCCTCCCCCTCCTCCCTCAACAATGAAAACATTCTTGGTAAATGCTTTCGCAGTGGTCCGTCTCGCTGCGGTCCAAGAATTTCACCTAAAACGACAGAATAAAAAAAGCCCCCCCCCCGGCACACTTCATCCTGGCCACATTCTGAAAACCAACTAAATAAAACAGTGCTACTATGTCCACACTCCGCAACTTCATCCTGGCCACATTCCGAAAACCAACTAAATAAAACTGTGGTACTAGTCCGTTATCCCTAGCTGGAGCTTTCAGCCGACTCGTAGAGCAATGGTGGCTTCCAACTTCTTGGTACTGCTAAGTCCAAAGATAAGCATACAGCTGAGGTTGGAATACAGGTGACTATAGAACACAGCATCCCTGCAGGGCAAGGGACAGAGTAGCAGCAGGCACCGATCCTTGGTGGAAGCAGGCCAGCTGAGAACCACATACTCCATGAATGATTTTGGACTGACTGATGTTGAGGCCTTTACCTGTGATCATTTTTGGTAATTCCTAAGAAAGATGCGTGGTAGTAGTCGGAAACTTGGATTGCTGTTTGCTAACACTTTATTGTTACTACTGAAATGTAACTGATACTGGGCTCTGCCTATACTGCAGCTACTGAAATGTTACTGGGGTCCATTTATACTGTTACTACAGAAGTGTTAATAGGGTCTCCCTGGACTTCTGCAACATAACTATTAGTGAGGTCAGCTTATACCTTTGCTTCAGGAGTATTACAGGGGTCTGTGCATACTATCGGTGCACTAAGTGTTCCCATTGTGGTGTTCAACGTACATGGCCCCCCAAAAAATTATCCAGACTGACTAGGGCATGCAGTGTGGGCCGAAGCCTACCTGCATTTTATCTCACGTTACCTTAGCTATTCGGGGCACTGCTATGTTATGAATAATTCACAGAGAAAAAGGCAATAATCCAATACCCCTTACTCTTCCAAGCGGACACGGTCTCCATAGGCAGTATCGTCACAAGACAGGCACAATCGCCATCGGCAAAATCGCAGTAGGACAGGCACAATCGCCATAAGCACTACAAATATGCTGGCAGCCAGACAATGCTGTGGAGGACAAACCTGTCCATGGCAGGCGAATATGCTGTCACTCACTCAACCCACCCCGTCGGTGGGTTCCAGGGAGCCACCCATACTGCGGGTGCACACAGACTTCCCATAGCGGAGTTCTACGTACCTGTGACAATGTAAATTACACATACTCACTGGAGCATGCAGTGTGGACCGAAGCCAACCTGCATTTCTTCTTGCGTTACCTCAGCTTTAAGGGAGGCACTGCAATGGGATTAATTTATGTACCGCCGGTAGGTTCCAGGGAACCACCCATGCTGCGGGTGCACACGGAATTCCCATTGCGGAGCTGTACCTGCCTGTGTCTATTATAAAAAAAAAAAAAAAAACAGTCTGACTCGGGCATGCAGTGTGGGCTGAAGCCCACCTGTATTTTATCTGACGTTAGCTCAGCTGTGCAGGGCACTGCAATGGGATTTATTTATGTACCGCCGCTGGCTTCCAGGGAGCCACCCGTGCTGTGGGTGCACACAGAATTCCCATGGCGGAGTTGTACCTGCCTGTGATTTTTCTAAAAAATAAAAAAAAAACAGTCTGACTGGGGCATGCAGTGTGGGCCGAAGCCCACCGGTATTTTATCTGACGTTAGCTCAGCTATCCGGGGCACTGCAATGGGATTTATTTATGTACCATTGGTGGGTTCCAGGGAGCCACTCATGCTGTGGGTCCACTCCACACAGACTTCCCATAGGGCAGTTGTACCTGCCTGTGACTATTAATTAAAAAAAAAACCAGTCTGACTCGGGCATGCAGTGTGGGCCGAAGCCCACCTGTATTTTATCTGACGTTAGCTCAGCTATCCAGGGCACTGCAATGAATTCATGAATGGGTGAGTGACTGCTGCCTCTCATCTGATTGGTCCCGCTGAGCCAATGAGAGGCAGCAGTCACTCACCCATTCATAAATTCATAAATGGGTGTGTCAGTGAGATCTGCCTCTGATTGGTCAGGCTGTGACCAATTAGAGGCAGCTCATTCAGCAGGCGGGGATTTTAAATCCCCAGCTGCTGAATACTACTCACAGCTGTTCAGAGCAGTTCAGGAGGACTGCCGCTGGCCGTGCTGAACTCTGTCTGCCGGGACCAGGTGAGTATATATATATATATATATATATATATATATATATATATATATATATATATATATATATATATATTTATACATTTCTGGATGAATTGCAGGGAAGGGCTTATATATTTAAGCCCTTCCCGACAATTCATCCCGCGATCGCCGGCAGCCCATTGCTTTCAATGGAGCCGGCTGTATTGCCGGTTCCATTGAATTAAATGGGCTAACATCGTTCTTCTCTGCCACAGCTGTTACAGCTGTGGCAGAGGAGAACGATCTTTATGCTGACAGTGGGGGGGGGGGGGTGTCTCACTCTTGCCACTATTGTGCTTAATAGTGGGACCTGGGAACTTGAGATGCAGCCCAACAGTTAGCTTCTTGCCTGCCCTATCCGTTTCTGTGTCGTTCCCATCACTTTCTTGAATTTCCCAGGTTTTCGCAAATGAAAACCTTAACGAGCATCGGCGATATACAAAAATGCTCGAGTCGCCCATTGACTTCAATGGGGTTCGTTACTCGAAACGAACTCTCGAGCATCACTGAAAGTTCGACTCGAGTAACGAGCACCCGAGCATTTTGGTGCTCGCTCATCTCTATTGCCAACTCTTATACAGGAAGAAGAGGGCGTATCCAAATGTTGCTTGGTACAAAGATTAGTGTTACGTAGCTTACTGTTACAAAGGTGAAAATACTTATTGATCTTAAGACTTATTGACATCTACCAAATATTCTCAAAGCTCTTAAGGCCCGTCTCAGACATAGAAATTACTTAAGTCAGGATATTGCTGTTGCAATTGTGGGAGATATCCAATATGTTCACCATTTTGTATGTATTTTCTGTTGTCAACTGTGAATATACTGTATTTTGTGTATGGTCTAATCCTTTGGGGGAAGGGAACATCGCCCCCCCCCCCCCCTCCACAAGAATTGGAGAAGCAGTGCTGTGTGTCCAAGAACTGGTCAAACCAGTTTCAACTGGCAGAAACCTATCTAGGAATATCTTTGTCTTTGTCTTGGTCAAGCAGAGAGGAGAAACAGGATGTTCTTCTCATGAGACCAAATTCAAGAATGAACTGAGCGTGCTCACCGAAGTTCCTCCCAGATGGATGACATCACAAGCTACCTCACAAATACCTCCCTGTATGAACGACCAATCAGCACACTAAATGATGTAACCGTATACTTCCTGTGTTGAAACTTATTTACGTTTTACCCGCGCTTAATAAAGCTAGAGACTCTTTTGGGGACACATGATGTAGACTCGTGGTCTTTGAAAGGCTCTCCAGGCCTGCACATATTATCTAATTTGAAACACACAGTATATCTGATATAGCGAATTTTGCGCTAACAAATTTGGAGGCACCGCTGGGATAATGAAGATACAGAGATATGAAGATATTTCATCGTTATCCGGACACAAGGGGACTTCGAAGCAGAGACGGACAGATAAGGAGCTCAAACAAGGTAATAAGCTATTCTTATACCTGTACCATCTCTCCCTCTCTGCTATGATCCGCCCCAGGACGGGTGAGTTGAAATATGATAAGTCTGTATCAAAAGAACAATAAAGTAGATATACTGTGTGGTTTTTATGTTGTCTGTGAAGTAATGTCCTGAGTGTAAAGAAGGTGTGAGCTATGGGGGTTTATATTGTCTCTGTAGTAGTGAATGGTGTGAACAGACTGTACAGGTTAATAAGGAACAAAGAATGTGTAGTATAACTTGTTAAAAGAAAGTAAAAAGGAAAGTTGATATAAGCAATTTTAGCTGAAGGTTATAGTAGTGATTAAAGTTGCTGGTTAAAAAAACCCAGTAGTGTCCATGTGGTGAGAGAGTCTCCATTGTTCAACATGTGGTTGATGAGGTCTCCCTTTGTTATGTGGGGGGAGGGGTGCACATGGAATGCTTGCATTTGCCATGTTGGCATACATCAACTCAAGGGAATTTGGGCTTGGAGTAAGATGTGGGCTAGCCAAAGATTCTGCTCCGATTATGGCAGGCCAAGCAGGCTGTTGAGGTTCCACAATGTGGTGCCAAAAGTACAGATCTGTGCCATGAGGTGCAGGAGTAGAGAATCTCAATTAATTAAGGATTTTTCCAATTACGACAAGATGGGCAGGGACGAAATTGTAAGTGCTTATTAAAAGGGTTGTCCCGCGGCAGCAAGTGGGTCTATACACTTCTGTATGGCCATATTAATGCACTTTGTAATGTACATTGTGCATTAATTATGAGCCATACAGAAGTTATAAAAAGTTTTATACTTACCTGCTCCGTTGCTAGCGTCCTCGTTCCCATGGAGCCGACTAATTTTCGCCCTCCGATGGCCAAATTAGCCGCGCTTGCGCAGTCCGGGTCTTCTGCTGTCTTCAATGGGGCCGCTCGTGCAGAATGCCGGCTCCGTGTAGCTCCGCCCCGTCACGTGCCGATTCCAGCCAATCAGGAGGCTGGAATCGGCAATGGACCGCACAGAAGAGCTGCGGTCCACGGAGGGAGCAGACCCCGGCGGCCATCTTCAGCAGGTGAGTATGAAGACGCCGGACCGCCGGGATTCGGGTAAGTACTACCCGGTGTGTTTTTTTAACCCCTGCATCGGGGTTGTCTCGCGCCGAACGGGGGGGGGTAAAAAAAAAAAAAACCCGTTTCGGCGCGGGACAACCCCTTTAATAAGATAAGCCAGACCTGTGTCGTGAGGTGTGGGAAAAATCAAAGTATGACTCGCAAGCAAATTCAATGAGATGATGTTTGTAAACACAACTGGACACACAAAAATGGGTGAAGGAAAAAGCAAGTCAATGAGTTAAGGAAAGGTAGAAGGTTTAACAATGAACGGTGATAATAGTTGCTATCTGGAGTGCTGAATATAAGTATGTGGGTGGAAATGGGCATAAGTTGTATTGTGATTGTCATTGGATAGCCTATTCGGAACAAAATATGTAAAAACCGCGGTACATAAGAGTTTTTCTTATATATATATACTTTGTTCAATATGGGAAGTTCTATGTACAGTAAATACAATCCCAGTTTCTACTTCACATGAGATACTTATCAGTCTGTGTATGAGTGAATGAAAACCCCAGTGTGTGTGAATTTGTGGGTATAAATGAAGGGCCCGTATGAGAGTTAGATTGTGTTATATGGTGTGTATACTGTTCGGTGGCTAGAAACTAAATGAGGAAAGAAAGACCAAACGCTGAGCCAGACCACAGAGGGTGGAGCTAGGTGATGTAAGCAGATGGGAGGAAGAACAATAGGAAGAGGTCTTGCTCCACCCTCAACACAGACAAGCCTAGGAGAGAAGTGTGTCTCCATTTAAGTGGATGTTGGTATAGATATGTATATTGTGGTAATGTATAGAGGGAAGGTCACTCTTAGACTCCATGTTAAGTCTCTCACTTGAACAAATGTAGGTGACCAAAGGAGGGGCATCTAATTTTATTCCTGAGGGTAGTTGTGTGAGATAATAGCCCAGGGTTGCCACAGTGTATGTATATATATATATATATATATATATATATATATATATATATATATACATATAGGTTCTTGGAGTATGTGGAGAATTTAAAAATATTGAGTTGTGTTAATTTGAATATTATTGAATTAAGATACTAAAATGAGATAATTGTGTACTTGAGACATCTGATAAGTACTTTAGTCAAATTAATAACAAAAGTTCTATTCTAGAGTGTATCTCATTTTCAATTAACAATATTTTACATGAAGATTGTTACATTGAAAAAAAAAAGTACATTTTTGATACCAGTAATTGAATATATCCCAAATGGTATCAGGGATACCAGTCCCTTAGTAAACCAGTAGTTAACCATCATTGGTGCAGTTGTTATGGTTGTAGTTTGTAATAACAATATTTCCTCTGCTGTTTGCAGTATGTTTTAGTGCAGGTACCGGAGATGGTGTGGGGCCCCTTAACGTCATGCTTCCTCAAGGGGTCATAAAATACTGTATAGAGTGCAAACTAAACATCTTTCAGCTTCCAGACTAGCTATGTATGAGACTGCCCTGCTAGCACCCTCACATATCGCAATCAAGTGGGGTATAGTTCCAAATGCCGTTTCATGTCTTTTACTGAATTTAGAAGGTTGAGAGGAAGGGGCGGCAGGCTCAGACCATGACATTCAATAGCAAGCACATGGTTGTATGATTGTAGAAAACACGAATGAAAAGAGAAACTAGGGGTCCTAACAAAAATGTTGTAACTGCCATGATTAATGTAAATCTTGAGTTTTACCCATAGATGGTTCCAAATATCGGTGAAATGGACAAGTAAAACAGGCTATGCAGTGGTAACCGACAGAAAGAGGTAATTATACAAAAACCACTCTTCCTCCTGAGACACTCAGTTACGCAGGAAATAGAGGTGATGGCGCTCACTGAAATATGTAAACTGGCTGCAGGTAAGACTGTTTGTGTCTGCACCGACTTAAGGTACACATTGGAAATCGTACACGATTTCACATCTTATGTGGCACAGTGGAAGTTTCATGGGGTCCTTGAGTAAGCCAATCCAGAACGCAGAAGCAGTGTCTTTGTTCTACAAGTTTTTAGCTCTTTCCGCACAGGTGACTTATCATCAAAGTCCAGGCTTATGCCACAGAGACAACCACTGAGGCTGGAAGGAACCAGAGAGCAGGCATCGCAGCAGCCTGACTTCCCTTGAATGAGATAACGGCTGGTAACCTGCTTGCACCTGAAATAGGTGTAGATATTTCTCTGTTGCTTGAATTACAGGAACAGGCCTCAAAAGAAGAAAAAGGAGGAGTGGAAAAGTGAACAGAATGCTACAGGGGTCTGGCAGAAAGGTAAATGCCTGTGCCTCCCCTGCACGCTGTACTCCATGATGTCACACCTGATCCCTGAGCTAACCCATCCATCCAAGGAGGTAACGTGTGGTATAGTGTCTTCTACTTGGCTTACCCCAGAGTTCAACACTGCTGCAATAGGGTTTGTACAGGGATACATGATATGCGCCCGTTACAATCCAGGCCAATTGGTCAAGGTACCTTCTCGGTGCGAGCCAGACTATCTGTATCAGTGACTGCAAAATGATAGCATACATCTACCAAAGGTAGGTGTTTGGAGTTGTTGGTTTGCATAGACCTCTTTTCATGTTATTTGGAGGCGTGGCTTGAGAAATAAAAAAAATAAAATACAAATAATTTTAACCCGCCAAGAATATGAGCAAAGAATGTTTTATGAAAGTAATTTTGAATATTTGGATACACCAGAAGTCATAGTAAATAATGGAGGTAAACATTTTATTAGTCATCTACTTGGTTAGAACCACGCCAAAATGTAAGACCAAGTTGTGTCCCTATGAAGGTTTTGTTTGGTAGGGCTCCTGTAATGGGCCTATGCTTATTCCAGACCAAAACGGAGGGCCTCACCTCCCATGTGAGTGCCTTATATCAGGAGTTATATCAACTGTCACTCATAAATGTGTATTCTCCTTGTTTCCAGATCAAGAGTCGCATAGTTTGCTTTCAGGGGGTTTAGTTGTCCTAAAAAGACGCAAGGAAGAGCTTGAAATCAAGATACAAAGAACCCGTTCAAGTGCTGTTAACCACTACAACCTCAGTGAAACTTGAAGAAAGCTAATTTGGGTTCATGTCAGACATTGAATAAAGATTATCAAGGGAGGAGACAAATGTGGCCCTTATCCTTTGTTATATGTAGGACCCTTGCGGTCATTGGGCTGTCATTTCTCTTCTTCCTCATAAGGGTAACAGAAGACGTACATCCTATGAAGAGGGTTATACTGTTTCATATGTAATGTGCAGAGGCGTAACTTGAAGCTCCCAGGCCCCGATGAAAAACTTGGAACCGGACCCTGAACTATAATGTTTTACTCATGGTACTGGGTTCCCTATATGAAGAAGAGAGGCCTTAAGGGCCCCCAAAAGGCTCCTGGGCCCGGGTGCAACTGCATCCTCTGTATCCTCTATAGTTACGCCCCAGGTAATGTGTCAAAGATCAGAAAAATGTCAACAGATGCAATAAGGTAGCAGTAAGTGTACCAATGTTTCAGCCATATTGTGTAATCAGACCAATGTTAACCTGTAACAAACAATATAACCTGAAATCACACTTGGAAAGCCAGTCACATTCAACATGTTGTATGTCATCTAAACTATGAACAAGGGGGCTTATGCAGAAAATGTGAAAAAGATCAATCTTTCAGGAGCCATCTACCTAGAATACCGTTGGGAAACTGTAACGTGTTGTGAGGTATTTTCCTTATCCTGGATATCACCCAGCAGTAGGAAGGGATAAGGCATGAGGCATTTCCCATGGCGGAGGTGACAGCTAGGGTCCCCTGTAGGCGGTAGGGAAAGGCCCGAGAACACAAATAGGAAGGAAAAACTATCCAGGAGAATGAAAATACGCACAACAAAGGAGGGAATTGTGGGAGATATCCAATATGTTCACCATTTTGTATGTATTTTCTGTTGTCAACTGTGAATATACTGTATTTTGTGTATGGTCTAATCCTTTGGGGGAAGGGAACATCGCCCCCCCCCCCCCTCCACAAGAATTGGAGAAGCAGTGCTGTGTGTCCAAGAACTGGTCAAACCAGTTCTAACTGGCAGAAACCTATCTAGGAATATCTTTGTCTTTGTCTTGGTCAAGCAGAGAGGAGAAACAGGATGTTCTTCTCATGAGACCAAATTCAAGAATGAACTGAGCGTGCTCACCGAAGTTCCTCCCAGATGGATGACATCACAAGCTACCTCACAAATACCTCCCTGTATGAACGACCAATCAGCACACTAAATAATGTAACCGTATACTTCCTGTGTTGAAACTTATTTAAGTTTTACCCGCGCTTAATAAAGCTAGAGACTCTTTTGGGGACACATGATGTAGACTTGTGGTCTTTGAAAGGCTCTCCAGGCCTGCACATATTATCTAATTTAAAACACACAGTATATCTGATATAGCGAATTTTGCGCTAACACATTAGACAACATTTCTGCAATAGTTGTGTGTCTTCTCTGTTAACATAGCTTAGCCTTATTTAATTTGTCTTTTGACTTATCTTAAAATCCTAGTTCCCGGCACTACAAAGCATAGGTTTCAGTCTTCTCATCACGGGCTTCCGTATCTACCAATTTGGCACCTGGCAACGAGGTCATCAGATCGGTAGCGGTGTGGTCTGATAACACAGAGGATGGGTGCTGCTCTGGTGAAGTCCTGAAGGCGAGCATGTGAGGTTCGTATTAGAGGGATGTTTAGTCTGAGTGTGTTAACAGATGGGAGTGAGAGGGCTGTGTGGTGTACGGAAAGGAGGGAGGTGATGCATGGTGGTGCGGCACCATGCACAGCTTTGTGGGTGCGGTTGAGGAGTTTAAATTTAGTTCTGCAGTGGATGGGCAGCCAATGCAGCGACTGGCATAGTGCAGAGGTGCCTGAATATTGGCTGGATAGAAAAAAAATGAGCCTAGCTGCCATGGTTAGTATGGATTGGAGCGAGTCTGGTGTGGGGGAAGCTGATGAGAAGCAAGTTGCAGCAGTCGAGTCAGGAGTGGTTGAATGCAACCACCAGTGTTTTTAGCATGTCCGTGGTGAGGAACAGACAAAATTTGGCAATATGTCTGAGGTGTAGGTTGAATATTTGGGCAAAAGATTGGATGCGCGGGTGTCTATCAGACCCAAACCAAACCGGCTGTTTACCACTCAGGGTATTTAAAGCAAACGCGGATGCTAGTACTTCTGTGAAAGTCTCATTAAATCAGTTACAGTTCCTTTCATCGCTCCAAAGACAGCATGAAACATGAAGAAATTTTAATGGGCAAAGCAGGACAATTCATTCTGTGTATGTGTCAGATAGCTGAACACCGCGCTGGGAAACCTTTGTGTACCAAGAGTATAGACAATCCCCTGAAGCATTTATGTACCAAGAGTACAGGCGAACACCTGAAAAAAATGTATTGCATCACTCTCGTACTCCTTCCCTCTTCGGGAATGAGAGTGGAAAGCTTGGGTCAAGAAGGGTGAACGGACAGTGATCCTGGTTGGCCATAATGCATCTAACGTGAGGGTCACGGGAAAGACAGCTTAACATGGAGTCAGCCATGTATGCCAGAGTCCCAGTACGCAACACATCACTGTCTTCACTAGGAGTATGACTTTCATGATCCTCCTCCTCCGCTTCAGCCCATACCCGCTGAGCAGATGTGAGGGAAGTAGCATGGATACCCTATGCAGTGTGGGCGGCAGTCTCTTCCCCCTCCTCCTCCTCCACCACCCCCTCCTCCTCCTCCTCCACCACCCCCTCCTCCTCCTCCACTCCCTCCTCCTCCAATACGCATTGAGAAACAGGCATGAGGGTGGTCTGGCTATCAAGCGACATACTGCCATCCCCCATCTCCTGTCATAACCACAAAGCATCGGCCTTTATGTTTAGCAGCAAACTTCTCAGCAGGCAAAGCAGCAGGATGGTTACACTGATAATGGCCGCACCGCCGCTCACCATTTGTGTAGACTCCTCAAAGTTTTCTAGGACCCGACAGATGTCTGCCATCCATGCCCACTCATTTGCGAAGAACTGCGGAGGCTGACTACCACTCCGCCGGCCATGTTGCAGCTGGTATTCTACAATGGTTCTATGCTGCTCGTACAGCCTGGCCAACATGTGCAACATAGAATTCCAGCGTGTGGGCATGGCGCACAGCAGTCGGTGCTCTGGCAGCACTGGAACTGATGTTGCAGTGTATTGACGGTGGCAGCATCTGTGGTGGACTTCCTTAAATGGGCGCACACGCGACACACCTTGCTGAGCAGGTCAGACAAATGGGGGTAGTTTCTCAGAAAGCGCTGAACCACCAGATTGAGCATGTGAGCCAGGCATGGCTCGTGTGTTAGTCTGCCAAGCTACAGAGCCGCCACCAGGTTACGCCCATTATCACACACGACCATGCCAGGTTGGAGGTTCCGCGCGAAAGCCACGGATCTGTCTGCTCTGTCAAACCCTGCAACAGCTCTTGGGTGGTGTGCCTCTTCTATTCCAAGCCGGAGAAACCTTCACGGACATAGGACCCGGAATCCTCAGTTTGGGTAGCATGTGAGCAGACCCAAGGTCAGACTCGGTCTCTGCCTCCACGAAGTTCACCCAATGTGCAGTCAGGGGGATGTAGTGTCCCTGCCCGCCAGCACTTGTCCACGTGTAGGTGGTTAAGTTGACCTTTCCAGTAACCACGTTTGTGAGGGCACAGTTTATGTTGAGTGAGGTGTGCTGGTGCAGGGCGGGCACGCACACCGGGAAAAATAGTGGCCACTGGCTACCGAGGTAACGCCGCCGCCATCATGTTGCAGAAAACCTCAGTTTCTACTAGCCCGCATGGCGGCATCTCCAGGCTAAGTAGCTGCGCGATATGCACGTTTAAAGATCTTGCATGTGGGTGGGTGGCCACGTATTTCCGCTTTCATTCCAACGATTGGGTTAGCGACAGCTGAACACTGTGCTGGTGCGCTGGGACACATTGGTGGAGGACCGTGAAGGTGAGGGTGTGGGTGCAGGCCGGGAAATGCTTGTGTCTGTGTCCTGGGAGGGGGGTTGCATCTCAGTACCAGGATGTGACACTGGGGAAGAGGCAGTGGTGTGACCCGCAGGCGGTGAATGGCTTGCGTTCCACCTTGTGGGGGTGCTTAGCCATCATATGCCTGTGCATGCTGGTGGTGGTCAGGATGGTAGCGGTGGCTCCCCGGCTGATCTTGGTGCAACACAGGTTCGCACCACTTTTCGCTGGTTGTCTGCACTCTCAATAAAAAACCTCCAGACTTTCGAACACCTATACCTCTGCATGGAGGCTTGCCACGAGGGTGTGCTGTGGGGAACAGTTGGTGGATTATTTGCTATGGCTCTGGTTCTCCCCCTGACCACCACACTGCCTCTCCCAACCTTTTCTGCTGCTTGTTCTCTCCCCCCCCCCCCAAGCCCTGTCTTCAGTAGGGTTTGCAAGCCAGGTGGGGTCAGTCACCTCATCGTCCATCAGCTCTTCCTCTTACTCCTCAGTCTGCTCCTCCCTCAGACTTATTGCCCTAACAACCACCTCGCTGACAGACAACTGTCTCATCCTCATCATCCACAAATAGCTCTTGAGACAGTAATTCAAAGTCCCCACCCTCATCACCCTGAGTCTGTGAAAGTTCCACATTTACGGCATTGGTCACGGCAAACTCCTCACATTGCTGTGGAACCAGTTTTTTTTTTTAGACTCAGGGCAGGGACACAGGAAGAGTTCTTGGGTGTATGCCTGTTCAACGCAAACTCCCATTTTCCTGGAGTGACCAGGCTGGGAGGAAGGAAGAGCAGCCTGAGGATACAGAGGTGCAGTCTCCTATGGGTGGCGTGAGTGGACTGTGTGGAAGACTGGGTGTTGGGTAAAGTACTGGAGGTGTTATCCGCTATCCACGTCAGCACCTGATCGCAGTGCTGTGCTTTTAATAATGGTCTACCATGCGGACCTGCAAAATATGACATGGAGCTGGGGAGTTGAGATAAGCGGCGCTCTACCAATCCCTCAGCAGCAGGCACTGTTTCACCCTGCCCAGGACCTTGGCCTGTGCCCACACCCTCATTCTAACGCCCGCGTCCACGTCCTCGTCCTCGACCCTTACCCCTAGTCCTCGTCATGTAGGGTAAAGGACAGAGCAGGGCCAGAAAAAAATTATTCAATGTATACCTCTGATACCTAAGGCTAATTCACCACACACAGAGACTGGTATATTTTAGAGACTCTGAGCAAGGCCAGAAAAAAATTTAACCAGTGTAAAGTGCTGAGACCTAGGCCTCATTAACGGCACACAGAGACTGATGGATATGAGAGGCTTTGTGCAGTGCCAGAAAAAAAATTGAACCTGTGTAAAGTGCTGACATCTAGGCCTAATTCACTGCCCACAGAGACTGGCAAATATGAGAGGCTCAATGCAGTGCTAGAAAAAATTTAAGAAGTGTAAAGCACTGAAAACTATTCCTAATACACGCACACAGAGACTTGTAGATTTGAGAGGCTTTGAGCAGGGCCAGACAAAAATTGAACCAGTGTAAAACGCTGATACCTAGTAGTAATTTACCGTACACAGAGGCTTGGAGATTTGAGAGACTCTGTTCAGGGCCAGAAAATCAGTTACGGTTCATTTCATCACTCCAACGACTGGATGAACCACAAATAAATTCCACAGGCCAAACTTGACACAGTTGCCATCACCCAGGACCTTAGCCTCTCCACCCACCCTCAACAAACGTGGGCATAAAGTGGACTTGAATGCTAGTACTTCTGTGAAAGTCTCATTAAATCAGTTACGGTTCCTTTCATCTCTCCAAAGACAACATGATACATGAAGAAATTTTAATGAGCAAAGCAGGACAATTCAATCTGTGTATGTGTCAGATAGCTGAACACCGCGCTGGGAAACCGTTGTGTAACAAGAGTTTAGACGAACCACTGGAAAACTGGTGGACCAAGAGTAGAGGCGAACACCTGGAAACAATTGTTTAGCAAGAGTATAGGCGAAGCCCGAAAAAAGAAAATAGTTTGCGAAAGTAAAGGCGAAGGCCTGAAAAAATAGTGTACCAAGAGTACAGGTGTACCCCTGAAATATGTGTTTACCCAGAGTGCAAGTGAAATCCAGGAACACTTTTTTTTTTTTTTTTTAAAGATAGAGCTTGTTGTTGCTTAATTTGATAACAGAGCCTGGAGGCAGCCCTCCAAAAAAAAAAAAATATATAGTTTTTACAGAGCCTTTTGACCCGCAGAAGAATTGGCTGCTCAGCGTGATGTCATGCTGGTATAGGAGAAGGTGGAAGAGGAGGAAGATCAGAGAAGGATAGACCAAGATACTTCCCTCTTTTTGGGGGGGTGATATAGGATGCATGGTTCTTTAGTTCCAGCTTAAATAATCTTTATGCTCCGCTGCTCTCCATTGGTGGAGAAGAGAAGTCAGGGGAAATCCAGCCTTTGTTCATCTTAATGAGTGTAAGCCTGTTGGCGCTCTCAGTCGACAGGCGGGTACGCTTATCCGTGATTATCCCTCCAACAGCACTAAACACCCTCTCTGATAATATGCTAGCGGCAGGGCAGGCCAGCACCTCCAAGGCGTACAGCACCAGTTTGTGCCACGTGTCTATTGAACCAGTGTAAAGCGCTGACATCTAGGCCTAATTCACCACCCACAGAGACGAGTAGATATGAGAGGCTCAATGCAGTGCTAGAAAAAAATTAAAGCAGTGTAAAGCACTGAAATCTATTCCTAATACACCGCCCACAGAGACTTGTAAATTTGAGAGGCCTTCAGCTGGGCCAGAAAAAAATAACCCACTGTATAGCGCTGATAACTAGGGCTAATTCAAAGCACACAGAGACTGGTAGATACAGTATGCTCCAATACAGCAACAACACTTAGAGCCCCCCCCCCCCCCTAACTAAATATAAACCCCCAGTAGTACACAGCATAAAACCTCTAACAGTGGGCAGAATACAGCTGGGATGCTTGAAAACAAATGGTGCACTACTGGTCCCAGCCAGCCAAAATGCTAAAGCACACAATAAGAGTAGTCCAAGAAAGGACTGTTGGGTTCATGTAGTCAGGATCCCTGCTTAACTGCTACCTAATCCCTACACTAACACTTTCCCTATCTCAGCAGCTCTATCCCTAAACTCTGCCAGCATGCATCTGAGGCGAGTCACGGGCGGCAACAGTTTAAGTACTCAGCATTCGCCTGATCCGGCCAGCCACTCACTGCTGTAGACATGCACGGGGTTGGAATGTCTCAGCAGGAAGTGGTAATGCCTCCCCTGCGTGTTTAGTGGCTTAAAAAATAAAAATACAAATGGCACTAAACATGCAGGAGGGGACATTAAAGTTTTTCGAGGAAAGGAAGGGAAGGGAAATCTTTGTGTGGTGGAAAGTGGGCCAGGTCCCACAATTAAGCCACAATGGTGGCAAGAGTCTACACATTTCCACAATGCAGCAATACTTTGTGTGGGAAGTATGTGAGCGGGCCCTGTGTCAGGCTTGGTCCCAGACTCCATTTTGTTTGACCGAAGGTACCGCCAATGACATAGCAGTGGGGACTCCATGTGTCCATACACTACTCATTGTGTTTGGGTGTCGGATACCTCATCAACAATGCAAGGGGAAAGCCATCTGCACTCTGCAGCCTACCCAAGTCAGTCAGTGTCTTTGTGCCAGGCAGGTAAATCACCGCTATGGGAAGTCTGTGTGCACCCACAGCATAGGTGAGTCCAAGGAATCCCAAGACATGAACCATGAAGAAATCAGAGTGCCCAAACATGGCAGACTTTCACGGCACCGAGGACATAGGCCTCTGCACAAACCCTCATCAATCGTGGGCATAGAGCAGACTCTGATGCTAGTACAGCAGTGAACGTCTCATTTAATTTATTGCGGTTGTTTTCACCGTTCCAAAGACTGGATTAACCAGGGCCAAGTTCCACGGGCCCAACCTGGCACAGTTGCATTTCCATCATGACATAGGCCTCTGCACAAACCCTCAGCAATGGCGGGCATAGAGCGGACTTCAATGCTAGTGCAGCTGTGAATGTCTTATTAGTGCAGTACCGCTCCTCTTGTTTGGCCCAAACCAGTGCCGCGGATAACAGTGGTAACGCAAGAGAAAATACATGTTGGCCTCAGCCCACAATTCATGCCCTAGTCAGTCAGTGTTTTGGGGCCAGATAGGTAAAACACTGTGATGGGAAGACTTTGTGCACCAATAGTATAGACAGATCCCTGTAACATTCCAGTTGCAAAGGTATAGGCAGACCCCTGTAACATTTCTGTAGCAGCAGTATAGCAGACCCTTGAAACATTTTTGTAGTAGAAGTATAGGCGAACCCCTAAAACATTGGTGTACCATTAGTGTAGGCGAAGGCCAGAAAAATTAGTGTAACAAGAGTACACGTGTACCTCTGAAAAATGTATCAACCAAGAGGGCAGGTGAAACCCAGAAATATTTTTTTAAAGATACAGCTCGATATTGCTTAATTTGCAACAGAGCCTGGAGGCTGCCCAGTGGGGGGAAAAAAATGGTTTCTGGTAAAGTATCAATACTTTTGAAACTTTGAACAATTGTAAAAAAAAAAAAAATGTAAGCAGAGCCTTTTGGGCCGCAGAAAAATTGGCAGTTCAGCGTGATGACATGTTGTTTCAAGGGGAGGAGTAGGAGGAGGAGGACTAATATCCAAGAGTGATTGACAAAGCTAATCCCCCCCTTTTTTTTCTGGTGATAGGGAATGCTTTTTTATCCGGTTGCAGCAAAAATAATCTTTAGGTACTGCTGCTTTCCGCCGGTGGAGAAGAGACGTCTGGGGAAATCCAGGCTTTGTTCATCTTTATGAGTGTAAGCAAGTCGACACTGGCAGTTGACAGGCGGGTACGCTTATCCGTGATGATTCCCCCAGCTGCACTAAACACCCTCTCTGACAAGATGCTAGTGGCAGGGCAAGCCAGCACCACCAGGGCGTACAGCGCAAGTTCGTGTCACGTGTCCAGCTTTGACACCCGATAGTTGTATGGAGCAGAGGCATCCCGTAGAACAGTGGTACGATCGGCTACATACTCCCTCACCATCTTTTTACAGTGCTCCCTCCGACTTAGCCTTGACTGGGGAGTGGTGACACAGTCTTGCTGGGGAGCCATAAAGCTGGCAAAGGCCTTGGAAAGTGTCCCCCTGCCCCGGTGCTGTACATGCTGCCTGATCTCTGCGCCTCCCCTGCTACTTGGCCCTCGAAACTGCGCCTTCTGCCGCTAGCGCTGTCAGATGGGAAGTTTACCATCAGTTTGTCCACCAGGGCCCTGTGGTATAGCATCACTCTCGAACCCCTTTCCTCTTCGGGAATGAGAGTGGAAAGGTTCTCCTTATACCTTGGGTCGAGCAGTGTGTACACCCAGTAATCCGTAGTGGCCAGAATGTGTCAACACGAGGGTCTCGAGAAAGGCATCCTAACATGAAGTCAGCCATGCGTGCCAGGGTACCTGTATGTAACACATGGCTGTCCTCACTAGGAAGATCACTTTCTGGATCCTCCTCCTCCTCCTCGTCCCCAGGCCATACATGCTGAACAGATGAGAGGCAAGCAGGATGGGTACCCTCTGCAGTGTGCCCAGCTGTCTCTTCCCCCTCCTCCTCCTGAGGCTCCTCCCCCCCATCCTCCGCCTCCAAAACGCACTGAGATATAGACATGAGGGTGCTCTCATAGTCATCCAGCGGCATACTGTTTCCCCCTGTTTCCTGTTCCGACCACAAAGCGTCAGCCTTTATGTTTTGCAGGGCACTTCTCAACAGGCATAGCAGAGGAATGGTGACACTAATGATTGCAGCATCGCCGCTCACCATCTGGGTAGACTCCTCAAAGTTTCCAAGGACCTGGCAGATATCTGCCATCCAGGCCCACTTCTCGGTAAATAATTTGGGAGGCTGACTACCACTCCGCCGCCCATGTTGGAGTTGGTATTCCACTATTGCTCTACACTGCTCATAGAGCCTGGCCAACATGTGCAGCAACGTGTGGGCACGTCGCACAGCAGTCAGTGCTCTGGCAGATTAAATCGTGTTGCAGGGTCCTCAGGGTGGCAGCGTCCGTGGTGGACTTGCGAAAAGGTGCGCATATGCGGCACACCTTGCCGAGCAGGTCAGGCAAGTGAGGCTAGTTTTTAAGAAACCGCTGAATCACCAAATTGAAGATGTTGGCCAGGCATGGCACGTGCGTGAGGCTGCCGAGCTGCAGAGCCGCCACCAGGTTATGGCCATTGTCATACACGACCATGCCCGGTTGGAGGCTCAGCGGCGAAAGCCAGAGGTCGGTCTGCTCTGTCAGACCCTGCAACAGTTTGGGGGCCGTGTGCCTCTTGTCACCTAGGCAGAGTAGTTTCAGAACAGCATGCTGACGCTTGCCCACCGCTGTGCTGCCCCGCCGCGCACAACGACTGCTGGCGACGTGCTGCTCACACTTCTTAATTGAGAGGTAGATGTTGCGTAGAAGGAGGAGGCGGGGGCTTAGAGGAGGTGGCATAGACCGCCGCAGATACCAGCACTGAGGTAGCATCCGCTATTCTGGGTGTGGGTAGGACGTGACTCGGTCCCAGCCTCCACCAAATTCACCCAATGTGCCGTCAGTGAGATATAGTGGTCCTGCCCCCCAGTACTTGTCCACGTGTCCGTGGTTAAGTGGACCTTCCCAGTAACTGTGTTGGTGAGGACACGATTTATGTTGCGGGAGACGTGCTGGTGTAGGGTTGGGACGGCACACCGGGAAAAATAGTGGCGACTGGGGGGCGAGAAGCGCGGGACCGCCGCCGCCATCGTGTTTTTGAAAATCTCCGTTTCCACAAGCCTGTACAGCAGCATCTCTAGGCTAATTAATTTTGAAATGTGCACGTTTACAGCTTGTGCGTGCGGGTGCGTGGTGGCGTTTTTGCGCTTTTTCTCCAACGCTTGTGCTAGCGGCAGCTGAACGCTGCGCTGAGAGACATTGCTGGATGGGGCCAAGGACAGCGGTGGTGAGGGTGTGGGTGCAGGCCAGGAGACGGTAGTGCCTTTGTCCTGAGCGGGTGGTTGGATCTGAGTGGCAGGTTGGGGCACAGGGGACGAGGCAGTGGTGTGACCCGGAGGCGGTGAACGGCCTTCGTCCCACCTTGTGGGGTTCTTGGCCCTCATATGCCTGCACATGCTGCTGGTGGTGAGGCTGGTAGTGGTGGGTCCCCGGCTGATCTTGGTGCGACACAGGTTGCACACCACTGTTCAGCGGTTATCCACGTTCTCACTGAAAAACATCCACACCTTTGAACATCTAGCCCTCTGCACGGAGGCTTGGCACGAGGGGTGCTTTGGTAAACGGTTGGGGGATTCTTGGCTCTGGGCCTGCCTCTACTCCTGGCCACTCCACTGCCTCTTCCAAGCTGTCCTGCTGCTGCACTTGCCTCCCCCTCTGAAGCCCTGTCCTCAGTAGGCTTAGCAAACCAGGTAGTGTTAGTCACCTCATCGTCCAGCTGCTCTTCCTCCGAATCCTCTGTGCGCTCCTCCCTCGGACTTACTGCCCTTACTACTACCTCCCTGATAGACAACTGTGTCTCATCGTCATCGTCCTCCTCACCCACTGAAAGCTCTTGAGGCAGTTGTCGGAAGTCCCCAACCTCATCACCCAGACCCCAGGGACTTTCCAAAGGTTGGGCATCGGTCAGGACAAACTCCTCAGGTGAGAGAGGAACCATTTTTTCCCACTCATGGCAGGGGCCCGAGAACAACGGGCAACGCGTTTCAGTGCACACAGGCACCTGATGGCTTGAGAAAGGTGCCTGTGTGCACTGAAACACGTTGCCCGTTGTTTTAGCGAAGTTTGGAATTAAAGGTGTTATTACTTCATTTCTAAAACGAGTGGAAACATCTATCTGGAGACGGAAGGAGATATCACTTCAAGGAGGGGGCTCATGGTTATCATACCCCCCTCCTTCCCAGTAAGTGTAACTCCTATATATTCTTGACAGACTACTATTTGTGGTTACACACTATTTATTGAGCGCAGAAAATTTTGTTTGCTGATAGCTCTTTTGTATTCTAATGCTCGAACGAGCATCAAGCTCGGACCAGTGTGCTCGCTCATCTCTATTAGTTAGTTCTGTTTTTTAAATTAATTTATATTTTTTTAAGGGAGGAGGAAAAACGGAAATGGGAAAAAATAAAACAAAAACGGGTGGCCACTGAGGGGTTAACTTTAGAGATGAGCGAGCGTACTCGTCCAAGCTTGATACTCGTTCGAGTATTAGGGTGTTTGAGATGCTCATTACTCGAGACGAGCACCGCACGTTACTCCAGTCAATTCCATTTCCTTCCCTGCATTTTTAGTGCCATTTTCTGGCCAATAGACACGCAGGGAAGGCATTACCACTTCCTCCTGTGACCTTCCCGCCCTACCCCACCCCCCTGAAGTGAGTGGTGGGCAAGATCAAGTGACCCCCGAGTATTTAAAGTGGGGCCGCTCGCGGCTCGCCACAGACACACACTGGGAGAGATCAGGAGTAGAGATGAGCGAGTACCAAAATGCTCGGGTGCTCGTTACTCGAGACGAACTTTTCGCGATGCTCGAGGGTTCGTTTCGAATAACGAACCCCATTGAAGTCAATAGGCGACCTGAGCATTTTTGTATATCGCCAATGCTCGCTAAGGTTTTCATTTGTGAAAATCTGGGCAATTCAAGAAAGTGATGGGAACGACACAGCAACGGATAGGGCAGGCGAGGGGCTACATGTTGGGCTGCATCTCAAGTTCCCAGGTCCCACTATTAAGCCACAATAGCGGCAAGAGTGCCCCCCCCCCCCTCTTAACAACTTTTACTTCTGAAAAGCCCGCATTAGCAATGCATACCTTAGCTAAGCACCACACTACCTCCAACAAAGCACAATCACTGCGTGCATGACACTCCGCTGCCACTTCTCCTGGGTTACATGCTGCCCAACCCCCCCCCCCCCCTGCACGACACAGTGTCCACAGCGCACACCAAACTGTCCCTGCCCAGCCTTCAGCTGCCCTCATGCCACGCCACCCTCATGTCTATTTATAAGTGCGTCTGCCAGAGGAACCGCAGGCACACACTGCAGAGGGTTGGCACGGCTAGGCAGCGACCCTCTTTAAAAGGGGAGATAGTCCACAATGCTGTACATAAGCAATGAGAAATCCAATCCTGTGCCACCTCCATCTGGAGCTGCACACGTGGGCATAGCAATGGGGAACCTATGTGCCACACACTATTCATTCTGTCAAGGTGTCTGCATGCCCCAGTCAGACCGCGGTTTTTTATAAATAGTCACAGGCAGGTACAACTCCGCAATGGGAATTCCGTGTGCACCCACAGCATGGGTGGCTCCCTGGAACCCACCGGCTGTACATAAATGTATCCCATTGCAGTGCCCTGGACAGCTGATGTAACGTCAGCTGTAATGCAGGTGGGCAAAAAATTAATTTGATTACACTGTAGGCGAGGGCCCCCAAAAATTGGTGTACCAACAGTACTAATGTACCTGAGAAAAATTGCCCATGCCCAACCAAGAGGGCAGGTGAAACCCATTGATCGCTTTGGTTAATGTGGCTTAATTGGTAACTAGGCCTGGAGGCAGCCTAGTAAAAATAAAAATTGGTTGAGGTGAAAGTTTCAACGCTTTAATGAGCATTGAAACGTATAAAAATTGTTTAGAAAAATTATATGACTGAGCCTTGTGGGCCTAAGAAAAGTTGCCCGTTCGGCGTGATTATGTGAGGTTTCAGGAGGAAGAGCAGGCGGAGGAATATTATACACAGATTGATGAAGCAAAAAGGTCCCCGTTTTGGATAGTGATAGAGAACAATGCTTTCATCCGCGGGTGCAGCCTACGTATTGTTTAGGTATCGCTGCTGTCCGCTGGTGGAGAAGAGACGTCTGGGGAAATCCAGGCTTTGTTCATCTTGATGAGTGTAAGCCTGTCGGCACTGTCGGTTGACAGGTGGGTACGCTTATCCGTGATGATTCCCCCAGCCACACTAAACACAGTCTCTGACAAGACGCTAGCCGCAGGACAAGCAAGCACCTCCAGGGCATACAGCACGAGTTCAGGCCACGTGTCCAGCTTCGACACCCAGTAGTTGTAGGGGGCAGAGGCGTCACCGAGGACGTTCGTGCGATCGGCTACGTACTCCCTCACCATCCTTTTACAGTGCTCCCGCCAACTCAGCCTTGACTGGGGACCGGTGACACAGTCTTGCTGGGGAGCCATAAAGCTGGCAAAGGCCTTGGATAATGTTCCCCTGCCTGCGCTGTACATGTTGCCTGATCTCTGCGCCTCCCCTGCTACCTGGGCCGCGGAAATGCGCCTTCGGCCACTAGCGCTGTCGGATGGGAAGTTTACCATCAGTTTGTCCACCAGCGCCCTGTGGTATAGCATCATTCTCGAACCCCTTTCCTCTTCGGGAATGAGAGTGGAAAGGCTCTCCTTATACCGTGGGTCAAGCAGTGTGTACACCCAGTAATCCGTAGTGGCCAGAATGCGTGTAACGCGAGGGTCACAAGAAAGGCATCCTAACATGAAGTCAGCCATGTGTGCCAGGGTACCTGTACGCAACACATGGCTGTCCTCACTCGGAAGATCACTTTCAGGATCCTCCTCCTCCTCCTCCTCCTCCTCCTCCTCCTCCTCCTCCTCTGGCCATACACGCTGAAAGGATGACAGGCAAGCAGCATCTGTACCCTCAGCAGTGGGCCAAGCTGTCTCTTCCCCCTCCTCCTCATGCTCCTCCCCCTCCTCCTCAACGCGCTGAGATATAGACATGAGGGTGCTCTGACTATCCAGCGACATACTGTCTTCCCCTGCCTCCGTTTCCGATTGCAAAGCGTCTGCCTTTATGCTTTGCAGGGAACTTCTCAAGAGGCATAGCAGAGGAATGGTGACGCTAATGATTGCAGCATCCCCGCTCAGCATCTGGGTAGACTCCTCAAAGTTTCCAAGGACCTGGCAGATGGCTGCCAACCAGGTCCACTCTTCTGTAAATAATTGAGGAGGCTGACTCCCACTACGCTGCCCATGTTGGAGTTGGTATTCCGCAATAGCTCTACGCTGCTCATAGAGCCTGGCCAACATGTGGAGCGTAGAGTTCCACTGTGTGGGCACGTCGCACAGCAATCGGTGCACTGGCAGATGAAACCGATGTTGCAGGGTCCGCAGGGTGGCAGCGTCCGTCTTGGAGTTGCGGAAATGTGCGCAGAGCTGGCGCACCTTTCCGAGCAGGTATGACAAGTGTGGGTAGCTTTTCAGAAAGCGCTGAACCACCAAATTAAAGACATGGGCCAGGCATGGCACGTGCGTGAGGCTGCCGAGCTGCAGAGCCGCCACCAGGTTACGGCCGTTGTCACACACGACCATGCCCGGTTGGAGGCTCAGCGGCGCAAGCCAGCGGTCGGTCTGCTCTGTCAGACCCTGCAGCAGTTCGTGGGCCGTGTGCCTCTTCTCTCCTAAGCTGAGTAGTTTCAGCATGGCTGACGCTTGCCCACCGCTGTGCTGCCATGCCGCGCGACACCGACTGCTGGCGACGTGCTGCTGCTGACACATTTTGATTGCGAGACAGAGGTTGCGTAGGAGGAGGAGGAGGGTGGTTTAGTGGAGGAAGCATACACCGCCGCAGATACCACCATCGAGCTGGGGCACGCAATTCGGGGGGTGGGTAGGACGTGAGCGGTCCCAGGCACTGACTCTGTCCCAGCCTGCACTAAATTCACCCAATGTGCCGTCAGGGAGATATAGTGGCCCTGCCCGCCTGTGTTTCCTTTTCCACGTGTCTGTTGTTAAGTGGACCTTGGCAGTAACCGCGTTGGTGAGGGTGCGTACAATGTTGCGGGAGACGTGGTCGTGCAGGCCTGGGGCGGCACATCGGGAAAAGTAGTGGCGACTGGGAACTGAGTAGCGCGGGGCTGCCGCCGCCATCATGCTTTTGAAAGCCTCCGTTTCCACAAGCCTATACGGCAGCATCTCCAGGCTGATCAATTTGGCAATGTGCACGTTTAAGGCTTGAGCGTGCGGGTGCGTGGCGGCGTACTTGCGCTCGCGCTCAAACAGTGGCGCTAGCGACGTCTGGACGCTGCGCTGAGAGACATTGCTGGATGGGGCCGAGGACAGCGGAGGTGAGGGTGTGGGTGCAGGCCAGGAGACGGTAGTGCCTGTGTCCTCAGAGGGGGGTTGGATCTCAGTGGCAGGTTGGGGCACAGGGGGAGAGGCAGTGGTGCAAACCGGAGGCGGTGAACGGCCTTCGTCCCACCTTGTGGGGTGCTTGGCCATCATATGCCTGCGCATGCTGGTGTTGGTGCCTCCCCAGCTAATCTTGGCGCGACAAAGGTTGCACACCACTGTTCGTCGGTCGTCAGGCGTCTCTGTGAAAAACTGCCACACCGTAGAGCACCTTGACCTCTGCAGGGTGGCATGGCGCGAGGGGGCGCTTTGGGAAACAGTTGGCCCTGCCTCTACCCCTGGCCACCGCACTGGCTCGGCCTGTGCCCACACCCTGACTTGGGCCTCCGCGTCCTCGCCCGCGTCCACGTCCTCTAGGCCTACCCCTACCCCTCAGCATGCTGTATTACCCGTAGTGCAGAAACAGAACGCTGTAATTAAATGTGCCGCTTATTGGCCTGTGGTTGGAGGCTGACTTCGCTTACGGAACGCCAGGAAATAATTTTGCGCAAGCCTGCTGTAACACTTAGCTGGCTGCGTATGAATTTGGAGAACTACTACACCCAGCACAGACCCAGTACACTGAGGACAGTCACAGGCAGCCCAAATAGATTTTTTTCCCCAAATTTTTTTGCAAAGGCCCACTGCCTATATTCAATCAATATGTCTTCTGTCCCTGCCTAGGCGCTTCTGGCCCTGGAGTATGTCAAAGAACTGCAGAGTGTTGCACTGTGGACGGCAATACAGCAGTGATTTCACAGCCCAGACAGAGCAAGGAAATAATTTTGCGTAAGCCTGCTGTAACACTTAGCTGGCTGCGTATGAATTTGGAGAACTACTACACCCAGCACAGACCCAGAACACTGAGGACAGTCACAGGCAGCCCAGATAGATTTTTTTCCCCAAATTTTTTTGCAAAGGCCCACTGCCTATATTCAATCAATATGTCTTCTGTCCCTGCCTAAGCGCTTCTGGCCCTGGAGTATTACTGCAGGGCGCAATGCTCTGCACGGCCGATATACCAAAAAAAAAAAAATGTGCAACACTGCAAAAAGCAGCCTCCACAGTACTGCACATGGTTAGATGTGGCCCTAAGAAGGACCGTTGGGGTTCTTGAAGCCTAAAATACTCCTAACACTCTCCCTATAGCAGCTCCAGCAAGATAGCACTTTCCCTCCTCTATGTCAGAATGCATCTGAGGCGAGCTGCGGAAGGGGCCGATTTATATACTCGGGTGACACCTGATCTCGCCAGCCACTCACTGCAGGGGGGTGGTATAGGGCTTGAACGTCGCAGGGAGAAGTTGTAATGCCTTCCCTGTCTTTCAATTGGCCAGATAAGCGCGCTAACGTCTCAGAGAGGAAAGTGAAAGTAACTCGAACATCGCGTGGTGCTCGCCTCTAGTAACGAGCATCTCGAACACGCTAATACTCGAACGAGTATCAAGCTCGGACGAGTACGTTCGCTCATCTCTAATCAGGGGCAGTGCTGCTGCTGCTGTAGGGAAAGTGTTAGTGTAGGAACCTGTGTACAAGAACCCCAACGGTCCTTCTTAGGGCCGCATAGGACCGTCTGCATTACTCTTGTGGCTGCTGGTAGCAGTTTTGCAATTTATTTTTTTCTATATATATATGGGGCGTTCGCCCCATTACAGCTATAGCGTTCTCAGGCTGCAGTCTGTACTACATAGTATAGGGACAGTGTTGCTGAGATAGGGAGAGTGTTAGTGTAGCATCCTGTGTACAAGAACCCCAACGGTCCTTCTTAGGGCTACCTGTGACCGTGTGCATTTTACAGGTTGTCTGATGGGAGTTGTAGTCCATCACTATTGCACTTAGGCCTGTTTGCGGCCTTCCTGACAATTTTTTTTTTTTTTCTGCCTGGAGTTTGCCTTACTATACCGCTCTCAGCGACAAAGTCTACACACATAATTCCAAGATTACTTACACTGGCCTGTGTCTGCAGTGAATTAGAGACGCACAGCGTACGGCCACAGCGACTGATAGAGGGAAAGTGATATACACACTATATAGCCTGTATTCTTTGACCCAAGAAAAACAAAAAGCTCCTACTTAGGGCTACCGCTGAGCGTCTGCATTTTACTGGGTGCCTGGCGGGAGTTCTGGTGCATCACTATTGCATTGCTTCCATTTTTTTCTGCCTGGAGTTAGCGTTACGATTCCGCTCTCTGCGTGAAAGTGTACGCAGATGATTCCATAATTATTTACAGCGGTCGGTGTCTGCTCTATTCGTAATCCACCATGCTGAGGGGTAGGGGTAGGGGTAGAGGATGTGGACGTGGGCGAGGATGCAGAGTTCCAAGTGAGGGTGTGGGCACAGGCCAAGTTCCTGGTCCAGGTGTATCCCAGCCGGCTGCTGCGGTATTAGGAGAGAGGCAAGTTTCTGGGGTCCCCAGCTACATATCATAATTTGTGGGTCCACGTGGTAGACCTTTATTGCAAACAGAGCAGTGTGAGCAGATGCTGCATGGAAGGCAGAAAATGCATCCAGCAATGCAATGTATCGACCACCCAGTCTTCTACGCCGTCCACTGCTGAAACTCTGAATCCTCTGGCTGCTGCTCCTCCTTCCTCACAGCCTATACTGCTGCTACAAAAATGGTACTGGGGTCTGCATAAGCTTTTGCTACATAAATGTTACAGGGGTCTGCTGCTACAAAAATGGTACTGGGGTCTGCGTATACTGCTGCTAGATAAATGTTACTGGGGTCTGCGTATACCGCTGCTAGAGAAATGTTACTGGGGTCTGCCTATACTATGGGTGCACTAAGTCTTCCCATTGCGGTGTTTTACCTATGTGGCACAAATAGTACAGTGGCTGACTAGGCCCGAATTGCTGGCCGAGGCCAAGTTGCTTGGCGGGGCGAAACTCTCCCATGGCTGGGCACTCCGATTTCTTCCTGTGTAATACCATCTTTGTGCATTTACAGCATAGGCTAGGCCAAGGAACTCAAAGACTGCCCCTTCCAGTGTTGAGCTATCTATGTTGCGACACTTGGATTTCTTGTTGCTATGTAACTCAGGGCACCTTAGGTCACAATGGTGGAGGCTTGGAACCGAGCCTGACCCTGGGCCCGCTAAAGTGCTTCCCATACAGACTATAGCGGGTCCTGGTCATGGTGTCTTGGCCTTGTAATGCCACCTCCTCCTCCTGCTTGGGGTCAGGGGATCAGCACTGGGCATCATGTATTTTCTCCTGTGTTACCACAGTTATCAGAGAAACTTGTTTGGGCCAAAGGAGAGGAGCGTAACTGCATTAACGTTACAGGGGCCTGCCTATACTTCAGCTGCAGAAATGTTACAGGGGTCTGCCAATACTGCTGCTACATAAATGTTTCTGGGGTCTGTGTATACTTCTGCAACTAATATGTTAGTGGGGTCTGTCTATACTGTTACTACTAAAATGTTACTAACACTGGGCTCTGCCTATATTGCCGTTACGAAAATGTTACTAGGGTCTGCCTATACTGCTGCTACTGAAATTTTACTAATACTGGACTCTGCCTATATTGCTGCTACTGAAATGTTACTGGGGTCTGTCTATACTGTTACTACTGAAATGTTTCTAATACTGGGCTCGGCCTATACTGCTGAAACTGAAATGTTACTGGGGTCTGACTATACTGTAACTCAGGAGAAGAGGCAACGGTGTGTCCCGCAGGCAGCGCTTGTGCTTGGTTGGAGGTAGTGTGGTGCTTATCTAAAGTGTGCCTTGCTAATGATGGTTTGTCCGGAGCTACACAATGCTACAACATCAGCATAGAGGGGCATTTTCTGCTCAGGCATCGTGGTAACTTCACGGAAAATCATGGTGCCCTCAGCCATGAGCAAGGTGAAGGTCATGGAGGCAGGGTATCAGGGTAGACGAGGTGCATATATCAGGGCCGGCTATTATTGAGGCATCAAACTGGATTGCCAAAGATTGAACAACACTCCGTGACAAGCTATCAGCCTAACTATTTCCCTTTACCGCTACTACTTGCACACAATGGGACACAAGAACACTAGACCCTTTGTACGGACACGGTGACCTTTACATAAACATTACATTCAGAACTCATTTATTGTATTGTTCTCCATTGTATGTCCATGTTGTTCATTGTGAGCAGATTATTGACCCGCCGGCCGCACCGTGTACTGCGGCTACTGCCTTTACATGTATGACTGCAGGTAGATACAGTGACCGGAGACTAGTGGGTTAAGGGTTAAATGTACATAGCTAGGCCGGTGTCCCGTGGGAAGTCACGCATGGGGCAGCCCGGACAGGGAGCTGTCTTCCGTGAAGCTTCTTGATGGCACCCGATGGTATTTATTATCCTCTCCTCACCACGGAGGCATCACATAGACATAGAACAAGAGCAGCGTCCGAGGCAGCTAGGAGAGCCCGTCCTAGAGAGCGCTGCCCCCTCCCCTCACACCTGCCCGGAGGAGGGTTCATGGGAGGGCATGAGATGCAGCAAAGCCGGAGTGACCCTACTGTACTGAGAAGGAAGCTGGAGGCCGGCCGGGAGACGGAGCTCAGCTACAGTTGTACTGATGCCGTACCATCTGCGCTGCTCCTATTCACTTACAGCTGAGCGGCCCTGGTGCATTATGTCTCCAGCGGATGTAAGGGTGGAAACATGGGTTGGGAGCCCTGAGTTAGATGGTACGTCTAGGCGAGGGGCACGACGGTGGACCGGCTGCCGCACACACACCTCCCCACATGTACCGCCCATTCCCCTGGCAAGCTCACGTATCTCCCAGGCGGATTCCCATCTCTGGTCCTGTCTCACACATCTCCCCGCCGGATTGACATCTACTCTCGTTTCCCCCCGGGCGCTCGCTGGACAGCTTTGTCTGCTCCCAGCTTCTGTCCCCGTCGGCCGCAGCAGCCGGCGCCGCTGTCACCCTACGCGCTGGCCTCCGCTCCCGTACACCGATGGCACTGGCGCCGCTGCCACGGCGAACCCCGCTCTCGCTGTCCATGGCGCCGCTGGTGGCCAGCTCTGCCGATGACTGTGAGCTGCTGTTCGGTCGGAGCAGCGGCTTGCCTACAAGAGCTCCACTAGCTGCCCCTGCACTGCTCTCTTTCTGGGTAGCCTCATTGGGCGCTAAATAGAAGAGCTGATTAGCGATCTGGAGGGGTATATGGGACCGGGTTGTGGGGGAAGCGGGGGTCTCACAGTACCGGTGGTCCTTCAGGGTCGGTGAAAGCTTTCTGGACCAACACGCTCTCCCGTAGGAATCCCAGCGGACACTGTACAACATCTGCTGCCCCGGGGATCTACAGTAGAACCCTCCCTGCGGGTTCTGTACGATGTCACCGACTGCGGCACTGGATCTGGCGCTGAGAGTCCCGCTGTATCACTGCTCGGACATCAGTGACTGACAGGCCATCGCCGGCTGCAGGAGAACCGCGGGTAGAAGGCTTTGTTCAGGTGTCATTTCTTGGCGATCTACATCCCGATTAGAGCGTTGTTAGATGCCACCGCTCTTCAGCAGAATCCCAAGTTCCATCTTCACCGTCAACGATTGATGGGAACTACAGAGCCGATGCAATGACCGTCACGTCCAGCACATGGTATCCCTGGGATGATATAGAACGGGCAGCAGCCCGCGGGAGGAGATGAACCTGCAGAGAAGAAGAATCGCTTCTTCTTGTGGACAACCACACCCATCATGTCCGGGGTATTAAAGGGACGATAACGTGTGGCATTCCCGATCGTCTGAGTGTACAGGGGGGTACTGGGTTTCCTCATCTTACATTGCGCCGCAGTATAGAGAAGTCTGCAGTATATACAGTATACATTCAGCACCCGGGAGCTGGCAGTGAGCGGAGGCGCCGCCTGTGCTACACCTCTGGGCTCTCGGCAGCTCCAGGTCGTCCTCGCATTGTGCAATCAGCTTCTGCACGATGGAGATTGTGGAGTAGATCCCGGGGATGGTGACAAGTGCCGGGAATAGAGGGAAGGCGCTCCCGCAGCGGTTTTATATCCGCAGATAGGCGGTGATGTGCAGATCGGGAGAACTATGGCGAAGATCTCGTGGCCTCCTCTCCGCTCCTCCCCGGAACCTCCGCCAGCGGCGGCTATAAACGGTTGCATGAGATGTCAGAGAGTGAGGAGTCACGTTGAAAGCGAGCTCTCCTGTCCGGTTCTGACCGGTAACGGACTCTTATCCCGGGCAGGGAAGCACAAGAGGAGAACGGAGCGGAGAGGAGGCCCGGATGGGATAAGGCAGTAGCAGTGCTCAGATTCAGCCAATAGCAGCTCAGGACGGGCCTGCTCACGAGCCAATCAGAGCGCGGCCGCTGTACATATAAGAGGCGCCACCAGCGCCGCTCTCAGAGTTTCTCTTCCAGGAGAGTTTTAGTATTTGATTACCGCAGCGCACAATGGCAGAAACCGCGCCAGCCGCCGCTCCTCCTGCCGCCGAGCCGGCTGCCAAATCCAAGAAGCAGCCGAAGAAATCCGCCGCAGGGGGCGCCAAGAAAAGCAAGAAGTCCTCCGGTCCCGGCGTGTCGGAGCTGATCGTCAGAGCCGTGTCCGCCTCTAAAGAGCGCAGCGGGGTGTCTCTAGCCGCCCTGAAGAAGGCTCTGGCTGCCGGAGGGTACGATGTAGAGAAGAATAACAGCCGCCTGAAGCTGGCCGTCAAGTCTCTGGTCACCAAGGGCAGCCTGCTCCAGGTGAAAGGCAGCGGCGCCTCCGGCTCCTTCAAGCTGAACAAGAAGCAGGAGACTAAGGACAAGCCGGCCAAAAAGAAGCCAGCGGCTGCGGCCAAGCCCAAGAAGCCCGCTGGAGCCAAGAAAGCGGCGAAATCTCCTAAGAAGCCCAAGAAGGCTCCGGCCAAAAGCCCGAAAAAAGCAAAGAAACCTGCAGCGGCCGCCAAGAAAGTGGCCAAGAGCCCGAAGAAAGCCTCAAAGCCGAAGGCCGCCCCAAAGCCCAAGAAGGTGACGAAGAGTCCGGCTAAGAAGGCGGCCAAACCCAAAGCTGCCAAGAGTCCGGCTAAGAAGGTTGTTAAAGCCAAGAAGCGTGCGGCTAAGAAATAAGCTGAAGCCGCCCATGCATTTACCCCACAAAGGCTCTTTTCAGAGCCGCCACCTTCTCACCGCAGAGCTGTATTATCACTGCCTCGAATTCTGTTCTAGATAGCAGCGGCCCCATAGCGGCTACAGGGGACTTCATATCAGTTGGGAGTCTAGGGAGCGAGGGGGAGTAATACGAGACATTGTCGCCGCATCATCCCCGTTCCTGTTGGGGAGTGTGACCTATACAACGCGTGTATGGATGCCGGGCTGAGTGTGAAGAGGGAGGGGACTCGCCGACCTAATGCATTTCCCATAAAAGCAGCACAGCTTCCAATGGGGGAGACTGCCGTGCAGCGTGGAGTGTGTGTTTCTGCGGACATATCAATGCAGGGAAGCAGCTGAGAACATGATTTCACAGACACCCCTACGTATCATGCAGTGGCCTGATAGGGTGAGGTGGGGCCAGCCTCTGCCGAACGCTGATTGGTCGCGGCATCAAGCGTTTTGGCGGGCTAGTGGTTTGTTTGAAAAAGCCAATGAGATGTAGGGGGCGTTGTTTCTAAGAGCCAATAGGGAAGAGCAAGTAGGGTATAAAGGCTCTGCTCTTTCTACGGCTCCCATCATATCACATCTGTGTGCATCGCTACAGTAGAGCTATGGCCAGAACCAAGCAGACCGCTCGTAAATCCACCGGAGGGAAAGCTCCCCGCAAGCAGCTGGCTACGAAGGCCGCCAGGAAGAGCGCTCCTGCCACCGGCGGAGTGAAGAAGCCTCACCGCTACCGTCCAGGTACAGTGGCTCTCCGTGAAATCCGTCGCTACCAGAAGTCCACCGAGCTGCTGATCCGTAAGCTTCCCTTTCAGCGCCTGGTGAGAGAGATCGCCCAGGACTTCAAGACTGACCTGCGCTTCCAGAGCTCAGCGGTCATGGCCCTGCAGGAGGCCAGCGAGGCTTACCTGGTAGGACTGTTCGAGGACACCAATCTGTGCGCCATCCACGCAAAGCGGGTCACTATCATGCCCAAAGACATCCAGCTGGCCCGCAGGATTCGCGGAGAGAGGGCTTAGATCTGCTCTGGGCACCGCGTGGAACACAAAGGCTCTTTTCAGAGCCACCAAATCCTCCTCAAACGAGCTGCATCCTGTCCTCCGCTGTCATTTCCCCAACTCGGGTTCACAGCCAGCCTGTGCGCCGCCGTGTACCCTGGTGCCGCCTCTCCCCAATAATGTTCTGTCGTCAGCAGGAGGTGGTCTGTTAACCCCTTCAGTGACCTAGTCAGTTCCTCAATGCCATTCTCTCATCTTTCAAATGTAGTAGAAAGAGATTTGAATCCCCGGCAGACTGTTATGAACGTGGTTGATCAAACGTGTCCGTATGAGGCATCTATCTGTGCCTGTGGGCCGGGAAGGGATTAGTGTTGAGCGTGTATTTTTATGTGGATATTATCTCATTGAAAGAAGGAGGAAAGACAGCAATACACAAAACTATACTAATTAATACCGCATAATGGGATTGGGAACCGGCCGGGAAACTGTTAAGAATTGTAAGAATACGCGGTAAATTCAAAATTCCAAACGGTTCTGTGTTAAACCAATCAGCAAGGAGGGGGAGTGGCCAACATGTAATTGCCCCAATAAGAACGCCTAAACTTGCGTCATTTGTTACTGATTTCAATCTGGTCCGCTCGTCGCGTAGATAAGGGAGGACGCTTGAGCTGGTTGGCAATTGTTTTCTCCTTACAACGTAGAAGATGTCTGGTCGCGGTAAGGGAGGGAAAGGTCTTGGGAAGGGTGGTGCCAAGCGGCACAGGAAGGTGCTCCGTGATAACATCCAGGGCATCACCAAGCCTGCCATCCGCCGTCTAGCTCGCAGGGGAGGCGTCAAGCGTATCTCCGGCCTCATCTATGAAGAGACTCGCGGCGTCCTGAAAGTCTTCCTGGAGAACGTGATCCGCGACGCCGTCACCTACACCGAGCACGCCAAGAGGAAGACCGTCACCGCTATGGACGTGGTGTACGCGCTCAAGCGCCAGGGCCGCACTCTCTACGGCTTCGGAGGTTAAATAATTCTGCTCTTTCTCCATAACACAAAGGCTCTTCTCAGAGCCGCCCACCTCTTCCAAGGAAAGGCTGTAATCCAACTTCTTGTGGTGTCGCTGCTGCCTGATTGCCCATCTGTTCTGATACGTGTAATCCGCCCTATATCGGATGCCTGCCATCACCCCTTATGCGTTGGCATTGTTAGTGGCTCAAACCCATTTAATCCTTTGAATCACACTTTTGGGTGCCCACCTTTATGCCCATTTTTGTTCTTTGCGTATGCTATTATCGATTGTATGTCCCCCTTTTACTAAAGGATACAGACTGCCAGCTCATCCGTGTAGTGCTACCATATTGGAGGCGTCCGGCACGGCCGTCCTCTCATATAGAAGTGCTGCGATTGCACGAAGCTCTCCTTGGGACCCGCACAGCCATCATTTTACATAGAATTCCCGTCATAGCAGCCAGCTCTCCCAGAGTGCTGCACTGATTTCCCATTGCGGGACTCTGGGGGACATGGGTGATATAGCCGGAGCACTAAATTAATCTAGGGAAGAGGGTCTGCACGTCTCTGAGAAATACAGTCTGCGCCTCTTTGTGAGGGGATGCCCGCTGTCACTGGTCCCCGCTGTTCTCCACGCCAGACTGCCATCTCCGCTCACCTGCGGCCGCTGCCACGATGGTCTCTGCTTCTGTGCACCCTGCAGCCGCGGCCACTCTGGTCCCCGCTGCCCATGCGGCTGCTGTAGCCGGTGTACTGCCCCTCTGGTTCCCGGTACTCTTCTGTTCCACATGCGGCCTCTGCCACTCTGGTCAATGCTCCCAGGGCACTGCCACTCTGGTTCTCCTCTTGGTCCCCCTCCCATTTCCTAGCACCCCCAGTGCTTCAAGCCTCTTATTTTCAGGCACACTGTGCTCCGGGTACCTCGGTGGCAAAAACGCTGCCGCTTCTCTAATGGCTAATTGTCTGCAGCTGCATCACCGAATCCACGTAGCGCCCACCTCTATGGAGGCGTCCGCATAGCGCGGCTTCGGTCACCGCACGTATCCCTAATCTGCAGCGCAATCAGCATCGCGACCCCCGACAGAGATACAGTTGTGTAGCGCTGCAGGGAAGATCTCCTCAAATCCAGTACGCAAACAGAGAACAACTCCGGTACACAGAGACAAAGACGAGTTGTGCAACGCAGGGGACTAAGTAACCAAGCCGATGTATACACAACCTTTGTTACAGAGGAGCAAACGATGATGCTCCCTACACAACCGGGAGGTGACAGCTCTGCTGTAGACGGGGTGGGGGGCTCTTAGAAGAGCCTTTGGGGTGATCGTGCACGGCGGGCCACGGAACAGATTACTTGGCGCTGGTGTACTTGGTGACGGCCTTGGTGCCTTCGGACACGGCGTGCTTGGCCAGCTCTCCGGGCAGCAGCAGGCGCACGGCGGTCTGGATCTCCCGGGAGGTGATGGTGGAGCGCTTGTTGTAGTGAGCCAGGCGGGAGGCTTCTCCTGCGATGCGCTCGAAGATGTCGTTGACGAAGGAGTTCATGATGCCCATGGCCTTGGAGGAGATGCCGGTGTCGGGGTGGACCTGCTTCAGCACCTTGTACACGTAGATGGCATAGCTCTCCTTCCTGGTCTTCCTACGCTTTTTGCCGTCCTTCTTCTGAGTCTTGGTCACGGCTTTCTTGGAGCCCTTCTTGGGCGCTGGAGCAGACTTGGCGGGATCAGGCATGGTAACGTAGAGATACTTTCCCAACTAGAGAGAACGATATTCCTGCACCTCCCAGCGCTGCGGTATTTATAGCGGGGCCATGCAAATGAGTACCGCCGTCTGCTTGCTGTTCGACTGGAGCAGCAAAACATGTGACCCCTGTGAGCGTCATTAGCCACGCCCAGTGCCGCTCATTGGTTCTTCCTCAAGTCTGGCCTCTATTGGGGGGATTGAAATCTACCCAATTGGAGGAGAGGAGGGCGGAGCAGCAGGTTATAAAAATCAACAGAACTGCGCCTCCTCGTTATCACAACTTTCAAGGTGTTTTATCCTAATTCTGCTTTCCTGTGCTAGATGATGTCTGGACGCGGCAAACAAGGAGGCAAAGTCCGTGCTAAGGCCAAGACTCGCTCATCCCGGGCAGGGCTGCAGTTCCCTGTCGGCCGTGTGCACAGGCTTCTCCGCAAGGGCAACTACGCTGAGAGGGTGGGCGCCGGCGCTCCGGTCTATATGGCAGCAGTGCTAGAGTATCTGACCGCTGAGATCCTGGAATTGGCTGGCAATGCCGCCCGGGACAACAAGAAGACCCGCATCATCCCCCGTCACCTTCAGCTGGCTGTGCGCAACGACGAGGAGCTGAACAAGCTGCTCGGTGGGGTGACCATCGCCCAGGGAGGCGTCCTGCCCAACATCCAGGCCGTGCTGCTGCCCAAGAAGACCGAGAGCAGCAAGACGAGCAAGAGCAAGTGATCGCGCCGATCCCTCCATAGAACCAAAGGCTCTTCTAAGAGCCACCCACATGCTCCTTACAACAGAGCTGCGCCGCTTCTATGCTGTGATACTCGGTGGCCGGTACGCCGGCTGCACCGGGAAACTATAACTGTACAGGACTTTCCACAAGGAGGCAGAGATTGGGGCGGATGCCAATTTGGCCATCCCTGTCACCGGCAGAAGCGGACAATCGTCCTGCTCTAGGTGACCTCATGTCCAGAGGACGGGCGGCTGTAGGACTCGCTCACCAGTCCTTGCGATAACGGGTTAACAGAGTCCTCTGCTCACGTATATACAAGAATCAGAACGCTTTTGTTGTGTTTCGTATAGAACACCCAGCTTTCTCAGGGTCCTGCGTGGGCCGTATGCTTACAAAGCGTTGCAGCCGCATCACCCAGCCCTCTCAGAGCTCTGCACGGTCGCCCCCTTAGAAGTGCGCTCATCATGTCACCCAGTTCTCCACAGCCATGCCCTTTTTATGGAGGTGGGGCTATATCACGCAGCTTTCCCAGAGCCCTGCACGGCACAGGCTGGTTTTGGATTATATTAAACCTACAGGGATTAGACGTCCTCTTGCGTTACGGGTGGAGCAGGTAGAGGATTCCACCGCCCGTCGTAGGGCTGGGATTAGGGGGTGTATCTGAGGGTTCTTTACCTCCAGCCCCGAGCGCCTCTATATCAGACGGCCTGGTCACTGATTACACGTGTTACATGGATGGGTGGAGGACAGGAAGAGCGGGAGACGCGATCAACTGAGCGGGAAGTTCAAAATCTCAGCCAATGAGCGGGAAGAATCTGACTATAGCCCCGCCCATAGGCGGCACTAAAACCACCCGACCTCCAACGGCAGGTCTGTTAACCCTTCACCGCACTCAGTAATTCAGGCCCAGCTCCTCGCGTATTATAGACATAACCTGCCTGCCCTAAACAGGTTAAGGGGTTTAAAAGCGTGCCGTGACCGCAGCCTGAAGCGCACCCTGACGGGGAGGCTGCTACACCCCCGCTGTATCATGTCAGAGGGCATAGACTATCACCGCTGCTGACGACCCCACAAGGAGTTGGATTACAGCCTTTCCTTGGAAGAGGTGGGCGGCTCTGAGAAGAGCCTTTGTGTTATGGAGAAAGAGCAGAATTATTAACCTCCGAAGCCGTAGAGAGTGCGGCCCTGGCGCTTGAGCGCGTACACCACGTCCATAGCGGTGACGGTCTTCCTCTTGGCGTGCTCGGTGTAGGTGACGGCGTCGCGGATCACGTTCTCCAGGAAGACTTTCAGGACGCCGCGAGTCTCTTCATAGATGAGGCCGGAGATACGCTTGACGCCTCCCCTGCGAGCTAGACGGCGGATGGCAGGCTTGGTGATGCCCTGGATGTTATCACGGAGCACCTTCCTGTGCCGCTTGGCGCCGCCCTTCCCAAGACCTTTCCCTCCTTTACCGCGACCAGACATCTTCTACGTTACAAGCAGAAAGCGATGGCTGCTCAGCGCAGAGCCCTACTCTATATAGACAGTGAGCGGACCAGAGAGGGAACTACTAATCAGGGGCGTCATTGCGGGGCGTTTCTTTTAGTTGTCTAGCGTGAAGGCCCATCCCCTCTCCCTGCTGATTGGCTGAATACAAGAGCCCTTGCCATCTTGTGCAGCCGATTGGCCTGTCAGCTCCTGAAGCAGTGGGAGAGAAGACGGAGTGAAGGAGACAAGGGCCATGCAGCAGAGAGCCGCTGGAGCGTGAATCCCTCCTGTAAAGCGAGGAGTGCAGCTGCTGCCACAAACACGTGGGGGCGAGGAGAGAGCGCGCAGGGAGGCTTCGGTGAAGGGGAGTACTAGAGCTCTGCTGCATCAGCGCTCCCCTGCCGGAGCAGAGAGACACTCAGAAGCCACAACAGACAGCTATGGGCGGCAGGAACATCAGGGCACCGTGTATAACAAGGAGGCCCCATAACCTGTGACAGTCCCCGGCACAGGGCATACAGTGGCACTTCTACTGCCACCCCAAGAAGCGCCAGGATTACTCCTCCTCTGCTGTGGCCACCATGCTGTGCAACACTCTGCAGATTCTCAATACCCGGAGTCCCTCATTACAGTCATCAATGAAGTGCAAACCGAACGACTTCCCTGTGTGACTGCTGCCAGACACTGCTGTATACTCCTTATGTCTTAGGGGCCTTTACAGGTCTACTTAAGGAGCTTTAAGCAATTTGCACAATCCCCTACACAGGCAGGAAACGCAGAAGTGGTTCTGCTATGGGACCCACTAGACAGAACTCTCCCAGTGATACACTAAAGATGTTTGCGAGGGGGGAACCCCCCCGACACGGAGCCTACGACATCATCTGCATCAGGGGACGTGGCCTCTGCACCAACCGCCTGTTTGAGTTCGCTTGCTGGGTTGGTTCAGACTTTGCAATGACTGTCCGATCAGCTCTTATCAGCGATGCAGACAGCTACTGCTGCCCTTACGGGTAAAATCCTCGAGATCCGAATGGATGTGAGCCTGTTGAGACAAGCCACCCAGAATCTAAGAGACCGCGTCACTAGTACAGAGGACAGGATCTCTGTGCTGGATGATACCATATCCCTGACGGCAGCTACTGTGCGAGAGCTTACGCCAAAAGCAGAAATCTGGAAACAAAAGGCGGGCGGCTTGGAAAATGGTTCACAGCGGAATAATCTCTGTGTTGTGGGCCTACCAGAACGCACTGAGGGCCAGAGACCGCAGGGGGTCATGGAACGGTGACTACGTGAATGCTTCCCTGTCACACAGTTCTTTGTGGTGGAGCGCGCACACCGAGTACCCATGAAACCACCTATATCAGGCGGGCGCTCCTCCCGGACCCCTGTTGCTCTACTCCTGGGATAGAGAGGTGATCCTACAAGCTGCCAGAACAGGAGGCCCTCTTAGATGCAACAATGCTGCAAAATCCATCTTCTCAGACTTCTCGGCAGATCTACAAAAGCAGAGAGCGCCCTTCTTTGGGATCAAAAGGCAACTCTGAGATCTCCAGCTGCCATACTCCATGGCATATCCTGTGCGACTGCGAGTGGTGGATGGGGACCGCACAAGTTTCTTCTCCTCTCCGTCTGAGGCTGAGGAATGGCTGTCTAACAGGCATCAACCAGAGTGACTGAAATGTACACTTATCTAAGGAAAAGACTCGGGCATACTAATAGATCATAGACTGAACATGAGTCAACCATGTGATGCAGCAGCCAAAAAGGCAAACACAATTCTGGGATGTATTAAGAGAAGCACAGAGTCTAGATCACATGAGGCCATTACCCCCTCTACTCTTCCTTAGTCAGACCTCATCTGGAATACTGGGTCCAGTTCTGGGCACCCCACTTTAACCCCTTAGTGACCGGGCTTTTTTGCTTTTTTCCATTTTTGTTTTTTCCTACTCCCTTTTAAAAAAATCGTAGCTCCTTTATTTATCCATCAAAGTCGCTGTATGAGGGCTTGTTTTTTGCGGGACGAGTTGTATTTTTCAGTGGCACTATTTATTGTACCACATAATGTACTGAAAAACTTTTTAAAAATTCTTAGCGGAGAGAAATGGAAAAAAAAAAAAAAACGACATTCCACCGTCTTTCGGTGCGTCCTGTTTCTATGACCCACAAACTGCAACATAAATGACCTGATATTTTTATTCTATTGGTCAGTACGATTACTACGATACCAAACTTATATAGTATTGTTTTTGCTGTAGTACTTGTATTTTTTTTTTAAGATATTAAATTTTTTTCAATTATTTTCTGTGGTCATTTTGTGCGCGCAATAACTTTTTTATTTTTCCGTCGATGTAGTTGTACGCGGGCACATTGTTTGCGGGATGTCCTGTAGTTTCCGATAGTATCAACTTGGAATACATACAACTTTTTGATCACTTTTTATTGCGTTTTTTCTGGGAGACAGGGTAACTAAAAAAATGCATTTCTGGCGTTCTTTATTTTTTGTTTTAGACGACGTTCACCGTCCAGATAAATAATGCGCTACTTTGATAGATCGGACTTTTACGGACGCAGCGATATCAAATACATATTTTTATTTTATGATTTTGATTTTTTAATAATAGATATGGCAAAAGTGGGGTGATTTAAACTTTTATAACTTTTTTTTTTTTTTTACAATTTAAAAAACTTTATTGATTTTTTTTTTAACTTTACTTTGAAGTCCCCCTGGGGGACTTTAACATGCGATGCTTTGATCGCTCCTGCAGTATGACGTAATGCTATAGCATTACGTCATACTGCTTTTTTACAGGCAGTCTTTCAAGCCACCCTGTGTGGATGTCTTGATAGGCAGTCTGCTAAGGCAGCCCTGGGGCCATTCATTAGGCCCCCGGCTGCCATGACACCTGCACGGATCCCCCGATCTCACCACGGGGGGGCCGTGCGGGACCCCCAAACAGCGTTCGTGGGATTTAAATGCCGCTGTCAGAATTGACAGCGGCATTTAAAGGGTTAATAGTCGCAATCGGCCGAACGCAGCTATTGCCCGCGGGTGTCAGCTGTAATAAACAGCTGATGCCCGCGCTGTATGGAGGGAGATAGCGGCGCTACCTCCCTCCATACACGTCCTGCAGCTGCAGGACGTAAAAACACTATGGCCCGGTCGTTAAGGGGTTAAAAAAGACATCGACAAACTGGAGCAAGTTCAGAGAAGAGTTACCAAGATGGTGAGCGGTCTGCAAATCATGTCTTATGAGGAACGGTTAAAGGATCGGGGAATGTTTAGCTTGCAGAAGAGAAGGCTGAGAGGAGACTTAATAGCTGTCTACAAATATCTGAAGGGCCGTCACAGGGCAGAGGGAACAGCATTATTCTCATCTGCACAAGGAAAGACTAGAAGCAATGGGATGAAACTGGAAGGGAGGAGACACAGATTAGATATTAGACAGTGAGTGGATCAATGAGTGGAACAGGTTGCCACGGGAGCTGGGGAGTTCTCCTTCAATGGAAGTCTTCAGAGGCCGGACAGACATCTATCTGGGATGTTTTAGTGATCCTGCACTGAGCATGGGGTTGGACCCGATGACCCTGGGGGTCCTTCTAACTCTACCATTCTATGAATCTATGACTACCTTCTTCTTCCAGCCAGAGAGCTTATTATCTGCTGAGTGTGCCCGCTTCCAAATTACCCTGCTTCGCCTCAGAGGCTCTATGCTTAGAATATTTAATGTGCATTCAACTTCAGGTTAGCAGGCCCAGGATATATATGTGCATGTAAATGATAGGAGCCTGGAGGCATAGAGATAAAAGCTTTCCTCTATGTATTCAGTATGTGCCCATTATAACAAGAAAAATGCAAACGTCTCAGGACGTACCGCCTAGGATCGAGCGGTATGGATGAGAGACTGCTTTCTTCATGCAGAAAAGAGGACACAGCAAGAAGTATAAGACGGGAGCTAACATAACCTGCTGCATAGGTGAGATCATTACCATTGCCAGGATATATATGGTTGCCCATGGATCGCCGTGTTCCTGACTGCTGCGGGTGTGACGCCCCAATGGTTCACAAGCACTACGCTCAGCACCGGCGCAGGGTGATGTTCACAACTACTCTGGTGGATAGATATGCACCGAAGAGCAGTGTGCACCACAACTGAAATGCATAACCCTGATGAAAAGCCTGTGCGACACCAGGGTACCACACTCAGCACGGCGACAGGGAACGCATGCGCTGTAGGAACGAGCCGCACACCATGCTATGCTGAATGGTAGCACCGCTCCAGGGAGGATGAAGCCTGGCCCTAACCTAGTAAGTGGGGTGAAGGGGCCCCGCCTTAAAGAAGAGTAGTAGTCTTGATAGAGACGGCCCTACGGTCTTCCTCCTGGGCCCTGTCTGTCCCTGAAAGGACCCCTGGAGAGATGAACCAAACAGCAAAGCAACACAGAAATGAAAAACAGAAATGCAACTGAAAAGGAACCCATAGCTACTTATCTGCAAGTAGAAATATACCCAGCACAGAAGAGCTTCAAACTCCAGGGACTCCACTATGGAACAGAATAAGCAGCACTGAGCAAAGGGAGGCGTGAGAATATATAGCCACTATGCACATGGGAACTGGCAGAGTGAATGGAAAACCACACAATATCGCCCTACTCCCAGGCATGACTAATCTAGCATGCATCAAAGACAGGCAGCACCAGCAGTCTTTGCACATGGTGCATTAACCCCTGTCCTCCATAACAAGGCAACAGGTCTTGACCTGTGTCCAGACCACCATGCCCCAGCAGCATCAAGGTACAACAGGACCCTTCACTCCTAACCGTTGAAGAGGATGGACTCCTCAAGCACATCTCAATCACCCGCATTTATAGAAGGCAGACATCTTGTGACGGTACAGATATTGGTACTTTTGCAGACATATCCCAGCCACTTTCAGACATTAGTCCCTTACATGCTGCAGCTGTGCAATGCATACAACAGAGTACTACACCCTTAGCACGGCGCATCCACATAAAATACATGGCATGCATGACTACACGGGCACTATTCTCCCTCTCCTCGCCTCCCCTACCCTCAATAAGAAAGTGTCTTATTAAAATGATTGTCCTTCCCTAGTAGCTATACTGGCTACAACAAGCAGACATGTTTCAATAAAGGCCCATTTAGCTAGCTGAAAGACAACGATGAGCCTTATCCATGCTGCATGCTGCATTCTTAGCGGGATACCGCTGATACTATTCTTTTAGCTGGTATCCCGCTTGGGGAACACAGCCGGAATATGAAGAAGACAAGCGCTCCAGCTGTGTTCTGCATACCCCGCTAGGAGTGCTTAGCCGGATATCAGCTGAGCGCTCTGAGAAGACAGCAGCTGTATGGAGAAGATAGCAGTCCCGCTTGTATTCTGCATACAGCGTGAGTCTTCATTTACACGCTTATGCAAAGCGAACGCTCAAAACTGCCCCATGAACTGCCGTGTGCGTGGATTTTGGGTGATAATCGTTGTGTCTAAATGGGCCTTTAGAATGATCTTCATTAAACACTGGGAGATACTTAAAAGTGATATTTTCCTAATAGATACCATAACCCCCAGGCCCAATATAGTATTCTGTAAGGACGCATCAAAAACATAGGGGCAATTTATCTACCCTACTGGGAGGATCCTATAAGTGCCAGCATGGAAGATGCACACGCTGCAACAATATAGCACACCACATGCAGCAAGCGGAGATATGACCGGGCACATTTACGACAATACAATACTGTTTAATCTGTAACCCGTCCGAAGTGGAGACTGACTTCAGATGGTCACCAAGCTCCAGTATTCATCATTCTATACTGCCCGTGTCACACCAGATTGATGACATCATAATGCACAGTCAACTGCCAGACAGGCAGGCTCATTAGCATGCAATGTGTTTGTATGTCTGTCTGTCTATCTTTAGATATACTATGTAATCAATATAAATGATAGAATCCACATTGATATAATTAAGGTAATAACTAGAGATGAGCGAGCACACTCGTCCGAGCATTAGGGTACTGGAGACGAACACCACGCGGTACTCGAGTCAATTCCATTTCCTTCCTCGCATGTTTAGCGCCATTTTCTAGCCAAGAGACATGCAAGGAAGGCATTACCACTTCCTGCTGTGACGTGCCAGCCCTATCACACCCCCCAGCAGTGAGTGGATGGCGATATCAGGGGACCGCCGAGTACCTAAAGCGGCCCGCCCGCGGCTCGCCTCAGACACACGCTGGCAGGGGTTAGGGAAAGTGCTGCTGCTGCTATAGGGTTAGCATAGGATCCTGTCTTCAAGATCCCCAACTGTCCTTCTTAGGGTCACACCTGACCGTGTGCATTAGTTGTGGCCTGCTGGGAGTTGTAGTGCATCCATTTTTGTATTACGCATCTAGGCCTGTTCACAGCCTGTCAGTAGTAGCGTTCTCAGCCTGCAGTGCCGTACAACCAGCTATCACCGTGAAACTGCACTCAAATATTTCCTAGCCTACAGCAAACGACTTCAGTTATACCGTTCTGTGTCTGCAGTGCATTAGACAGCGGTCTCACCGCTAAACAGTACTGTAATATTACCTGGGCCACTGCATGGTATTTCAGCTCAGCCACTGTGCAGAGCCTCTCACAATACCCTTTCCTTGGTGGGGTTGAGATCGCCGCAGTTACCAGCACTATCCACTGGCTTTAGAGTCTTCTCCCACTCCACACAGCCTCTATTATCTACAAGTCTCTGCGTGCGGTAAATTACCCCTAGGTATCAGAGCAAGACAGCGGGTTACTTTTTTCAAGTTGCAGCATAGAGCCTCCGCTATCTACAAGTCTCTGTGTACAGTGAATTAAGCCACAGTTGTCAGTGCTGTACAGTGGGGTAATTTATTTGGGCCCTGCTCTATTCTTAATCCACCATGATGAGGAGTAGGGGTAAGGGTCGAGGGTGCGGAGGTCCAAGTGAGGGTGTGGGCACAGGCCGAGTTCCTGGTCCAGGTGAATCGCAGCCGGCTGCTGCGGGATTAGGAGAGAGGAAAGTTTCTGGGGTCCCCAGGTTCATATCACAATTTGTCGGTCCACGTGGTAGACCTTTATTACAAACTGAGCAGTGTGAGCAGGTCCTGTCGTGGATGGCAGAAAATGCATCCAGCAATGAATCGACCACCCAGTCTTCTACGCCGTCCACTGCTGCAACTCTGAATCCTCTCGTTGCTGCTCCTGCTTCCTCCCAGCCTCCTAACTCCATGAACATGACACATTCTGATGAGCAGGCGGACTCCCAGGAACTGTTCTGGGGCCCCTGTCTTGATTGGGAAATAATGGTTCCTCTCTCACCTGAGGAGTTTGTTGTGACCGATGGAAAGTTCCCGGGGTCCGGGTGATGAGGCTGGGGACTTTCGGCAACTGTCTCAAGAGCTTTCAGTGGGTGAGGAGGTCGATGATGATGAGACACAGTTGTCTATCTGTGAGGTAGTAGTAAGGGCAGTAAGTCCGAGGGAGGAGAGCACAGAGGATTCAGAGGAAGAACCGCTGGACAATGAGGTGACTGACCCCACCTGGTTCGCTAGGCCAACTGAGGAGAGTTCTTCAGAGGGGGAGGCAAGTGCAGCAGCAGGACAGGTTGGAAGAGGCAGTAGGGTGGCCAGGGGTAGAGGCAGGTGCTAGAGTGAAGACGCCCCCAACTGTTTCCCAAAGCACACACCCCCGCGCGCGCCAAGCTACCCTGCAGAGGCCTAGGTCTTCAAAGGTGTGGATGTTTTTCAGTGAGAGTGCAGACGACCGATGAACAGTGGTGTGCAACCTGTGTCGCGCCAAGATCAGCCGGGGAGCCACCATTACCAGCCTCCCCACCACCAGCATGCGCAGGCATATGATGGCCGTTCACCACCTCCGGGTCACCGCCTCCCCCTGTGCCCCAACCTGCCACTCAGATCCAAACCTCCGCTCAGGACACAGGCACGTGCGCCTCCCGGCCTGCAACCACACCCTCACCTTCACTGTCCTCCACCCCATCCAGCAATGTCTCTCAGCGCAGCATTCAGCTGTCGCTAGCACAAGCGTTGGAGCAAAAGCGCAAATACGCCACCACGCACCCGCACGCACAAGCTGTAAACGTGCACATTGCAAAATTAATCAGCCTGGAGATGCTGCCATACAGGTTTGTGGAAACGGAAGCTGTCAAAAACATGATGGCGGCAGCGGTCCCGCGCTACTCGGTCCCAGTCGCCGCTATTTTTCCCGGTGCGCCGTCCCAGCCCTACACCAGCACGTCTCCCACAACATAAATCGTGTCCTCACCAACGAAGGTCCACTTAACAACGGACACGTGGACAAGTACTGGCGGGCAGGGCCACTATATCTCCCTGACGGCACATTGGGTGAAATTGGTGGAGGCTGGCACCGAGTCACAGCCTGGGACCGCTAACGTCCTACCCACACCCAGAATAGCGGGTCCTACCTCGGTGCTGGTATCTGCGGCGGTCTATGCCACCTCCTCTACCCCCCTCCCCTCACGCAACCGTCGGTGTGGCGCGGTAGCAGAGCGGTGGGCAAGCGTCAGCAGACCGTGCTGAAACTACTCAGCCTAGGTGACAAGAGGCACACGGGCCCCGAACTGTTGCAGGGTCTGACAGAGAAGACCGACCTCTGGCTTTCGCCGCTGAGCCTCCAACCGGGCATGGTCGTGTATGACAACGGCCGTAACCTGGTGGCGGCTCTGAAGCTCGGCAGCTTCACACATGTGCCATGCCTGGCCAAAATCTTCAATCTGGTGGTTCAGCGGTTTCTTAAAAACTAGCCTCACTTGCCTGACCTGCTCGGCAAGGTGTGCCGCGTCTGCGCACATTTCCGCAAGTCCACCATGGACGCTGCCACCCTGACGACCCTGCAACATCAGTTTAATCTGCCAGAGCACCGACTGCTGTGCGACGTGCCCACACGGTGGAACTCTACGCTGCACATGCTGGGCAGGCTCTATGAGCAGCGTAGAGCAATAGTGGAATACCAACTCCAACATGGGCGGCGGAGTGGTAGTCAGCCTCCCCAATTCTTTACCGAGGAGTTGGCCTGGATGGCAGACATCTGCCAGGTCCTCGGAAACTTTGAGGAGTCTACCCAGATGGTGAGCGGTGATGCTGCAATCATTAGCGTCACCATTCCTCTGCTATGCCTGTTGAGAAGTTTGCTGCAAAGCACAAAGGCTGATGCTTTGCGGTCGGAACAGGAGACGAGGGAAGACAGTATGTCGCTTGATAGTCACAGCACCCTCATGTCTATTTCTCAGCGCCTTTTGGAGGAGGAGGAGCAGGAGGAGGAGGGGGAAGAGACAGCTGGGCACACTGCAGAGGGTACCCATGCAGCTTGCCTCTCATCTGCTCAGCATGCATGGGCTGTGGAGGAGGAGGATCCTGAAAGTCATCTTGCCAGCGAGGACAGCCATGTCTTGCGTACTGGCACCCTGGCACACATGGCTGACTTCATGTTAGGCTGCCTTTCTCGTGACCCTCGCGTTAGACGCATTCTGGCCACTACGGATTACTGGGTGTACATCCTTCTCGACCCACGGTATAAGGGGAACCTTTCCACTCTCATTCCCGAATAGGAAAGGGGTTCGAGAAAGATGCTATACCACAGGGCCCTGGTGGACAAACTGATGGTAAACTTCCCATCTGACAGCGCTTGCGGCAGAAGGTGCAGTTTCGAGGGCCAAGTAGCAGGGGAGGCGCAGAGATCAGGCAGCATGTTTAGCGCAGGCAGGGGAAAACTCTCCAAGGCCTTTGCCAGCTTTATGGCTCCCCAGCAAGACTGTGTCACGACTCCCCAGCCAAGGCTGAGTCGGAAAGAGCACTGTAAAAAGATTGCGAGGGAGTACGTAGCCGATCATACCACCGTTCTATGTGATGCCTCTGCTCCATACAACTATTGGGTGTCAAAGCTGGACACGTGGCACGAACGTGCGCTGTACGCCCTGGAGGTGCTGGCTTGCCCTGCCGCTAGCGTCTTGTCAGAGAGGGTGTTTAATGCAGCTGGGGGAATCATAACGGACAAGCTTACCCGCCAGTCAACTGCCAGTGCCGACATGCTTACACTCATAAAGATGAACAAAGCCTGGATTTACCCAGACTTCTCTTCTCCACCAGCGGAGAGCAGCAGTACCTAAACAATCTTTTCGCTGCAACTGCAGATAAAAGCACTCTTCTCTATCACCGTAAAAAAAGGGACATTTACCTTTGTCAATCTGTCTATAATATTAGTACTCCTCCTCCTGAAACATCTTCTCAGCACGCGGAACTGCCCATTTTTCTGCGGCCCAAAGGGCTCATATAACTTTTATCTAACAATATTTTGACTTTTCTAACTGAAGCATTGAAACTTCAACATGAACCATTTTTTTATTTTTATTTTTTAACAGGGCTGCCTCCAGACACAGTAAGCTAAAATATTAATGGGTTTCACCTGCCCTCTCGGTTGAGCAATTTTTCTGGGGTACATTTGTACTGTCGGTACAGCAATTTTTTGGGCCCTCGCCTACACTGTAATCCAAGTAATTTTTCTGGCCTTCACCTACACTGATGGTACACCAATGTGTTCGGGGTTGGCCAACACTCTTGCTACAGAAATGTCACCCGAGTCTGCCTGCCTATACTTCTGCCACAGTAATGCTACATGGGGTCTGCCTATACTTCTGCGACAAAAATGTTACTTCGGTCTGCCTATACTTCTGTTCCTGAAATGTTACAGGGGTCTGCCTACACTGCTGCAAATGAAATGTTACTGGGGTCTGTCTATACTGTTGCTACTGAAATGTTACTGCGGTCTGTGTATGCTGCTGCAAATGAAATGTTACTAATGCTGGGCTATGCCAATACTGCTGCTACGGAAATGTTACAGCCGTCTGTCAATACTGTTACTAATACTACTCAAATGTTACTGGGGTCTGTATACGGCTGCAAATGAAATGTTACTGGGGTCTGTCTATGCTGTTACTACTCAAATGTTACAGGGCTCTGTCTATACTGTTACTACCGAAATGTTACTGGGCTCTGCCTACGCTGCTGCTACTAAAATGCTACAAGGGTCTGTCTATACTGTTACTAGTGAAATGTTACTGGGGTCTGTCTATACTGCTGCCAATGAAATGTTACTCGGGTCTGTCTATACTGCTATAAATAAAATGTTACTCGGGTCTGTTTAAACTGCTGCAAATGAAATGTTTCTGGGGTCTGTCTATACTGCTGTAAATAAAATGTTACTGGGGTCTGCCTATGCTGTTACTACTCAAATGTTATGGGCTCTGCCTATACTGCTGCTACGGAAATGTTACTGGGGTCTGTCTATACTGTTAGTACTGAAATGTTACTAATTCTGGGCTCTGCCTATACTGCTGCTACTGCAATGTTACAGGCTTGTGGAAACGGAGGCTTTCCTAAGACGTGATGGCGGCGAGGACACGCTACTATGTCCAAAGTCGCAACAATTTTTTTATACCGACGCGGTTACTGGGAAGGTGCATATAACCACGGACACGTGGACTGGACACGTACTGCCTCAAAAACATTCCCCTCCCCCTCCTCCCTCAACAATGAAAACATTCTTGGTAAATGCTTTCGCAGTGGTCCGTCTCGCTGCGGTCCAAGAATTTCACCTAAAACGACAGAATAAAAAAAGCCCCCCCCCCGGCACACTTCATCCTGGCCACATTCTGAAAACCAACTAAATAAAACAGTGCTACTATGTCCACACTCCGCAACTTCATCCTGGCCACATTCCGAAAACCAACTAAATAAAACTGTGGTACTAGTCCGTTATCCCTAGCTGGAGCTTTCAGCCGACTCGTAGAGCAATGGTGGCTTCCAACTTCTTGGTACTGCTAAGTCCAAAGATAAGCATACAGCTGAGGTTGGAATACAGGTGACTATAGAACACAGCATCCCTGCAGGGCAAGGGACAGAGTAGCAGCAGGCACCGATCCTTGGTGGAAGCAGGCCAGCTGAGAACCACATACTCCATGAATGATTTTGGACTGACTGATGTTGAGGCCTTTACCTGTGATCATTTTTGGTAATTCCTAAGAAAGATGCGTGGTAGTAGTCGGAAACTTGGATTGCTGTTTGCTAACACTTTATTGTTACTACTGAAATGTAACTGATACTGGGCTCTGCCTATACTGCAGCTACTGAAATGTTACTGGGGTCCATTTATACTGTTACTACAGAAGTGTTAATAGGGTCTCCCTGGACTTCTGCAACATAACTATTAGTGAGGTCAGCTTATACCTTTGCTTCAGGAGTATTACAGGGGTCTGTGCATACTATCGGTGCACTAAGTGTTCCCATTGTGGTGTTCAACGTACATGGCCCCCCAAAAAATTATCCAGACTGACTAGGGCATGCAGTGTGGGCCGAAGCCTACCTGCATTTTATCTCACGTTACCTTAGCTATTCGGGGCACTGCTATGTTATGAATAATTCACAGAGAAAAAGGCAATAATCCAATACCCCTTACTCTTCCAAGCGGACACGGTCTCCATAGGCAGTATCGTCACAAGACAGGCACAATCGCCATCGGCAAAATCGCAGTAGGACAGGCACAATCGCCATAAGCACTACAAATATGCTGGCAGCCAGACAATGCTGTGGAGGACAAACCTGTCCATGGCAGGCGAATATGCTGTCACTCACTCAACCCACCCCGTCGGTGGGTTCCAGGGAGCCACCCATACTGCGGGTGCACACAGACTTCCCATAGCGGAGTTCTACGTACCTGTGACAATGTAAATTACACATACTGACTGGAGCATGCAGTGTGGACCGAAGCCAACCTGCATTTCTTCTTGCGTTACCTCAGCTTTAAGGGAGGCACTGCAATGGGATTAATTTATGTACCGCCAGTAGGTTCCAGGGAACCACCCATGCTGCGGGTGCACACGGAATTCCCATTGCGGAGCTGTACCTGCCTGTGTCTATTATAAAAAAAAAAAAAAAAACAGTCTGACTCGGGCATGCAGTGTGGGCTGAAGCCCACCTGTATTTTATCTGACGTTAGCTCAGCTGTGCAGGGCACTGCAATGGGATTTATTTATGTACCGCCGCTGGCTTCCAGGGAGCCACCCGTGCTGTGGGTGCACACAGAATTCCCATGGCGGAGTTGTACCTGCCTGTGATTTTTCTAAAAAATAAAAAAAAAAACAGTCTGACTGGGGCATGCAGTGTGGGCCGAAGCCCACCGGTATTTTATCTGACGTTAGCTCAGCTATCCGGGGCACTGCAATGGGATTTATTTATGTACCATTGGTGGGTTCCAGGGAGCCACTCATGCTGTGGGTCCACTCCACACAGACTTCCCATAGGGCAGTTGTACCTGCCTGTGACTATTAATTAAAAAAAAAACCAGTCTGACTCGGGCATGCAGTGTGGGCCGAAGCCCACCTGTATTTTATCTGACGTTAGCTCAGCTATCCAGGGCACTGCAATGAATTCATGAATGGGTGAGTGACTGCTGCCTCTCATCTGATTGGTCCCGCTGAGCCAATGAGAGGCAGCAGTCACTCACCCATTCATAAATTCATAAATGGGTGTGTCAGTGAGATCTGCCTCTGATTGGTCAGGCTGTGACCAATTAGAGGCAGCTCATTCAGCAGGCGGGGATTTTAAATCCCCAGCTGCTGAATACTACTCACAGCTGTTCAGAGCAGTTCAGGAGGACTGCCGCTGGCCGCGCTGAACTCTGTCTGCCGGGACCAGGTGAGTATATATATATATATATATATATATATATATATTTATACATTTCTGGATGAATTGCAGGGAAGGGCTTATATATTTAAGCCCTTCCCGACAATTCATCCCGCGATCGCCGGCAGCCCATTGCTTTCAATGGAGCCGGCTGTATTGCCGGTTCCATTGAATTAAATGGGCTAACATCGTTCTTCTCTGCCACAGCTGTTACAGCTGTGGCAGAGGAGAACGATCTTTATGCTGACAGTGGGGGGGGGGGTGTCTCACTCTTGCCACTATTGTGCTTAATAGTGGGACCTGGGAACTTGAGATGCAGCCCAACAGTTAGCTTCTTGCCTGCCCTATCCGTTTCTGTGTCGTTCCCATCACTTTCTTGAATTTCCCAGGTTTTCGCAAATGAAAACCTTAACGAGCATCGGCGATATACAAAAATGCTCGAGTCGCCCATTGACTTCAATGGGGTTCGTTACTCGAAACGAACTCTCGAGCATCACTGAAAGTTCGACTCGAGTAACGAGCACCCGAGCATTTTGGTGCTCGCTCATCTCTATTGCCAACTCTTATACAGGAAGAAGAGGGCGTATCCAAATGTTGCTTGGTACAAAGATTAGTGTTACGTAGCTTACTGTTACAAAGGTGAAAATACTTATTGATCTTAAGACTTATTGACATCTACCAAATATTCTCAAAGCTCTTAAGGCCCGTCTCAGACAGAAATTACTTAAGTCAGGATATTGCTGTTGCAATTGTGGGAGATATCCAATATGTTCACCATTTTGTATGTATTTTCTGTTGTCAACTGTGAATATACTGTATTTTGTGTATGGTCTAATCCTTTGGGGGAAGGGAACATCGCCCCCCCCCCCCTCCCCCTCCACAAGAATTGGAGAAGCAGTGCTGTGTGTCCAAGAACTGGTCAAACCAGTTTCAACTGGCAGAAACCTATCTAGGAATATCTTTGTCTTTGTCTTGGTCAAGCAGAGAGGAGAAACAGGATGTTCTTCTCATGAGACCAAATTCAAGAATGAACTGAGCGTGCTCACCGAAGTTCCTCCCAGATGGATGACATCACAAGCTACCTCACAAATACCTCCCTGTATGAACGACCAATCAGCACACTAAATGATGTAACCGTATACTTCCTGTGTTGAAACTTATTTACGTTTTACCCGCGCTTAATAAAGCTAGAGACTCTTTTGGGGACACATGATGTAGACTTGTGGTCTTTGAAAGGCTCTCCAGGCCTGCACATATTATCTAATTTGAAACACACAGTATATCTGATATAGCGAATTTTGCGCTAACAAATTTGGAGGCACCGCTGGGATAATGAAGATACAGAGATATGAAGATATTTCATCGTTATCTGGACACAAGGGGACTTCGAAGCAGAGACGGACAGATAAGGAGCTCAAACAAGGTAATAAGCTATTCTTATACCTGTACCATCTCTCCCTCTCTGCTATGATCCGCCCCGGGCCGGGTGAGTTGAAATATGATAAGTCTGTATCAAAAGAACAATAAAGTAGATATACTGTGTGGTTTTTATGTTGTCTGTGAAGTAATGTCCTGAGTGTAAAGAAGGTGTGAGCTATATTGCGGTTTATATTGTCTCTGTAGTAGTTAATGGTGTGAACAGACTGTACAGGTTAATAAGGAACAAAGAATGTGTAGTATAACTTGTTAAAAGAAAGTAAAAAGGGAAGTTGATATAAGCAATTTTAGCTGAAGGTTATAGTAGTGATTAAAGTTGCTGGTTAAAAAAAAACAGTAGTGTCCATGTGGTGAGAGAGTCTCCATTGTTCAACATGTGGTTGATGAGGTCTCCCTTTGTTATGTGGGGGGAGGGGTGCACATGGAATGCTTGCATTTGCCATGTTGGCATACATCAACTCAAGGGAATTTGGGCTTGGAGTAAGATGTGGGCTAGCCAAAGATTCTGCTCCGATTATGGCAGGCCAAGCAGGCTGTTGAGGTTCCACAATGTGGTGCCAAAAGTACAGATCTGTGCCATGAGGTGCAGGAGTAGAGAATCTCAATTAATTAAGGATTTTTCCAATTACGACAAGATGGGCAGGGACGAAATTGTAAGTGCTTATTAAAAGGGTTGTCCCGCGGCAGCAAGTGGGTCTATACACTTCTGTATGGCCATATTAATGCACTTTGTAATGTACATTGTGCATTAATTATGAGCCATACAGAAGTTATAAAAAGTTTTATACTTACCTGCTCCGTTGCTAGCGTCCTCGTTCCCATGGAGCCGACTAATTTTCGCCCTCCGATGGCCAAATTAGCCGCGCTTGCGCAGTCCGGGTCTTCTGCTGTCTTCAATGGGGCCGCTCGTGCAGAATGCCGGCTCCGTGTAGCTCCGCCCCGTCACGTGCCGATTCCAGCCAATCAGGAGGCTGGAATCGGCAATGGACCGCACAGAAGAGCTGCGGTCCACGGAGGGAGCAGACCCCGGCGGCCATCTTCAGCAGGTGAGTATGAAGACGCCGGACCGCCGGGATTCGGGTAAGTACTACCCGGTGTGTTTTTTTAACCCCTGCATCGGGGTTGTCTCGCGCCGAACGGGGGGGGGGGGGGGGTAAAAAAAAAAACCCGTTTCGGCGCGGGACAACCCCTTTAATAAGATAAGCCAGACCTGTGTCGTGAGGTGTGGGAAAAATCAAAGTATGACTCGCAAGCAAATTCAATGAGATGATGTTTGTAAACACAACTGGACACACAAAAATGGGTGAAGGAAAAAGCAAGTCAATGAGTTAAGGAAAGGTAGAAGGTTTAACAATGAACGGTGATAATAGTTGCTATCTGGAGTGCTGAATATAAGTATGTGGGTGGAAATGGGCATAAGTTGTATTGTGTTTGTCATTGGATAGCCTATTCGGAACAAAATATGTAAAAACCGCGGTACATAAGAGTTTTTCTTATATATATATACTTTGTTCAATATGGGAAGTTCTATGTACAGTAAATACAATCCCAGTTTCTACTTCACATGAGATACTTATCAGTCTGTGTATGAGTGAATGAAAACCCCAGTGTGTGTGAATTTGTGGGTATAAATGAAGGGCCTGTATGAGAGTTAGATTGTGTTATATGGTATATACTGTTCGGTGGCTAGAAACTAAATGAGGAAAGAAAGACCAAACGCTGAGCCAGACCACAGAGGGTGGAGCTAGGTGATGTAAGCAGATGGGAGGAAGAACAATAGGAAGAGGTCTTGCTCAACCCTCAACACAGACAAGCCTAGGAGAGAAGTGTGTCTCCATTTAAGTGGATGTTGGTATAGATATGTATATTGTGGTAATGTATAGAGGGAAGGTCACTCTTAGACTCCATGTTAAGTCTCTCACTTGAACAAATGTAGGTGACCAAAGGAGGGGCATCTAATTTTATTCCTGAGGGTAGTTGTGTGAGATAATAGCCCAGGGTTGCCACAGTGTATATATATATATATATATATATATATATATATATATATATATATATATATATATATATACATATAGGTTCTTGGAGTATGTGGAGAATTTAAAAATATTGAGTTGTGTTAATTTGAATATTATTGAATTAAGATACTAAAATGAGATAGCTGTGTACTTGAGACATCTGATAAGTACTTTAGTCAAATTAATAACAAAAGTTCTATTCTAGAGTGTATCTCATTTTCAATTAACAATATTTTACATGAAGATTGTTACATTGAAAAAAAAAAGTACATTTTTGATACCAGTAATTGAGTATATCCCAAATGGTATCAGGGATACCAGTCCCTTAGTAAACCAGTAGTTAACCATCATTGGTGCAGTTGTTATGGTTGTAGTTTGTAATAACAATATTTCCTCTGCTGTTTGCAGTATGTTTTAGTGCAGGTACCGGAGATGGTGTGGGGCCCCTTAACGTCATGCTTCCTCAAGGGGTCATAAAATACTGTATACAGTGCAAACTAAACATCTTTCAGCTTCCAGACTAGCTATGTATGAGACTGCCCTGCTAGCACCCTCACATATCGCAATCAAGTGGGGTATAGTTCCAAATGCCGTTTCATGTCTTTTACTGAATTTAGAAGGTTGAGAGGAAGGGGCGGCAGGCTCAGACCATGACATTCAATAGCAAGCACATGGTTGTATGATTGTAGAAAACACGAATGAAAAGAGAAACTAGGGGTCCTAACAAAAATGTTGTAACTGCCATGATTAATGTAAATCTTGAGTTTTACCCATAGATGGTTCCAAATATCGGTGAAATGGACAAGTAAAACAGGCTATGCAGTGGTAACCGACAGAAAGAGGTAATTATACAAAAACCACTCTTCCTCCTGAGACACTCAGTTACGCAGGAAATAGAGGTGATGGCGCTCACTGAAATATGTAAGCTGGCTGCAGGTAAGACTGTTTGTGTCTGCACCGACTTAAGGTACACATTGGGAATCGTACACGATTTCACATCTTATGTGGCACAGTGGAAGTTTCATGGGGTCCTTGAGTAAGCCAATCCAGAACGCAGAAGCAGTGTCTTTGTTCTACAAGTTTTTAGCTCTTTCCGCACAGGTGACTTATCATCAAAGTCCAGGCTTATGCCACAGAGACAACCACTGAGGCTGGAAGGAACCAGAGAGCAGGCATCGCAGCAGCCTGACTTCCCTTGAATGAGATAACGGCTGGTAACCTGCTTGCACCTGAAATAGGTGTAGATATTTCTCTGTCGCTTGAATTACAGGAACAGGCCTCAAAAGAAGAAAAAGGAGGAGTGGAAAAGTGAACAGAATGCTACAGGGGTCTGGCAGAAAGGTAAATGCCTGTGCCTCCCCTGCACGCTGTACTCCATGATGTCACACCTGATCCCTGAGCTAACCCATCCATCCAAGGAGGTAACGTGTGGTATAGTGTCTTCTACTTGGCTTACCCCAGAGTTCAACACTGCTGCAATAGGGTTTGTACAGGGATACATGATATGCGCCCGTTACAATCCAGGCCAATTGGTCAAGGTACCTTCTCGGTGCGAGCCAGACTATCTGTATCAGTGACTGCAAAATGATAGCATACATCTACCAAAGGTAGGTGTTTGGAGTTGTTGGTTTGCATAGACCTCTTTTCATGTTATTTGGAGGCGTGGCTTGAGAAATAAAAAAAATAAAATACAAATAATTTTAACCCGCCAAGAATATGAGCAAAGAATGTTTTATGAAAGTAATTTTGAATATTTGGATACACCAGAAGTCATAGTAAATAATGGAGGTAAACATTTTATTAGTCATCTACTTGGTTAGAACCACGCCAAAATGTAAGACCAAGTTGTGTCCCTATGAAGGTTTTGTTTGGTAGGGCTCCTGTAATGGGCCTATGCTTATTCCAGACCAAAACGGAGGGCCTCACCTCCCATGTGAGTGCCTTATATCAGGAGTTATATCAACTGTCACTCATAAATGTGTATTCTCCTTGTTTCCAGATCAAGAGTCGCATAGTTTGCTTTCAGGGGGTTTAGTTGTCCTAAAAAGACGCAAGGAAGAGCTTGAAATCAAGATACAAAGAACCCGTTCAAGTGCTGTTAACCACTACAACCTCAGTGAAACTTGAAGAAAGCTAATTTGGGTTCATGTCAGACATTGAATAAAGATTATCAAGGGAGGAGACAAATGTGGCCCTTATCCTTTGTTATATGTAGGACCCTTGCGGTCATTGGGCTGTCATTTCTCTTCTTCCTCATAAGGGTAACAGAAGACGTACATCCTATGAAGAGGGTTATACTGTTTCATATGTAATGTGCAGAGGCGTAACTTGAAGCTCCCAGGCCCCGATGAAAAACTTGGAACCGGACCCTGAACTATAATGTTTTACTCATGGTACTGGGTTCCCTATATGAAGAAGAGAGGCCTTAAGGGCCCCCAAAAGGCTCCTGGGCCCGGGTGCAACTGCATCCTCTGTATCCTCTATAGTTACGCCCCAGGTAATGTGTCAAAGATCAGAAAAATGTCAACAGATGCAATAAGGTAGCAGTAAGTGTACCAATGTTTCAGCCATATTGTGTAATCAGACCAATGTTAACCTGTAACAAACAATATAACCTGAAATCACACTTGGAAAGCCAGTCACATTCAACATGTTGTATGTCATCTAAACTATGAACAAGGGGGCTTATGCAGAAAATGTGAAAAAGATCAATCTTTCAGGAGCCATCTACCTAGAATACCGTTGGGAAACTGTAACGTGTTGTGAGGTATTTTCCTTATCCTGGATATCACCCAGCAGTAGGAAGGAATAAGGCATGAGGCATTTCCCATGGCGGAGGTGACAGCTAGGGTCCCCTGTAGGCGGTAGGGAAAGGCCCGAGAACACAAATAGGAAGGAAAAACTATCCAGGAGAATGAAAATACGCACAACAAAGGAGGGAATTGTGGGAGATATCCAATATGTTCACCATGTTGTATGTATTTTCTGTTGTCAACTGTGAATATACTGTATTTTGTGTATGGTCTAATCCTTTGGGGGAAGGGAACATCGCCCCCCCCCCCCCCCCCTCCACAAGAATTGGAGAAGCAGTGCTGTGTGTCCAAGAACTGGTCAAACCAGTTCTAACTGGCAGAAACCTATCTAGGAATATCTTTGTCTTTGTCTTGGTCAAGCAGAGAGGAGAAACAGGATGTTCTTCTCATGAGACCAAATTCAAGAATGAACTGAGCGTGCTCACCGAAGTTCCTCCCAGATGGATGACATCACAAGCTACCTCACAAATACCTCCCTGTATGAACGACCAATCAGCACACTAAATAATGTAACCGTATACTTCCTGTGTTGAAACTTATTTAAGTTTTACCCGCGCTTAATAAAGCTAGAGACTCTTTTGGGGACACATGATGTAGACTTGTGGTCTTTGAAAGGCTCTCCAGGCCTGCACATATTATCTAATTTAAAACACAGTATATCTGATATAGCGAATTTTGCGCTAACACATTAGACAACATTTCTGCAATAGTTGTGTGTCTTCTCTGTTAACATAGCTTAGCCTTATTTAATTTGTCTTTTGACTTATCTTAAAATCCTAGTTCCCGGCACTACAAAGCATAGGTTTCAGTCTTCTCATCACGGGCTTCCGTATCTACCAATTTGGCACCTGGCAACGAGGTCATCAGATCGGTAGCGGTGTGGTCTGATAACACAGAGGATGGGTGCTGCTCTGGTGAAGTCCTGAAGGCGAGCATGTGAGGTTCGTATTAGAGGGATGTTTAGTCTGAGTGTGTTAACAGATGGGAGTGAGAGGGCTGTGTGGTGTACGGAAAGGAGGGAGGTGATGCATGGTGGTGCGGCACCATGCACAGCTTTGTGGGTGCGGTTGAGGAGTTTAAATTTAGTTCTGCAGTGGATGGGCAGCCAATGCAGCGACTGGCATAGTGCAGAGGTGCCTGAATATTGGCTGGATAGAAAAAAAATGAGCCTAGCTGCCATGGTTAGTATGGATTGGAGCGAGTCTGGTGTGGGGGAAGCTGATGAGAAGCAAGTTGCAGCAGTCGAGTCAGGAGTGGTTGAATGCAACCACCAGTGTTTTTAGCATGTCCGTGGTGAGGAACAGACAAAATTTGGCAATATGTCTGAGGTGTAGGTTGAATATTTGGGCAAAAGATTGGATGCGCGGGTGTCTATCAGACCCAAACCAAACCGGCTGTTTACCACTCAGGGTATTTAAAGCAAACGCGGATGCTAGTACTTCTGTGAAAGTCTCATTAAATCAGTTACAGTTCCTTTCATCGCTCCAAAGACAGCATGAAACATGAAGAAATTTTAATGGGCAAAGCAGGACAATTCATTCTGTGTATGTGTCAGATAGCTGAACACCGCGCTGGGAAACCTTTGTGTACCAAGAGTATAGACAATCCCCTGAAGCATTTATGTACCAAGAGTACAGGCGAACACCTGAAAAAAATGTATTGCATCACTCTCGTACTCCTTCCCTCTTCGGGAATGAGAGTGGAAAGCTTGGGTCAAGAAGGGTGAACGGACAGTGATCCTGGTTGGCCATAATGCATCTAACGTGAGGGTCACGGGAAAGACAGCTTAACATGGAGTCAGCCATGTATGCCAGAGTCCCAGTACGCAACACATCACTGTCTTCACTAGGAGTATGACTTTCATGATCCTCCTCCTCCGCTTCAGCCCATACCCGCTGAGCAGATGTGAGGGAAGTAGCATGGATACCCTATGCAGTGTGGGCGGCAGTCTCTTCCCCCTCCTCCTCCTCCACCACCCCCTCCTCCTCCTCCTCCACCACCCCCTCCTCCTCCTCCACTCCCTCCTCCTCCAATACGCATTGAGAAACAGGCATGAGGGTGGTCTGGCTATCAAGCGACATACTGCCATCCCCCATCTCCTGTCATAACCACAAAGCATCGGCCTTTATGTTTAGCAGCAAACTTCTCAGCAGGCAAAGCAGCAGGATGGTTACACTGATAATGGCCGCACCGCCGCTCACCATTTGTGTAGACTCCTCAAAGTTTTCTAGGACCCGACAGATGTCTGCCATCCATGCCCACTCATTTGCGAAGAACTGCGGAGGCTGACTACCACTCCGCCGGCCATGTTGCAGCTGGTATTCTACAATGGTTCTATGCTGCTCGTACAGCCTGGCCAACATGTGCAACATAGAATTCCAGCGTGTGGGCATGGCGCACAGCAGTCGGTGCTCTGGCAGCTGGAACTGATGTTGCAGTGTATTGACGGTGGCAGCATCTGTGGTGGACTTCCTTAAATGGGCGCACACGCGACACACCTTGCTGAGCAGGTCAGACAAATGGGGGTAGTTTCTCAGAAAGCGCTGAACCACCAGATTGAGCATGTGAGCCAGGCATGGCTCGTGTGTTAGTCTGCCAAGCTACAGAGCCGCCACCAGGTTACGCCCATTATCACACACGACCATGCCAGGTTGGAGGTTCCGCGCGAAAGCCACGGATCTGTCTGCTCTGTCAAACCCTGCAACAGCTCTTGGGTGGTGTGCCTCTTCTATTCCAAGCCGGAGAAACCTTCACGGACATAGGACCCGGAATCCTCAGTTTGGGAAGCATGTGAGCAGACCCAAGGTCAGACTCGGTCTCTGCCTCCATGAAGTTCACCCAATGTGCAGTCAGGGGGATGTAGTGTCCCTGCCCGCCAGCACTTGTCCACGTGTAGGTGGTTAAGTTGACCTTTCCAGTAACCACGTTTGTGAGGGCACGGTTTATGTTGAGTGAGGTGTGCTGGTGCAGGGCGGGCACGCACACCGGGAAAAATAGTGGCCACTGGCTACCGAGGTAACGCCGCCGCCATCATGTTGCAGAAAACCTCAGTTTCTACTAGCCCGCATGGCGGCATCTCCAGGCTAAGTAGCTGCGCGATATGCACGTTTAAAGATCTTGCATGTGGGTGGGTGGCCACGTATTTCCGCTTTCATTCCAACGATTGGGTTAGCGACAGCTGAACACTGTGCTGGTGCGCTGGGACACATTGGTGGAGGACCGTGAAGGTGAGGGTGTGGGTGCAGGCCGGGAAATGCTTGTGTCTGTGTCCTGGGAGGGGGGTTGCATCTCAGTACCAGGATGTGACACTGGGGAAGAGGCAGTGGTGTGACCCGCAGGCGGTGAATGGCTTGCGTTCCACCTTGTGGGGGTGCTTAGCCATCATATGCCTGTGCATGCTGGTGGTGGTCAGGATGGTAGCGGTGGCTCCCCGGCTGATCTTGGTGCAACACAGGTTCGCACCACTTTTCGCTGGTTGTCTGCGCTCTCAATAAAAAACCTCCAGACTTTCGAACACCTATACCTCTGCATGGAGGCTTGCCACGAGGGTGTGCTGTGGGGAACAGTTGGTGGATTATTTGCTATGGCTCTGGTTCTCCCCCTGACCACCACACTGCCTCTCCCAACCTTTTCTGCTGCTTGTTCTCTCCCCCCCCCCCCAAGCCCTGTCTTCAGTAGGGTTTGCAAGCCAGGTGGGGTCAGTCACCTCATCGTCCATCAGCTCTTCCTCTTACTCCTCAGTCTGCTCCTCCCTCAGACTTATTGCCCTAACAACCACCTCGCTGACAGACAACTGTCTCATCCTCATCATCCACAAATAGCTCTTGAGACAGTAATTCAAAGTCCCCACCCTCATCACCCTGAGTCTGTGAAAGTTCCACATTTACGGCATCGGTCAGGGCAAACTCCTCACGTTGCTGTGGAACCAGTTTTTTTTTTTAGACTCAGGGCAGGGACGCAGGAAGAGTTCTTGGGTGTATTCCTGTTCAACGCAAACTCCCATTTTCCTGGAGTGACCAGGCTGGGAGGAAGGAAGAGCAGCCTGAGGATACAGAGGTGCAGTCTCCTATGGGTGGCGTGAGTGGACTGTGTGGAAGACTGGGTGTTGGGTAAAGTACTAGAGGTGTTATCCGCTATCCACGTCAGCACCTGATCGCAGTGCTGTGCTTTTAATAATGGTCTACCATGCGGACCTGCAAAATATGACATGGAGCTGGGGAGTTGAGATAAGCGGCGCTCTACCAATCCCTCAGCAGCAGGCACTGTTTCACCCTGCCCAGGACCTCGGCCTGTGCCCACACCCTCATTCTAACGCCCGCGTCCACATCCTCGTCCTCGACCCTTACCCCTAGTCCTCGTCATGTAGGGTAAAGGACAGAGCAGGGCCAGAAAAAAATTATTCAATGTATACCTCTGATACCTAAGGCTACTTCACCACACACAGAGACTGGTAGATTTTAGAGACTCTGAGCAAGGCCAGAAAAACATTTAACCAGTGTAAAGTGCTGAGACCTAGGCCTCATTAACGGCACACAGAGACTGATGGATATGAGAGGCTTTGTGCAGTGCCAGAAAAAAAATTGAACCTGTGTAAAGTGCTGACATCTAGGCCTAATTCACCGCCCACAGAGACTGGCAAATATGAGAGGCTCAATGTAGTGCTAGAAAAAATTTAAGAAGTGTAAAGCACTGAAAACTATTCCTAATACACCGCACACAGAGACTTGTAGATTTGAGACGCTTTGAGCAGGGCCAGACAAAAATTGAACCAGTGTAAAACGCTGATACCTAGTAGTAATTTACCGTACACAGAGACTTGGAGATTTGAGAGACTCTGTTCAGGGCCAGAAAATCAGTTACTGTTCATTTCATCACTCCAACGACTGGATGAACCACAAATAAATTCCACAGGCCAAACTTGACACAGTTGCCATCACCCAGGACCTTAGCCTCTCCACCCACCCTCAACAAACGTGGGCATAAAGTGGACTTGAATGCTAGTACTTCTGTGAAAGTCTCATTAAATCAGTTACGGTTCCTTTCATCTCTCCAAAGACAACATGAAACATGAAGAAATTTTAATTAGCAAAGCAGGACAATTCAATCTGTGTATGTGTCAGATAGCTGAACACCGCGCTGGGAAACCGTTGTGTAACAAGAGTTTAGACGAACCACTGGAAAACTGGTGGACCAAGAGTAGAGGCGAACACCTGGAAACATTTGTTTAGCAAGAGTATAAGCGAAGCCCGAAAAAAGAAAATAGTTTGCGAAAGTAAAGGCGAAGGCCTGAAAAAATAGTGTACCAAGAGTACAGGTGTACCCCTGAAATATGTGTTTACCCAGAGTGCAAGTGAAATCCAGGAACACTTTTTTTTTTTTTTTTTTTTAAAGAGAGAGCTTGTTGTTGCTTAATTTGATAATAGAGCCTGGAGGCAGCCCTCCAAAAAAAAAAAAAAGATAGTTTTTACAGAGCCTTTTGACCCGCAGAAGAATTGGCTGCTCAGCGTGATGTCATGCTGGTATAGGAGAAGGTGGAAGAGGAGGAAGATCAGAGAAGGATAGACCAAGATACTTCCCTCTTTTTGGGGGGGGGGGTGATATAGGATGCATGGTTCTTTAGTTCCAGCTTAAATAATCTTTATGCTCCGCTGCTCTCCATTGGTGGAGAAGAGAAGTCAGGGGAAATCCAGCCTTTGTTCATCTTAATGAGTGTAAGCCTGTTGGCGCTCTCAGTCGACAGGCGGGTACGCTTATCCGTGATTATCCCTCCAACAGCACTAAACACCCTCTCTGATAATATGCTAGCGGCAGGGCAGGCCAGCACCTCCAAGGAGTACAGCACCAGTTTGTGCCACGTGTCTATTGAACCAGTGTAAAGCGCTGACATCTAGGCCTAATTCACCACCCACAGAGACGAGTAGATATGAGAGGCTCAATGCAGTGCTAGAAAAAAATTAAAGCAGTGTAAAGCACTGAAATCTATTCCTAATACACCGCCCACAGAGACTTGTAAATTTGAGAGGCCTTGAGCTTGGCCAGAAAAAAATAACCCACTGTATAGCGCTGATAACTAGGGCTAATTCAAAGCACACAGAGACTGGTAGATACAGTATGCTCCAATACAGCAACAACACTTAGAGCCCCCCCCCCTAACTAAATATAAACCCCTAGTAGTACACAGCATAAAACCTCTAACAGTGGGCAGAATACAGCTGGGATGCTTGAAAACAAATGGTGCACTACTGGTCCCAGCCAGCCAAAATGCTAAAGCACACAATAAGAGTAGTCCAAGAAAGGACTGTCGGGTTCATGTAGTCAGGATCCCTGCTTAACTGCTACCTAATCCCTACACTAACACTTTCCCTATCTCAGCAGCTCTATCCCTAAACTCTGCCAGCATGCATCTGAGGCGAGTCACGGGCGGCAACAGTTTAAGTACTCAGCATTCGCCTGATCCGGCCAGCGACTCACTGCTGTAGACATGCACGGGGTTGGAACGTCTCAGCAGGAAGTGGTAATGCCTCCCCTGCGTGTTTAGTGGCTTAAAAAATAAAAATAAAAATGGCACTGAACATGCAGGAGGGGACATTAAAGTTTTTCGAGGAAAGGAAGGGAAATCTTTGTGTGGTGGAAAGTGGGCCAGGTCCCACAATTAAGCCACAATGGTGGCAAGAGTCTACACATTTCCACAATGCAGCAATACTTTGTGTGGGAAGTATGTGAGCGGGCCCTGTGTCAGGCTTGGTCCCAGACTCCATTTTGTGTGACCGAAGGTACCGCCAATGACATAGCCGTGGGGACTCCATGTGTCCAGACACTACTCATTGTGTTTGGGTGTCGGATACCTCATCGACAATGCAAGGGGAAAGCCATCTGCACTCTGCAGCCTACCCAAGTCAGTCAGTGTCTTTGTGCCAGGCAGGTAAATCACCGCTATGGGAAGTCTGTGTGCACCCACAGCATAGGTGAGTCCAAGGAATCCCAAGACATGAACCATGAAGAAATCAGAGTGCCCAAACATGGCAGACTTTCACGGCACCGAGGACATAGGCCTCTGCACAAACCCTCATCAATCGTGGGCATAGAGCAGACTCTGATGCTAGTACAGCAGTGAACGTCTCATTTAATTTATTGCGGTTGTTTTCACCGTTCCAAAGACTGGATTAACCAGGGCCAAGTTCCACGGGCCCAACCTGGCACAGTTGCATTTCCATCATGACATAGGCCTCTGCACAAACCCTCAGCAATGGCGGGCATAGAGCGGACTTCAATGCTAGTGCAGCTGTGAACGTCTTATTTGTGCAGTATCGCTCCTCTTGTTTGGCCCAAACCAGTGCCGCGGATAACAGTGGCAACGCAAGAGAAAATACATGTTGGCCTCAGCCCACAATTCATGCCCTAGTCAGTCAGTGTTTTGGGGCCAGATAGGTAAAACACTGTGATGGGAAGACTTTGTGCACCAATAGTATAGACAGACCCCTGTAACATTCCAGTAGCAAAGGTATAAGCAGACCCCTGTAACATTTCTGTAGCAGCAGTATAGGCAGACCCTTGAAACATTTTTGCAGTAGAAGTATAGGCGAACCCCTGAAACATTGGTGTACCATTAGTGTAGGCGAAGTCCGGAAAAAATAGTTAGATAACAGTATAGGCGAAGGCCAGAAAAATTAGTGTAACAAGAGTACACGTGTACCTCTGAAAAATGTATCAACTGAGAGGGCAGGTGAAACCCAGAAATATTTTTTTAAAGATACAGCTCGCTATTGCTTAATTTGCAACAGAGCCTGGAGGCTGCCCAGTGGGGGGAAAAAATGGTTTCTGGTAAAGTATCAATACTTTTGAAACTTTGAACAATTGTAAAAAAAACAAAAAAAAAACAAAATGTAAGCAGAGCCTTTTGGGCCGCAGAAAAATTGGCAGTTCAGCGTGATGACATGTTGTTTCAGGGGGAGGAGTAGGAGGAGGAGGACTAATATCCAAGAGTGATTGACAAAGCTAATCCCCCCCTTTTTTTTCTGGTGATAGGGAATGCTTTTTTATCCGGTTGCAGCAAAAATAATCTTTAGGTACTGCTGCTTTCCGCCGGTGGAGAAGAGACATCTGGGGAAATCCAGGCTTTGTTCATCTTTATGAGTGTAAGCAAGTCGACACTGGCAGTTGACAGGCGGGTACGCTTATCCGTGATGATTCCCCCAGCTGCACTAAACACCCTCTCTGACAAGATGCTAGTGGCAGGGCAAGCCAGCACCACCAGGGCGTACAGCGCAAGTTCGTGTCACGTGTCCAGCTTTGACACCCGATAGTTGTATGGAGCAGAGGCATCCCGTAGAACAGTGGTACGATCGGCTACATACTCCCTCACCATCTTTTTACAGTGCTCCCTCCGACTTAGCCTTGACTGGGGAGTGGTGACACAGTCTTGCTGGGGAGCCATAAAGCTGGCAAAGGCCTTGGAAAGTGTCCCCCTGCCCCGGTGCTGTACATGCTGCCTGATCTCTGCGCCTCCCCTGCTACTTGGCCCTCGAAACTGCGCCTTCTGCCGCTAGCGCTGTCAGATGGGAAGTTTACCATCAGTTTGTCCACCAGGGCCCTGTGGTATAGCATCACTCTCGAACCCCTTTCCTCTTCGGGAATGAGAGTGGAAAGGTTCTCCTTATACCTTGGGTCGAGCAGTGTGTACACCCAGTAATCCGTAGTGGCCAGAATGTGTCTAATACGAGGGTCTCGAGAAAGGCATCCTAACATGAAGTCAGCCATGTGTGCCAGGGTACCTGTATGTAACACATCGCTGTCCTCACTAGGAAGATCACTTTCTGGATCCTCCTCCTCGTCCCCAGGCCATACACGCTGAACAGATGAGAGGCAAGCAGGATGGGTACCCTCTGCAGTGTGCCCAGCTGTCTCTTCCCCCTCCTCCTCCTGAGGCTCCTCCCCCTCCCCCCTCCTCCGCCTCCAAAACGCACTGAGATATAGACATGAGGGTGCTCTCATAGTCACCCAGCGGCATACTGTTTCCCCCTGTTTCCTGTTCCGACCACAAAGCGTCAGCCTTTATGTTTTGCAGGGCACTTCTCAAGAGGCATAGCAGAGGAATGGGGACACTAATGATTGCAGCATCGCCGCTCACCATCTGGGTAGACTCCTCAAAGTTTCCAAGGACCTGGCAGATATCTGCCATCCAGGCCCACTCCTCGGTAAATAATTTGGGAGGCTGACTACCACTCCGCCGGCCATGTTGAAGTTGGTATTCCACTATTGCTCTACACTGCTCATAGAGCCTGGCCAACATGTGCAACAACGTGTGGGCACGTTGCACAGCAGTCAGTGCTCTGGCAGATTAAATCGTGTTGCAGGGTCCTCAGGGTGGCAGCGTCCGTGGTGGACTTGCGAAAAGGTGCGCATATGCGGCACACCTTGCCGAGCAGGTCAGGCAAGTGAGGCTAGTTTTTAAGAAACCGCTGAATCATCAGATTGAAGATGTTGGCCAGGCATGGCACGTGCGTGAGGCTGCCAAGCTGCAGAGCCGCCACCAGGTTATGGCCATTGTCATACACGACCATGCCCGGTTGGAGGCTCAGCGGCGAAAGCCAGAGGTCGGTCTGCTCTGTCAGACCCTGCAACAGTTTGGGGGCCGTGTGCCTCTTGTTACCTAGGCAGAGTAGTTTCAGTACAGCATGCTGACGCTTGCCCACCGCTGTGCTGCCCCGCCGCGCACACCGACTGCTGGCGACGTGCTGCTCACACTTCTTAATTGAGAGGTAGATGTTGCGTAGAAGGAGGAGGTGGGGGCTTAGAGGAGGTGGCATAGACCGCCGCAGATACCAACACTGAGGTAGGATCCGCTATTCTGGGTGTGGGTAGGACGTGACTCGGTCCCAGCCTCCACCAAATTCACCCAATGTGCCGTCAGTGAGATATAGTGGTCCTGCCCCCCAGTACTTGTCCACGTGTCCGTGGTTAAGTGGACCTTCCCAGTAACTGTGTTGGTGAGGACACGATTTATGTTGCGGGAGACGTGCTGGTGTAGGGTTGGGACTGCACACCGGGAAAAAAAGTGGCGACTGGGGGGCGAGAAGCGCGGGACCACCGCCGCCATCGTGTTTTTGAAAATCTCCGTTTCCACAAGCCTGTACGGCAGCATCTCTAGGCTGATTAATTTTGAAATGTGCACGTTTACAGCTTGTGCGTGCGGGTGCGTGGTGGCGTTTTTGCGCTTTTTCTCCAACGCTTGTGCTAGCGACAGCTGAACGCTGCGCTGAGAGACATTGCTGGATGGGGCCAAGGACAGCGGTGGTGAGGGTGTGGGTGCAGGCCAGGAGACGGTAGTGCCTTTGTCCTGAGCGGGGGGTTGGATCTGAGTGGCAGGTTGGGGCACAGGGGACGAGGCAGTGGTGTGACCCGGAGGCGGTGAACGGCCTTCGTCCCACCTTGTGGGGTGCTTGGCCATTATATGCCTGCGTATGCTAGTGGTGGTGAGGCTGGTAGTGGTGGGTCCCCGGCTGATCTTGGTGCGACACAGGTTGCACACCACTGTTCAGCGGTCGTCCACGTTCTCACTGAAAAACATCCACACCTTTGAACACCTAGCCCTCTGCACGGAGGCTTGGCACGAGGGGTGCTTTGGTAAACGGTTGGGGGATTCTTGGCTCTGGGCCTGCCTCTACCCCTGGCCACTCCACTGCCTCTTCCAAGCTGTCCTGCTGCTGCACTTGCCTCCCCCTCTGAAGCCCTGTCCTCAGTAGGCTTAGCAAACCAGGTAGTGTCAGTCACCTCATCGTCCAGCTGCTCTTCCTCCGAATCCTCTTTGCGCTCTTCCCTCGGACTTACTGCCCTTACTACTACCTCACTGATAGACAACTGTGTCTCATCGTCATCATCCTCCTCTCCCACTGAAAGCTCTTGAGGCAGTTGTCGGAAGTCCCCAGCCTCATCACCCAGACCCCAGGGACTTTCCAAAGGTTGGGCATCGGTCAGGACAAACTCCTCAGGTGAGAGAGGAACCATTTTTTCCCACTCATGGCAGGGGCCCGAGAACAGTGCCTGGGAGTCTGCTTGCTCAGTATATGTCATTTTCATGGAGTGAGGAGCCTGGGAGGAAGGAGGAGTTGCAGCCAGAGGAATCAGAGTTGCAGTCCCTATCTGGGAGTAGTGGACTGTGTAGAAGACTGTGTGGTCGAAACATTGCTGGATGCATTTTCTGCCATCCACGACAGGACCTGCTCACACTGCTCTGTTTGTAATAAAGATCTACCACGCAGACCCATGAATTGGGATATGAAGCTGGGGACCCCAGAAACTTGCCTCTCTCCTAATCCCGCAGCAGCCGGCTGTGATTCACCTGGACCATGAACTCGGCCTGTGCCCACACCCTCACTTGCACGTCCACGTTCACGTCCTCGACCCTTACACCTACTCCTCATCATGGCGGATTAAGAATAGAGCAGGGGCTAAATAAAGTACCCCACTGTACAGCACTGACCAACCTGGCCTTAATTCACCGCACACAGAGACTTGTAGATAGCGGAGGCTCTATGCTGTGGCTTGAAAAAAGTAACCCGCTGTCTTGCGCTGGTACCTAGGGGTAATTTACTGCTCGCAGAGAATTGTAGATAATAGAGGCTGTGTGGAGTGGGAGAAGACTCTAAAGCCAGTGGAGAGTGCTGGTAACTGCGGCGATCTCAACCCCACCAAGCTGCATAATACTAAAACGGAATCACTACAACTCCCAGTAGCCACCCAGTAAAATCCACACGGTCAGATGTAACCCTAAGAAGGACCGTTGGGGTTCTTGAAGACAGGATCCTACACTACCACTGTCCCTATCTCAGCTGCACTTTAACTATACTCTGCATAATCGACTGCAGCCCGAGATTTAAAAAAAAGGGGGAAAAAAGTGCAAAACTGCTCCCAGCAGCCACAACAGTAATGCACATAGTCAGATGTGGCCCTAAGAAGGACTGTTGGGTTCTTCAAGACAGGATCCTACACTAACACTCTCCCTATAGTAGCAGCAGCACTTTCCCTATACACTCCCAGTGTGTGTCTGAGGTGAGCCGCGGGCGGGGCCGCTTTAAATATTCATCAGTCACTTGATCTCGCCAGCCACTCACTGCAGGGGGTGGGGTAGGGCTGGCAGGTCACAGGAGGAAGTGGTAATGCCTTCCCTGCAAGTCTATTGGCTAGAAAATGGCGATAAACATGTGGGGAAGAAAATGGAATTGACTCGAGTACCGCATGGTGCTCGTCTCGAGTAACGAGCATCTCGAGTACCCTAATGCTCGAACGAGCATCAAGCTCGGACCAGTTTGCTCGCTCATCTCTATTAGTTAGTTCTGTTTTTTAAATTAATTTATATTTTTTTTAAGGGAGGAGGAAAAACGGAAATGGGAAAAAATAAAACAAAAACGGGTGGCCACTGAGGGGTTAACTTTAGAGATGAGCGAGCGTACTCGTCCAAGCTTGATACTCGTTCGAGTATTAGGGTGTTTGAGATGCTCATTACTCGAGACGAGCACCGCACGTTACTCCAGTCAATTCCATTTCCTTCCCTGCATTTTTAGCGCCATTTTCTGGCCAATAGACACGCAGGGAAGGCATTACCACTTCCTCCTGTGACGTTCCAGCCCTACCCCACCCCCCTGCAGTGAGTGGTGGGCAAGATCAAGTGACCCCCGAGTATTTAAAGTGGGGCCGCTCGCGGCTCACCACAGACACACACTGGGAGAGATCAGGGGTAGAGATGAGCGAGTACCAAAATGCTCGGGTGCTCGTTACTCGAGACAAACTTTTCGCGATGCTCGAGGGTTCGTTTCGAATAACGAACCCCATTGAAGTCAATAGGCGACCCGAGCATTTTTGTATATCGCCGATGCTCGCTAAGGTTTTCGTTTGTGAAAATCTGGGCAATTCAAGAAAGTGATGGGAACGACACAGCAACGGATAGGGCAGGCGAGGGGCTACATGTTGGGCTGCATCTCAAGTTCCCAGGTCCCACTATTAAGCCACAATAGCGGCAAGAGTGCCCCCCCCCTCTTAACAACTTTTACTTCTGAAAAGCCCTTATTAGCAATGCATACCTTAAGCACCACACTACCTCCAACAAAGCACAATCACTGCCTGCATGACACTCCGCTGCCACTTCTCCTGGGTTACATGCTGCCAACCCCCCCCCCCCCTCCTGCATGACGCAGTGTCCACAGCGCACACCAAACTGTCCCTGCCCAGCCTTCAGCTGCCCTCATGCCACGCCACCCTCATGTCTATTTATAAGTGCGTCTGCCAGAGGAACCGCAGGCACACACTGCAGAGGGTTGGCACGGCTAGGCAGCGACCCTCTTTAAAAGGGGCAGGGCGATAGTCCACAATGCTGTACATAAGCAATGAGAAATCCAATCCTGTGCCACCTCCATCTGGAGCTGCACACGTGGGCATAGCAATGGGGAACCTATGTGCCACACACTATTCATTCTGTCAAGGTGTCTGCATGCCCCAGTCAGACCGCGTTTTTCTATAAATAGTCACAGGCAGGTACAACTCCGCAATGGGAATTCCGTGTGCACCCACAGCATGGGTGGCTCCCTGGAACCCACCGGCTGTACATAAATGTATCCCATTGCAGTGCCCTGGACAGCTGATGTAACGTCAGCTGTAATGCAGGTGGGCAAAAAATTAATTGGATTACACTGTAGACGAGGGCCCCCAAAAATTGGTGTACCAACAGTACTAATGTACCTGAGAAAAATTGCCCATGCCCAACCAAGAGGGCAGGTGAAACCCATTAATCGCTTTGGTTAATGTGGCTTAATTGGTAACTAGGCCTGGAGGCAGCCCAGTAAAAATAAAAATTGGTTGAGGTGAAAGTTTCAACGCTTTAATGAGCATTGAAACGTATAAAAATTGTTTAGAAAAATTATATGAGTGAGCCTTGTGGCCCTAAGAAAAATTGCCCGTTCAGCGTGATTATGTGAGGTTTCAGGAGGGGGAGCAGGCGGAGGAGGAGGAATATTATACACAGATTGATGAAGCAAAAAGGTCCCCGTTTTGGATGGTGAGAGAGAACGATGCTTCCATCCGCGGGTGCAGCCTACGTATTGCTTAGGTATCGCTGCTGTCCGCTGGTGGAGAAGAGAAGTCTGGGGAAATCCAGGCTTTATTCATCTTGATGAGTGTAAGCCTGCCGGCACTGTCGGTTGACAGGTGGGTACGCTTATCCGTGATGATTCCCCCAGCCACACTAAACACAGTCTCTGACAAGACGCTAGCCGCAGGACAAGCAAGCACCTCCAGGGCATACAGCGCGAGTTCAGGCCACGTGTCCAGCTTCGACACCCAGTAGTTGTAGGGGGCAGAGGCGTCACCGAGGACGTTCGTGCGATCGGCTACGTACTCCCTCACCATCCTTTTACAGTGCTCCCGCTAACTCAGCCTTGACTGGGGACTGGTGACACAGTCTTGCTGGGGAGCCATAAAGCTGGCAAAGGCCTTGGATAATGTTCCCCTGCCTGCGCTGTACATGCTGCCTGATCTCTGCGCCTCCCCTGCTACCTGGGCCGCGGAAATGCGCCTTCGGCCACTAGCGCTGTCGGATGGGAAGTTTACCATCAGTTTGTCCACCAGCGCCCTGTGGTATAGCATCATTCTCGAACCCCTTTCCTCTTCGGGAATGAGAGTGGAAAGGCTCTCCTTATACAGTGGGTCGAGCAGTGTGTACACCCAGTAATCCGTAGTGGCCAGAATGCGTGTAACGCGAGGGTCACGAGAAAGGCATCCTAACATGAAGTCAGCCATGTGTGCCAGGGTACCTGTACACAACACATGGCTGTCCTCACTAGGAAGATCACTTTCAGGATCCTCCTCCTCCTCCTCCTCTGGCCATACACGCTGAAAGGATGACAGGCAAGGAGCATCTGTACCCTCTGCAGTGGGCCAAGCTGTCTCTTCCCCCTCCTCCTCCTGAGGCTCCTCCCCCTCCTCCTCAACGCGCTGAGATATAGACAGGAGGGTGCTCTGACTATCCAGCAACATACTGTCTTCCCCTGCCTCCGTTTCCGATTGCAAAGCGTCTGCCTTTATGCTTTGCAGGGAACTTCTCAAGAGGCATAGCAGAGGAATGGTGACGCTAATGATTGCAGCATCGCCGCTCACCATCTGGGTAGACTCCTCAAAGTTTCCAAGGACCTGGCAGATGGCTGCCAACCAGGCCCACTCTTCTGTAAATAATTGAGGAGGCTGACTCCCACTACGCCGCCCATGTTGGAGTTGGTATTCCGCAATAGCTCTACGCTGCTCATAGAGCCTGGCCAACATGTGGAGCGTAGAGTTCCACCGTGTGGGCACGTCGCACAGCAACCGGTGCACTGGCTGATGAAACCGATGTTGCAGGGTCCGCAGGGTGGCAGCGTCCGTCTTGGAGTTGCGGAAGTGTGCGCAGAGCTGGCGCACCTTTCCGAGCAGGTATGACAAGTGTGGGTAGCTTTTCAGAAAGCGCTGAACCACCAAATTAAAGACATGGGCCAGGCATGGCACGTGCGTAAGGCTGCCGAGCTGCAGAGCCGCCACCAGGTTACGGCCGTTGTCACACACGACCATGCCCGGTTGGAGGCTCAGCGGCGCAAGCCAGCGGTCGGTCCGCTCTGTCAGACCCTGCAGCAGTTCGTGGGCCGTGTGCCTCTTATCTCCTAAGCTGAGTAGTTTCAGCACGGCCTGCTGACGCTTGCCCACCGCTGTGCTGCCATGCCGCGCGACATCGACTGCTGGTGACGTGCTGCTGCTGCTGACACATCTTGATTGCGAGACAGAGGTTGCGTAGGAGGAGGAGGAGGGTGGTTTAGTGGAGGAAGCATACACCGCCGCAGATACCACCATCGAGCTGGGGCACGCAATTCGGGGGGTGGGTAGGACGTGAGCGGTCCCAGGCACTGACTCTGTCCCAGCCTCCACTAAATTCACCCAATGTGCCGTCAGGGAGATGTAGTGGCCCTGCCCGCCTGTGCTTGTCCACGTGTCTGTTGTTAAGTGGACCTTGGCAGTAACCGCGTTGGTGAGGGCGCGTACAATGTTGCGGGAGACGTGGTCGTGCAGGCCTGGGACGGCACATCGGGAAAAGTAGTGGCGACTGGGAAGCGAGTAGCGCGGGGCCGCCGCCGCCATCATGCTTTTGAAAGCCTCCGTTTCCAAAAGCCTATACGGCAGCATCTCCAGGCTGATCAATTTGGCAATGTGCACGTTTAACGCTTTAGCGTGCGGGTGCGTGGCTGCGTACTTGCGCTCGCGCTCAAACAGTGGCGCTAGCGACATCTGGACGCTGCGCTGAGAGACATTGCTGGATGGGGCCGAGGACAGCGGAGGTGAGGGTGTGGGTGCAAGCCAGGAGACAGTAGTGCCTGTGTCCTCAGAGGGGGGTTGGATCTCAGTGGCAGGTTGGGGCACAGGGGGAGAGGTAGTGGTGCAAACCGGAGGCGGTGAACGGCCTTCGTCCCACCTTGTGGGGTGCTTGGCCATCCTATGCCTGCGCATGCTGGTGGTGGTGCCTCCCCAGCTGATCTTGGCGCGACAAAGGTTGCACACCACTGTTCGTCGGTCGTCAGGCGTCTCTGTGAAAAACTGCCACACCGTAGAGCACCTTGACCTGTGCAGGGTGGCATGGCGCGAGGGGGCGCTTTGGGAAGCAGTTGGTGGATTATTCGGTCTGGCCCTGCCTCTACCCCTGGCCACCGCACTGGCTCGGCCTGTGCCCACACCCTCACTTGGCCCTCTGCGTCCTCGCCCGCGTCCACGTCCTCTAGGCCTACCCCTACCCCTCAGCATGCTGTATTACCAGTAGTGCAGAAACAGAACGCTGTAATTAAATGTGCAGCTTATTGGCCTGTGGTTGGAGGCTGACTTCGCTTACGGAACGCCAGGAAATAATTTTGCGCAAGCCTGCTGTAACACTTAGCTGGCTGCGTATGAATTTGGAGAACTACTACACCCAGCACAGACCCAGAACACTGAGGACAGTCACAGGCAGCCCAGATAGATTTTTTTCCCCAAATTTTTTTGCAAAGACCCACTGCCTATATTCAATCAATATGTCTTCTGTCCCTGCCTAGGTGCTTCTGGCCCTGGAGTATTACTGCAGGGCGCAATGCTCTGCACGGCCGATATACCAAAAAAAAAATGTGCAACACTGCAAAAAGCAGCCTCCACAGTACTGCACACGGTCAGATGTGGCCCTAAGAAGGACCGTTGGGGTTCTTGAAGCCTAAAATACTCCTAACACTCTCCCTATAGCAGCTCCAACAAGATAGCACTTTCCCTCCTCTATGTCAGAACGCATCTATGGCGAGCTGCGGGAGGGGACGATTTTAATACTCGGGTGTCACCTGATCTCGCCAGCCACTCACTGCAGGGGGGTGGTATAGGGCTTGAACGTCGCAGGGGGAAGTTGTAATGCCTTCCCTGTCTTTCAATTGGCCAGAAAAGCGCGCTAACGTCTCAGAGAGGAAACTGAAAGTAACCCGAACATTGCGTGGTGCTCGTTACTCGTAACGAGCATCTCGAACACGCTAATACTCGAACGAGTATCAAGCTCGGACGAGTACGTTCGCTGATCTCTAATCAGGGGCAGTGCTGCTGCTGCTGTAGGGAAAGTGTTAGTGTAGGAACCTGTGTACAAGAACCCCAACGGTCCTTCTTAGGGCCGCATAGGACCGTCTGCATTACTCTTGTGGCTGCTGGTAGCAGTTTTGCAATTTTTTTTTTTTATATATATATATGGGGCGTTAGCCCCATTACAGCTATAGCGTTCTCAGGCTGCAGTCTGTACTACATAGTATAGGGACAGCGTTGCTGAGATAGGGAGAGTGGTAGTGTAGCATCCTGTGTACAAGAACCCCAACGGTCCTTCTTACGGCTACCTGTGACCGTGTGCATTTTACAGGTTGTCTGATGGGAGTTGTAGTCCATCACTATTGCACTTAGGCCTGTTTGCGGCCTTCCTGACTATTTTTTTTTTTTCTGCCTGGAGTTTGCCTTACTATACCGCTCTCAGCGACAAAGTCTACACACATAATTCCAAGATTACTTACACTGGCCTGTGTCTGCAGTGAATTAGAGACGCACAGCGTACGGCCACAGCGACTGATAGAGGGAAAGTGATATACACACTATATAGCCTGTATTCTTTGACCCCAAAAAAACCCCAACAAGCTCCTACTTAGGGCTACCGCTGCGCGTCTGCATTTTACTGGGTGCCTGGTGGTAGTTCTGGTGCATCACTATTGCATTGCTTCCATTTTTTTCTGCCTGGAGTTAGCGTTACGATTCCGCTCCCTGCCTGAAAGGGTACGCATATGATTCCATAATTATTTACAGCGGTCTGTGTCTGCTCTATTCGTAATCCACCATGCTGAGGGGTAGGGGTAGGGGTAGAGGATGTGGACGTGGGCGAGGATGCAGAGTTCCAAGTGAGGGTGTGGGCACAGGCCAAGTTCCTGGTCCAGGTGTATCCCAGCCGGCTGCTGCGGTATTAGGAGAGAGGCAAGTTTCTGGGGTCCCCAGCTACATATCATAATTTGTGGGTCCACGTGGTAGACCTTTATTGCAAACAGAGCAGTGTGAGCAGGTCCTGCATGGAAGGCAGAAAATGCATCCAGCAATGTATCGACCACCCAGTCTTCTAGGCCGTCCACTGCTGAAACTCTGAATCCTCTGGCTGCTGCTCCTCCTTCCTCACAGCCTATACTGATGCTACAAAAATGGTACTGGGGTCTGCATAAGCTTCTGCTACATAAATGTTACAGGGGTCTGCGTATACTGCTGCTAGAGAAATGTTACTGGGGTCTGCCTATACTATGGGTGCATTAAGTCTTCCCATCGCGGTGTTTTACCTATGTGGCACAAATAATACAGTGACTGACTAGGCCCGAATTGCTGGCCGAGGCCAAGTTGCTTGGCGGGGCGAAACTCTCCCATGGCTGGGCACTCCGATTTCTTCCTGTGTAATACCATCTTTGTGCACTTACAGCATAGGCTAGGCCAAGGAACTCAAAGACTGCCCCTTCCAGTGTTGAGCTATCTAAGTTGCGACACATGGATTTCTTGTTGCTATGTAACTCAGGGCACCTTAGGTCACAATTGTGGAGGCTTGGAACCGAGCCTGACCCTGGGCCCGCTAAAGTGCTTCCCATACAGACTATAGCGGGTCCTGGTCATGGTGTCTTGGCCTTGTAATGCCACCTCCTCCTCCTGCTTGGGGTCAGGGGATCAGCACTGGGCATCATGTATTTTCTCCTGTGTTACCACAGTTATCAGAGAAACTTGTTTGGGCCAAAGGAGAGGAGCGTAACTGCATTAACGTTACAGGGGCCTGCCTATACTTCAACTGCAGAAATGTTACAGGGGTCTGCCAATACTGCTGCTACATAAATGTTTCTGGGGTCTGTGTATACTTCTGCAACTAAAATGTTAGTGGGGTCTGTCTATACTGTTACTACGAAAATGTTACTAACACTGGGCTCTGCCTATATTGCCATTACGAAAATGTTACTAGGGTCTGCCTATACTGCTGCTACTGAAATTTTACTAATACTGGACTCTGCCTATATTGCTGCTACTGAAATGTTACTGGGGTCAGTCTATACTGTTACTACTGAAATGTTTCTAATACTGGGCTCTGCCTATACTGCTGAAACTGAAATGTTACTGGGGTCTGACTATACTGTAACTCAGGAGAAGAGGCAGTGGTGTGTCCCGCAGGCAGTGCTTGTGCTTGGTTGGAGGTAGTGTGGTGCTTATCTAAAGTGTGCCTTGCTAATGATGGTTTGTCCGGAGTTTGTCCGGAGCTACACAATGCTACAACATCAGCATCGAGGGGCATTTTCTGCTCAGCCATCGTGGTAACTTCACGGAAAACCTTGGTGCCCTCAGCCATGAGCAAGGTGAAAGTCATGGAGGCAGAGTATCAGGGTAGACGGGGTGCATATATCAGGGCCAGCTATTATTGGGGCATCAAACTGGATTGCCAAAGATTGAACAACACTCCGTGACAAGCTATCAGCCTAACTATTTCCCTTTACCGCTACTACTTGCACACAATGTGACACAAGAACACTAGACCCTTTGTACGGACACGGTGACCTTTACATAACACTTTCATGCAAAATAACTTCACAAAGCCACCGGCCGCTCCTTTCGTTTGGGCCCCATTGTGCATACGGACACAAGATCAGGGCCACAATGGGTATATCTCTGAACACGGGACATACAGGGGGTCTCCATTTTGGGGTGTCAATCTCCATCTTCATGTGCAATATAGAAAAAAAATCCCATCATTAAAATTAAAATGACATATTTGCAAAAATATGAAATTTAATTTCTTCCCCTCCAAATTGCATTAATTCTTGAAAAAACTGTGGGGTAAAAATCCTCCTGACCCCCTCAGTGAATACATTAAGGGGTGTAGTTTATAAAATGGGGTCATTTGTGGGGGGATCTATCATTTTGACACCCATAAGACTTTGCAATCTTGGCTTGGTGCAGGAAAAAAAAGTGTTCCTCAAAATGTTAAAAATCAATGTTAAATTTGTACATCTCCTAAATGGTTAAAAAAAAATGAAGTTTTTCTAATGTGCGTCCAGAATAAAGTAAACAGATGGAAATATATATCTTATCAAAGATTTGTACAGTATGTTTGCACATGTTTGAGATATTGCGGCTGAAAATAAATTAAGTTTTTTAAATTCTTTTCTCAATTTTGACGCTTTTAATAAATATACACTAATTTTATCAGACTATTTTCACCTCCTAAATGAAGTACAACATGTGGCAAAAAAACAATATCAGAATCACTTGGATATGCAGAGCCTTTAGGCCTCATGTCCACGGGGAAAAGAAGAATTAAAATCCGCAGCGGATCACCTGCACGCGGATCCGCACTCCGTAGGGATGCATTGACCACCCGTGGGTAGATAAATACCCGCAGATGGTCAATAAAAGTGAATTAAAAAAAATGTGGAGCATCAAAAAAAATGGACATGCTCCATTTAGGTGCGGGTCTCCCGCGGGGACGGCTCCCGCAGGCTTCTATTGAAGCCTATGGAAGCCGTCCGGATCCGCGGGAGACCTAAAATAAGAATAACTTACCCGTAGCGGACCGGGCAGATCTCCTCTTCTTTGCGGCCGGATCTTCTTTCTTCGGCCCGGCGGATGTGCCCGGCGCGTGGCACGCCTATAGCAGTTTGTCTCCTCACCAACCATATGTATCAGTGTTATGTTGGATGGTCTATATTGCATCTATTACTTCTAGTTCTAGCTGTTTGTCATCCCTTTGATGACTGTCAGGATCCAACAGCCCCCCCAGGATCCAACAGCGCCCCACCCATCCTTCCCCTCTGAAGGTAATATAGCGCTCACTAGCTCCACAAGACTAGATTGGAGCGGCTCCTCTCTTCAGTAGCTCCACTCACTTACAGAACGGAAGCAGCTGGTGGCATCACCAGCTTGTTCACACTCAGGAGGCTCTATTCCCTGCAATTGGCTTAGTTCCGTGGGTTTGCATAGTTATTGCCTAATACATCTCTAAACATCTATAGGCAACACACTGTTCCTGCTTTTTTTCACTCCTACTTTAATAGATAAAGATATCTTATTTGGACAATTGGTATGTTTCTCCGAAGGTTTGTTCAGTTAGTGTTTGTTACAGTATTGTGATGGAACCTGTACGTTTGCTAAAAAAAAAAAAGGAATTAAATACTCAAATCTAATCTAATGTAATGTCTTTTTCGACCAATAAGACGAATTGAACACAGCAAGTGTGTGTGTGAGAGAGAGGGGGTGGCTGAGTAAGTGGGTGAGCAGGCGGGCGGCTGTGTGAGGAGCAGAGTGTTTAGGAAAGTTTCAGAAGGAGGACCAGCACATTGGATAACTTTTTCGTAGAAAAATCAGCTTTTATTTTCCCAGTATGTAAGCATGAAAAGGAGTGCGACGTTTCAACCTCACATACCAGCTCTTTATCAGCCACACACACACACACACATATATATATATACACACACGTTCATATACACACACTCATACACATATACACACACTCATACACACACACACTCATACACACACACACTCACACACACACACACACACACACTCATATACATACACACACACACACATTCATACACACACACACACTCATATACACACACACACATTCATACACACACAACACACACATACATACACACACACACACTCATACATACACACACACACTCACACACACACACACACACACTCATATACATACACACACACACACATTCATACACACACACATACACACACACATTCATACACACACACACACTCATATACATACACACACACACACATTCATACACACACACATACACACACACATTCATACACACACACACACTCATATACATACACACACACACACATTCATACACACACACATACACACACACATTCATACACACACACACACTCATATACACACACACACACACACATTCATACACACACAACACACACATACATACACACACACACTCATACATACACACACACACACATTCATACACACACACACATTCATACACACACACATTCATTTTCACACACACACACATTCATTCACACACACACACATTCATACACACACACACATTCATTCACACACACACACACACACACATTCATACACACACACACACATTCATACACACACACACACATTCATACACACACACTCATTCATTCACACACACACACACACACATTCATACACACACACACACATTCATACACACACACACATTCATTCACACACACACACACTCATTCTCACACACATTCATATACACACGCACACACATTCATACACACACACATTCATAAGTTTCACCTCCCCTCATGGATCGGATCCATGAGGGAAGGTGAAGATACTCACCCCACTTCGTATCCATAAGGGGAGATGAAATTACGTACCTAAGGTCCCCGGATTTGTCCCCTGATGGGATGTTGATCCGCGGACCTTACCCCGGCCATCAGCGAGAGGAGATGAAACATCTTCTCGGAGGCTTCCGCATTTGAATCCAGATCCGGTTATCCTCCATGGACCCTTCCGGCTTCTGTGCATGCGCCCGCCGGCCTCCACAAGTGGATTCTACATACGGCAGTGTGATCCCAGCGTTATTCAGACCACTACCTAGAATACATAATTTACAAGAAGCCCCGGGAACGCTTGCCTTCCTGCAGTTCCAAGAGCAGCTTGTTGAGAGTCTTCTGTGTGAGACTTCCGCACCATGGCAAGCATACGAAGCCTCACAGAGCGCCACTTTTTACACCCCATACCCGCCGCTGAGGTCAAGAAATACCCCCAAAAAAGCATGAGAGGAGGGCGGATACCTGATTTTCTTGCCCCATGTGCCCATCTCAACCAGCCTCTGTAATTACCCCGCCGTCGGACATAAAACGCAGTTTATATTATTACTTTTATCTAAGATTTAGGGAATGCTAAAAATTGGGGATGGCAGGGGGGAGGGGGGTTGTAGAGGGGGATTATTTTTAGAAAGTCAATTTTTTTTCCCGCACAAGTGGGCAATGGGGCCTGGAATTTATTCAGTTGTGCACTGAAATCCAACGAGTGTTCCCTCCATTATAGGCCGTACATCATGTGGATGGCGTGGGATCAGAAGCTGAGCTCACACCATCCGATAGCGGGCTTCCCACTGCTACAGCGGGGTACATAAGGATAGCGATCCCTACTATTAAACTCCTACATTCTGTTGAGATGTAAGCAAGTAGAGGATTCCCCGAGGGAGCGTGCTCCCTATGTTATGTCGTCTGGCCCTTGTAATCGTGGCTGGCCGATTAGTTGCCATGACAACAGGTGTCCCTGCTTGCCATTACCTATGATCACTACTGTAACTGATGAGGCATTGCGGTACAGAAGCCTCTTGTATAATCATGGCTGTTGTGGCCCCTATAGAGAGATATATAGATATTCAACTTTTCTGTGCATTTTCCTCTATTTCATATGGGGGGGGGGTTGTATTGCAGACGAATAGTTTTACATTCAGTAAATCCTGTGCCTCGCTGAGAACTGTCTGCGTCGTTTTAGTTTGGTTTTCTCGCTCCGCCATATTTTCTTTGGGCGACTTTCAGGAATCTTTTCCTCCGTTATTCTCATCCGTGACTTACAGCTCTGTTTGCGCCTGACGTACATGGTAACAACTAGCGAATGCTGTCTGAAAAAAAACATATCTTTCATCTGCTGTGTAGCGTGGTATCGGTAAAGCCGGCCAAGGGATCGCTCTCCTCGAGGCACAATTGCGCTTCGTGCCGCCGAGTGTATTGCGCCCACGCTCCTGGGAAGAAGCTTTCGCAGTCATGAAGAGCGATAGCCTCGAACGCCCCTTTAACAATATTGTTTAGGGCTATTGGACTGCTTTTTGCCTGTGACTCACCTTTTTTTTTTTTTTATAAGCTTTTTCTTTCAAAGAATTAGGACGGAGGATCCTGAAAAACTGCGCAATATTTTACACCGATTGAGTACACAGAAAAGATCCCCAAACACAGCGGCCTTTGGTTTATCAGGGAATGACACTTGGTGTAAAATCCACATTTTTAATAAATAATAAAACGTGATTTGAATTTGTTTTTTTGTTTTACCTTATTTATGTTTTCAGACTCCTGATTACCCACGCTGTAAAGCCGGCTGCACATGGCTGTGACAGGCTCTGCCATGGAATTCCGGGGCGGAGCCCGTCACGGCGGCCCCAAGAGACCCCAATACTTCCGGTTTCGGAGTCCCGCATGACGCCTCAGCGCGCATGGGCAATCGAGCGCGTGACGCCTGATTCTACGCGGATTGTATTTTTCTAGTGGACATGAGGCCTAAGGCCGCCTGCAGACGGCCGTGTCGCATCCAGCTGCTCGCAACGGGACCCGACCTGAGCGCCTGCAGAGAGCAGTGCGGAACTCGCCCGCTCCCGCAGCTCTGACTCGTGCCAGCAGACGGCGCATGCGCAGAGCCGGCAGCCAGCGAGTGACGTTTATGTCCAGGGCTCTGCGAGCCCCGCACAGAATTAGAGCATGGCGCGGTTTGTTTTCTGCGCGTGATTTCGCGTAGACAAACCACGGCCTTCTGCATAGGATTGCGTATTAAAATGCAATCCTATGCAGGCGTGTACAGCCGGAAATGTACGGTGCTGCGTCTGGCATAGACTGAAGTGGCAGCAGTGCGCACTCGTCATCAGCTGCGTGCGTGTATGTACGTGCGTGCGTGTATGTACGTGCGTTCGTGCGTGTATATATGTATGTACGTACGTGCGTGTATGTATGTATGTACGTACGTGCGTGTGTGTATGTATGTACGTACGTGCGTGTGTGTATGTATGTACGTGCGTGTATGTATGTACCTACGTGCGTGTATGTACCTACGTGCGTGTATGTATGTACCTACGTGCGTGTATGTATGTACCTACGTGCGTGTATGTACCTACGTGCGTGTATGTATGTACCTACGTGCGTGTATGTACCTACGTGCGTGTATGTATGTACCTACGTGCGTGTATGTATGTATGTGCGTGTATGTATGTACGTATGTACATGTATGTACGTACGTGCGTTTATGTATGTACGTCCGTGCATGTACGTACTCCCGTGTATGTATGTACGTGTACGTACGTACGTACGTGTATGTATGTACGTACGCGTGTGTATGTACGTACGCGTGTGTACACGTACGTCGAATTTGGACAATAATTTGCTGTGTTAAAACTTCATCTTATAGGCCGGATAACAGATTACATAAAATTTTTGAATTTTTATTTGGCATTTTTGGATACACTAATAGCTTTTATTTATTTTCTTGCAAACGTACAGGTGCCATCACAATACTGTACCAAATTAGCACACAGCTAACAAAGCTTCGGAAAAACATACCAATTGTCCAAATGAGATGTCTGGATCTATTAAAGTTGTGGTGAAGAAAAGCAGGGACAGTATGTAGCTTATAGCGGTTTAGAGATTTATTAGAGACCTCCTGTGTGATCATTGTCCGGGTCTCCTGGACTCGTGGTTAGTGTAGGGAATAGCGGTATAACCAGGAGCTTAGAAGTTCGCCCGCTAGCTTCACGTTTTGTCTAAAATGTCAAGTAATACCTGTTCTTTATAATCAGCCTATCTGTTAGTAGTGGTTGCATTTTTGGCTTCTGTATGCAGTGTTTTCTATCTCTGTGTATTCTGTTCCGTCTCTGTTATATGCCATGCGTGTGTCCTGTTCTGTGGCTCCTAGGATCAGCTATGGCCCAGTTCCGAAGACCGCTGGGCCGCCCTCTTATTTGGGCGATGTCTACGCTTAGGTTGGGCCACTGTCGACCCCCCCCCCCCCCTTTTAGCACAGGGTCAGTGGCATGGATTCCATGTGAATTTCCTGTGTGCATGTATACTACTAGACTACTAGTCCTTTGGTCACGATGGTATTGGCAGTCTGCTAAATCTGCCCACACGATCATAACAGTCTGTTCAGAAAGCCACATAGTACTGATTACATTTTGGGCCCCATTTGTGCATACTAACATAACATTAGGGCCACAATGGGTACATTTCTGAAAACAATACAAACAGGGGTATCCATTTTGGGGTGTCAGTGCACATGAAAATGATTTTGGGGGGAAAAAATTTTAGAATAGCACATTAGCCGAACACTTTTTTTTTTTTTTAATCTAAATTGCATTAATTCCTGAAAAAGTGGGATCTAAATACTCCTGACACCCCACAGTGAACACATTAAGGGGTGTACTTTGTAAAATAGGGTCATTTTAGGGGGTATGTATTCTGACACCCACGAGCCTTTGCAATCTTGGCTCGGTGGAGAAAAAAGGGTTTATCAAAATGAGGAAAAGTAAGATTCAACTTGAATGTCTCCTAAATGGTTCCAAACAAAGGATGTTTTTGCAAATGTGCGTCTAGAATAAAGTGAACAGATGGAAATATATGTTGGCAAAGATTTGTAGAGTATGCTTGCACATATGAGATATAACATTTGCAAATGTTAAAAAATTACAAGTTATTCAAAATGTTGTCAATATTCTTAATTTTAATTAATATACACAACTTCTAACTGCCCATTGTTACCACTTAAACGAAGTACAACAAGGCACAGAAAAAACAATGTAAGAATCACTTCGATTTGCAAACATGCCCATCTTGAAAGCGTCCTACTGAGCCAACATCGAGGACCGTCAGTCTCTCTGCTGCTTCAACAATGATTGTGAGCAAACGCAGTGCGGTAATCTGGAAATAACTTATCAGCTCACCTGTAAAGAAGAAGGAAAAAAGTTTGCTTTATTCTGGTGGTTTGCGTACTTTGTGGCTAATAAATCTCTAAACCGCTATAAGCTACATACTGTCCCTGCTTTTCTTCACCACAACTTTAATAGATCCAGACATCTCATTTGGACAATTGGTATGTATTTCCGAAGCTTTGTTAGCTGTGTGCTAATTTGGTACAGTATTGTGATGGCACCTGTACGTTTGCAAGAAAATAAATAAAAGCTATTAGTGTATCCAAAAATGCCAAATAAAAATTCAAAAATTTTATGTAATCTGTTATCCGGCCTATAAGATGAAGTTTTAACACAGCAAATTATTGTCCAAATTCGACGTACATGTACACACGCGTACGTACGTACACACATACGTACATACACACACGTACACGCACGTACGTACACACACGCACGTACGTACACGCACGTACGTACATACATACACGCACATACGTACATACATACATACACGCACGTACGTACATACATACATACACATACATACGTACATACATGTACATACGTACGTACATACACGTACGTGTACGTACATACACACACAGTAATATATATATATATATGAACATATGAGCAGATGCTAGTGAAAACATGTAAACATGCACATATGAGCAGATGCAAGCGTAAACCTGCAAATATGCACATATGAGCAGATGCAAGCAAAAACCTGCAACTAGGCGCAAAATGTGCACATATGAGCAGATGCACGCAATGAACATTTTGGCAGATGCAGCAGCTTACCTCGACGAGTTATGTCAGCTGGTGTCCGAGCGAAGCGAAATTCTTCTCAAAACGCGTCCAAACGTCAGGATCCCCTCCACACGTAAGTTTGCAAAAAGGCGCACAAATCTCGGGTGGCCGCGTCTCCACACGTAGCGCACAAATCTGCAAAAAAAAGTCAGGTTGCGTCCCGCAAATCTCAGGTGACGTACTCACCACACGTAGCGCACGAATCTCGGGTGGCCGCGTCTCCACACATAGCGCACGAATCTGCAAAAAAATGTCAGGTGGCGTGGCGCAAATCTCAGGTGACATACTCACCACACGTAGCGCACGAATCTCGGGTGGCCGCGTCTCCACATGTAGCGCACGAATCTCAGGTGGCCGCGTCTCCACACGTAGCGCACGAATCTCGGGTGGCCGCGTATCTACACGTAGCGCACGAATCTGCAAAAAAAAGTCAGGTGGCGTGGCGCAAATCTCAGATGACATACTCACCACACGTAGCGCACGAATCTCGGGTGGCCGCGTCTCCACACGTAGCGCACGAATCTCAGGTGGCCGCGTCTCCACACGTAGCGCACGAATCTCAGGTGGCTGCGTCTCCACATGTAGCGCACAGCGCACAAATCTCAGGTGGATACTCACCACACGTAGCGCACAGCGCACTAATCTCAGGTGGCGTCTCCACATGTAGCGCACAGCACACAAATCTCAGGTGGCCGCGTCTCCACAATTAGCGCACAGCGCACAAATCTCAGGTGGCCGCATCTCCACACGTAGCGCACAGCACACAAATCTCAGGTGGCCGCGTCTCCACAATTAGCGCACAGCGCACAAATCTCAGGTGGCCGCATCTCCACACATAGCGCACAGCGCACAAATCTCAGGTGACCGCGTCTCCACACGTAGCGCACAGCACACAAATCTCAGGTGGCCGCGTCTCCACACGTAGCGCACAGCGCACAAATCTCAGGTGGCCGCGTCTCCACACGTAGCGCACAGCGCACAAATCTCAGGTGACCGCGTCTCCACACGTAGCGCACAGCGCACTGGCTGCTGGGAGATCCTACCACCAGCCAATACATTCTAGCCAGCAGATCAGTGAAGTGGCTAGAGTGGAGCTACTGAAGAGATGAGCCGCTCCAATCTAGTCTTGTGGAGCTAGTGAGCTCCATATTACCTTCAGAGGGGAAGGATGGGTGGGGGGCTCATTTGTTGGCTGATGGTGTCCTTTACACGGGCTAAACACGAACGGCTCCTTGTCGTCTCTCCGTGTAAACCACAACCATAGCTGCGGATTTGGACAGCAGATCACTGCAGCCGATACACAACCGTAGCTGCGGATTTGGACAGCAGCTCCCCGCAGCCGATCCACAACCATAGCTGCGGATTTGGACAGCAGATCACTGCAGCCAATCCACAACCATAGCTGCGGATTTGGACAGCAGATCACTGCAGCCGATCCACAACCATAGCTGCGGATTTGGACAGCAGATCACTGCAGCCGATCCACAACCATAGCTGCGGATTTGGACAGCAGCTCACTGCAGCCAATCCACAACCATAGCTGCGGATTTGGACAGCAGATCACTGCAGCCGATCCACAACCATAGCTGCGGATTTGGACAGCAGCTCCCCGCAGCCGATCCACAACCATAGCTGCGGATTTGGACAGCACATCACTGCAGCCGATCCACAACCGTAGCTGCGGATTTGGACAGCAGCTCCCCGCAGCCGATCCACAACCATAGCTGCGGATTTGGACAGCAGATCACTGCAGCCAATCCACAACCATAGCTGCGGATTTGGACAGCAGATCACTGCAGCCGATCCACAACCATAGCTGCGGATTTGGACAGCAGATCACTGCAGCCGATCCACAACCATAGCTGCGGATTTGGACAGCAGATCACTGCAGCCGATCCACAACCGTAGCTGCGGATTTGGACAGCAGCTCCCCGCAGCCGATCCACAACCATAGCTGCGGATTTGGACAGCAGATCACTGCAGCCGATACACAACCGTAGCTGCGGATTTGGACAGCAGCTCCCCGCAGCTGATCCACAACCATAGCTGCGGATTTGGACAGCAGATCACTGCAGCCAATCCACAACCATAGCTGCGGATTTGGACAGCAGATCACTGCAGCCGATCCACAACCATAGCTGCGGATTTGGACAGCAGATCACTGCAGCCGATCCACAACCATAGCTGCGGATTTGGACAGCAGCTCCCCGCAGCCGATCCACAACTATAGCTGCGGATTTGGACAGCAGATCACTGCAGCCGATCCACAACCGTAGCTGCGGATTTGGACAGCAGATCACCGCAGCCGATCCACAACCGTAGCTAGGATTTGGCAAACAAAAAACTGTGTACTGCGCATGACCGCCTGTTTATGCGCAGTACACCTTTTTTTGTTTGTATTTTCCGCACCATCACTTAGATATGACTCGGGTACCCGCAGCCCATGCACAATATAGTTGTGTATGGGCTGCGGGTATATCCACGACTATAGAGCACAATGGGCTCGAGGTCGTGGATATCCACGGTAAAATATAACATGCTGTGTTCTGTTTTCTGCGAGTGGATTAGGTAATTCCGACTTGCTAATTGGGGGGAATTGTGATTGATCCATGGATTACCGCTGATCAAGCGCATGCAGAACCCGTAATTCCTATCCGGCCGTGTGAGACCGGCCCAATGTTAGATCCCTACTTTTTTATCACGTGACTAGGGACCGCTCATCAAGGCCACCAATCACTGCTCCAAGCACTCCGCGACCGTTGGTCGCCGACAGCAGGGAGGTTTAAAATTTCCTGGGCTCCTGCGAATGTGTCCGGCATTTTGCCGGCGGGCACATGCGCAGAAGCCGGAAAGGTCCATGGAGGATAACCGCATCTGGATTCAAATGCGGAAGCCTCCGAGAAGATGTTTTATCTCCTCTCGCTGATCGCCGGGGTAAGGTCCGCGGATCAAATGCAAATCACAATAACAAAGTATATAATAAAACAAATGAACTGTTGTGATGAGTCTATGGATGAACCTCGCCTTGTTTCTCAGTGGTAACGGGTCTAAATCATATTCCACATTATTTGAAAGATGCAAAATTGGCCAATCGTTACATTTCGTATTATTCAGTTTGCATAATTTAATTCTTAATCCCTTAATGACCAGCCCATAGTGTTTTTACATCCTGCCCAAGTGGGCCTTAATCCCTGAGGACGCAAAAACTTGTGTCTGGACGTGACAGCTTCATGCTGTCGGTGCCCGCAGGTAGCTCCTCTGGGTAATATGTAAATGAGGGAGCTGGCATGAATCCTCCTTAGAGAGAGCAACTACAAACTGAGTAAGGAGACGCACCTGGCCATGCACGCTCCTCTGGGTAATATGCAAATAAGGGAGCTTGTATGAATCCTCCTTAGGGAGAGCAAATACAAACTGAGTAAGTAGATGCACCTGGCCATGCACGCTCCTCTGGGTAATATGCAAATGAGGGAGCTGGCATGAATCCTCCTTAGGGAGAGCAACTACAAACTGAGTAAGTAGATGCACCTGGCCATACACGCTCCTCTGGGTAATATGCAAATGAGGGAGCTGGCATGAATCCTCCTTAGGGAGAGCAACTACAAACTGAGTAAGTAGATGCACCTGGCCATACACGCTCCTCTGGGTAATATGCAAATGAGGGAGCTGGCATGAATCCTCCTTAGGGAGAGCAACTACAAACTGAGTAAGTAGACGCACCTGGCCATGCACGCTCCTCTGGGTAATATGCAAATAAGGGAGCTGGCATGAATCCTCCTTAGAGAGAGCAACTACAAACTGAGTAAGGAGACGCACCTGGCCATGCACGCTCCTCTGGGTAATATGCAAATAAGGGAGCTTGTATGAATCCTCCTTAGGGAGAGCAAATACAAACTGAGTAAGTAGATGCACCTGGCCATGCACGCTCCTCTGGGTAATATGCAAATGAGGGAGCTGGCATGAATCCTCCTTAGGGAGAGAAACTACAAACTGAGTAAGTAGATGCACCTGGCCATACACGCTCCTCTGGGTAATATGCAAATAAGGGAGCTGGCATGAATCCTCCTTAGGGAGAGCAACTACAAACTGAGTAAGTAGATGCACCTGGCCATACACGCTCCTCTGGGTAATATGCAAATGAGGGAGCTGGCATGAATCCTCCTTAGGGAGAGCAAATACAAACTGAGTAAGTAGACGCACCTGGCCATGCACGCTCCTCTGGGTAATATGCAAATAAGGGAGCTGGCATGAATCCTCCTTAGGGAGAGCAAATACAAACTGAGTAAGTAGACGCACCTGGCCATGCACGCTCCTCTGGGTAATATGCAAATAAGGGAGCTGGCATGAATCCTCCTTAGGGAGAGCAAATACAAACTGAGTAAGTAGACGCACCTGGCCATGCACGCTACTCTGGGTAATATGCAAATAAGGGAGCTGGCATGAATCCTCCTTAGGGAGAGCAACTACAAACTGAGTAAGGAGACGCACCTGGCCATGCACGCTACTCTGGGTAATATGCAAATGAGGGAGCTGGCATGAATCCTTCTTAGGGAGAGCAACTACAAACTGAGTAAGGAGATGCACCTGGCCATGCACGCTCCTCTGGGTAATATGCAAATGAGGGAGCTGGCATGAATCCTCCTTTGGGAGAGCAACTACCAACTGAGTAAGGAGACGCACCTGGCCATACACGCTCCTCTGGGTAATATGCAAATAAGGGAGCTGGCATGAATCCTCCTTAGGGAGAGCAACTACAAACTGAGTAAGGAGACGCACCTGGCCATGCACGCTCCTCTGGTTAATATGCAAATAAGGGAGCTGGCATGAATGCTCCTTAGGGAGAGCAACTACAAACTGAGTAAGGAGACGCACCTGGCCATGCACGCTACTCTGGGTAATATGCAAATGAGGGAGCTGGCATGAATTCTTCTTAGGGAGAACAACTGCAAACTGAGTAAGTAGACGCACCTGGCCATGCACGCTCCTCTGGGTAATATGCAAATAAGGGAGCTGGCATGAATCCTCCTTAGAGACAGCAACTACAAACTGAGTAAGGAGACGCATCTGGCCATGCACGCTCCTCTGGGTAATATGCAAATAAGGGAGCTTGTATGAATCCTCCTTAGGGAGAGCAAATACAAACTGAGTAAGTAGATGCACCTGGCCATGCACGCTCCTCTGGGTAATATGCAAATGAGGGAGCTGGCATGAATCCTCCTTAGGGAGAGCAACTACAAACTGAGTAAGTAGATGCACCTGGCCATACACGCTCCTCTGGGTAATATGCAAATGAGGGAGCTGGCATGAATCCTCCTTAGGGAGAGCAACTACAAACTGAGTAAGTAGATGCACCTGGCCATACACGCTCCTCTGGGTAATATGCAAATGAGGGAGCTGGCATGAATCCTCCTTAGGGAGAGCAACTACAAACTGAGTAAGTAGACGCACCTGGCCATGCACGCTCCTCTGGGTAATATGCAAATAAGGGAGCTGGCATGAATCCTCCTTAGGGAGAGCAAATACAAACTGAGTAAGTAAACGCACCTGGCCATGCACGCTCCTCTGGGTAATATGCAAATAAGGGAGCTAGCATGAATCCTCCTTAGGGAGAGCACATACAAACTGAGTAAGTAGACGCACCTGGCCATGCACGCTACTCTGGGTAATATGCAAATGAGGGAGCTGGCATGAATCCTCCTCAGGAAGAGCAACTACAAACTGAGTAAGGAGACGCACCTGGCCATGCACGCTCCTCTGGGTAATATGCAAATAAGGGAGCTGGCATGAATCCTCCTTAGGGAGAGCAACTACAAACTGAGTAAGGAGACGCACCTGGCCATGCACGCTACTCTGGGTAATATGCAAATGAGGGAGCTGGCATGAATCCTTCTTAGGGAGAGCAACTACAAACTGAGTAAGGAGATGCACCTGGCCATGCACGCTCCTCTGGGTAATATGCAAATGAGGGAGCTGGCATGAATCCTCCTTTGGGAGAGCAACTACCAACTGAGTAAGGAGACGCACCTGGCCATACACGCTCCTCTGGGTAATATGCAAATAAGGGAGCTGGCATGAATCCTCCTTAGGGAGAGCAACTACAAACTGAGTAAGGAGACGCACCTGGCCATGCACGCTCCTCTGGTTAATATGCAAATAAGGGAGCTGGCATGAATCCTCCTTAGGGAGAGCAACTACAAACTGAGTAAGGAGACGCACCTGGCCATGCACGCTACTCTGGGTAATATGCAAATGAGGGAGCTGGCATGAATCCTTCTTAGGGAGAACAACTGCAAACTGAGTAAGTAGATGCACCTGGCCATGCACGCTCCTCTGGGTAATATGCAAATGAGGGAGCTGGCATGAATCCTCCTTTGGGAGAGCAACTACCAACTGAGTAAGGAGACGCACCTGGCCATACACGCTCCTCTGGGTAATATGCAAATGAGAGCGCTGGCATGAATCCTCCTTAGGGAGAGCAACTACAAACTGAGTAAGGAGACGCACCTGGCCATACACGCTCCTCTGGGTAATATGCAAATGAGGGAGCTGGCATGAATCCTCCTTAGGGAGAGCAACTACAAACTGAGTAAGGAGACGCACCTGGCCATGCACGCTCCTCTGGCTAATATGCAAAAGAGGGAGCTGGCATGAATCCTCCTTAAGGAGACTAACTACAAACTGAGTAAGGAAACGCACCTGGCCATGCACGCTCTTCTGGGTAATATGCAAATGAGGGCGCTGGCATGAATCCTCCTTAGGGAGAGCAACTACAAACTGAGTAAGTAGACGCACCTGGCCATGCACGCTCCTCTGGGTAATATGCAAATAAGGGAGCTGGCATGAATCCTCCTTAGGGAGAGCAAATACAAACTGAGTAAGTAAACGCACCTGGCCATGCACGCTCCTCTGGTTAATATGCAAATAAGGGAGCTGGCATGAATCCTCCTTAGGGAGAGCAACTACAAACTGAGTAAGGAGACGCACCTGGCCATGCACGCTACTCTGGGTAATATGCAAATGAGGGAGCTGGCATGAATCCTCCTTAGGGAGAGCAACTACAAACTGAGTAAGGAGACGCACCTGGCCATGCACGCTCCTCTGGCTAATATGCAAAAGAGGGAGCTGGCATGAATCCTCCTTAAGGAGACTAACTACAAACTGAGTAAGGAAACGCACCTGGCCATGCACGCTCTTCTGGGTAATATGCAAATGAGGGCGCTGGCATGAATCCTCCTTAGGGAGAGCAACTACAAACTGAGTAAGTAGACGCACCTGGCCATGCACGCTCCTCTGGGTAATATGCAAATAAGGGAGCTGGCATGAATCCTCCTTAGGGAGAGCAAATACAAACTGAGTAAGCAAACGCACCTGGCCATGCACGCTCCTCTGGTTAATATGCAAATAAGGGAGCTGGCATGAATCCTCCTTAGGGAGAGCAACTACAAACTGAGTAAGGAGACGCACCTGGCCATGCACGCTACTCTGGGTAATATGCAAATGAGGGAGCTGGCATGAATCCTTCTTAGGGAGAACAACTGCAAACTGAGTAAGTAGATGCACCTGGCCATGCACGCTCCTCTGGGTAATATGCAAATGAGGGAGCTGGCATGAATCCTCCTTTGGGAGAGCAACTACCAACTGAGTAAGGAGACGCACCTGGCCATACACGCTCCTCTGGGTAATATGCAAATGAGAGCGCTGGCATGAATCCTCCTTAGGGAGAGCAACTACAAACTGAGTAAGGAGACGCACCTGGCCATACACGCTCCTCTGGGTAATATGCAAATGAGGGAGCTGGCATGAATCCTCCTTAGGGAGAGCAACTACAAACTGAGTAAGGAGACGCACCTGGCCATGCACGCTCCTCTGGCTAATATGCAAAAGAGGGAGCTGGCATGAATCCTCCTTAAGGAGACTAACTACAAACTGAGTAAGGAAACGCACCTGGCCATGCACGCTCTTCTGGGTAATATGCAAATGAGGGCGCTGGCATGAATCCTCCTTAGGGAGAGCAACTACAAACTGAGTAAGGAGACGCACCTGGCCATACACGCTCCTCTGGGTAATATGCAAATGAGGGAGCTGGCATGAATCCTCCTTAGGGAGAGCAACTACAAACTGAGTAAGGAGACGCACCTGGCCATGCACGCTCCTCTGGCTAATATGCAAAAGAGGGAGCTGGCATGAATCCTCCTTAGGGAGAGCAACTACAAACTGAGTAAGTAAACGCACCTGGCCATGCACGCTCTTCTGGGTAATATGCAAATGAGGGAGCTGGCATGAATCCTCCTTAGGGAGAGCAACTACAAACTGAGTAAGGAGACGCACCTGGCCATGCACGCTCCTCTGGGTCATAGGTGTACATATAGGGGGTGCTGGGGTCGCGGTTGCCACCCGGCCCCTGAGCCCCCGGGGGCCCTCTTTCGCACGGACTGACCGCAGTTACTTTCATTAAAGGGGTTCTGTCATTACAATCTGTATTTTTTTTCTCCAGTAAATCTGCCCCGCTGGCACAACCTGTTGTAAATAACACATATAAAACGTTTTTTCAGAAGTAGTACTTACCTAGGCTCCATTTTTCACCTCCATGCTCTGTTTACATCTTCAGCCCCTCCTGCTAGGAGGTCAGCTCCCAGCACCCCTTGCTGTGCTGACTCACAAAGCTACTTCCGCCCATCCAGTGCAGTGAATAGTCCTGCCTGCAGTCTACCAAAATCTGCTAGTGTTTCTCCCTGTCTCTGTCTCTGAACACCCAGAGTTTCCCAAGGGCTTCCAGATCTTCCTTGCAATCTCACAGTAGCCACTCACTGTAGTCACTCTATATATAGAGTGACTACAGTGAGTGGCTACTGTGAGATTGCAAGGAAGATCTGGAAGTATGATATATGCATACTTATATGCAGAAGCTTGCATTTCCATTGGCTAATAGAAATATATTCTGCCTGACAACAGTGTTAGGGATACATTTCTATTGGCCGAGAGGCAGCAGAAGCTTGGATTTCCATTGGCTAATAGAAATGTATTCTGCCTGACAACAGTGTCAGGGATACATTTCTATTGGCAGAGAGTGTGCACGTGTAAAGTGCTACCAGGCGAGCGAGCGCGCGCCGCAGCCTCGCGCAAGCGCAGTCGTGTGCCGGGTGCCGGGTTCGCGCGTGCGCAGTCGCGCCGTTGTCTCACGCGGCTACCTTCATTCCGCGCTTCCTCACAAGACAATGTACGCACACGTCACTAGTGACGTATGCGTACATTGACCTGAAGGAAGTGAAAGGTAGGCAGTGTACGCTCTTTGACCGGACGTAGGAAAATCGGGTGCTGGAGGTCACGTGACTGAATTGACAAGCGGCTCCAGGAGAAGATTTGGGATAAGAAGAAAAGGTAAGCAGGCTGCCTGGGGAGCAATAGGTATGTATAAATTTTTTTGTTTTTAATGACAGAACCCCTTTAAGGTCTCTGCACTCGCCGGCAGCTTCTCCTGCACGCCGGCGCTTCCTCCCGGACCTCCGCTCAGACTCCTCCCCTCTGCAGGAGAAGCTGCCGGCCCACGCACATATGTTTCTTTTCAGCCCCACTTCTGTAGCCTTGAGTACTTCCAGCAACCTCATTGGTTGTTGGGGACACACCTTCCTTTAAGATGTGCCCGAGGATACAGTTACACAGAGCTGTGCACGAGAAGCAGGTGCTGACAGGGATACAGTTACACAGATCTGCCGTGTATTCACAGAGCTGACGAAGCAAGAGAAACAGTGAATACACCGCAGATCTGTGTAACTGTACTCCTGTCAGCACCTGCTTCTCGTGCACAGCTCTGTGTAACTGTATCCTCGGGCACATCTGAAAGGAAGGTGTGTCCCCAACAACCAATGAGGTTGCTGGAAGTACTCAAGGCTACTGAAGTGGGGCTGAAACTGCGGTCAGTGTGCGGGACCCTGTGTGACAGGGGTGGGGAGCACGAGGGGCACCCTGTATGATGGGGGGAGGAGCATGAGGGGGACCCTGTGTGATGGGGGGTGAACGAAGGGGACCCTGTGTGATGGGGGTGGGGAGCACGAGGGGCACCCTGTGTGATGGGGGGTGAACAAAGGGGACCCTGTGTGATGGGGCGGGGGAGAACGAGGGGCACCCTGTGTGATGGGGGGGAGAACGAGGGGGGCCCTGTGTGATGTGGGGGAGAACGAGGGTGATCCTGTGTGATGGGGGAAGAACAAGGGTGATCCTGTGTGATGGGGGGAGAATGAGGGGGATCATGTGTGATGGGGAGTGGGAGGTGGGGTACGAGAGGCGTTCTGTGTGATGGGGAGTGTGTGGGGGGAAAACAAGGGGCGTTCCGTGTAGTGGGGGGGTATAAGAGGCACTCCATGTGATGGGGAGTGGGGGGGGGCGACGACGACAAGGGGTGTTCCATGTGATGGGGAGTGTTTAGAATGTCAATGCGTATGGAGACAATGTATTGCGTATGGGTGGTTTATCACATGCAGCCCATACAAGTGTACAGGGCTCACGTTGCATGGTACACAAAGAAAGAGAGCATGCTGGGATTTATTTCTCTTGCATATCTACACGCAGTCCATTGACTTTCATTGACTCCGTTCATTGCGCACCACGTGTGTGTGCGCAACGCAGGCATAATAGGTGGTGAAAACCTGGCCGTGGACATGAGCCCCAAACATGTTATATAAAGTTAGCTTTATGTTGTCTCCAATGTATATGTGTGTGTGTGTGTATGTATATATATATTTTATTTTTTTTTTTCTTTCCTGAGGAAGCGAAGCATGCCTTGGGGCTTGTGTTCTGGATGTTTTAAAACTCTGCTAAAACCACTGATTACCAATGATCTATTGATGGGTAATTTAAAAAAAACAGTAATGGAGCTAAAAGTGATGTAGAAGTAGTAGCCGTGAAAAGGAGTGGGGGTTGGAGGGGTCTGTAGAGGACCCCAAGCTAAACTTATGCACCCGGCCCCATGAGCCTCTATCTACGCCCCTGCTCTGGGTAATATGCAAATAAGGGAGCTGGCATGAATCCTCCTTAGGGAGAGCAACTACAAACTGAGTAAGGAGACGCACCTGGCCATGCACGCTACTCTGGGTAATATGCAAATGAGGGAGCTGGCATGAATCCTCCTTAGGGAGAGCAACTGCAAACTGAGTAAGGAGACGCACCTGGTCATGCATGCTCCTCTGGGTAATATGCAAATGAGGGAGCTGGCATGAATCCTGCTTAGGGAGGGCAACTACAAACTGAGTAAGTAGACGCACCTGGCCATGCACACTCCTCTGGCTAATATGCAAATAAGGGAGCTGGCATGAATCCTCCTTAGGGAGAGCAAGTACAAATTGAGTAAGGAGACGCACCTGGCCATGCACGCTCCTCTGGGTAATATGCAAATGAAGGAGCTGGCATGAATCCTCCTTAGGGAGAGCACCTACAAACTGAGTAAGAAGACGCACCTGGCCATGCACGCTCCTCTGGGTAATATGCAAATAAGGGAGCTGGCTTGAATCCTCGTAAGGGAGAGCAACTACAAACTGAGTAAGGAGACGCACCTGGACATGCACGCTCCTCTGGGTAATATGCAAATGAGGGAGCTGGCATGAATCCTCCTCAGGGAGAGCAACTGCACGATTCGCGTCTAACACAAACTCACTGTTTTCACCGTCCTGTAGCTCGGCACCTGAGAGGTGCAGACCGTGTTTGAAAGAGCATTAAGCTTGCGCTCCCAGCCTAGAGCATGAATCCGAGCACGATTCGCGTCTAACACAAACTCACTGTTTTCGCCGTCCTGTAGCTCAGCAGCTGAAAGGTGCAGACCGTGTTTGAAAGAACATTAAGCTTGCGCTCCCAGCCTAGAGCATGAATCCGAGCACGATTCGCGTCTAACACAAACTCACTGTTTACACCGTCCTGTAGCTCGGCAGCTGAAAGGTGCAAACCGTGTTTGAAAGAGCATTAAGCTTGCGCTCCATACCTAGAGCATGATTCGGAGCACAATTCGCGTCTAACACAAACTCACTGTTTTCACCGTCCTGTAGCTCGGCAGCTGAAAGGTGCAGACCGTGTTTGAAAGAGCATTAAGCTTGCGCTCCCAGCCTAGAGCATGAATCCGATCACTATTCGCGTCTAACACAAACTCACTGTTTTCACCGTCCTGTAGCTCGGCAGCTCAAAGGTGCAGACCGTGTTTGAAAGTGCACTAAGCTTGCGCTCCCAGCCTAGAGCATGAATCCGATCATGTGTGATCCGAATAGTGATCGGATTCATGCTCTAGGCTGGGAGCGCAAGCTTAATGCTCTTTCAAGCACGGTCTGCACCTTTCAGCTGCCGAGCTACAGGACGGTGAAAACAGTGAGTTTGTGTTAGACGCGAATCGTGCTCGGATTCATGCTCTAGGCTGGGAGCGCAAGCTTAATGTTCTTTCAAACACGGTCTGCACCTTTCAGCTGCCGAGCTACAGGACGGTGAAAAAAGTGAGTTTGTGTTAGACGCGAATCGTGCTCGGATTCATGCTCTAAGCTGGGAGCGCAAGCTTAATGCTCTTTCAAACACGGTCTGCACCTTTCAGCTGCCGAGCTACAGGACGGTGAAAACAGTGAGTTTGTGTTAGACGCGAATCGTGCTCGGATTCATGCTCTAGGCTGGGAGCGCAAGCTTAATGCTCTTTCAAACACGTTCTGCACGTCTCAGGTGCCGAGCTACAGGACAGTGAAAACAGTGAGTTTGTGTTAGACGCGAATCGTGCTCGGATTCATGCTCTACGCTGGGAGCACAAGCTTAATGCTCTTTCAAACACGGTCTGCACCTCTCAGGTGCCGAGCTACAGGACGGTGAAAACAGTGAGTTTGTGATAGACGCGAATCGTGCTCGGATTCATGCTCTACGCTGGGAGCGCAAGCTTAATGCTCTTTCAAACACGGTCTGCACCTTTCAGCTGCCGAGCTACAGGACGGTGAAAACAGTGAGTTTGTGTTAGACGCGAATCGTGCTCGGATTCATGCTCTAAGCTGGGAGCGCAAGCTTAATGTTCTTTCAAATACGGTCTGCACATTTCAGCTGCCGAGCTACAGGATGGTGAAAACAGGGAGTTTGTGTTAGACGCGAATCGTGCTCGGATTCATGCTCTAGGCTGGGAGCGCAAGCTTAATGCTCTTTCAAACACGGTCTGCACCTTTCAGCTGCCGAGCTACAGGACGGTGAAAACAGTGAGTTTGTGTTAGACGCGAATCGTGCTCGGATTCATGCTCTAGGCTGGGAGCGCAAGCTTAATGTTCTTTCAAACACGGTCTGCACGTCTCAGGTGCCGAGCTACAGGATGGTGAAAACAGTGAGTTTGTGTTAGACGCGAATCGTGCTCGGATTCATGCTCTAGGCTGGGAGCGCAAGCTTAATGCTCTTTCAAACACGGTCTGCACCTTTCAGCTGCCGAGCTACAGGACGGTGAAAACAGTGAGTTTGTGTTAGACGCGAATCGTGCTCGGATTCATGCTCTAGGCTGGGAGCGCAAGCTTAATGCTCTTTCAAACACGTTCTGCACGTCTCAGGTGCCGAGCTACAGGACAGTGAAAACAGTGAGTTTGTGTTAGACGCGAATCGTGCTCGGATTCATGCTCTACGCTGGGAGCACAAGCTTAATGCTCTTTCAAACACGGTCTGCACCTCTCAGGTGCCGAGCTACAGGACGGTGAAAACAGTGAGTTTGTGTTAGATGCGAATCGTGCTCGGATTCATGCTCTAGGCTGGGAGCGCAAGCTTAATGCTATTTCAAACACGGTCTGCACCTCTCAGGTGCCGAGCTACAGGACGGTGAAAACAGTGAGATTGTGTTAGACGCGAATCGTGCTCGGATTCATGCTCTAGGCTGGAAACGCAAGCTTAATACTCTTTCAAACACGGTCTGCACCTCTCAGGTGCCGAGCTACAGGACGGTGAAAACAGTGAGTTTGTATCAGACGCGAATCGTGCTCGGATTCATGCTCTAGGCTGTGAGCGCAAGCTTAATGCTCTTTCAAACACGGTCTGCACCTTTCAGCTGCCGAGCTACAGTACAGTGAAAACAGTGAATTTGTGTTAGACGCGAATCGTGCTCGGATTCATGCTCTAGGCTGGGAGCGCAAGCTTAATGCTCTTTCAAACACGGTCTGCACGTCTCAGGTGCCGAGCTACAGGACGGTGAAAACAGTGAGATTGTGTTAGACGCGAATCGTGCTCGGATTCATGCTCTAGGCTGGAAACGCAAGCTTAATGCTCTTTCAAACACGGTCTGCACCTCTCAGGTGCCGTGCTACAGGACGGTGAAAACAGTGAGTTTGTATTAGACGCGAATCGTGCTCGGATTCATGCTCTAGGCTGGGAGCGCAAGCTTAATGCTCTTTCAAACACGGTCTGCACCTCTCAGGAGCTGAGCTACCGGACGGTGAAAACAGTGAGTTTGTTTTAGACGCGAATCGTGCTCGGATTCATGCTCTAGGCTGGGAGCGCAAGCTTAATGCTCTTTCAAACACGGTCTGCACCTCTCAGGTGCCGAGCTACAGGACGGTGAAAACAGTGAGCTTTGTTAGATGCGAATCGTGCTCGGATTCATGCTCTAGGCTGGGAGCGCAAGCTTAATGCTGTTTCAAAAACAGTCTGCACCTCTCAGGTGCCGAGCTACAGGACGGTGAAAACAGTGAGTTTGTATCAGACGCGAATCGTGCTCGGATTCATGCTCTAGGCTGGGAGCGCAAGCTTAATGCTCTTTCAAACACGGTCTGCACCTTTCAGCTGCCGAGCTACAGTACAGTGAAAACAGTGAATTTGTGTTAGACGCGAATCGTGCTCGGATTCATGCTCTAGGCTGGGAGCGCAAGCTTAATGCTCTTTCAAACACGGTCTGCACGTCTCAGGTGCCGAGCTACAGGACGGTGAAAACAGTGAGATTGTGTTAGACGCGAATCGTGCTCGGATTCATGCTCTAGGCTGGAAACGCAAGCTTAATGCTCTTTCAAACACGGTCTGCACCTCTCAGGTGCCGTGCTACAGGACGGTGAAAACAGTGAGTTTGTATTAGACGCGAATCGTGCTCGGATTCATGCTCTAGGCTGGGAGCGCAAGCTTAATGCTCTTTCAAACACGGTCTGCACCTCTCAGGAGCTGAGCTACCGGACGGTGAAAACAGTGAGTTTGTTTTAGACGCGAATCGTGCTCGGATTCATGCTCTAGGCTGGGAGCGCAAGCTTAATGCTCTTTCAAACACGGTCTGCACCTCTCAGGTGCCGAGCTACAGGACGGTGAAAACAGTGAGCTTTGTTAGATGCGAATCGTGCTCGGATTCATGCTCTAGGCTGGGAGCGCAAGCTTAATGCTGTTTCAAAAACAGTCTGCACCTCTCAGGTGCCGAGCTACAGGACGGTGAAAACAGTGAGTTTGTATTAGACGCGAATCGTGCTCGGATTCATGCTCTAGGCTGGGAGCGCAAGCTTAATGCTGTTTCAAACACGGTCTGCACCTTTCAGCTGCCGAGCTACAGGACAGTGAAAACAGTGAATTTGTGTTAGACGCGAATCGTGCTCGGATTCATGCTCTAGGCTGGAATCGCAAGCTTAATGCTCTTTCAAACACGGTCTGCACCTTTCAGCTGCCGAGCTACAGGACGGTGAAAACAGTGAGTTTGTGTTAGACGCGAATCGTGCTCGGATTCATGCTCTAGGCTGGGAGCGCAAGCTTAATGCTCTTTCAAACACGGTCTGCACCTTTCAGCTGCCGAGCTACAGGACGTTGAAAACAGTGAGTTTGTGTTAGACGCGAATCTTGCTCGGATTCATGCTCTAGGCTGGGAGCGCAAGCTTAATGCTCTTTCAAACACGGTCTGCACCTTTCAGCTGCCGAGCTACAGGACGGTGAAAACAGTGAGTTTGTGTTAGACACGAATCTTGCTCGGATTCATGCTCTAGGCTGGGAGCGCAAGCTTAATGCTCTTTCAAACATGGTCTGCACCTTTCAGCTGCCGAGCTACAGGACGGTGAAAACAATGAGTTAGTGTTAGACGCGAATCGTGCTCGGATTCATGCTCTAGGCTGGGAGCGCAAGCTTAATGCTCTTTCAAACACGGTCTGCACCTCTCAGGTGCCGAGCTACAGGACGGTGAAAACAGTGAGTTTGTGTTAGACGCGAATCGTGCTCGGATTCATGCTCTAGGCTGGGAGCGCAAGCTTAATGTTCTTTCAAACACGGTCTGCACCTTTCAGCTGCCGAGCTACAGGACAGTGAAAACAGTGAGTTTGTGTTAGACGCGAATCTTGCTCGGATTCATGCTCTAGGGTGGGAGCGCAAGCTTAATGCTCTTTCAAACACGGTCTGCACCTTTCAGGTGCCGAGCTACAGGACGGTGAAAACAGTGTTTGTGTTAGACGCGAATCGTGATCGGATTCATGCTCTAGGCTGGGAGCGCAAGCTTAATGCTCTTTCAAATACGGTCTGCACCTCTCAGGTGCCGAGCTACAGGACGGTGAAAACAGTGAGTTTGTGATAGACGCGAATCGTGCTCGGATTCATGCTCTACGCTGGGAGCGCAAGCTTAATGCTCTTTCAAACACGGTCTGCACCTTTCAGCTGCCGAGCTACAGGACGGTGAAAACAGTGAGTTTGTGTTAGACGCGAATCGTGCTCGGATTCATGCTCTAAGCTGGGAGCGCAAGCTTAATGTTCTTTCAAATACGGTCTGCACATTTCAGCTGCCGAGCTACAGGATGGTGAAAACAGGGAGTTTGTGTTAGACGCGAATCGTGCTCGGATTCATGCTCTAGGCTGGGAGCGCAAGCTTAATGCTCTTTCAAACACGGTCTGCACCTTTCAGCTGCCGAGCTACAGGACGGTGAAAACAGTGAGTTTGTGTTAGACGCGAATCGTGCTCGGATTCATGCTCTAAGCTGGGAGCGCAAGCTTAATGTTCTTTCAAATACGGTCTGCACATTTCAGCTGCCGAGCTACAGGATGGTGAAAACAGGGAGTTTGTGTTATACGCGAATCGTGCTCGGATTCATGCTCTAGGCTGGGAGCGCAAGCTTAATGCTCTTTCAAACACGGTCTGCACCTTTCAGCTGCCGAGCTACAGGACGGTGAAAACAGTGAGTTAGTGTTAGACGCGAATCGTGCTCGAATTCATGCTCTAGGCTGGGAGCGCAAGCTTAATGCTCTTTCAAACACGGTCTGCACCTCTCAGGTGCCGAGCTACAGGACGGTGAAAACAGTGAGTTTGTGTTAGACGCGAATCGTGCTCGGATTCATGCTCTAGGCTGGGAGCGCAAGCTTAATGTTCTTTCAAACACGGTCTGCACCTTTCAGCTGCCGAGCTACAGGACGGTGAAAACAGTGAGTTTGTGTTAGACGCGAATCTTGCTCGGATTCATGCTCTAGGGTGGGAGCGCAAGCTTAATGCTCTTTCAAACACGGTCTGCACCTTTCAGGTGCCGAGCTACAGGACGGTGAAAACAGTGTTTGTGTTTGACGCGAATCGTGATCGGATTCATGCTCTAGGCTGGGAGCGCAAGCTTAATGCTCTTTCAAATACGGTCTGCACCTCTCAGGTGCCGAGCTACAGGACGGTGAAAACAGTGAGTTTGTGATAGACGCGAATCGTGCTCGGATTCATGCTCTACGCTGGGAGCGCAAGCTTAATGCTCTTTCAAACACGGTCTGCACCTTTCAGCTGCCGAGCTACAGGACGGTGAAAACAGTGAGTTTGTGTTAGACGCGAATCGTGCTCGGATTCATGCTCTAAGCTGGGAGCGCAAGCTTAATGTTCTTTCAAATACGGTCTGCACATTTCAGCTGCCGAGCTACAGGATGGTGAAAACAGGGAGTTTGTGTTAGACGCGAATCGTGCTCGGATTCATGCTCTAGGCTGGGAGCGCAAGCTTAATGCTCTTTCAAACACGGTCTGCACCTTTCAGCTGCCGAGCTACAGGACGGTGAAAACAGTGAGTTTGTGTTAGACGCGAATCGTGCTCGGATTCATGCTCTAGGCTGGGAGCACAAGCTTAATGCTCTTTCAAACACGGTCTGCACGTCTCAGGTGCCGAGCTACAGGATGGTGAAAACAGTGAGTTTGTGTTAGACGCGAATCGTGCTCGGATTCATGCTCTAGGCTGGGAGCGCAAGCTTAATGCTCTTTCAAGCACGGTCTGCACCTCTCAGGTGCCGAGCTACAGGACGGTGAAAACAGTGAGTTTGTGTTAGACGCGAATCGTGCTTGGATTCATGCTCTAGGCTGGGCGCGCAAGCTTAATGCTCTTTCAAACACGGTCTGCACCTCTGAGGTGCCGAGCTAGCGGACGGTGAAAACAGTGAGTTTGTGTTAGATGCGAATCGTGCTCGGATTCATGCTCTAGGCTGGGAGCGCAAGCTTAATGCTCTTTCAAACACGGTCTGCACCTCTCAGGTGCCGAGCTACAGGACGGTGAAAACAGTGAGATTGTGTTAGACGCGAATCGTGCTCGGATTCATGCTCTAGGCTGGAAACGCAAGCTTAATGCTCTTTCAAACACGGTCTGCACCTCTCAGGTGCCGAGCTACAGGACGGTGAAAACAGTGAGTTTGTATCAGACGCGAATCGTGCTCGGATTCATGCTCTAGGCTGGGAGCGCAAGCTTAATGCTCTTTCAAACACGGTCTGCACCTTTCAGCTGCCGAGCTACAGTACAGTGAAAACAGTGAATTTGTGTTAGACGCGAATCGTGCTCGGATTCATGCTCTAGGCTGGGAGCGCAAGCTTAATGCTCTTTCAAACACGGTCTGCACGTCTCAGGTGCCGAGCTACAGGACGGTGAAAACAGTGAGATTGTGTTAGACGCGAATCGTGCTCGGATTCATGCTCTAGGCTGGAAACGCAAGCTTAATGCTCTTTCAAACACGGTCTGCACCTCTCAGGTGCCGTGCTACAGGACGGTGAAAACAGTGAGTTTGTATTAGACGCGAATCGTGCTCGGATTCATGCTCTAGGCTGGGAGCGCAAGCTTAATGCTCTTTCAAACACGGTCTGCACCTCTCAGGTGCTGAGCTACCGGACGGTGAAAACAGTGAGTTTGTTTTAGACGCGAATCGTGCTCGGATTCATGCTCTAGGCTGGGAGCGCAAGCTTAATGCTCTTTCAAACACGGTCTGCACCTCTCAGGTGCCGAGCTACAGGACGGTGAAAACAGTGAGATTGTGTTAGATGCGAATCGTGCTCGGATTCATGCTCTAGGCTGGGAGCGCAAGCTTAATGCTGTTTCAAAAACAGTCTGCACCTCTCAGGTGCCGAGCTACAGGACGGTGAAAACAGTGAGTTTGTATTAGACGCGAATCGTGCTCGGATTCATGCTCTAGGCTGGGAGCGCAAGCTTAATGCTGTTTCAAACATGGTCTGCACCTTCAGCTGCCGAGCTACAGGACAGTGAAAACAGTGAATTTGTGTTAGACGCGAATCGTGCTCGGATTCATGCTCTAGGCTGGAATCGCAAGCTTAATGCTCTTTCAAACACGGTCTGCACCTTTCAGCTGCCGAGCTACAGGACGGTGAAAACAGTGAGTTTGTGTTAGACGCGAATCGTGCTCGGATTCATGCTCTAGGCTGGGAGCGCAAGCTTAATGCTCTTTCAAACACGGTCTGCACCTTTCAGCTGCCGAGCTACAGGACGTTGAAAACAGTGAGTTTGTGTTAGACGCGAATCTTGCTCGGATTCATGCTCTAGGCTGGGAGCGCAAGCTTAATGCTCTTTCAAACACGGTCTGCACCTTTCAGCTGCCGAGCTACAGGACGGTGAAAACAGTGAGTTTGTGTTAGACACGAATCTTGCTCGGATTCATGCTCTAGGCTGGGAGCGCAAGCTTAATGCTCTTTCAAACATGGTCTGCACCTTTCAGCTGCCGAGCTACAGGACGGTGAAAACAGTGAGTTTGTGTTAGACGCGAATCGTGCTCGGATTCATGCTCTAGGCTGGGAGCGCAAGCTTAATGCTCTTTCAAACACGGTCTGCACCTCTCAGGTGCCGAGCTACAGGACGGTGAAAACAGTGTTTGTGTTAGACGCGAATCGTGATCGGATTCATGCTCTAGGCTGGGAGCGCAAGCTTAATGCTCTTTCAAATACGGTCTGCACCTCTCAGGTGCGAGTTACAGGACGGTGAAAACAGTGAGTTTGTGTTAGACGCGAATTGCGCTCGGATTCATACTCTAGGCTGGGATCGCAAGCAGAATGCTCTTTCAAACACGGTCTGCACGTTTCAGGGCTAAATGGACGTCCACGGTACTGTGGCAGGGGAATTGCAGTGTGTAACTAAACTATGTTGTGTGGTAATGATTTGAGTTTTGTCGGTTTTGAATTCTTCTCTAATTAGAGTAAAAGGATGTGAAATGAGTGGTTAATTTAATACAGAGCCAAGAGGGTTGGGTGTGGTAGAGAGCCTAGGCCACTAAGGTAAAAATAAAGCACGCTGGGCAGTAATCCACATAGTCGTGATGGCGGTATGCCTTCAGCTGTCACTCTACCCCCCAGCAAGCTGGGTACTCATTGCACCGACCTTGGAAGGATGGAAGGCTGAGTTGACCTTGAGCTGGCTACCTGACCCATGTGGGGGATGGAACCTGCACACTTCAGGTCGTGAGCGAGAGTATGCCCTACTGTTGCCCTAATGCTCTGCGCCACACGAGGCTCACAGTGTAATGAGGTGCCCGCTTACATCTATAATACTGGTCTGGTGTCTACCTTGGAAACGAGATGCGGTATAGACAGGCGTGGAGGCTCTAGTACCCTGCTGTACCGCCTCTAGCTTGGATACAAGATGTGCTACGGTGTGGTGGGGCATGGATGCTGTAGTGCTAAGTTGGGCCACCTCTTGCTTGGAGTCGGGATGTAATACGGACGCGCATGGAATCTCTAGTGCCCTGTTGGGACACCTCCAGCTTTCATATAAGATTTAATACCGGGGTGGGAGAAGGGGAAGGTAGCTGTTGCAGCCTGTTTCACCGCCTTTAGCTTAGATACGAAATGTGATACCGGGGGGCATGGATGCGCTAGTGCTAAGCAGGGCCACCTTTTGCTTGGATGCAAGATGTGATACGGGCTGGCATGGACTCTCTAGTGTCCTGTTGGTCCAACCGTTATAGAACATGTGATACGGTTGGGCATGAAAGCTCCAATTTACTGTTGTACCACCTCTGACAGCTGAGCTGTCATCAGCTCCCTTCCGACAATGCTTTCAGTTTTCAGGCCCCGTAAGGTGTTACACCCCTGGGGTTCGGCTGCAGCACCACCGGCCGCACTGTGCTCTAATGCCAATTTGGAGCCATTACCGTGGGCGCGGGCCTGTGGCTGCTTTGAGATGCCCATAATGAATTGCCTTGCGGGTGGTGCTACACTAACCATAAAGCTACAGTGCCAGTCAATCACAGCGCTTGCTTAGTGACGTATGCAAAGGAGCTGGTGGAATAAGCAGATAGGCAGGTGACAAAGCCACTGTTTTTCCAATGGAAATCTTCTAATGGTTAATTTCGGTTGGCTCTTTCAGGTCTTTCAGCACGCGGAGCTACTATTTCGGCAGGAAGTTTCCGTTCTGTTGTGAAAAGTAAAATGCGCGCGTCTCCCTCAGGACAAAGACTATGCGGTTGGCGGCATATAAATAGTGCTCAGGTTTACAGTTACAATCGGGCGGTACTATGGATCGACCGTCACAACGGCGAGGGGGTGCGGCAGTGGAGCTGTGAGGCCCAGCGAGCCAACCCAGGTGAGGGTCAGCGTCAACCATAGCCACCTATGTTTTTGGTGGCTAACAGCTTGGTGGGCAGTGCAGCGTTCGGGTTGCGGGTAGAAATGGCGCCTTGGCGCCATGTGCAGAATGTAAGAGGCCTGTAATGATTTTCTGTGGTCTTCTGTATATACAAACTGTTGGGTTAAATGGACGTCCACGGGAGTGTGGCAGGGAAATTGCAGTGTGTAACGGAACTATGTTGTGTGGTGATGATTTGAGTTTTGTCGGTTTTGAATTCTTCTCTAATTAGAGTAAAAGGATGTGAAATGAGTGGTCAATTTAATACAGAGCCCAGAGGGTGGGGTCTGGTACAAAGCCTAGGCCACTAAGGTAAAAAGTAAAGCACACTGGGCAGTAATCCACCTAGTCGTGATGGCGGTATGCCTTCAGCTGTCACTCTTCCCCCCAGCAAGCTGGGTACTCATTGAGCCAACCTCGGAAAGATGGAAGGCTGAGTCGACCCTGAGCTGGCTACCTGACCCATGCAGGGGATTGAACCTGCACATTTCAGGTCGTGAGCGAGAGCATGCCCTAGCACTGCCCTAATGCTCTGCGCCACACACGGCTCACAGTGTAATGAGGTGCCCGCTTACATTGATAATACTGGTCTGGTGTCTACCTTGGAAATGAGATGCGATATGGACAGGCGTGGAGGCTCTAGTACCCTGCTGTACCGCCTCTAGCTTGGATACAAGATGTGCTACAGTGAGATGGGGCATGGATGCTGTAGTGCTAAGTTAGGCCACCTCTTGCTTGGAGTCGGGATGTAATACGGACGCGCATGGAATCTCTAGTGCCCTGTTGGGACACTCCAGCTTTCATATAAGATGTGATATCGAGGTGGGAGAAGGGGAAGGTAGCTGTTGCAGCCTGTTTCACCGCCTTTAGCTTAGATACGAAATGTGATACCGGGGGGCATGGATGCGCTACTGCTAAGCAGGGCCACCTTTTGCTTGGATGCAAGATGTGATACGGGCTGGCATGGACTCTCTAGTGCCCTGTTGCTCCAGCTTTCATAGAAGATGTGATACGGTTGGGCATGGAGGCTCCCGTTCACTGTTGTACCACCTCTGACAGCTGAGCTGTCATCAGCTCCCTTCCGACAATGCTTTCAGTTTTCAGGCCCTGTAAGGTGTTACACCCCTGGGGTTCGGCTGCAGCACCACCGGCCGCACTGTGTTCTAATGCCAATTTGGAGCCATTACCCTGGGCGCGGGCCTGTGGCTGCTTTGAGATGCCCATAATGAATCGCCTTGCGGGTGGTGCTACACTAACCATAAAGCTACAGTGCCAGTCAATCACAGCGCTTGCTTAGTGACGTATGCAAAGGAGCTGGTGGAATAAGCGGATAGGCAGGTGACAAAGCCACTGTTTTTCCAATGGCAATCTCCTAGTGGTTCATTTCGGTTGGCTCTTTCAGGGTTTTCAGCACGCGGAGCTAAGATTTCGGCAGGAAGTTTCCGTTCTGTTGTGATAAGTAAAATGCGCGCGTCTCCCTCAGGACAAAGACTCTGCGGTTGGCGGCATATAAATAGTGCTCAGGTTTACAGTCACGATTGGGCGCTACTATGGGTCGACAATCACAATGGCGAGGGGGTGCGGCAGTGGAGCTGCGAGGCCCGGCGAGCCAACCCAGGTGAGGGTCAGCGTCACCCATAACCACCTACGTTTTTGGTGGCTAACAGCTTGGTGGGCAGTGCAGCGTTCGGGTTGCGGGTAGAAATGGCGCCTTGGTGCCATGTGCAGAATGTAAGAGGCCTGTAATGATTTTCTCTGGTCTTCTGTATATACAAACTGTTGGGTTAAATGGACGTCCACGGGAGTGTGGCAGGGAAATTGCAGTGTGTAACGGAACTATGTTGTGCGGTGATGATTTAAGTTTTGTTGGTTTTGAATTCTTCTCTAATTAGAGTAAAAGGATGTGAAATGAGTGGTCAATTGAATACAGAGGCCAGAGGGTGGGGTCTGGTACAAAGCCTAGGCCACTAAGGTAAAAATAAAGCACGCTGGGCAGTAATCCACATAGTCATGATGGTGGTATGCCTTCAGCTGTCACTCTACCCCCCCAGCAAGCTGGGTACTCATTGCACCGACCTCAGAAGGATACAAGGCTGAGTCAACCCTGAGCAGGCTACCTGACCCATGCAGGGGATTGAACCCGCACACTTCAGGTCGTGAGCGAGAGCATGCCCTACCGGTACCCTAATGCTCTGCACCACACAAGGCTCACATTGTAATGAGGTGCCCGCTTACATCTATAATACTGGTCTGGTGTCTACCTTGGAAACGAGATGCCATATAGACAGGCATGGAGGCTCTAGTACCCTGCTGTACCGCCTCTAGCTTGGATACAAGATGTGCTATGGTGTGGTGGGGCATGGATGCTGTAGTGCTAAGTTGGGCCACCTCTTGCTTAGATTCAGGATGTGATACGAGCGGGCATGAAATCTCTAGTGCCCTGTTGGGAAACCTCCAGCTTTCATAAAAGATGTGATACAGGGGTGGGAGAAGGGGAAGGTGGCTCTAGTAGCCTGTTTCACCGCTTTTAGCTTGGATACAAGATTTGATACTGGGGGGCATGTTTGCTCTAGTGCTAAGCAGAGCCACCTTTTGCTTGGATGCAAGATGTGATACGGGCTGGCATGGACTCTCTAGTGCCCTTTTGGTCCAGATGTTAGATGGTGCTGTAGTTTACAATAAAACCAATAGATGGCACTGTAGGTGACTATCAAACCAATAGAGGGCGCTGTACGTAACTATAAAACCAATAGATGCTCTGTACGTTACTAAGAGAAAATCCTTTAGATGGGGCTGTAGGTTACTATAAAACCTATAGATGGCGCTGTAGGTTACTATAAAACCAATAGATGCTCTGTACGTTACTAAAATAAAAACCTATAGATGGCGCTGTACGTTACTATAAAACCAATAGATGGAGCTGTACTTTTTATAAAACCTATAGATGGCGCTGTACTTTACTATAAAACTAATACATAGCGCCGTACGTTACTATAAAACCAATAGATGGCGCTGTAGGTTACTATAAAACCAATAGATGGCGCTGTACTTTACTATAAAACTAATACATGGCGCCGTACGTTACTATAAAACCAATAGATGGCGCTGTACTTTACTATAAAACTAATACATGGCGCCGTACGTTACTATAAAACCAATAGATGGCGCTGTACGTTACTATAAAACCAATAGATGGCGCTGTAGGTTACTATAAAACCAATAGATGGCGCTGTATGTTACTATAAAACCAATAGATGGCGCTGTACGTTACTATAAAACCAATAGATGGGGCTGTAGGTTACTATAAAACCAATAGATGGCGCTGTACGTTACTATAAAACCAATAGATGGGGCTGTAGGTTACTATAAAACCAATAGATGATACTGTAGGTTACTATAAAACCAATAGATGGCGCTGTACGTTACTATTAAACCAATAGATGGCGCCGTACGTTACTATAAAACCAATAGATGGCGCTGTACGTTACTATAAAACCAATAGATGGGGCTGTAGGTTACTATAAAACCAATAGATGATACTGTAGGTTACTATAAAACCATTCACAGTTGGGACTAAAATTAAAACTTCCAATTTTTATTAGAAATAACTTTAAAACACATAGCGTGGGGGCACAAACAAATAACACAGTAATCCCTAATAATTAGGGCACTGAAGAGACAGACAATAATATCTGGAGGTATCAAATAGACACCTAATCCAGGTAAGTACACGGCTATGGATACTCAGGTTACTATTATAGTGCATAGATGTACTGCTGAGCTGTTTGTATATACCGACAGACTGTCCAGAGATTAGTTCATAGATGTAACTACTATACTTTTACTGGGCAGTAGAAACATGCCGTGCTCCTATTGGTTAGGAAGAACCAGGAGGCGTGTCCAAGCAACATGATTATTTTACATATCCGAATATAACAAATGCACTATAATAAAAACAAAATTCTCTGAAGTTACAATCCAATTGGATGTCAATGAATTGAAACAATGGAAGCTCTTCTATGATTGGTTGTATGGAATGTTTCCATTCATACTACACACTTCCTTTGTTATTTCTGAACCATTCATATTCCCCATGTCATTTATTTGTTTCTCCGCTGATACGTAGCGGTTCATCAGGAGTATATAGGGTTTACAATGTATGTATTAGACAGTAGGTATGGTCATGTTCCATGAGGTTGGGCCAGATGCTGTGAACATTGTATGTATGTCCAGGCCAGACGAAAAAAGTTTAGCTATTGATAGTAGATGAACTCGTAAACTTTACAGGTCAATGGCAAGAAGAAACAATAAGCGGGGGGCTGATGATGACCGCTCTATTGTATTATAATATCAGTAATGGTTGCCATTGGAACCTGAAAGGGCATGTAATTATGTCATTAATACACTTATTCGGTGCTCAGTGATAGGTGTTAGCAAATACACTGAGTAATTCTCAATGACATAATTGCCGTAATGAGGCCATAGTCGTAGTATAAATTAATAGAAAAAGAGCGTGCTTAAACAATATAGAGCTCCACTCGTCAGGGTATATGTGCATATTATATATGTATATGTACAATACAGAGCTCCACTCGTCAGGGTATATGTGCATATTATATATGTATATGTACAATATAGAGCTCCACTCGTCAGGGTATATGTGCATATTATATATGTATATGTACAATATAGAGCTCCACTCGTCAGGGGATATGTGCATATTATATATGTATATGTACAATATAGAGCTCCACTCGTCAGGGGATATGTGCATATTATATATGTATATGTACAATATAGAGCTCCACTCGTCAGGGGATATGTGCATATTATATATGTATATGTACAATATAGAGCTCCACTCGTCAGGGGATATGTGCATATTATATATGTATATGTACAATATAGAGCTCCACTCGTCAGGGGATATGTGCATATTATATATGTATATGTACAATATAGAGCTCCACTCGTCAGGGGATATGTGCATATTATATATGTATATGTACAATATAGAGCTCCACTCGTCAGGGGATATGTGCATATTATATATGTATATGTACAATACAGAGCTCCACTCGTCAGGGTATATGTGCATATTATATATGTATATGTACAATATAGAGCTCCACTCGTCAGGGTATATGTGCATATTATATATGTATATGTACAATATAGAGCTCCACTTGTCAGGGGATATGTGCATATTATATATGTATATGTACAATATAGAGCTCCACTCGTCAGGGGATATGTGCATATTATATATGTATATGTACAATATAGAGCTCCACTCGTCAGGGGATATGTGCATATTATATATGTATATGTACAATATAGAGCTCCACTCGTCAGGGGATATGTGCATATTATATATGTATATGTACAATATAGAGCTCCACTCGTCAGGGGATATGTGCATATTATATATGTATATGTACAATACAGAGCTCCACTCGTCAGGGTATATGTGCATATTATATATGTATATGTACAATATAGAGCTCCACTCGTCAGGGTATATGTGCATATTATATATGTATATGTACAATATAGAGCTCCACTCGTCAGGGTATATGTGCATATTATATATGTATATGTACAATATAGAGCTCCACTCGTCAGGGGATATGTGCATATTATATATGTATATGTACAATATAGAGCTCCACTCGTCAGGGGATATGTGCATATTATATATGTATATGTACAATATAGAGCTCCACTTGTCAGGGTATATGTGCATATTATACATGTATATGTACAATATAGAGCTCCACTTGTCAGGGTATATGTACTTATTATATATGTATATGTACAATATAGAGCTCCACTTGTCAGGGTATATGTGCATATTATATATGTATATGTACAATATAGAGCTCCACTTGTCAGGGTATATGTGCATATTATATATGTATATGTACAATATAGAGCTCCACTCGTCAGGGTATATGTGCATATTATATATGTATATGTACAATATAGAGCTCCACTTGTCAGGGGATATGTGCATATTATATATGTATATGTACAATATAGAGCTCCACTCGTCAGGGGATATGTGCATATTATATATGTACATGTACAATATAGAGCTCCACTCGTCAGGGGATATGTGCATATTATATATGTACATGTACAATATAGAGCTCCACTCGTCAGGGGATATGTGCATATTATATATGTACATGTACAATATAGAGCTCCACTCGTCAGGGTATATGTGCATATTATATATGTATATGTACAATATAGAGCTCCACTCGTCAGGGTATATGTGCATATTATATATGTATATGTACAATATAGAGCTCCACTCGTCAGGGGATATGTGCATATTATATATGTATATGTACAATATAGAGCTCCACTCGTCAGGGTATATGTGCATATTATATATGTATATGTACAATATAGAGCTCCACTCGTCAGGGGATATGTGCATATTATATATGTATATGTACAATATAGAGCTCCACTCGTCAGGGTATATGTGCATATTATATATGTATATGTACAATATAGAGCTCCACTCGTCAGGGGATATGTGCATATTATATATGTATATGTACAATATAGAGCTCCACTCGTCAGGGGATATGTGCATATTATATATGTATATGTACAATATAGAGCTCCACTCGTCAGGGGATATGTGCATATTATATATGTATATGTACAATATAGAGCTCCACTCGTCAGGAGATATGTGCATATTATATATGTATATGTACAATATAGAGCTCCACTCGTCAGGGGATATGTGCATATTATATATGTATATGTACAATATAGAGCTCCACTCGTCAGGGGATATGTGCATATTATATATGTATATGTACAATATAGAGCTCCACTCGTCAGGGGATATGTGCATATTATATATGTATATGTACAATATAGAGCTCCACTCGTCAGGGGATATGTGCATATTATATATGTATATGTACAATATAGAGCTCCACTCGTCAGGGGATATGTGCATATTATATATGTATATGTACAATATAGAGCTCCACTCGTCAGGGGATATGTGCATATTATATATGTATATGTACAATATAGAGCTCCATTCGTCAGGGGATATGTGCATATTATATATGTATATGTACAATATAGAGCTCCACTCGTCAGGGGATATGTGCATATTATATATGTATATGTACAATATAGAGCTCCACTCGTCAGGGGATATGTGCATATTATATATGTATATGTACAATATAGAGCTCCACTCGTCAGGGGATATGTGCATATTATATATGTATATGTACAATATAGAGCTCCACTCGTCAGGGGATATGTGCATATTATATATGTATATGTACAATATAGAGCTCCACTCGTCAGGGGATATGTGCATATTATATATGTATATGTACAATATAGAGCTCCACTCGTCAGGGGATATGTGCATATTATAAATGTATATGTACAATATACAGCTCCACTCGTCAGGGGATATGTGCATATTATATATGTATATGTACAATACAGAGCTCCACTCGTCAGGGTATATGTGCATATTATATATGTATATGTACAATACAGAGCTCCACTCGTCAGGGTATATGTGCATATTATATATGTATATGTACAATATAGAGCTCCACTCGTCAGGGTATATGTGCATATTATATATGTATATGTACAATATAGAGCTCCACTCGTCAGGGTATATGTGCATATTATATATGTATATGTACAATATAGAGCTCCACTCGTCAGGGGATATGTGCATATTATAAATGTATATGTACAATATACAGCTCCACTCGTCAGGGGATATGTGCATATTATATATGTATATGTACAATACAGAGCTCCACTCGTCAGGGTATATGTGCATATTATATATGTATATGTGCAATACAGAGCTCCACTCGTCAGGGTATATGTGCATATTATATATGTATATGTACAATATAGAGCTCCACTCGTCAGGGTATATGTGCATATTATATATGTATATGTACAATATAGAGCTCCACTCGTCAGGGTATATGTGCATATTATATATGTATATGTACAATATAGAGCGCCACTCGTCAGGGTATATGTGCATATTATATATGTATATGTACAATATAGAGCTCCACTCGTCAGGGGATATGTGCATATTATATATGTATATGTACAATATAGAGCTCCACTCGTCAGGGGATATGTGCATATTATATATGTATATGTACAATATAGAGCTCCACTTGTCAGGGGATATGTGCATATTATATATGTATATGTACAATATAGAGCTCCACTCGTCAGGGGATATGTGCATATTATATATGTATATGTACAATATAGAGCTCCACTCGTCAGGGGATATGTGCATATTATATATGTATATGTACAATATAGAGCTCCACTTGTCAGGGGATATGTGCATATTATATATGTATCCCCAGCTCTCATTACTCACCTTACCACAATCTGCAACCTCTCCCTAACCTCTGGCACTTTTCCCTCCTCATTCAAACACTCCATTATATCCCCTCTGCTTAAAAAACCAACCTTGGACCCGACAAATGCTGCTAACTACCGACCCGTCTCAAACCTCCCCTTTATCTCCAAATTACTGGAACGCCTGGTCTACTCCCGGCTTACTCGCTTTCTCTCTGACAACTCACTCCTCGACCCCCTCCAGTCTGGTTTCCGCTCTCTACACTCGACCGAAACTGCCCTTACAAAAGTAACAAATGACCTGATGACTGCAAAGTCGAGAGGTGATTACTCTCTACTAATCCTCCTTGACCTGTCTGCTGCATTTGACACTGTCGACCATAATCTCCTTCTCACTATGCTCCGCTCTATTGGTCTAAAGGATACTGCTCTCTCCTGGTTCTCTTCTTACCTCTCTGACCGCTCTTTCAGTGTTTCCTTTGCTGGTTCTATCTCTGCTCCACTTCCTCTCGCTGTTGGGGCCCCCCAGGGCTCAGTCCTTGGTCCCCTTCTTTTCTCTATCTATACTGCCCCAATTGGACAAACCATCCACAGATTCGGCCTCCAATACCATCTCTATGCTGACGACACCCAACTATACACCTCCTCCCGTGAGATCTCTGGACCATTCCTCCAAAATATCACCGACTGTCTGTCCGCTGTCTCTAACACTATGTCCTCCCTTTTTCTCAAACTAAACCTCTCTAAAACTGACCTCCTTGTCTTTCCACCTTCTAACCGACCTCCCCTCAACATCTCCATTCCAGTGTCTGGCACCATCATAACCCTGCGACGGCATGCCCGATGCCTTGGGGTCACACTGGACTCTGACCTCTCCTTTGCCCCCCATATCCAATCTCTGGCCCAAACATGCCACATGCACCTCAAAAATATTGCTAAAATACGTCCGTTCCTAACCACGGACACGCTAAAGACGCTCGTGGTTGCGCTCATCCACTCCCGGCTTGACTACTGCAACTCGCTACTCATTGGCCTCGCCCGCACTAGACTCGCTCCGCTCCAATCCATACTAAATGCAGCAGCTAGACTCATTTTTCTATCCAGTCGTTATTCAGACGCCTCTGCATTATGCCAGTCGCTGCATTGGCTGCCCATCCACTACAGAACTAAATTTAAACTCCTCTACCTCACTCACAAAGCTCTGCATGGCGCTGCGCCACCATACATCGCCTCCCTACTGTCAGTATACCACCCAGCCCGCTCACTCCGATCGGCAAACACACTCAGACTAAACACCCCTGTAATACGAACCTCTCATGCTCGCCTACAGGACTTCACCAGAGCAGCACCCATCCTCTGGAATGCTCTACCCCAAGGCATCCGGACAATTCCCGATGCACGAAATTTCAGACGTGCCTTAAAAACGCACCTCTTCAGGGAAGCATACCAAATCTCCTGACCTAGTCCCTCGCCCCTCCCTATGGTGCTCCACCCTGTTTGCCTTCTGATAAATGATCTGTACATAATATTTCCTATTGCCTGTGTTCCCAACCCCTGCACCTCCTGTACCACCCCAACCCATTTGTGTCTAACCCAATGTACCTCACATTGTAATTGTTGTATTGTTTTGCATTTATCCATGCCTGAAAGCGCTGCGGAATAAGTTGGCGCTATACAAATAAAGATTATTATTATTATTATATGTATATGTACAATATAGAGCTCCACTCGTCAGGGTATATGTGCATATTATATATGTATATGTACAATATAGAGCTCCACTCGTCAGGGGATATGTGCATATTATATATGTACATGTACAATATAGAGCTCCACTCGTCAGGGTATATGTGCATATTATATATGTATATGTACAATATAGAGCTCCACTCGTCAGGGGATATGTGCATATTATATATGTATATGTACAATATAGAGCTCCACTCGTCAGGGGATATGTGCATATTATATATGTATATGTACAATATAGAGCTCCACTCGTCAGGGTATATGTGCATATTATATATGTATATGTACAATATAGAGCTCCACTCGTCAGGGGATATGTGCATATTATATATGTATATGTACAATATAGAGCTCCACTCGTCAGGGGATATGTGCATATTATATATGTATATGTACAATATAGAGCTCCACTCGTCAGGGGATATGTGCATATTATATATGTATATGTACAATATAGAGCTCCACTTGTCAGGGGATATGTGCATATTATATATGTATATGTACAATATAGAGCGCCACTCGTCAGGGGATATGTGCATATTATATATGTATATGTACAATATAGAGCTCCACTCGTCAGGGGATATGTGCATATTATATATGTATATGTACAATATAGAGCTCCACTCGTCAGGGGATATGTGCATATTATATATGTATATGTACAATATAGAGCTCCACTCGTCAGGGGATATGTGCATATTATATATGTATATGTACAATACAGAGCTCCACTCGTCAGGGTATATGTGCATATTATATATGTATATGTACAATATAGAGCTCCACTTGTCAGGGAATATGTACTTTAATGCTCATTAAATTCTGATATTGTAATAGAGCAGTTTAGTAGGCCTTTATTGGCACTAATGTGCCTTAGCGGTTGGTTCAAAGTGGAGAAAAATATTCTTTACTGAATAACTGTTGAGATATATTTTGTAACAGTAAAGCAGTGTGTTTTGTTATTTCTAATAAAAATTGGAAGTTTTAATTTTAGTCCCAACTGTGAAGGGCTTTATTCTAAATCTCTTGTGGACTTTCTGCTCTCTGTGACATATACTATAAAACCAATAGATGGCGCTGTAGGTTACTATAAAACCAATAGATGGCGCTGTAGGTCACTATAAAACCAATAGATGGCGCTGTAGGTTCCTATAAACCAAAAGATGGCACTGTAGGTTCCTATAAACCAATAGATGGCGCTGTAGGTCACTGTAAAATCAATATATGGCGCTGTACATTACTATAAAACCAATAGATGGTGCTGTACATTACTATAAAACCAATAGATGGTGCTGTACATTACTATAAAACCAATGAATGGCGCTGTATGTTACTATAAAACCAATATATGGCACTGTCAGTACTATAAAACCAATAGATGGCGCTGTACGTTACTATAAAACCAGTAGATGGCGCTGTACATTACTATAAAACCAATAGATGGTGCTGTACATTACTATAAAACCAATAGATGGTGCTGTACATTACTATAAAACTAATAGATGGCGCTGTAGGTTCCTATAAACCAATAGATGGCGCTGTAGGTTACTATAAAACCAATAGATGGCGCTGTACATTACTATAAAACCAATAGATGACGCTGTACGTTACTATAAAACCAATAGATGGCGCTGTACATTACTGTAAAACCAGTAGATGGCGCTGTAGGTTACTATAAAACCAATAGATGACGCTGTACGTTACTATAAAACCAATAGATGGCGCTGTACGTTACTATAAAACCAATAGATGGCGCTGTACATTACTATAAAACCAATAGATGGCGCTGTACATTACTATAAAACCAATAGATGACGCTGTACGTTACTATAAAACCAATAGATGGCGCTGTACATTACTGTAAAACCAGTAGATGGCGCTGTAGGTTACTATAAAACCAATAGATGACGCTGTACGTTACTATAAAACCAATAGATGGCGCTGTACGTTACTATAAAACCAATAGATGGCGCTGTACATTACTATAAAACCAATAGATGACGCTGTACATTACTATAAAACCAGTAGATGGTGCTGTACATTACTATAAAACCAATAGATGGCGCTGCACGTTACTGTAAAATCAATAGATAGCGCTGTACGTTACTATAAAACCAATAGAGGGCGCTGTACGTTACTATAAAACCAATAGATGGCGCTGTACATTACTATAAAACCAATAGATGGTGCTGTACATTACTATAAAACCAATAGATGGCGCTGTACGTTATTGTAAAATCAATAGATGGCGCTGCACGTTACTGTAAAATCAATAGATAGCGCTGTACGTTACTATAAAACCAATAGATGACGCTGTACGTTACTATAAAACCAATAGATGGCGCTGTACATTACTGTAAAACCAGTAGATGGCGCTGTAGGTTACTATAAAACCAATAGATAACGCTGTACGTTACTATAAAACCAATAGATGGCGCTGTACATTACTATAAAACCAATAGATGGCGACGTACCTTTCGATAAAACAAATAGATGGCGCTGTACATTACTATCAAACCAATAGATGGCGCTGTACGTTATTATAAAACCTATAGATGGCGCCGTACGTTACTATAAAACCAATAGATGACGCTGTACATTACTATAAAACCAATAGATGGCGCTGTACGTTACTATAAAACCAATAGATGGCGCTGTACATTACTATAAAACCAATAGATGACGCTGTACGTTACTATAAAACCAATAGATGGCGCCGTACGTTACTATAAAACCAATAGATGACGCTGTACATTACTATAAAACCAATAGATGGCGACGTACCTTTCGATAAAACAAATAGATGGCACTGTACATTACTATCAAACCAATAGATAGCGCTGTACGTTACTATAAAACCAATACATGGCAACGTACCTTCCAATAAAACCAATAGTTGGCGCTGCACGTTACTTTTAAAACCAATAGATGGCGCTGTAGGTTCCTATAAACCAATAGATGGCGCTGTAGGTTCCTATAAACCAATAGATGGCACTGTAGGTTCCTATAAACCAATAGATGGTGCTGTAGGTTACTATAAAACCAATAGATGGCGCTGTAGGTTACTATAAAACCAATAGATGGCGCTGTACGTTACTATAAAACCAATAGATGGCGCCGTACGTTACTATAAAACCAATAGATGGCGCTGTAGGTTCCTATAAACCAATAGATGGCACTGTAGGTTCCTATAAACCAATAGATGGCGCTGTAGGTTCCTATAAACCAATAGATGGCGCCGTACGTTACTATAAAACCAATAGACGGCGCTGTACGTTACTATAAAACCGATAGATGGCGCTGTACCTTACTATAAAACCAGTAGATGGCGCTGTAGGTTACGATAAAACTAATAGATGGCGCTGTAGGTTACGATAAAACTAATAGATGGCGCTGTAGGTTACGATAAAACTAATAGATGGCGCTGTAGGTTACGATAAAACTAATAGATGGCGCTATAGGTTACGATAAAACCAATTGTTGGCGCTGCACGTTACTATAAAACCAATAGATGGCGCTATAGGTTCCTATAAACCAATGGATGGCACTGTAGGTTCCTATAAACCAATAGATGGCGCTGTACGTTACTATAAAACCAATAGATGGCGCTGTACGTTACTATAAAACCAATAGATGGCGCTGTACCTTACTATAAAACCAATAGATGGCGCTGTACATTACTATAAAACCAGTAGATGGTGCTGCACCTTAATATAAAACCAATAGATGGCGCTGTAGGTTACGATAAAACCAATAGATGGCGCCGTACGTTACTATAAAACCAATAGATAGCGCTGTTCATTACTATAAAAGCAATAGATGGCGCTGTACGTTATTATAAAACCTATACATGGCGCTGTAGGTTACTATAAAACCAAAAGATGGCGCTGTACGTTACTATAAAACCAATAGATGGCGCTGTACGTTACTATAAAACCAATATATGGCGCTGTACGTTACTATAAAACCTATACATGGCGCTGTTGGTTACTATAAAACCAAAAGATGGCGCTTTAGGTTACTATAAAACCAATAGATGGCGCTGTACGTTACTGTAAAACCAATAGATGGCGCTGTACGTTACTATAAAACCAATAGATGGCGCTGTACATTACTATAAAACCAACAGATGGCGCTGTACGTTACTATAAAGCCAATAGATGGCGCTGTACGTTACTATAAAACCAATAGATGGCGCTGTATGTTACTATAAAACCAATAGATGGCGCTGTACGTTACTATTAAACCAATAGATGGCGCTGTACGTTACTATAAAACCAATAGATGGCGCTGTACGTTACTATAAAACCAGTAGATGGTGCTGCACTTTAATATAAAACCAATAGATGGCGCTGTAGGTTACGATAAAACCAATAGATGGTGCCGTACATTACTATAAAACCAATAGATAGCGCTGTACATTACTATAAAACCAATAGATGGCGCTGTACGTTATTATAAAACCTATAGATGGCGCTGTAGGTTACTATAAAACCAAAAGATGGCGCTGTAGCTTACTATAAAACCAAAAGATGGCGCTGTACGTTACTGTAAAACCAATAGATGGCGCTGTACGTTACTATAAAACCAATAGATGGCGCTGTACATTACTATAAAAGCAATAGATGGCGCTGTACGTTACTATAAAACCAATAGATGGCGCTGTACGTTACTATAAAACCAATAGATGGCGCTGTACGTTACTATAAAATCAATAGATAGCGCTGTACGTTATTATAAAACCTACAGATGGCACTGTAGGTTACTATAAAACCAAAAGATGGCGCTGTAGCTTACTATAAAACCAAAAGATGGCGCTGTACGTTACTGTAAAACCAATAGATGGCGCTGTACGTTACTATAAAACCAATAGATGGCGCTGTACGTTACTATAAAACCAATAGATGGCGCTGTACGTTACTATAAAACCAATAGATGGCGCTGTACGTTACTGTAAAACCAATAGACGGCGCTGTACGTTACTATAAAACCAATAGATGGCGCTGTACGTTACTATAAAACCAATAGATGGCGCTGTACGTTACTATAAAACCAATAGATGGCGCTGTACGTTACTAGAAAACCAATAGATGGCGCTGTACGTTACTATAAAACCAATAGATGGCGCTGTACGTTACTATAAAACCAATAGATGGCGCTGTACGTTACTGTAAAATCAATAGATGGCGCTGCACGTTACTGTAAAATCAATAGATGGCGCTGTACGTTACTATAAAACCAATAGATGACGCTGTACGTTACTATAAAACCAATAGATGGCGCTGTACATTACTGTAAAACCAGTAGATGGCGCTGTAGGTTACTATAAAACCAATAGATGACGCTGTACGTTACTATAAAACCAATAGATGGCGCTGTACATTACTGTAAAACCAATAGATGGCGCTGTACATTACTATAAAACCAATAGATGGCGACGTACCTTTCGATAAAACAAATAGATGGCACTGTACATTACTATCAAACCAATAGATGGCAACGTACCTTCCAATAAAACCAATAGTTGGCGCTGCACGTTACTATAAAACCAATAGATGGCGCTGTACGTTACTATAAAACCAATAGATGGCGCTGTACGTTACTATAAAACCAATAGATGACACTGTAGGTTCCTATAAACCAATAGATGGCGCTGTAGGTTCCTATAAACCAATAGATCGCACTGTAGGTTCCTATAAACCAATAGATGGCGCTGTAGGTTCCTATAAACCAATAGATGGCGCCGTACGTTACTATAAAACCAATAGATTGCACTGTACGTTACTATAAAACCGATAGATGGCGCTGTACCTTACTATAAAACCAGTAGATGGCGCTGTAGGTTACGATAAAACTAATAGATGGCGCTGTAGGTTACGATAAAACTAATAGATGGCGCTGCACGTTACTATAAAACCAATAGATGGCGCTATAGGTTCCTATAAACCAATAGATGGCGCTGTAGGTTACTATAAAACCAATAGATGGCGCTGTAGGTTACGATAAAACTAATAGATGGCGCTGTAGGTTACGATAAAACTAAAAGATGGCGCTGCACGTTACTATAAAACCAATAGATGGCGCTATAGGTTCCTATAAACCAATGGATGGCACTGTAGGTTCCTATAAACCAATAGATGGCGCTGTAGGTTACTATAAAACCAACAGATGGCGCTGTACATTACTATAAAACCAATAGATGACGCTGTACATTACTATAAAACCAGTAGATGGTGCTGCACCTTAATATAAAACCAATAGATGGCGCTGTAGGTTACGATAAAACCAATAGATGGCGCCGTACGTTACTATAAAACCAATAGATAGCGCTGTACATTACTATAAAAGCAATAGATGGCGCTGTACGTTATTATAAAACCTATACATGGCGCTGTAGGTTACTATAAAACCAAAAGATGGCGCTGTACGTTACTATAAACCCAATAGATGGCGCTGTACGTTACTATAAAACCTATTCATGGCGCTGTAGGTTACTATAAAACCAAAAGATGGCGCTTTAGGTTACTATAAAACCAATAGATGGCGCTGTACGTTACTGTAAAACCAATAGATGGCGCTGTACGTTACTATAAAACCAATAGATGGCGCTGTACGTTACTATAAAACCAATAGATGGCGCTGTACGTTACTATAAAACCAATAGATGGCGCTGTATGTTACTATAAAACCAATAGATGGCGCTGTACGTTACTATTAAACCAATAGATGGCGCTGTACGTTACTATAAAACCAATAGATGGCGCTGTACGTTACTATAAAACCAGTAGATGGTGCTGCACTTTAATATAAAACCAATAGATGGCGCTGTAGGTTACGATAAAACTAATAGATGGCGCTGTAGGTTACGATAAAACTAATAGATGGCGCTGCACGTTACTATAAAACCAATAGATGGCGCTATAGGTTCCTATAAACCAATGGATGGCACTGTAGGTTCCTATAAACCAATAGATGGCGCTGTAGGTTACTATAAAACCAATAGATGGCGCTGTACGTTACTATAAAACCAATAGATGGCGCTGTACGTTACTATAAAACCAGTAGATGGTGCTGCACCTTAATATAAAACCAATAGATGGCGCTGTAGGTTACGATAAAACCAATAGATGGCGCTGTACGTTACTATAAAACCAATAGATAGCGCTGTACATTACTATAAAAGCAATAGATGGCGCTGTACGTTATTATAAAACCTATACATGGCGCTGTAGGTTACTATAAAACCAAAAGATGGCGTTGTACGTTACTATAAAACCTATACATGGCGCTGTTGGTTACTATAAAACCAAAAGATGGCGCTTTAGGTTACTATAAAACCAATAGATGGCGCTGTACGTTACTGTAAAACCAATAGATGGCGCTGTACGTTACTATAAAACCAATAGATGGCGCTGTACATTACTATAAAACCAATAGATGGCGCTGTACGTTACTATAAAACCAATAGATGGCGCTGTACGTTACTATAAAACCAATAGATGGCGCTGTACGTTACTATAAAACCAATAGATGGCGCTGTACGTTACTATAAAACCAATAGATGGCGCTGTACGTTACTATTAAACCAATAGATGGCGCTGTACGTTACTATAAAACCAGTAGATGGTGCTGCACTTTAATATAAAACCAATAGATGGCGCTGTAGGTTACGATAAAACCAATAGATGGCGCCGTACATTACTATAAAACCAATAGATAGCGCTGTACATTACTATAAAACCAAAAGATGGCGCTTTAGGTTACTATAAAACCAATAGATGGCGCTGTACGTTACTGTAAAACCAATAGATGGCGCTGTACGTTACTATAAAACCAATAGATGGCGCTGTACATTACTATAAAACCAATAGATGGCGCTGTACGTTACTATAAAACCAATAGATGGCGCTGTACGTTACTATAAAACCAATAGATGGCGCTGTACGTTACTATAAAACCAATAGATGGCGCTGTACGTTACTATAAAACCAATAGATGGCGCTGTACGTTACTATTAAACCAATAGATGGCGCTGTACGTTACTATAAAACCAGTAGATGGTGCTGCACTTTAATATAAAACCAATAGATGGCGCTGTAGGTTACGATAAAACCAATAGATGGCGCCGTACATTACTATAAAACCAATAGATAGCGCTGTACATTACTATAAAACCAATAGATGGCGCTGCACGTTACTATAAAACCAATAGATAGCGCTGTACATTACTATAAAACCAATAGATAGCGCTGTACATTACTATAAAACCAATAGATGGCGCTGTACGTTATTATAAAACCTATAGATGGCGCTGTAGGTTACTATAAAACCAAAAGATGGCGCTGTACGTTATTATAAAACCTATAGATGGCGCTGTAGGTTACGATAAAACCAATAGATGGCGCCGTACATTACTATAAAACCAATAGATAGCGCTGTACATTACTATAAAACGAATAGATAGCGCTGTACGTTATTATAAAACCAATAGATGGCGCTGTACGTTATTATAAAACCTATAGATGGCGCTGTAGGTTACTATAAAACCAAAAGATGGCGCTGTAGCTTACTATAAAACCAAAAGATGGCGCTGTACGTTACTGTAAAACCAATAGATGGCGCTGTACGTTACTATAAAACCAATAGATGGCGCTGTACATTACTATAAAAGCAATAGATGGCGCTGTACGTTATTATAAAACCTATAGATGGCGCTGTACATTACTATAAAACCAAAAGATGGCGCTGTAGGTTACTATAAAACCAAAAGATGGCGCTGTAGCTTACTATAAAACCAAAAGATGGCGCTGTACGTTACTGTAAAACCAATAGATGGCGCTGTACGTTACTATAAAACCAATAGATGGCGCTGTACGTTACTATAAAACCAATAGACGGCACTGTAGGTTAATATAAACCCAATAGATGGCGCTGTACGTTACTATAAAACCAATAGATGGTGCTGTACGTTACTATAAAACCAATAGATGGCGCTGTACGTTACTATAAAACCAATAGATGGCGCTGTACGTTACTATAAAACCAATAGATGGCGCTGTACGTTACTATAAAACCAATAGATGACACTGTAGGTTCCTATAAACCAATAGATGGCGCTGTAGGTTCCTATAAACCAATAGATCGCACTGTAGGTTTCTATAAACCAATAGATGGCGCTGTAGGTTCCTATAAACCAATAGATGGCGCCGTACGTTACTATAAAACCAATAGATTGCACTGTACGTTACTATAAAACCGATAGATGGCGCTGTACCTTACTATAAAACCAGTAGATGGCGCTGTAGGTTACGATAAAACTAATAGATGGCGCTGTAGGTTACGATAAAACTAATAGATGGCGCTGTAGGTTACGATAAAACTAATAGATGGCGCTGCACGTTACTATAAAACCAATAGATGGCGCTATAGGTTCCTATAAACCAATGGATGGCACTGTAGGTTCCTATAAACCAATAGATGGCGCTGTAGGTTACTATAAAACCAATAGATGGCGCTGTACATTACTATAAAACCAGTAGATGGTGCTGCACCTTAATATAAAACCAATAGATGGCGCTGTAGGTTACGATAAAACCAATAGATGGCGCCGTACGTTACTATAAAACCAATAGATAGCGCTGTACATTACTATAAAAGCAATAGATGGCGCTGTACGTTATTATAAAACCTATACATGGCGCTGTAGGTTACTATAAAACCAAAAGATGGCGCTGTACGTTACTATAAACCCAATAGATGGCGCTGTAGGTTACTATAAAACCAAAAGATGGCGCTTTAGGTTACTATAAAACCAATAGATGGCGCTGTACGTTACTGTAAAACCAATAGATGGCGCTGTACGTTACTATAAAACCAATAGATGGCGCTGTACGTTACTATAAAACCAATAGATGGCGCTGTACGTTACTATAAAACCAATAGATGGCGCTGTATGTTACTATAAAACCAATAGATGGCGCTGTACGTTACTATTAAACCAATAGATGGCGCTGTACGTTACTATAAAACCAATAGATGGCGCTGTACGTTACTATAAAACCAGTAGATGGTGCTGCACTTTAATATAAAACCAATAGATGGCGCTGTAGGTTACGATAAAACTAATAGATGGCGCTGTAGGTTACGATAAAACTAATAGATGGCACTGTACGTTACTATAAAACCAATAGATGGCGCTATAGGTTCCTATAAACCAATGGATGGCACTGTAGGTTCCTATAAACCAATAGATGGCGCTGTAGGTTACTATAAAACCAATAGATGGCGCTGTACGTTACTATAAAACCAATAGATGGCACTGTACATTACTATAAAACCAGTAGATGGTGCTGCACCTTAATATAAAACCAATAGATGGCGCTGTAGGTTACGATAAAACCAATAGATGGCGCTGTACGTTACTATAAAACCAATAGATGGCGCTGTACGTTACTATAAAACCAGTAGATGGTGCTGCACTTTAATATAAAACCAATAGATGGTGCTGTAGGTTCCTATAAACCAATAGATGGCGCTGTAGGTTACTATAAAACCAATAGATGGCGCTGTACATTACTATAAAAGCAATAGATGGCGCTGTACGTTATTATAAAACCAATAGATGGCGCTGTAGGTTACTATAAAACCAAAAGATGGCGCTGTAGCTTACTATAAACCCAATAGATGGCTCTGTAGGTCACTATAAAACCAATAGATGGCGCTGTACGTTACTATAAAACCAATAGATGGCGCTGTACATTACTGTAAAACCAGTAGATGGCGCTGTACATTACTATAAAACCAATAGATGACGCTGTACATTACTATAAAACCAGTAGATGGTGCTGCACCTTAATATAAAACCAATAGATGGCGCTGTAGGTTACGATAAAACCAATAGATGGCGCTGTACGTTACTGTAAAACCAATAGATGGCGCTGTACGTTACTATAAAACCAATAGATGGCGCTGTACGTTACTATAAAACCAATAGATGGCGCTGTACGTTACTATAAAACCAATAGATGGCGCTGTACCTTACTATAAAACCTGTAGATGGCGCTGTAGGTTACGATAAAACTAATAGATGGCGCTGTAGGTTACGATAAAACTAATAGATGGCGCTGTAGGTTACGATAAAACTAATAGATGGCGCTGCACGTTACTATAAAACCAATAGATGGCGCTATAGGTTCCTATAAACCAATGGATGGCACTGTAGGTTCCTATAAACCAATAGATGGCGCTGTAGGTTACTATAAAACCAATAGATGGCGCTGTACATTACTATAAAACCAATAGATGACGCTGTACATTACTATAAAACCAGTAGATGGTGCTGCACCTTAATATAAAACCAATAGATGGCGCTGTAGGTTACGATAAAACCAATAGATGGCGCTGTACGTTACTGTAAAACCAATAGATGGCGCTGTACGTTACTATAAAACCAATAGATGGCGCTGTACGTTACTATAAAACCAATAGATGGCGCTGTACGTTACTATAAAACCAATAGATGGCGCTGTACGTTACTATAAAACCAATAGATGGCGCTGTACGTTACTATTAAACCAATAGATGGCGCTGTACGTTACTATTAAACTAATAGATGGCGCTGTAGGTTACTATAAAACCAATAGATGGCGCTGTACGTTACTGTAAAACCAATAGATGGCGCTGTACGTTACTATAAAACCAATAGATGGCGCTGTACGTTACTATAAAACCAATAGATGGCGCTGTATGTTACTATAAAACCAATAGATGGCGCTGTACGTTACTATTAAACCAATAGATGGCGCTGTACGTTACTATAAAACCAATAGATGGCGCTGTACGTTACTATAAAACCAATAGATGGCGCTGTACGTTACTATAAAACCAATAGATGGCGCTGTACGTTACTAGAAAACCAATAGATGGCGCTGTACGTTACTATAAAACCAATAGATGGCGCTGTACGTTACTATAAAACCAATAGATGGCGCTGTACGTTACTGTAAAATCAATAGATGGCGCTGCACGTTACTGTAAAATCAATAGATGGCGCTGTACGTTACTATAAAACCAATAGATGACGCTGTACGTTACTATAAAACCAATAGATGGCGCTGTACATTACTGTAAAACCAGTAGATGGCGCTGTAGGTTACTATAAAACCAATAGATGACGCTGTACGTTACTATAAAACCAATAGATGGCGCTGTACGTTACTATAAAACCAATAGATGGCGCTGTACATTACTATAAAACCAATAGATGGCGACGTACCTTTCGATAAAACAAATAGATGGCGCTGTACGTTACTATAAAACCAATAGATGGCAACGTACCTTCCAATAAAACCAATAGTTGGCGCTGCACGTTACTATAAAACCAATAGATGGCGCTGTAGGTTCCTATAAACCAATAGATGGCGCTGTAGGTTCCTATAAACCAATAGATGGCACTGTAGGTTCCTATAAACCAATAGATGGCGCCGTACGTTACTATAAAACCAATAGATTGCACTGTACGTTACTATAAAACCGATAGATGGTGCTGTACGTTACTATAAAACCAATAGATGGCGCTATAGGTTCCTATAAACCAATGGATGGCACTGTAGGTTCCTATAAACCAATAGATGGCGCTGTAGGTTACTATAAAACCAATAGATGACGCTGTACGTTACTATAAAACCAATAGATGGCGCTGTACATTACTATAAAACAAATAGATGGTGCTGTACCTTACTATAAAACCAATAGATGGCGCTGTACATTACTATAAAACAAATAGATGGTGCTGTACCTTAATATAAAACCAATAGATGGTGCTGTACATTACTATAAAACCAATAGATGGCGCTGTAGGTTACGATAAAACCAATAGATGGCGCTGTACGTTACTGTAAAACCAATAGATGGCGCTGTACGTTACTATAAAACCAATAGATGGCGCTGTACGTTACTATAAAACCAATAGATGGCGCCGTACATTACTATAAAACCAATAGATAGCGCTGTACATTACTATAAACCCAATAGATGGCGCTGTACGTTACTATAAACCCAATAGATGGCGCTGTACGTTACTATAAAACCAATAGATGGCGCTGTAGGTTACTATAAAACCAAAAGATGGCGCTGTACGTTACTATAAACCCAATAGATGGCGCTGTACGTTACTATAAAACCAATAGATGGCGCTGTACGTTACTATAAAACCTATACATGGCGCTGTTGGTTACTATAAAACCAAAAGATGGCGCTTTAGGTTACTATAAAACCAATAGATGGCGCTGTACGTTACTGTAAAACCAATAGATGGCGCTGTACGTTACTATAAAACCAATAGATGGCGCTGTACATTTTTATAAAACCAACAGATGGCGCTGTACGTTACTATAAAACCAATAGATGGCGCTGTACGTTACTATAAAACCAATAGATGGCGCTGTATGTTACTATAAAACCAATAGATGGCGCTGTACGTTACTATAAAACCAATAGATGGCGCTGTACGTTACTATTAAACCAATAGATGGCGCTGTACGTTACTATAAAACCAATAGATGGCGCTGTACGTTACTATAAAACCAGTAGATGGTGCTGCACTTTAATATAAAACCAATAGATGGCGCTGTAGGTTACGATAAAACCAATAGATGGCGCCGTACATTACTATAAAACCAATAGATAGCGCTGTACATTACTATAAAACCAATAGATGGCGCTGTACGTTATTATAAAACCTATAGATGGCGCTGTAGGTTACTATAAAACCAAAAGATGGCGCTGTAGCTTACTATAAAACCAAAAGATGGCGCTGTACGTTACTGTAAAACCAATAGATGGCGCTGTACGTTACTATAAAACCAATAGATGGCGCTGTACATTACTATAAAAGCAATAGATGGCGCTGTACGTTATTATAAAACCTATAGATGGCGCTGTAGGTTACTATAAAACCAAAAGATGGCGCTGTAGCTTACTATAAAACCAAAAGATGGCGCTGTACGTTACTGTAAAACCAATAGATGGCGCTGTACGTTACTATAAAACCAATAGATGGCGCTGTACATTACTATAAAACCAATAGATGGCGCTGTACATTACTATAAAACCAATAGATGGCGCTGTACGTTACTATAAAACCAATAGATGGCGCTGTACGTTACTATAAAACCAATAGATGGCGCTGTACGTTACTATAAAACCAATAGATGGCGCTGTACGTTACTATAAAACCAATAGATGGCGCTGTACGTTACTAGAAAACCAATAGATGGCGCTGTACGTTACTATAAAATCAATAGATGGCGCTGTACGTTACTGTAAAATCAATAGATGGCGCTGCACGTTACTGTAAAATCAATAGATGGCGCTGTACGTTACTATAAAACCAATAGATGGCGCTGTACATTACTGTAAAACCAGTAGATGGCGCTGTAGGTTACTATAAAACCAATAGATGACGCTGTACGTTACTATAAAACCAATAGATGGCGCTGTACATTACTGTAAAACCAATAGATGGCGCTGTACATTACTATAAAACCAATAGATGGCGACGTACCTTTCGATAAAACCAATAGATGGCGCTGTACATTACTATCAAACCAATAGATGGCAACGTACCTTCCAATAAAACCAATAGTTGGCGCTGCACGTTACTATAAAACCAATAGATGGCGCTGTACGTTACTATAAAACCAATAGATGGCGCTGTACGTTACTATAAAACCAATAGATGACACTGTAGGTTCCTATAAACCAATAGATGGCGCTGTACGTTACTATAAACCAATAGATCGCACTGTAGGTTCCTATAAACCAATAGATCGCACTGTAGGTTCCTATAAACCAATAGATGGCGCTGTAGGTTCCTATAAACCAATAGATGGCGCCGTACGTTACTATAAAACCAATAGATTGCACTGTACGTTACTATAAAACCGATAGATGGCGCTGTACCTTACTATAAAACCAGTAGATGGCGCTGTAGGTTACGATAAAACTAATAGATGGCGCTGTAGGTTACGATAAAACTAATAGATGGCGCTGTAGGTTACGATAAAACTAATAGATGGCGCTGCACGTTACTATAAAACCAATAGATGGCGCTATAGGTTCCTATAAACCAATGGATGGCACTGTAGGTTCCTATAAACCAATAGATGGCGCTGTAGGTAACTATAAAACCAATAGATGGCGCTGTACGTTACTATAAAACCAATAGATGGCGCTGTACATTACTATAAAACCAATAGATGGCGACGTACCTTTCGATAAAACAAATAGATGGCACTGTACATTACTATCAAACCAATAGATGGCGCTGTACGTTACTATAAAACCAATAGATGGCAACGTACCTTCCAATAAAACCAATAGTTGGCGCTGCACGTTACTATAAAACCAATAGATGGCGCTGTAGGTTCCTATAAACCAATAGATGGCGCTGTAGGTTCCTATAAACCAATAGATGGCGCTGTAGGTTCCTATAAACCAATAGATGGCGCCGTACGTTACTATAAAACCAATGGATAGCGCTGTACGTTACTATAAAACCAATAGATGGCGCTGTACGTTACTATAAAACCAATAGATGGCGCTGTACGTTACTATAAAACCAATAGATGACGCTGTACGTTACTATAAAACCAATAGATGGTGCTGTACGTTACTATAAAACCAATAGATGGCGCTGTACCTTACTATAAAACCAGTAGATGGCGCTGTAGGTTACGATAAAACTAATAGATGGCGCTGTAGGTTACGATAAAACTAATAGATGGCGCTGTAGGTTACGATAAAACTAATAGATGGCGCTGTAGGTTACGATAAAACTAATAGATGGCGCTGCACGTTACTATAAAACCAATAGATGGCGCTATAGGTTCCTATAAACCAATGGATGGCACTGTAGGTTCCTATAAACCAATAGATGGCGCTGTACGTTACTATAAAACCAATAGATGGCGCTGTACGTTACTATAAAACCAATAGATGACGCTGTACGTTACTATAAAACCAATAGATGGCGCTGTACATTACTGTAAAACCAGTAGATGGCGCTGTAGGTTACTATAAAACCAATAGATGACGCTGTACGTTACTATAAAACCAATAGATGGCGCTGTACGTTACTATAAAACCAATAGATGGCGCTGTACATTACTATAAAACCAATAGATGGCGACGTACCTTTCGATAAAACAAATAGATGGCACTGTACATTACTATCAAACCAATAGATGGCGCTGTACGTTACTATAAAACCAATAGATGGCAACGTACCTTCCAATAAAACCAATAGTTGGCGCTGCACGTTACTATAAAACCAATAGATGGCGCTGTAGGTTCCTATAAACCAATAGATGGCGCTGTAGGTTCCTATAAACCAATAGATGGCGCTGTAGGTTCCTATAAACCAATAGATGGCGCTGTACGTTACTATAAAACCAATAGATGGCGCTGTACGTTACTATAAAACCAATAGATGGCGCTGTACGTTACTATAAAACCAATAGATGACGCTGTACGTTACTATAAAACCAATAGATGGTGCTGTACGTTACTATAAAACCAATAGATGGCGCTGTACCTTACTATAAAACCAGTAGATGGCGCTGTAGGTTACGATAAAACTAATAGATGGCGCTGTAGGTTACGATAAAACTAATAGATGGCGCTGTAGGTTACGATAAAACTAATAGATGGCGCTGCACGTTACTATAAAACCAATAGATGGCGCTATAGGTTCCTATAAACCAATGGATGGCACTGTAGGTTCCTATAAACCAATAGATGGCGCTGTAGGTTACTATAAAACCAATAGATGGCGCTGTACATTACTATAAAACCAATAGATGACGCTGTACATTACTATAAAACCAGTAGATGGTGCTGCACCTTAATATAAAACCAATAGATGGCGCTGTAGGTTACGATAAAACCAATAGATGGCGCTGTACGTTACTGTAAAACCAATAGATGGCGCTGTACGTTACTATAAAACCAATAGATGGCGCTATAGGTTCCTATAAACCAATGGATGGCACGGTAGGTTCCTATAAACCAATAGATGGCGCTGTACGTTACTATAAAACCAATAGATGGCGCTGTACGTTACTATAAAACCAATAGATGACGCTGTACGTTACTATAAAACCTATACATGGCGCTGTTGGTTACTATAAAACCAAAAGATGGCGCTTTAGGTTACTATAAAACCAATAGATGGCGCTGTACGTTACTGTAAAACCAATAGATGGCGCTGTACGTTACTATAAAACCAATAGATGGCGCTGTACATTACTATAAAACCAATAGATGGCGCTGTACGTTACTATAAAACCAATAGATGGCGCTGTACGTTACTATAAAACCAATAGATGGCGCTGTACGTTACTATAAAACCAATAGATGGCGCTGTACGTTACTATAAAACCAATAGATGGCGCTGTACGTTACTATTAAACCAATAGATGGCGCTGTACGTTACTATAAAACCAGTAGATGGTGCTGCACTTTAATATAAAACCAATAGATGGCGCTGTAGGTTACGATAAAACCAATAGATGGCGCCGTACATTACTATAAAACCAATAGATAGCGCTGTACATTACTATAAAACCAATAGATGGCGCTGCACGTTACTATAAAACCAATAGATAGCGCTGTACATTACTATAAAACCAATAGATAGCGCTGTACATTACTATAAAACCAATAGATGGCGCTGTACGTTATTATAAAACCTATAGATGGCGCTGTAGGTTACTATAAAACCAAAAGATGGCGCTGTACGTTATTATAAAACCTATAGATGGCGCTGTAGGTTACGATAAAACCAATAGATGGCGCCGTACATTACTATAAAACCAATAGATAGCGCTGTACATTACTATAAAACGAATAGATAGCGCTGTACGTTATTATAAAACCAATAGATGGCGCTGTACGTTATTATAAAACCTATAGATGGCGCTGTAGGTTACTATAAAACCAAAAGATGGCGCTGTAGCTTACTATAAAACCAAAAGATGGCGCTGTACGTTACTGTAAAACCAATAGATGGCGCTGTACGTTACTATAAAACCAATAGATGGCGCTGTACATTACTATAAAAGCAATAGATGGCGCTGTACGTTATTATAAAACCTATAGATGGCGCTGTACATTACTATAAAACCAAAAGATGGCGCTGTAGGTTACTATAAAACCAAAAGATGGCGCTGTAGCTTACTATAAAACCAAAAGATGGCGCTGTACGTTACTGTAAAACCAATAGATGGCGCTGTACGTTACTATAAAACCAATAGATGGCGCTGTACGTTACTATAAAACCAATAGACGGCACTGTAGGTTAATATAAACCCAATAGATGGCGCTGTACGTTACTATAAAACCAATAGATGGTGCTGTACGTTACTATAAAACCAATAGATGGCGCTGTACGTTACTATAAAACCAATAGATGGCGCTGTACGTTACTATAAAACCAATAGATGGCGCTGTACGTTACTATAAAACCAATAGATGACACTGTAGGTTCCTATAAACCAATAGATGGCGCTGTAGGTTCCTATAAACCAATAGATCGCACTGTAGGTTTCTATAAACCAATAGATGGCGCTGTAGGTTCCTATAAACCAATAGATGGCGCCGTACGTTACTATAAAACCAATAGATTGCACTGTACGTTACTATAAAACCGATAGATGGCGCTGTACCTTACTATAAAACCAGTAGATGGCGCTGTAGGTTACGATAAAACTAATAGATGGCGCTGTAGGTTACGATAAAACTAATAGATGGCGCTGTAGGTTACGATAAAACTAATAGATGGCGCTGCACGTTACTATAAAACCAATAGATGGCGCTATAGGTTCCTATAAACCAATGGATGGCACTGTAGGTTCCTATAAACCAATAGATGGCGCTGTAGGTTACTATAAAACCAATAGATGGCGCTGTACATTACTATAAAACCAGTAGATGGTGCTGCACCTTAATATAAAACCAATAGATGGCGCTGTAGGTTACGATAAAACCAATAGATGGCGCCGTACGTTACTATAAAACCAATAGATAGCGCTGTACATTACTATAAAAGCAATAGATGGCGCTGTACGTTATTATAAAACCTATACATGGCGCTGTAGGTTACTATAAAACCAAAAGATGGCGCTGTACGTTACTATAAACCCAATAGATGGCGCTGTAGGTTACTATAAAACCAAAAGATGGCGCTTTAGGTTACTATAAAACCAATAGATGGCGCTGTACGTTACTGTAAAACCAATAGATGGCGCTGTACGTTACTATAAAACCAATAGATGGCGCTGTACGTTACTATAAAACCAATAGATGGCGCTGTACGTTACTATAAAACCAATAGATGGCGCTGTATGTTACTATAAAACCAATAGATGGCGCTGTACGTTACTATTAAACCAATAGATGGCGCTGTACGTTACTATAAAACCAATAGATGGCGCTGTACGTTACTATAAAACCAGTAGATGGTGCTGCACTTTAATATAAAACCAATAGATGGCGCTGTAGGTTACGATAAAACTAATAGATGGCGCTGTAGGTTACGATAAAACTAATAGATGGCGCTGTACGTTACTATAAAACCAATAGATGGCGCTATAGGTTCCTATAAACCAATGGATGGCACTGTAGGTTCCTATAAACCAATAGATGGCGCTGTAGGTTACTATAAAACCAATAGATGGCGCTGTACGTTACTATAAAACCAATAGATGGCACTGTACATTACTATAAAACCAGTAGATGGTGCTGCACCTTAATATAAAACCAATAGATGGCGCTGTAGGTTACGATAAAACCAATAGATGGCGCTGTACGTTACTATAAAACCAATAGATGGCGCTGTACGTTACTATAAAACCAGTAGATGGTGCTGCACTTTAATATAAAACCAATAGATGGTGCTGTAGGTTCCTATAAACCAATAGATGGCGCTGTAGGTTACTATAAAACCAATAGATGGCGCTGTACATTACTATAAAAGCAATAGATGGCGCTGTACGTTATTATAAAACCAATAGATGGCGCTGTAGGTTACTATAAAACCAAAAGATGGCGCTGTAGCTTACTATAAACCCAATAGATGGCTCTGTAGGTCACTATAAAACCAATAGATGGCGCTGTACGTTACTATAAAACCAATAGATGGCGCTGTACATTACTGTAAAACCAGTAGATGGCGCTGTACATTACTATAAAACCAATAGATGACGCTGTACATTACTATAAAACCAGTAGATGGTGCTGCACCTTAATATAAAACCAATAGATGGCGCTGTAGGTTACGATAAAACCAATAGATGGCGCTGTACGTTACTGTAAAACCAATAGATGGCGCTGTACGTTACTATAAAACCAATAGATGGCGCTGTACGTTACTATAAAACCAATAGATGGCGCTGTACGTTACTATAAAACCAATAGATGGCGCTGTACCTTACTATAAAACCTGTAGATGGCGCTGTAGGTTACGATAAAACTAATAGATGGCGCTGTAGGTTACGATAAAACTAATAGATGGCGCTGTAGGTTACGATAAAACTAATAGATGGCGCTGCACGTTACTATAAAACCAATAGATGGCGCTATAGGTTCCTATAAACCAATGGATGGCACTGTAGGTTCCTATAAACCAATAGATGGCGCTGTAGGTTACTATAAAACCAATAGATGGCGCTGTACATTACTATAAAACCAATAGATGACGCTGTACATTACTATAAAACCAATAGATGGCGCTGTACGTTACTATAAAACCAATAGATGGCGCTGTACGTTACTATAAAACCAATAGATGGCGCTGTACGTTACTATAAAACCAATAGATGGCGCTGTACGTTACTGTAAAATCAATAGATGGCGCTGCACGTTACTGTAAAATCAATAGATGGCGCTGTACGTTACTATAAAACCAATAGATGACGCTGTACGTTACTATAAAACCAATAGATGGCGCTGTACATTACTGTAAAACCAGTAGATGGCGCTGTAGGTTACTATAAAACCAATAGATGACGCTGTACGTTACTATAAAACCAATAGATGGCGCTGTACGTTACTATAAAACCAATAGATGGCGCTGTACATTACTATAAAACCAATAGATGGCGACGTACCTTTCGATAAAACAAATAGATGGCGCTGTACGTTACTATAAAACCAATAGATGGCAACGTACCTTCCAATAAAACCAATAGTTGGCGCTGCACGTTACTATAAAACCAATAGATGGCGCTGTAGGTTCCTATAAACCAATAGATGGCGCTGTAGGTTCCTATAAACCAATAGATGGCACTGTAGGTTCCTATAAACCAATAGATGGCGCCGTACGTTACTATAAAACCAATAGATTGCACTGTACGTTACTATAAAACCGATAGATGGTGCTGTACATTACTATAAAACCAATAGATGGCGCTATAGGTTCCTATAAACCAATGGATGGCACTGTAGGTTCCTATAAACCAATAGATGGCGCTGTAGGTTACTATAAAACCAATAGATGACGCTGTACATTACTATAAAACCAATAGATGGCGCTGTAGGTTACGATAAAACCAATAGATGGCGCTGTACGTTACTGTAAAACCAATAGATGGCGCTGTACGTTACTATAAAACCAATAGATGGCGCTGTACGTTACTATAAAACCAATAGATGGCGCCGTACATTACTATAAAACCAATAGATAGCGCTGTACATTACTATAAACCCAATAGATGGCGCTGTACGTTACTATAAAACCAATATATGGCGCTGTACGTTACTATAAAACCAATAGATGGCGCTGTAGGTTACTATAAAACCAAAAGATGGCGCTGTACGTTACTATAAACCCAATAGATGGCGCTGTACGTTACTATAAAACCTATACATGGCGCTGTTGGTTACTATAAAACCAAAAGATGGCGCTTTAGGTTACTATAAAACCAATAGATGGCGCTGTACGTTACTGTAAAACCAATAGATGGCGCTGTACGTTACTATAAAACCAATAGATGGCGCTGTACATTACTATAAAACCAACAGATGGCGCTGTACGTTACTATAAAACCAATAGATGGCGCTGTACGTTACTATAAAACCAATAGATGGCGCTGTATGTTACTATAAAACCAATAGATGGCGCTGTACGTTACTATAAAACCAATAGATGGCGCTGTACGTTACTATTAAACCAATAGATGGCGCTGTACGTTACTATAAAACCAATAGATGGCGCTGTACGTTACTATAAAACCAGTAGATGGTGCTGCACTTTAATATAAAACCAATAGATGGCGCTGTAGGTTACGATAAAACCAATAGATGGCGCCGTACATTACTATAAAACCAATAGATAGCGCTGTACATTACTATAAAACCAATAGATGGCGCTGTACGTTATTATAAAACCTATAGATGGCGCTGTAGGTTACTATAAAACCAAAAGATGGCGCTGTAGCTTACTATAAAACCAAAAGATGGCGCTGTACGTTACTGTAAAACCAATAGATGGCGCTGTACGTTACTATAAAACCAATAGATGGCGCTGTACATTACTATAAAAGCAATAGATGGCGCTGTACGTTATTATAAAACCTATAGATGGCGCTGTAGGTTACTATAAAACCAAAAGATGGCGCTGTAGCTTACTATAAAACCAAAAGATGGCGCTGTACGTTACTATAAAACCAATAGATGGCGCTGTACGTTACTGTAAAACCAATAGATGGCGCTGTACGTTACTATAAAACCAATAGATGGCGCTGTACATTACTATAAAACCAATAGATGGCGCTGTACGTTACTATAAAACCAATAGATGGCGCTGTACGTTACTATAAAACCAATAGATGGCGCTGTACGTTACTATAAAACCAATAGATGGCGCTGTACGTTACTATAAAACCAATAGATGGCGCTGTACGTTACTAGAAAACCAATAGATGGCGCTGTACGTTACTATAAAACCAATAGATGGCGCTGTACGTTACTGTAAAATCAATAGATGGCGCTGCACGTTACTGTAAAATCAATAGATGGCGCTGTACGTTACTATAAAACCAATAGATGGCGCTGTACATTACTGTAAAACCAGTAGATGGCGCTGTAGGTTACTATAAAACCAATAGATGACGCTGTACGTTACTATAAAACCAATAGATGGCGCTGTACATTACTGTAAAACCAATAGATGGCGCTGTACATTACTATAAAACCAATAGATGGCGACGTACCTTTCGATAAAACCAATAGATGGCGCTGTACATTACTATCAAACCAATAGATGGCAACGTACCTTCCAATAAAACCAATAGTTGGCGCTGCACGTTACTATAAAACCAATAGATGGCGCTGTACGTTACTATAAAACCAATAGATGGCGCTGTACGTTACTATAAAACCAATAGATGACACTGTAGGTTCCTATAAACCAATAGATGGCGCTGTACGTTACTATAAACCAATAGATCGCACTGTAGGTTCCTATAAACCAATAGATCGCACTGTAGGTTCCTATAAACCAATAGATGGCGCTGTAGGTTCCTATAAACCAGTAGATGGCGCCGTACGTTACTATAAAACCAATAGATTGCACTGTACGTTACTATAAAACCGATAGATGGCGCTGTACCTTACTATAAAACCAGTAGATGGCGCTGTAGGTTACGATAAAACTAATAGATGGCGCTGTAGGTTACGATAAAACTAATAGATGGCGCTGTAGGTTACGATAAAACTAATAGATGGCGCTGCACGTTACTATAAAACCAATAGATGGCGCTATAGGTTCCTATAAACCAATGGATGGCACTGTAGGTTCCTATAAACCAATAGATGGCGCTGTAGGTAACTATAAAACCAATAGATGGCGCTGTACGTTACTATAAAACCAATAGATGGCGCTGTACATTACTATAAAACCAATAGATGGCGACGTACCTTTCGATAAAACAAATAGATGGCACTGTACATTACTATCAAACCAATAGATGGCGCTGTACGTTACTATAAAACCAATAGATGGCAACGTACCTTCCAATAAAACCAATAGTTGGCGCTGCACGTTACTATAAAACCAATAGATGGCGCTGTAGGTTCCTATAAACCAATAGATGGCGCTGTAGGTTCCTATAAACCAATAGATGGCGCTGTAGGTTCCTATAAACCAATAGATGGCGCCGTACGTTACTATAAAACCAATGGATAGCGCTGTACGTTACTATAAAACCAATAGATGGCGCTGTACGTTACTATAAAACCAATAGATGGCGCTGTACGTTACTATAAAACCAATAGATGACGCTGTACGTTACTATAAAACCAATAGATGGTGCTGTACGTTACTATAAAACCAATAGATGGCGCTGTACCTTACTATAAAACCAGTAGATGGCGCTGTAGGTTACGATAAAACTAATAGATGGCGCTGTAGGTTACGATAAAACTAATAGATGGCGCTGTAGGTTACGATAAAACCAATAGATGGCGCTGTAGGTTACTATAAAACTAATAGATGGCGCTGTAGGTTACTATAAAACTAATAGATGGCGCTGCACGTTACTATAAAACCAATAGATGGCGCTATAGGTTCCTATAAACCAATGGATGGCACTGTAGGTTCCTATAAACCAATAGATGGCGCTGTACGTTACTATAAAACCAATAGATGGCGCTGTACGTTACTATAAAACCAATAGATGACGCTGTACGTTACTATAAAACCAATAGATGGCGCTGTACATTACTGTAAAACCAGTAGATGGCGCTGTAGGTTACTATAAAACCAATAGATGACGCTGTACGTTACTATAAAACCAATAGATGGCGCTGTACGTTACTATAAAACCAATAGATGGCGCTGTACATTACTATAAAACCAATAGATGGCGACGTACCTTTCGATAAAACAAATAGATGGCACTGTACATTACTATCAAACCAATAGATGGCGCTGTACGTTACTATAAAACCAATAGATGGCAACGTACCTTCCAATAAAACCAATAGTTGGCGCTGCACGTTACTATAAAACCAATAGATGGCGCTGTAGGTTCCTATAAACCAATAGATGGCGCTGTAGGTTCCTATAAACCAATAGATGGCGCTGTAGGTTCCTATAAACCAATAGATGGCGCTGTACGTTACTATAAAACCAATAGATGGCGCTGTACGTTACTATAAAACCAATAGATGGCGCTGTACGTTACTATAAAACCAATAGATGACGCTGTACGTTACTATAAAACCAATAGATGGTGCTGTACGTTACTATAAAACCAATAGATGGCGCTGTACCTTACTATAAAACCAGTAGATGGCGCTGTAGGTTACGATAAAACTAATAGATGGCGCTGTAGGTTACGATAAAACTAATAGATGGCGCTGTAGGTTACGATAAAACTAATAGATGGCGCTGCACGTTACTATAAAACCAATAGATGGCGCTATAGGTTCCTATAAACCAATGGATGGCACTGTAGGTTCCTATAAACCAATAGATGGCGCTGTAGGTTCCTATAAACCAATAGATGGCGCTGTAGGTTACTATAAAACCAATAGATGGCGCTGTACATTACTATAAAACCAATAGATGACGCTGTACATTACTATAAAACCAGTAGATGGTGCTGCACCTTAATATAAAACCAATAGATGGCGCTGTAGGTTACGATAAAACCAATAGATGGCGCTGTACGTTACTGTAAAACCAATAGATGGCGCTGTACGTTACTATAAAACCAATAGATGGCGCTATAGGTTCCTATAAACCAATGGATGGCACGGTAGGTTCCTATAAACCAATAGATGGCGCTGTACGTTACTATAAAACCAATAGATGGCGCTGTACGTTACTATAAAACCAATAGATGACGCTGTACGTTACTATAAAACCAATAGATGGCGCTGTACATTACTGTAAAACCAGTAGATGGCGCTGTAGGTTACTATAAAACCAATAGATGACGCTGTACGTTACTATAAAACCAATAGATGGCGCTGTACGTTACTATAAAACCAATAGATGGCGCTGTATGTTACTATAAAACCAATAGATGGCGCTGTAGGTTCCTATAAACCAATAGATGGCGCTGTACATTACTGTAAAACCAGTAGATGGCGCTGTAGGTTACTATAAAACCAATGGATGACGCTGTACGTAACTATAAAACCAATAGATGACGCTGTACGTTACTATAAAACCAATAGATGGCGCTGTACATTACTATAAAACCAATAGATGGCGACGTACCTTTCGATAAAACAAATAGATGGCACTGTACATTACTATCAAACCAATAGATGGCGCTGTACGTTACTATAAAACCAATAGATGGCACTGTAGGTTCCTATAAACCAATAGATGGCGCTGTAGGTTCCTATAAACCAATAGATGGCGCTGTAGGTTCCTATAAACCAATAGATGGCGCTGTAGGTTCCTATAAACCAATAGATGGCGCCGTACGTTACTATAAAACCAATGGATAGCGCTGTACGTTACTATAAAACCAATAGATGGCGCTGTACGTTACTATAAAACCAATAGATGGCGCTGTACGTTACTATAAAACCAATAGATGGCGCTGTAGGTTCCTATAAAACCAATAGATGGCGCTGTACGTTACTATAAAACCAATAGATGGTGCTGTACGTTACTATAAAACCAATAGATGCCGCTGTATGTTACTATAAAACCAATAGATGACGCTGTACGTTACTATAAAACCAATAGATGGTGCTGTACGTTACTATAAAACCAATAGATGGCGCTGTACCTTACTATAAAACCAGTAGATGGCGCTGTAGGTTACGATAAAACTAATAGATGGCGCTGTAGGTTACGATAAAACTAATAGATGGCGCTGTAGGTTACGATAAAACTAATAGATGGCGCTGCACGTTACTATAAAACCAATAGATGGCGCTATAGGTTCCTATAAACCAATGGATGGCACTGTAGGTTCCTATAAACCAATAGATGGCGCTGTAGGTTACTATAAAACCAATAGATGGCGCTGTACATTACTATAAAACCAATAGATGACGCTGTACATTACTATAAAACTAGTAGATGGTGCTGCACCTTAATATAAAACCAATAGATGGCGCTGTAGGTTACGATAAAACCAATAGATGGCGCTGTACGTTACTGTAAAACCAATAGATGGCGCTGTACGTTACTATAAAACCAATAGATGGCGCTGTACGTTACTATAAAACCAATAGATGGCGCTGTACGTTACTATAAAACCAATAGATGGCGCTGTACCTTACTATAAAACCAGTAGATGGCGCTGTAGGTTACGATAAAACTAATAGATGGCGCTGTAGGTTACGATAAAACTAATAGATGGCGCTGTAGGTTACGATAAAACTAATAGATGGCGCTGCACGTTACTATAAAACCAATAGATGGTGCTATAGGTTCCTATAAACCAATGGATGGCACTGTAGGTTCCTATAAACCAATAGATGGCGCTGTAGGTTACTATAAAACCAATAGATGGCGCTGTACATTACTATAAAACCAATAGATGACGCTGTACATTACTATAAAACCAGTAGATGGTGCTGCACCTTAATATAAAACCAATAGATGGCGCTGTAGGTTACGAGAAAACCAATAGATGGCGCTGTACGTTACTGTAAAACCAATAGATGGCGCTGTACGTTACTATAAAACCAATAGATGGCGCTGTACGTTACTATAAAACCAATAGATGGCGCTGTACGTTACTATTAAACCAATAGATGGCGCTGTACGTTACTATTAAACCAATAGATGGCGCTGTACGTTACTATTAAACTAATAGATGGCGCTGTAGGTTACTATAAAACCAATAGATGGCGCTGTACGTTACTGTAAAACCAATAGATGGCGCTGTACGTTACTATAAAACCAATAGATGGCGCTGTACGTTACTATAAAACCAATAGATGCCGCTGTACGTTACTATAAAACCAATAGATGGCGCTGTACGTTACTATAAAACCAATAGATGGCGCTGTACGTTACTAGAAAACCAATAGATGGCGCTGTACGTTACTATAAAACCAATAGATGGCGCTGTACGTTACTATAAAACCAATAGATGGCGCTGTACGTTACTATAAAACCAATAGATGCCGCTGTACGTTACTATAAAACCAATAGATGGCGCTGTACGTTACTATAAAACCAATAGATGGCGCTGTACGTTACTATAAAACCAATAGATGGCGCTGTACGTTACTATAAAACCAATAGATGGCGCTGTACGTTACTGTAAAATCAATAGATGGCGCTGTACGTTACTGTAAAATCAATAGATGGCGCTGCACGTTACTATAAAACCAATAGATGGCGCTGTACGTTACTATAAAACCAATAGATGGCGCTGTACGTTACTAGAAAACCAATAGATGGCGCTGTACGTTACTATAAAACCAATAGATGGCGCTGTACGTTACTATAAAACCAATAGATGGCGCTGTACGTTACTGTAAAATCAATAGATGTCGCTGTAGGTTACTATGAAACCAATAGATGACGCTGTACGTTACTATAAAACCAATAGATGGCGCTGTACGTTACTATAAAACCAATAGATGGCGCTGTACGTTACTATAAAACCAATAGATGGCGCTGTAGGTTCCTATAAACCAATAGATGGCGCTGTAGGTTACTATAAAACCAATAGATGGCGCTGTACATTACTATAAAAGCAATAGATGGCGCTGTACGTTATTATAAAACCTATAGATGGCGCTGTAGGTTACTATAAAACCAAAAGATGGCGCTGTAGCTTACTATAAAACCAAAAAATGGCGCTGTACATTACTGTAAAACCAATAGATGGCGCTGTACGTTACTATAAAACCAATAGATGGCGCTGTACGTTACTATAAAACCAATAGACGGCGCTGTACGTTACTATAAAACCAATAGATGGTGCTCTACGTTACTATAAAACCAATAGATGGCGCTGTACGTTACTATAAAACCAATAGATGGTGCTGTACGTTACTATAAAACCAATAGATGGCGCTGTACGTTACTATAAAACCAATAGATGGCGCTGTACGTTACTATAAAACCAATAGATGGCGCTGTACGTTACTATAAAACCAATAGATGGCGCTGTACGTTACTATAAAACCAATAGATGGCGCTGTACGTTACTATAAAACCAATAGATGGCGCTGTACGTTACTATAAAACCAATAGATGGCGCTGTACGTTACTATAAAACCAATAGATGGCGCTGTACGTTACTATAAAACCAATAGATGGCGCTGTACGTTACTATAAAACCAATAGATGGCGCTGTACGTTACTATAAAACCAATAGATGGCGCTGTACGTTACTATAAAACCAATAGATGGCGCTGTACATTACTATAAACCCAATAGATGGCGCTGTACGTTACTATAAAACCAATAGATGGCGCTGTACGTTACTATAAAACCAATAGATGGCGCTGTACGTTACTATAAAACCAATAGATGGCGCTGTACGTTACTATAAAACCAATAGATGGCGCTGTACGTTACTGTAAAATCAATAGATGGCGCTGTACGTTACTATAAAATCAATAGATGGCGCTGCACGTTACTATAAAACCAATAGATGGCGCTGTACGTTACTATAAAACCAATAGATGGCGCTGTACGTTACTAGAAAACCAATAGATGGCGCTGTACGTTACTATAAAACCAATAGATGGCGCTGTACGTTACTATAAAACCAATAGATGGCGCTGTACGTTACTGTAAAATCAATAGATGGCGCTGCACGTTACTGTAAAATCAATAGATGGCGCTGTACGTTACTATAAAACCAATAGATGACGCTGTACGTTACTATAAAACCAATAGATGGCGCTGTACATTACTGTAAAACCAGTAGATGGCGCTGTACGTTACTATAAAACCAATAGATGACGCTGTACATTACTATAAAACCAATAGATGACGCTGTACATTACTATAAAACCAATAGATGGCGCTGTACGTTACTATAAAACCAATAGATGGCGCTGTACATTACTATAAAACCAATAGATGGCGACGTACCTTTCGATAAAACAAATAGATGGCACTGTACATTACTATCAAACCAATAGATGGCGCTGTACGTTACTATAAAACCAATAGATGGCAACGTACCTTCCAATAAAACCAATAGTTGGCGCTGCACGTTACTATAAAACCAATAGATGGCGCTGTAGGTTCCTATAAACCAATAGATGGCGCTGTAGGTTCCTATAAACCAATAGATGGCACTGTAGGTTCCTATAAACCAATAGATGGCGCTGTAGGTTCCTATAAACCAATAGATGGCGCTGTACGTTACTATAAAACCGATAGATGGTGCTTTACGTTACTATAAAACCAATGGATAGCGCTGTACGTTACTATAAAACCAATAGATGGCGCTGTATGTTACTATAAAACCAATAGATGACGCTGTACGTTACTATAAAACCAATAGATGGTGCTGTACGTTACTATAAAACCAATAGATGGCGCTGTACCTTACTATAAAACCAGTAGATGGCGCTGTAGGTTACTATAATACTAATAGATGGCGCTGTAGGTTACGATAAAACTAATAGATGGCGCTGTAGGTTACGATAAAACTAATAGATGGCGCTGCACGTTACTATAAAACCAATAGATGGCGCTATAGGTTCCTATAAACCAATGGATGGCACTGTAGGTTCCTATAAACCAATAGATGGCGCTGTAGGTTACTATAAAACCAATAGATGACGCTGTACATTACTATAAAACCAGTAGATGGTGCTGCACCTTAATATAAAACCAATAGATGGCGCTGTAGGTTACGATAAAACCAATAGATGGCGCTGTACGTTACTGTAAAACCAATAGATGGCGCTGTACGTTACTATAAAACCAATAGATGGCGCTGTACGTTACTATAAAACCAATAGATGGCGCTGTACGTTACTATAAAACCAATAGACGCCGCTGTACGTTACTATAAAACCAATAGATGGCGCTGTACGTTACTATAAAACCAATAGATGGCGCTGTATGTTACTATAAAACCAATAGATGGCGCTGTACGTTACTATTAAACCAATAGATGGCGCTGTACGTTACTATTAAACTAATAGATGGCGCTGTAGGTTACTATAAAACCAATAGATGGCGCTGTACGTTACTGTAAAACCAATAGATGGCGCTGTACGTTACTATAAAACCAATAGATGGCGCTGTACGTTACTATAAAACCAATAGATGGCGCTGTACGTTACTATAAAACCAATAGATGGCGCTGTATGTTACTATAAAACCAATAGATGGCGCTGTACGTTACTATTAAACCAATAGATGGCGCTGTAGGTTCCTATAAACCAATAGATGGCGCTGTAGGTTCCTATAAACCAATAGATGGCACTGTAGGTTCCTATAAACCAATAGATGGCGCTGTAGGTTCCTATAAACCAATAGATGGCGCCGTACGTTACTATAAAACCAATAGATGGCGCTGTACGTTACTATAAAACCAATAGATGGCGCTGTATGTTACTATAAAACCAATAGATGGCGCTGTACGTTACTATTAAACCAATAGATGGCGCTGTACGTTACTATTAAACTAATAGATGGCGCTGTAGGTTACTATAAAACCAATAGATGGCGCTGTACGTTACTGTAAAACCAATAGATGGTGCTGTACGTTACTATAAAACCAATAGATGGCGCTGTACGTTACTATAAAACCAATAGATGGCGCTGTATGTTACTATAAAACCAATAGATGGCGCTGTACGTTACTATTAAACCAATAGATGGCGCTGTTCGTTACTATAAAACCAATAGATGGCGCTGTACGTTACTATAAAACCAGTAGATGGTGCTGCACTTTAATATAAAACCAATAGATGGTGCTGTAGGTTCCTATAAACCAATAGATGGCGCTGTAGGTTACTATAAAACCAATAGATGGCGCTGTGCATTACTATAAAAGCAATAGATGGCGCTGTACGTTATTATAAAACCAATAGATGGCGCTGTAGGTTACTATAAAACCAAAAGATGGCGCTGTAGCTTACTATAAACCCAATAGATGGCTCTGTAGGTCACTATAAAACCAATAGATGGCGCTGTACGTTACTATAAAACCAATAGATGGCGCTGTACATTACTGTAAAACCAGTAGATGGCGCTGTACATTACTATAAAACCAATAGATGACGCTGTACATTACTATAAAACCAGTAGATGGTGCTGCACCTTAATATAAAACCAATAGATGGCGCTGTAGGTTACGATAAAACCAATAGATGGCGCTGTACGTTACTGTAAAACCAATAGATGGCGCTGTACGTTACTATAAAACCAATAGATGGCGCTGTACGTTACTATAAAACCAATAGATGGCGCTGTACGTTACTATAAAACCAATAGATGGCGCTGTACCTTACTATAAAACCTGTAGATGGCGCTGTAGGTTACGATAAAACTAATAGATGGCGCTGTAGGTTACGATAAAACTAATAGATGGCGCTGTAGGTTACGATAAAACTAATAGATGGCGCTGCACGTTACTATAAAACCAATAGATGGCGCTATAGGTTCCTATAAACCAATGGATGGCACTGTAGGTTCCTATAAACCAATAGATGGCGCTGTAGGTTACTATAAAACCAATAGATGGCGCTGTACATTACTATAAAACCAATAGATGACGCTGTACATTACTATAAAACCAGTAGATGGTGCTGCACCTTAATATAAAACCAATAGATGGCGCTGTAGGTTACGATAAAACCAATAGATGGCGCTGTACGTTACTGTAAAACCAATAGATGGCGCTGTACGTTACTATAAAACCAATAGATGGCGCTGTACGTTACTATAAAACCAATAGATGGCGCTGTACGTTACTGTAAAACCAATAGATGGCGCTGTACGTTACTATAAAACCAATAGATGGCGCTGTACGTTACTATAAAACCAATAGATGGCGCTGTATGTTACTATAAAACCAATAGATGGCGCTGTACGTTACTATTAAACCAATAGATGGCGCTGTACGTTACTATTAAACTAATAGATGGCGCTGTAGGTTACTATAAAACCAATAGATGGCGCTGTACGTTACTGTAAAACCAATAGATGGTGCTGTACGTTACTATAAAACCAATAGATGGCGCTGTACGTTACTATAAAACCAATAGATGGCGCTGTATGTTACTATAAAACCAATAGATGGCGCTGTACGTTACTATTAAACCAATAGATGGCGCTGTTCGTTACTATAAAACCAATAGATGGCGCTGTACGTTACTATAAAACCAGTAGATGGTGCTGCACTTTAATATAAAACCAATAGATGGTGCTGTAGGTTCCTATAAACCAATAGATGGCGCTGTAGGTTACTATAAAACCAATAGATGGCGCTGTACATTACTATAAAAGCAATAGATGGCGCTGTACGTTATTATAAAACCAATAGATGGCGCTGTAGGTTACTATAAAACCAAAAGATGGCGCTGTAGCTTACTATAAACCCAATAGATGGCTCTGTAGGTCACTATAAAACCAATAGATGGCGCTGTACGTTACTATAAAACCAATAGATGGCGCTGTACATTACTGTAAAACCAGTAGATGGCGCTGTACATTACTATAAAACCAATAGATGACGCTGTACATTACTATAAAACCAGTAGATGGTGCTGCACCTTAATATAAAACCAATAGATGGCGCTGTAGGTTACGATAAAACCAATAGATGGCGCTGTACGTTACTATAAAACCAATAGATGGCGCTGTACGTTACTATAAAACCAATAGATGGCGCTGTACGTTACTATAAAACCAATAGATGGCGCTGTACGTTACTATAAAACCAATAGATGGCGCTGTACGTTACTATAAAACCAATAGATGGCGCTGTACATTACTATAAACCCAATAGATGGCGCTGTACGTTACTATAAAACCAATAGATGGCGCTGTACGTTACTATAAAACCAATAGATGGCGCTGTACGTTACTATAAAACCAATAGATGGCGCTGTACGTTACTGTAAAATCAATAGATGGCGCTGTACGTTACTATAAAATCAATAGATGGCGCTGCACGTTACTATAAAACCAATAGATGGCGCTGTACGTTACTATAAAACCAATAGATGGCGCTGTACGTTACTAGAAAACCAATAGATGGCGCTGTACGTTACTATAAAACCAATAGATGGCGCTGTACGTTACTATAAAACCAATAGATGGCGCTGTACGTTACTGTAAAATCAATAGATGGCGCTGCACGTTACTGTAAAATCAATAGATGGCGCTGTACGTTACTATAAAACCAATAGATGACGCTGTACGTTACTATAAAACCAATAGATGGCGCTGTACATTACTGTAAAACCAGTAGATGGCGCTGTAGGTTACTATAAAAGCAATAGATGACGCTGTACATTACTATAAAACCAATAGATGGCGCTGTACGTTACTATAAAACCAATAGATGGCGCTGTACATTACTATAAAACCAATAGATGGCGACGTACCTTTCGATAAAACAAATAGATGGCACTGTACATTACTATCAAACCAATAGATGGCGCTGTACGTTACTATAAAACCAATAGATGGCAACGTACCTTCCAATAAAACCAATAGTTGGCGCTGCACGTTACTATAAAACCAATAGATGGCGCTGTAGGTTCCTATAAACCAATAGATGGCGCTGTAGGTTCCTATAAACCAATAGTTGGCACTGTAGGTTCCTATAAACCAATAGATGGCGCTGTAGGTTCCTATAAACCAATAGATGGCGCTGTACGTTACTATAAAACCGATAGATGGTGCTTTACGTTACTATAAAACCAATGGATAGCGCTGTACGTTACTATAAAACCAATAGATGGCGCTGTATGTTACTATAAAACCAATAGATGACGCTGTACGTTACTATAAAACCAATAGATGGTGCTGTACGTTACTATAAAACCAATAGATGGCGCTGTACCTTACTATAAAACCAGTAGATGGCGCTGTAGGTTACTATAATACTAATAGATGGCGCTGTAGGTTACGATAAAACTAATAGATGGCGCTGTAGGTTACGATAAAACTAATAGATGGCGCTGCACGTTACTATAAAACCAATAGATGGCGCTATAGGTTCCTATAAACCAATGGATGGCACTGTAGGTTCCTATAAACCAATAGATGGCGCTGTAGGTTACTATAAAACCAATAGATGACGCTGTACATTACTATAAAACCAGTAGATGGTGCTGCACCTTAATATAAAACCAATAGATGGCGCTGTAGGTTACGATAAAACCAATAGATGGCGCTGTACGTTACTGTAAAACCAATAGATGGCGCTGTACGTTACTATAAAACCAATAGATGGCGCTGTACGTTACTATAAAACCAATAGATGGCGCTGTACGTTACTATAAAACCAATAGACGCCGCTGTACGTTACTATAAAACCAATAGATGGCGCTGTACGTTACTATAAAACCAATAGATGGCGCTGTATGTTACTATAAAACCAATAGATGGCGCTGTACGTTACTATTAAACCAATAGATGGCGCTGTACGTTACTATTAAACTAATAGATGGCGCTGTAGGTTACTATAAAACCAATAGATGGCGCTGTACGTTACTGTAAAACCAATAGATGGCGCTGTACGTTACTATAAAACCAATAGATGGCGCTGTACGTTACTATAAAACCAATAGATGGCGCTGTACGTTACTATAAAACCAATAGATGGCGCTGTATGTTACTATAAAACCAATAGATGGCGCTGTACGTTACTATTAAACCAATAGATGGCGCTGTAGGTTCCTATAAACCAATAGATGGCGCTGTAGGTTCCTATAAACCAATAGATGGCACTGTAGGTTCCTATAAACCAATAGATGGCGCTGTAGGTTCCTATAAACCAATAGATGGCGCCGTACGTTACTATAAAACCAATAGATGGCGCTGTACGTTACTATAAAACCAATAGATGGCGCTGTATGTTACTATAAAACCAATAGATGGCGCTGTACGTTACTATTAAACCAATAGATGGCGCTGTACGTTACTATTAAACTAATAGATGGCGCTGTAGGTTACTATAAAACCAATAGATGGCGCTGTACGTTACTGTAAAACCAATAGATGGTGCTGTACGTTACTATAAAACCAATAGATGGCGCTGTACGTTACTATAAAACCAATAGATGGCGCTGTATGTTACTATAAAACCAATAGATGGCGCTGTACGTTACTATTAAACCAATAGATGGCGCTGTTCGTTACTATAAAACCAATAGATGGCGCTGTACGTTACTATAAAACCAGTAGATGGTGCTGCACTTTAATATAAAACCAATAGATGGTGCTGTAGGTTCCTATAAACCAATAGATGGCGCTGTAGGTTACTATAAAACCAATAGATGGCGCTGTACATTACTATAAAAGCAATAGATGGCGCTGTACGTTATTATAAAACCAATAGATGGCGCTGTAGGTTACTATAAAACCAAAAGATGGCGCTGTAGCTTACTATAAACCCAATAGATGGCTCTGTAGGTCACTATAAAACCAATAGATGGCGCTGTACGTTACTATAAAACCAATAGATGGCGCTGTACATTACTGTAAAACCAGTAGATGGCGCTGTACATTACTATAAAACCAATACATGACGCTGTACATTACTATAAAACCAGTAGATGGTGCTGCACCTTAATATAAAACCAATAGATGGCGCTGTAGGTTACGATAAAACCAATAGATGGCGCTGTACGTTACTGTAAAACCAATAGATGGCGCTGTACGTTACTATAAAACCAATAGATGGCGCTGTACGTTACTATAAAACCAATAGATGGCGCTGTACGTTACTATAAAACCAATAGATGGCGCTGTACCTTACTATAAAACCTGTAGATGGCGCTGTAGGTTACGATAAAACTAATAGATGGCGCTGTAGGTTACGATAAAACTAATAGATGGCGCTGTAGGTTACGATAAAACTAATAGATGGCGCTGCACGTTACTATAAAACCAATAGATGGCGCTATAGGTTCCTATAAACCAATGGATGGCACTGTAGGTTCCTATAAACCAATAGATGGCGCTGTAGGTTACTATAAAACCAATAGATGGCGCTGTACATTACTATAAAACCAATAGATGACGCTGTACATTACTATAAAACCAGTAGATGGTGCTGCACCTTAATATAAAACCAATAGATGGCGCTGTAGGTTACGATAAAACCAATAGATGGCGCTGTACGTTACTGTAAAACCAATAGATGGCGCTGTACGTTACTATAAAACCAATAGATGGCGCTGTACGTTACTATAAAACCAATAGATGGCGCTGTACGTTACTGTAAAACCAATAGATGGCGCTGTACGTTACTATAAAACCAATAGATGGCGCTGTACGTTACTATAAAACCAATAGATGGCGCTGTATGTTACTATAAAACCAATAGATGGCGCTGTACGTTACTATTAAACCAATAGATGGCGCTGTACGTTACTATTAAACTAATAGATGGCGCTGTAGGTTACTATAAAACCAATAGATGGCGCTGTACGTTACTGTAAAACCAATAGATGGTGCTGTACGTTACTATAAAACCAATAGATGGCGCTGTACGTTACTATAAAACCAATAGATGGCGCTGTATGTTACTATAAAACCAATAGATGGCGCTGTACGTTACTATTAAACCAATAGATGGCGCTGTTCGTTACTATAAAACCAATAGATGGCGCTGTACGTTACTATAAAACCAGTAGATGGTGCTGCACTTTAATATAAAACCAATAGATGGTGCTGTAGGTTCCTATAAACCAATAGATGGCGCTGTAGGTTACTATAAAACCAATAGATGGCGCTGTACATTACTATAAAAGCAATAGATGGCGCTGTACGTTATTATAAAACCAATAGATGGCGCTGTAGGTTACTATAAAACCAAAAGATGGCGCTGTAGCTTACTATAAACCCAATAGATGGCTCTGTAGGTCACTATAAAACCAATAGATGGCGCTGTACGTTACTATAAAACCAATAGATGGCGCTGTACATTACTGTAAAACCAGTAGATGGCGCTGTACATTACTATAAAACCAATAGATGACGCTGTACATTACTATAAAACCAGTAGATGGTGCTGCACCTTAATATAAAACCAATAGATGGCGCTGTAGGTTACGATAAAACCAATAGATGGCGCTGTACGTTACTGTAAAACCAATAGATGGCGCTGTACGTTACTATAAAACCAATAGATGGCGCTGTACGTTACTATAAAACCAATAGATGGCGCTGTACGTTACTATAAAACCAATAGATGGCGCTGTACCTTACTATAAAACCTGTAGATGGCGCTGTAGGTTACGATAAAACTAATAGATGGCGCTGTAGGTTACGATAAAACTAATAGATGGCGCTGTAGGTTACGATAAAACTAATAGATGGCGCTGCACGTTACTATAAAACCAATAGATGGCGCTATAGGTTCCTATAAACCAATGGATGGCACTGTAGGTTCCTATAAACCAATAGATGGCGCTGTAGGTTACTATAAAACCAATAGATGGCGCTGTACATTACTATAAAACCAATAGATGACGCTGTACATTACTATAAAACCAGTAGATGGTGCTGCACCTTAATATAAAACCAATAGATGGCGCTGTAGGTTACGATAAAACCAATAGATGGCGCTGTACGTTACTGTAAAACCAATAGATGGCGCTGTACGTTACTATAAAACCAATAGATGGCGCTGTACGTTACTATAAAACCAATAGATGGCGCTGTACGTTACTGTAAAACCAATAGATGGCGCTGTACGTTACTATAAAACCAATAGATGGCGCTGTACGTTACTATAAAACCAATAGATGGCGCTGTACGTTACTATTAAACCAATAGATGGCGCTGTACGTTACTATTAAACTAATAGATGGCGCTGTAGGTTACTATAAAACCAATAGATGGCGCTGTACGTTACTGTAAAACCAATAGATGGCGCTGTACGTTACTATAAAACCAATAGATGGCGCTGTACGTTACTATAAAACCAATAGATGGCGCTGTACATTACTATAAAACCAATAGATGGCGCTGTACGTTACTATTAAACCAATAGATGGCGCTGTACGTTACTATAAAACCAATAGATGGCGCTGTATGTTACTATAAAACCAATAGATGGCGCTGTACGTTACTATTAAACCAATAGATGGCGCTGTACGTTACTATAAAACCAATAGATGGCGCTGTACGTTACTATAAAACCAATAGATGGCGCTGTACGTTACTAGAAAACCAATAGATGGCGCTGTACGTTACTATAAAACCAATAGATGGCGCTGTACGTTACTATAAAACCAATAGATGGCGCTGTACGTTACTGTAAAATCAATAGATGGCGCTGCACGTTACTGTAAAATCAATAGATGGCGCTGTACGTTACTATAAAACCAATAGATGACGCTGTACGTTACTATAAAACCAATAGATGGCGCTGTACATTACTGTAAAACCAGTAGATGGCGCTGTAGGTTACTATAAAACCAATAGATGACGCTGTACGTTACTATAAAACCAATAGATGGCGCTGTACATTACTATCAAACCAATAGATGGCGCTGTACGTTACTATAAAACCAATAGATGGCAACGTACCTTCCAATAAAACCAATAGTTGGCGCTGCACGTTACTATAAAACCAATAGATGGCGCTGTAGGTTCCTATAAACCAATAGATGGCGCTGTAGGTTCCTATAAACCAATAGATGGCACTGTAGGTTCCTATAAACCAATAGATGGCGCCATACGTTACTATAAAACCAATAGATTGCACTGTACGTTACTATAAAACCGATAGATGGTGCTGTACGTTACTATAAAACCAATAGATGACGCTGTACGTTACTATAAAACCAATAGATGGTGCTGTACGTTACTATAAAACCAATAGATGGCGCTGTAGGTTCCTATAAACCAATAGATGGCACTGTAGGTTCCTATAAACCAATAGATGGCGCCGTACGTTACTATAAAACCAATAGATTGCACTGTACGTTACTATAAAACCGATAGATGGTGCTGTACGTTACTATAAAACCAATAGATGACGCTGTACGTTACTATAAAACCAATAGATGGTGCTGTACGTTACTATAAAACCAATAGATGGCGCTGTACCTTACTATAAAACCAGTAGATGGCGCTGTAGGTTACGATAAAGCTAATAGATGGTGCTGCACGTTACTATAAAACCAATAGATGGCGCTATAGGTTCCTATAAACCAATGGATGGCACTGTAGGTTCCTATAAACCAATAGATGGCGCTGTAGGTTACTATAAAACCAATAGATGACGCTGTACATTACTATAAAACCAATAGATGGCGCTGTAGGTTACGATAAAACCAATAGATGGCGCTGTACGTTACTGTAAAACCAATAGATGGCGCTGTACGTTACTATAAAACCAGTAGATGGCGCTGTACGTTACTATAAAACCAATAGATGGCGCCGTACATTACTATAAAACCAATAGATAGCGCTGTACATTACTATAAACCCAATAGATGGCGCTGTACGTTACTATAAAACCAATATATGGCGCTGTACGTTACTATAAAACCAATAGATGGCGCTGTAGGTTACTATAAAACCAAAAGATGGCGCTGTACGTTACTATAAACCCAATAGATGGCGCTGTACGTTACTATAAAACCAATAGATGGCGCTGTACATTACTATAAAACCAATAGATGGCGCTGTACGTTACTATAAAACCTATACATGGCGCTGTTGGTTACTATAAAACCAAAAGATGGCGCTTTAGGTTACTATAAAACCAATAGATGGCGCTGTACGTTACTGTAAAACCAATAGATGGCGCTGTACGTTACTATAAAACCAATAGATGGCGCTGTACGTTACTATAAAACCAATAGATGGCGCTGTACGTTACTATAAAACCAATAGATGGCGCTGTATGTTACTATAAAACCAATAGATGGCGCTGTACGTTACTATTAAACCAATAGATGGCGCTGTACGTTACTATAAAACCAGTAGATGGTGCTGCACTTTAATATAAAACCAATAGATGGCGCTGTAGGTTACGATAAAACCAATAGATGGCGCCGTACATTACTATAAAACCAATAGATAGCGCTGTACATTACTATAAAACCAATAGATGGCGCTGTACGTTATTATAAAACCTATAGATGGCGCTGTAGGTTACTATAAAACCAAAAGATGGCGCTGTAGCTTACTATAAAACCAAAAGATGGCGCTGTACGTTACTGTAAAACCAATAGATGGCGCTGTACGTTACTATAAAACCAATAGATGGCGCTGTACATTACTATAAAAGCAATAGATGGCGCTGTACGTTATTATAAAACCTATAGATGGCGCTGTAGGTTACTATAAAACCAAAAGATGGCGCTGTAGCTTACTATAAAACCAAAAGATGGCGCTGTACGTTACTGTAAAACCAATAGATGGCGCTGTACGTTACTATAAAACCAATAGATGGCGCTGTACGTTACTATAAAACCAATAGACGGCGCTGTACGTTACTATAAAACCAATAGATGGCGCTGTACGTTACTATAAAACCAATAGATGGCGCTGTACGTTACTATAAAACCAATAGATGGCGCTGTACGTTACTATAAAACCAATAGATGGCGCTGTACGTTACTAGAAAACCAATAGATGGCGCTGTACGTTACTATAAAACCAATAGATGGCGCTGTACGTTACTATAAAACCAATAGATGGCGCTGTACGTTACTGTAAAATCAATAGATGGCGCTGCACGTTACTGTAAAATCAATAGATGGCGCTGTACGTTACTATAAAACCAATAGATGACGCTGTACGTTACTATAAAACCAATAGATGGCGCTGTACATTACTGTAAAACCAGTAGATGGCGCTGTAGGTTACTATAAAACCAATAGATGACGCTGTACGTTACTATAAAACCAATAGATGGCGCTGTACATTACTGTAAAACCAATAGATGGCGCTGTACATTACTATAAAACCAATAGATGGCGCTGTACGTTACTATAAAACCAATAGATGGTGCTGTACATTACTATAAAACCAATAGATGGCGCTGTACATTACTATAAAACCAATAGATGGCGACGTACCTTTCGATAAAACAAATAGATGGCACTGTACATTACTATCAAACCAATAGATGGCAACGTACCTTCCAATAAAACCAATAGTTGGCGCTGCACGTTACTATAAAACCAATAGATGGCGCTGTACGTTACTATAAAACCAATAGATGGCGCTGTACGTTACTATAAAACCAATAGATGACACTGTAGGTTCCTATAAACCAATAGATGGCGCTGTAGGTTCCTATAAACCAATAGATCGCACTGTAGGTTCCTATAAACCAATAGATGGCGCTGTAGGTTCCTATAAACCAATAGATGGCACTGTAGGTTCCTATAAACCAATAGATGGCACTGTACGTTACTATAAAACCAATAGATGGCGCTGTACGTTACTGTAAAACCAATAGATGGCGCTGTACGTTACTATAAAACCAATAGATGGCGCTGTACATTACTATAAAACCAATAGATGGCGCTGTATGTTACTATAAAACCAATAGATGGCGCTGTACGTTACTATTAAACCAATAGATGGCGCTGTACGTTACTATAAAACCAGTAGATGGTGCTGCACTTTAATATAAAACCAATAGATGGCGCTGTAGGTTACGATAAAACCAATAGATGGCGCCGTACATTACTATAAAACCAATAGATAGCGCTGTACATTACTATAAAACCAATAGATGGCGCTGTACGTTATTATAAAACCTATAGATGGCGCTGTAGGTTACTATAAAACCAAAAGATGGCGCTGTAGCTTACTATTAAACCAAAAGATGGCGCTGTACGTTACTGTAAAACCAATAGATGGCGCTGTACGTTACTATAAAACCAATAGATGGCGCTGTACGTTATTATAAAACCTATAGATGGCGCTGTACATTACTATAAAACCAAAAGATGGCGCTGTAGGTTACTATAAAACCAAAAGATGGCGCTGTAGCTTACTATAAAACCAAAAGATGGCGCTGTACGTTACTGTAAAACCAATAGATGGCGCTGTACGTTACTATAAAACCAATAGATGGCGCTGTACGTTACTATAAAACCAATAGATGGCGCTGTACGTTACTATAAAACCAATAGATGGCGCTGTACGTTACTATAAAACCAATAGACGGCACTGTAGGTTAATATAAACCCAATAGATGGCGCTGTACGTTACTATAAAACCAATAGATGGTGCTGTACGTTACTATAAAACCAATAGATGGCGCTGTACGTTACTATAAAACCAATAGATGGCGCTGTACGTTACTATAAAACCAATAGATGGCGCTGTACGTTACTATAAAACCAATAGATGACACTGTAGGTTCCTATAAACCAATAGATGGCGCTGTAGGTTCCTATAAACCAATAGATCGCACTGTAGGTTCCTATAAACCAATAGATGGCGCTGTAGGTTCCTATAAACCAATAGATGGCGCCGTACGTTACTATAAAACCAATAGATTGCACTGTACGTTACTATAAAACCGATAGATGGCGCTGTACCTTACTATAAAACCAGTAGATGGCGCTGTAGGTTACGATAAAACTAATAGATGGCGCTGTAGGTTACGATAAAACTAATAGATGGTGCTGTAGGTTACGATAAAACTAATAGATGGCGCTGCACGTTACTATAAAACCAATAGATGGCGCTATAGGTTCCTATAAACCAATGGATGGCACTGTAGGTTCCTATAAACCAATAGATGGCGCTGTAGGTTACTATAAAACCAATAGATGGCGCTGTACATTACTATAAAACCAATAGATGACGCTGTACATTACTATAAAACCAGTAGATGGTGCTGCACCTTAATATAAAACCAATAGATGGCGCTGTAGGTTACGATAAAACCAATAGATGGCGCCGTACGTTACTATAAAACCAATAGATAGCGCTGTACATTACTATAAAAGCAATAGATGGCGCTGTACGTTATTATAAAACCTATACATGGCGCTGTAGGTTACTATAAAACCAAAAGATGGCGCTGTATGTTACTATAAACCCAATAGATGGCGCTGTACGTTACTATAAAACCTATACATGGCGCTGTAGGTTACTATAAAACCAAAAGATGGCGCTTTAGGTTACTATAAAACCAATAGATGGCGCTGTACGTTACTGTAAAACCAATAGATGGCGCTGTACGTTACTATAAAACCAATAGATGGCGCTGTACGTTACTATAAAACCAATAGATGGCGCTGTACGTTACTATAAAACCAATAGATGGCGCTGTATGTTACTATAAAACCAATAGATGGCGCTGTACGTTACTATTAAACCAATAGATGGCGCTGTACGTTACTATAAAACCAATAGATGGCGCTGTACGTTACTATAAAACCAGTAGATGGTGCTGCACTTTAATATAAAACCAATAGATGGCGCTGTAGGTTACGATAAAACTAATAGATGGCGCTGTAGGTTACGATAAAACTAATAGATGGCGCTGCACGTTACTATAAAACCAATAGATGGCGCTATAGGTTCCTATAAACCAATGGATGGCACTGTAGGTTCCTATAAACCAATAGATGGCGCTGTAGGTTACTATAAAACCAATAGATGGCGCTGTACGTTACTATAAAACCAATAGATGGCACTGTACATTACTATAAAACCAGTAGATGGTGCTGCACCTTAATATAAAACCAATAGATGGCGCTGTAGGTTACGATAAAACCAATAGATGGCGCTGTACGTTACTATAAAACCAATAGATAGCGCTGTACATTACTATAAAAGCAATAGATGGCGCTGTACGTTATTATAAAACCTATACATGGCGCTGTAGGTTACTATAAAACCAAAAGATGGCGCTGTACGTTACTATAAACCCAATAGATGGCGCTGTACGTTACTATAAAACCTATACATGGCGCTGTTGGTTACTATAAAACCAAAAGATGGCGCTTTAGGTTACTATAAAACCAATAGATGGCGCTGTACGTTACTGTAAAACCAATAGATGGCGCTGTACGTTACTATAAAACCAATAGATGGCGCTGTACATTACTGTAAAACCAATAGATGGCGCTGTACGTTACTATAAAACCAATAGATGGCGCTGTATGTTACTATAAAACCAATAGATGGCGCTGTACGTTACTATTAAACCAATAGATGGCGCTGTACGTTACTATAAAACCAGTAGATGGTGCTGCACTTTAATATAAAACCAATAGATGGCGCTGTAGGTTACGATAAAACCAATAGATGGCGCCGTACATTACTATAAAACCAATAGATAGCGCTGTACATTACTATAAAACCAATAGATGGCGCTGTACGTTATTATAAAACCTATAGATGGCGCTGTAGGTTACTATAAAACCAAAAGATGGCGCTGTAGCTTACTATAAAACCAAAAGATGGCGCTGTACGTTACTGTAAAACCAATAGATGGCGCTGTACGTTACTATAAAACCAATAGATGGCGCTGTACGTTACTATAAAACCAATAGATGGCGCTGTATGTTACTATAAAACCAATAGATGGCGCTGTACGTTACTATTAAACCAATAGATGGCGCTGTACGTTACTATAAAACCAGTAGATGGTGCTGCACTTTAATATAAAACCAATAGATGGCGCTGTAGGTTACGATAAAACCAATAGATGGCGCCGTACATTACTATAAAACCAATAGATAGCGCTGTACATTACTATAAAACCAATAGATGGCGCTGTACGTTATTATAAAACCTATAGATGGCGCTGTAGGTTACTATAAAACCAAAAGATGGCGCTGTAGCTTACTATAAAACCAAAAGATGGCGCTGTACGTTACTGTAAAACCAATAGATGGCGCTGTACGTTACTGTAAAACCAATAGATGGCGCTGTACGTTATTATAAAACCTATAGATGGCGCTGTACATTACTATAAAACCAAAAGATGGCGCTGTAGGTTACTATAAAACCAAAAGATGGCGCTGTAGCTTACTATAAAACCAAAAGATGGCGCTGTACGTTACTGTAAAACCAATAGATGGCGCTGTACGTTACTATAAAACCAATAGACGGCACTGTAGGTTAATATAAACCCAATAGATGGCGCTGTACGTTACTATAAAACCAATAGATGGCGCTGTACGTTACTATAAAACCAATAGATGGCGCTGTACGTTACTATAAAACCAATAGATGGTGCTGTACGTTACTATAAAACCAATAGATGGCGCTGTACGTTACTATAAAACCAATAGATGGCGCTGTACGTTACTATAAAACCAATAGATGGCGCTGTACGTTACTATAAAACCAATAGATGGCGCTGTACGTTACTATAAAACCAATAGATGGCGCTGTACGTTACTAGAAAACCAATAGATGGCGCTGTACGTTACTATAAAACCAATAGATGGCGCTGTACGTTACTATAAAACCAATAGATGGCGCTGCACGTTACTGTAAAATCAATAGATGGCGCTGTACGTTACTATAAAACCAATAGATGACGCTGTACGTTACTATAAAACCAATAGATGGCGCTGTACATTACTGTAAAACCAGTAGATGGCGCTGTAGGTTACTATAAAACCAATAGATGACGCTGTACGTTACTATAAAACCAATAGATGGCGCTGTACGTTACTATAAAACCAATAGATGGCGCTGTACATTACTATAAAACCAATAGATGGCGACGTACCTTTCGATACAACAAATAGATGGCACTGTACATTACTATCAAACCAATAGATGGCGCTGTACGTTACTATAAAACCAATAGATGGCAACGTACCTTCCAATAAAACCAATAGTTGGCGCTGCACGTTACTATAAAACCAATAGATGGCGCTGTAGGTTCCTATAAACCAATAGATGGCGCTGTAGGTTCCTATAAACCAATAGATGGCGCTGTAGGTTCCTATAAACCAATAGATGGCGCCGTACGTTACTATAAAACCAATGGATAGCGCTGTACGTTACTATAAAACCAATAGATGGCGCTGTACGTTACTATAAAACCAATAGATGGCGCTGTACGTTACTATAAAACCAATAGATGGCGCTGTACGTTACTATAAAACCAATGGATAGCGCTGTACGTTACTATAAAACCAATAGATGGTGCTGTACGTTACTATAAAACCAATAGATGGCGCTGTACCTTACTATAAAACCAGTAGATGGCGCTGTAGGTTACGATAAAACTAATAGATGGCGCTGTAGGTTACGATAAAACTAATAGATGGCGCTGTAGGTTACGATAAAACTAATAGATGGCGCTGCACGTTACTATAAAACCAATAGATGGCGCTATAGGTTCCTATAAACCAATGGATGGCACTGTAGGTTCCTATAAACCAATAGATGGCGCTGTAGGTTACTATAAAACCAATAGATGGCGCTGTATGTTACTATAAAACCAATAGATGGCGCTGTACATTACTATAAAACCAATAGATGACGCTGTACATTACTATAAAACCAGTAGATGGTGCTGCACCTTAATATAAAACCAATAGATGGCGCTGTAGGTTACGATAAAACCAATAGATGGCGCTGTACGTTACTGTAAAACCAATAGATGGCGCTGTACGTTACTATAAAACCAATAGATGGCGCTGTACGTTACTATAAAACCAATAGATGGCGCTGTACGTTACTATAAAACCAATAGATGGCGCTGTACGTTACTATAAAACCAATAGATGGCGCTGTACCTTACTATAAAACCAGTAGATGGCGCTGTAGGTTACGATAAAACTAATAGATGGCGCTGTAGGTTACGATAAAACTAATAGATGGCGCTGTAGGTTACGATAAAACTAATAGATGGCGCTGCACGTTACTATAAAACCAATAGATGGCGCTATAGGTTCCTATAAACCAATGGATGGCACTGTAGGTTCCTATAAACCAATAGATGGCGCTGTAGGTTACTATAAAACCAATAGATGGCGCTGTACATTACTATAAAACCAATAGATGACGCTGTACATTACTATAAAACCAGTAGATGGTGCTGCACCTTAATATAAAACCAATAGATGGCGCTGTAGGTTACGATAAAACCAATAGATGGCGCTGTACGTTACTGTAAAACCAATAGATGGCGCTGTACGTTACTATAAAACCAATAGATGGCGCTGTACGTTACTATAAAACCAATAGATGGCGCTGTACGTTACTATAAAACCAATAGATGGCGCTGTACGTTACTATAAAACCAATAGATGGCGCTGTACGTTACTATTAAACCAATAGATGGCGCTGTACGTTACTATTAAACCAATAGATGGCGCTGTACGTTACTATTAAACTAATAGATGGCGCTGTAGGTTACTATAAAACCAATAGATGGCGCTGTACGTTACTGTAAAACCAATAGATGGCGCTGTACGTTACTATAAAACCAATAGATGGCGCTGTACGTTACTATAAAACCAATAGATGGCGCTGTACGTTACTATAAAACCAATAGATGGCGCTGTATGTTACTATAAAACCAATAGATGGCGCTGTACGTTACTATTAAACCAATAGATGGCGCTGTACGTTACTATAAAACCAATAGATGGCGCTGTACGTTACTATAAAACCAGTAGATGGTGCTGTAGGTTCCTATAAACCAATAGATGGCGCTGTAGGTTACTATAAAACCAATAGATGGCGCTGTACATTACTATAAAAGCAATAGATGGCGCTGTACGTTATTATAAAACCTATAGATGGCGCTGTAGGTTACTATAAAACCAAAAGATGGCGCTGTAGCTTACTATAAAACCAAAAAATGGCGCTGTACATTACTGTAAAACCAATAGATGGCGCTGTACGTTACTATAAAACCAATAGATGGCGCTGTACGTTACTATAAAACCAATAGACGGCACTGTTGGTTAATATAAACCCAATAGATGGCGCTGTACGTTACTATAAAACCAATAGATGGTGCTGTACGTTACTATAAAACCAATAGATGGCGCTGTACGTTACTATAAAACCAATAGATGGCGCTGTACGTTACTAGAAAACCAATAGATGGCGCTGTACGTTACTATAAAACCAATAGATGGCGCTGTACGTTACTATAAAACCAATAGATGGCGCTGTACGTTACTAGAAAACCAATAGATGGCGCTGTACGTTACTAGAAAACCAATAGATGGCGCTGTACGTTACTATAAAACCAATAGATGGCGCTGTACGTTACTGTAAAATCAATAGATGGCGCTGTACGTTACTGTAAAATCAATAGATGGCGCTGCACGTTACTATAAAACCAATAGATGGCGCTGTACGTTACTATAAAACCAATAGATGGCGCTGTACGTTACTAGAAAACCAATAGATGGCGCTGTACGTTACTATAAAACCAATAGATGGCGCTGTACGTTACTATAAAACCAATAGATGGCGCTGTACGTTACTGTAAAATCAATAGATGGCGCTGTAGGTTACTATGAAACCAATAGATGACGCTGTACGTTACTATAAAACCAATAGATGGCGCTGTACATTACTGTAAAACCAGTAGATGGCGCTGTAGGTTACTATAAAACCAATAGATGACGCTGTACGTTACTATAAAACCAATAGATGGCGCTGTACGTTACTATAAAACCAATAGATGGCGCTGTACGTTACTATAAAACCAGTAGATGGTGCTGTAGGTTCCTATAAACCAATAGATGGCGCTGTAGGTTACTATAAAACCAATAGATGGCGCTGTACATTACTATAAAAGCAATAGATGGCGCTGTACGTTATTATAAAACCTATAGATGGCGCTGTAGGTTACTATAAAACCAAAAGATGGCGCTGTAGCTTACTATAAAACCAAAAAATGGCGCTGTACATTACTGTAAAACCAATAGATGGCGCTGTACGTTACTATAAAACCAATAGACGGCACTGTTGGTTAATATAAACCCAATAGATGGCGCTGTACGTTACTATAAAACCAATAGATGGTGCTGTACGTTACTATAAAACCAATAGATGGCGCTGTACGTTACTATAAAACCAATAGATGGCGCTGTACGTTACTAGAAAACCAATAGATGGCGCTGTACGTTACTATAAAACCAATAGATGGCGCTGTACGTTACTATAAAACCAATAGATGGCGCTGTACGTTACTAGAAAACCAATAGATGGCGCTGTACGTTACTATAAAACCAATAGATGGCGCTGTACGTTACTATAAAACCAATAGATGGCGCTGTACGTTACTGTAAAATCAATAGATGGCGCTGTACGTTACTGTAAAATCAATAGATGGCGCTGCACGTTACTATAAAACCAATAGACGGCACTGTTGGTTAATATAAACCCAATAGATGGCGCTGTACGTTACTATAAAACCAATAGATGGCGCTGTACATTACTGTAAAACCAGTAGATGGCGCTGTAGGTTACTATAAAACCAATAGATGACGCTGTACATTACTATAAAACCAATAGATGGCGCTGTACATTACTATCAAACCAATAGATGGCGCTGTACGTTACTATAAAACCAATAGATGGCAACGTACCTTCCAATAAAACCAATAGTTGGCGCTGCACGTTACTATAAAACCAATAGATGGCGCTGTAGGTTCCTATAAACCAATAGATGGCGCTGTAGGTTCCTATAAACCAATAGATGGCACTGTAGGTTCCTATAAACCAATAGATGGCGCTGTAGGTTCCTATAAACCAATAGATGGCGCCGTACGTTACTATAAAACCAATAGATTGCACTGTACGTTACTATAAAACCGATAGATGGTGCTTTACGTTACTATAAAATCAATAGATGACGCTGTAGGTTACTATAAAACCAATAGATGGCGCTGTACGTTACTATAAAACCAATAGATGGTGCTGTACGTTACTATAAAACCAATAGATGGCGCTGTACCTTACTATAAAACCAGTAGATGGCGCTGTAGGTTACTATAAAACTAATAGATGGCGCTGTAGGTTACGATAAAACTAATAGATGGCGCTGTAGGTTACGATAAAACTAATAGATGGCGCTGCACGTTACTATAAAACCAATAGATGGCGCTATAGGTTCCTATAAACCAATGGATGGCACTGTAGGTTCCTATAAACCAATAGATGGCGCTGTAGGTTACTATAAAACCAATAGATGACGCTGTACATTACTATAAAACCAGTAGATGGTGCTGCACCTTAATATAAAACCAATAGATGGCGCTGTAGGTTACGATAAAACCAATAGATGGCGCTGTACGTTACTGTAAAACCAATAGATGGCGCTGTACGTTACTATAAAACCAATAGATGGCGTTGTACGTTACTATAAAACCAATAGATGGCGCTGTACGTTACTATAAAACCAATAGATGGCGCTGTACGTTACTATAAAACCAATAGATGGCGCTGTAGGTTACTATTAAACCAATAGATGGCGCTGTACGTTACTATTAAACTAATAGATGGCGCTGTAGGTTACTATAAAACCAATAGATGGCGCTGTACGTTACTGTAAAACCAATAGATGGCGCTGTACGTTACTATAAAACCAATAGATGGCGCTGTACGTTACTATAAAACCAATAGATGGCGCTGTACGTTACTATAAAACCAATAGATGGCGCTGTATGTTACTATAAAACCAATAGATGGCGCTGTACGTTACTATTAAACCAATAGATGGCGCTGTAGGTTCCTATAAACCAATAGATGGCGCTGTAGGTTCCTATAAACCAATAGATGGCACTGTAGGTTCCTATAAACCAATAGATGGCGCTGTAGGTTCCTATAAACAAATAGATGGCGCCGTACGTTACTATAAAACCAATAGATGGCGCTGTACGTTACTATAAAACCAATAGATGGCGCTGTATGTTACTATAAAACCAATAGATGGCGCTGTACGTTACTATTAAACCAATAGATGGCGCTGTACGTTACTATTAAACTAATAGATGGCGCTGTAGGTTACTATAAAACCAATAGATGGCGCTGTACGTTACTGTAAAACCAATAGATGGCGCTGTACGTTACTATAAAACCAATAGATGGCGCTGTACGTTACTATAAAACCAATAGATGGCGCTGTACGTTACTATAAAACCAATAGATGGCGCTGTATGTTACTATAAAACCAATAGATGGCGCTGTACGTTACTATTAAACCAATAGATGGCGCTGTTCGTTACTATAAAACCAATAGATGGCGCTGTACGTTACTATAAAACCAGTAGATGGTGCTGCACTTTAATATAAAACCAATAGATGGTGCTGTAGGTTCCTATAAACCAATAGATGGCGCTGTAGGTTACTATAAAACCAATAGATGGCGCTGTACATTACTATAAAAGCAATAGATGGCGCTGTACGTTATTATAAAACCAATAGATGGCGCTGTAGGTTACTATAAAACCAAAAGATGGCGCTGTAGCTTACTATAAACCCAATAGATGGCTCTGTAGGTCACTATAAAACCAATAGATGGCGCTGTACGTTACTATAAAACCAATAGATGGCGCTGTACATTACTGTAAAACCAGTAGATGGCGCTGTACATTACTATAAAACCAATAGATGACGCTGTACATTACTATAAAACCAGTAGATGGTGCTGCACCTTAATATAAAACCAATAGATGGCGCTGTAGGTTACGATAAAACCAATAGATGGCGCTGTACGTTACTGTAAAACCAATAGATGGCGCTGTACGTTACTATAAAACCAATAGATGGCGCTGTACGTTACTATAAAACCAATAGATGGCGCTGTACGTTACTATAAAACCAATAGATGGCGCTGTACCTTACTATAAAACCAGTAGATGGCGCTGTAGGTTACGATAAAACTAATAGATGGCGCTGTAGGTTACGATAAAACTAATAGATGGCGCTGTAGGTTACGATAAAACTAATAGATGGCGCTGCACGTTACTATAAAACCAATAGATGGCGCTATAGGTTCCTATAAACCAATGGATGGCACTGTAGGTTCCTATAAACCAATAGATGGCGCTGTAGGTTACTATAAAACCAATAGATGGCGCTGTACATTACTATAAAACCAATAGATGACGCTGTACATTACTATAAAACCAGTAGATGGTGCTGCACCTTAATATAAAACCAATAGATGGCGCTGTAGGTTACGATAAAACCAATAGATGGCGCTGTACGTTACTGTAAAACCAATAGATGGCGCTGTACGTTACTATAAAACCAATAGATGGCGCTGTACGTTACTATAAAACCAATAGATGGCGCTGTACGTTACTATAAAACCAATAGATGGCGCTGTACGTTACTATTAAACCAATAGATGGCGCTGTACGTTACTATTAAACTAATAGATGGCGCTGTAGGTTACTATAAAACCAATAGATGGCGCTGTACGTTACTGTAAAACCAATAGATGGCGCTGTACGTTACTATAAAACCAATAGATGGCGCTGTACGTTACTATAAAACCAATAGATGGCGCTGTACGTTACTATAAAACCAATAGATGGCGCTGTATGTTACTATAAAACCAATAGATGGCGCTGTACGTTACTATAAAACCAATAGATGGCGCTGTACGTTACTATTAAACCAATAGATGGCGCTGTACGTTACTATAAAACCAATAGATGGCGCTGTACGTTACTATAAAACCAATAGATGGCGCTGTACGTTACTATTAAACCAATAGATGGCGCTGTACGTTACTATAAAACCAATAGATGGCGCTGTACGTTACTATTAAACCAATAGATGGCGCTGTACGTTACTATAAAACCAATAGATGGCGCTGTACATTACTATAAAACCAATAGATGGCGCTGTACGTTACTAGAAAACCAATAGATGGCGCTGTACGTTACTAGAAAACCAATAGATGGCGCTGTACGTTACTATAAAACCAATAGATGGCGCTGTACGTTACTATAAAACCAATAGATGGTGCTGTACGTTACTGTAAAATCAATAGATGGCGCTGCACGTTACTGTAAAATCAATAGATGGCGCTGTACGTTACTATAAAACCAATAGATGACGCTGTACGTTACTATAAAACCAATAGATGGCGCTGTACATTACTGTAAAACCAGTAGATGGCGCTGTAGGTTACTATAAAACCAATAGATGACGCTGTACGTTACTATAAAACCAATAGATGGCGCTGTACGTTACTATAAAACCAATAGATGGCGCTGTACATTACTATAAAACCAATAGATGGCGACGTACCTTTCGATAAAACAAATAGATGGCGCTGTACATTACTATCAAACCAATAGATGGCGCTGTACGTTACTATAAAACCAATAGATGGCAACGTACCTTCCAATAAAACCAATAGTTGGCGCTGCACGTTACTATAAAACCAATAGATGGCGCTGTAGGTTCCTATAAACCAATAGATGGCGCTGTAGGTTCCTATAAACCAATAGATGGCACTGTAGGTTCCTATAAACCAATAGATGGCGCCGTACGTTACTATAAAACCAATAGATAGCGCTGTACGTTACTGTAAAACCAATAGATGGCGCTGTAGGCTACTATAAAACCAATAGATGGCGCTGTACGTTACTATAAAACCAATAGATGACGCTGTACGTTACTATAAAACCAATAGATGGTGCTGTACGTTACTATAAAACCAATAGATGGCGCTGTACCTTACTATAAAACCAGTAGATGGCGCTGTAGGTTACGATAAAACTAATAGATGGTGCTGCACGTTACTATAAAACCAATAGATGGCGCTATAGGTTCCTATAAACCAATGGATGGCACTGTAGGTTCCTATAAACCAATAGATGGCGCTGTAGGTTACTATAAAACCAATAGATGACGCTGTACATTACTATAAAACCAGTAGATGGTGCTGCACCTTAATATAAAACCAATAGATGGCGCTGTAGGTTACGATAAAACCAATAGATGGCGCTGTACGTTACTGTAAAACCTATAGATGGCGCTGTACGTTACTATAAAACCAATAGATGGCGCTGTACGTTACTATAAAACCAATAGATGGCGCTGTACGTTACTATAAAACCAATAGATGGCGCTGTACGTTACTATAAAACCAATAGATGGCGCTGTACGTTACTATTAAACCAATAGATGGCGCTGTACGTTACTATTAAACTAATAGATGGCGCTTTACGTTATTATAAAACCAATAGATGGCGCAGTACGTTACTATAAAACCAATAGATGGCGCTGTACGTTACTGTAAAACCAGTAGATGGCGCTGTACATTACTATAAAACCAATAGATGACGCTGTACATTACTATAAAACCAGTAGATGGTGCTGCACCTTAATATAAAACCAATAGATGGCGCTGTAGGTTACGATAAAACCAATAGATGGCGCTGTACGTTACTGTAAAACCAATAGATGGCGCTGTACGTTACTATAAAACCAATAGATGGCGCTGTACGTTACTATAAAACCAATAGATGGCGCTGTACGTTACTATAAAACCAATAGATGGCGCTGTACCTTACTATAAAACCAGTAGATGGCGCTGTAGGTTACGATAAAACTAATAGATGGCGCTGTAGGTTACGATAAAACTAATAGATGGCGCTGTAGGTTACGATAAAACTAATAGATGGCGCTGCACGTTACTATAAAACCAATAGATGGCGCTATAGGTTCCTATAAACCAATGGATGGCACTGTAGGTTCCTATAAACCAATAGATGGCGCTGTAGGTTACTATAAAACCAATAGATGGCGCTGTACATTACTATAAAACCAATAGATGACGCTGTACATTACTATAAAACCAGTAGATGGTGCTGCACCTTAATATAAAACCAATAGATGGCGCTGTAGGTTACGATAAAACCAATAGATGGCGCTGTACGTTACTGTAAAACCAATAGATGGCGCTGTACGTTACTATAAAACCAATAGATGGCGCTGTACGTTACTATAAAACCAATAGATGGCGCTGTACGTTACTATAAAACCAATAGATGGCGCTGTACGTTACTATAAAACCAATAGATGGCGCTGTACGTTACTATTAAACCAATAGATGGCGCTGTACGTTACTATTAAACTAATAGATGGCGCTGTAGGTTACTATAAAACCAATAGATGGCGCTGTACGTTACTGTAAAACCAATAGATGGCGCTGTACGTTACTATAAAACCAATAGATGGCGCTGTACGTTACTATAAAACCAATAGATGGCGCTGTACGTTACTATAAAACCAATAGATGGCGCTGTATGTTACTATAAAACCAATAGATGGCGCTGTACGTTACTATAAAACCAATAGATGGCGCTGTACGTTACTATTAAACCAATAGATGGCGCTGTACGTTACTATAAAACCAATAGATGGCGCTGTACGTTACTATAAAACCAATAGATGGCGCTGTACGTTACTATTAAACCAATAGATGGCGCTGTACGTTACTATAAAACCAATAGATGGCGCTGTACGTTACTATTAAACCAATAGATGGCGCTGTACGTTACTATAAAACCAATAGATGGCGCTGTACGTTACTATAAAACCAATAGATGGCGCTGTACGTTACTAGAAAACCAATAGATGGCGCTGTACGTTACTATAAAACCAATAGATGGCGCTGTACGTTACTATAAAACCAATAGATGGCGCTGTACGTTACTGTAAAATCAATAGATGGCGCTGCACGTTACTGTAAAATCAATAGATGGCGCTGTACGTTACTATAAAACCAATAGATGACGCTGTACGTTACTATAAAACCAATAGATGGCGCTGTACATTACTGTAAAACCAGTAGATGGCGCTGTAGGTTACTATAAAACCAATAGATGACGCTGTACGTTACTATAAAACCAATAGATGGCGCTGTACGTTACTATAAAACCAATAGATGGCGCTGTACATTACTATAAAACCAATAGATGGCGACGTACCTTTCGATAAAACAAATAGATGGCGCTGTACATTACTATCAAACCAATAGATGGCGCTGTACGTTACTATAAAACCAATAGATGGCAACGTACCTTCCAATAAAACCAATAGTTGGCGCTGCACGTTACTATAAAACCAATAGATGGCGCTGTAGGTTCCTATAAACCAATAGATGGCGCTGTAGGTTCCTATAAACCAATAGATGGCACTGTAGGTTCCTATAAACCAATAGATGGCGCCGTACGTTACTATAAAAGCAATAGATAGCGCTGTACGTTACTGTAAAACCAATAGATGGCGCTGTAGGCTACTATAAAACCAATAGATGGCGCTGTACGTTACTATAAAACCAATAGATGGTGCTGTACGTTACTATAAAACCAATAGATGGCGCTGTACCTTACTATAAAACCAGTAGATGGCGCTGTAGGTTACGATAAAACTAATAGATGGTGCTGCACGTTACTATAAAACCAATAGATGGCGCTATAGGTTCCTATAAACCAATGGATGGCACTGTAGGTTCCTATAAACCAATAGATGGCGCTGTAGGTTACTATAAAACCAATAGATGACGCTGTACATTACTATAAAACCAGTAGATGGTGCTGCACCTTAATATAAAACCAATAGATGGCGCTGTAGGTTACGATAAAACCAATAGATGGCGCTGTACGTTACTGTAAAACCAATAGATGGCGCTGTACGTTACTATAAAACCAATAGATGGCGCTGTACGTTACTATAAAACCAATAGATGGCGCTGTACGTTACTATAAAACCAATAGATGGCGCTGTACGTTACTATAAAACCAATAGATGGCGCTGTACGTTACTATTAAACCAATAGATGGCGCTGTACGTTACTATAAAACCAATAGATGGCGCTGTACGTTACTATAAAACCAATAGATGGCGCTGTACATTACTGTAAAACCAGTAGATGGCGCTGTACATTACTATAAAACCAATAGATGACGCTGTATGTTACTATTAAACTAATAGATGGCGCTTTACGTTATTATAAAACCAATAGATGGCGCAGTACGTTACTATAAAACCAATAGATGGCGCTGTACATTACTGTAAAACCAGTAGATGGCGCTGTACATTACTATAAAACCAATAGATGACGCTGTACATTACTATAAAACCAGTAGATGGTGCTGCACCTTAATATAAAACCAATAGATGGCGCTGTAGGTTACGATAAAACCAATAGATGGCGCTGTACGTTACTGTAAAACCAATAGATGGCGCTGTACGTTACTATAAAACCAATAGATGGCGCTGTACGTTACTATAAAACCAATAGATGGCGCTGTACGTTACTATAAAACCAATAGATGGCGCTGTACCTTACTATAAAACCAGTAGATGGCGCTGTAGGTTACGATAAAACTAATAGATGGCGCTGTAGGTTACGATAAAACTAATAGATGGCGCTGTAGGTTACGATAAAACCAATGGATGGCACTGTAGGTTCCTATAAACCAATAGATGGCGCTGTAGGTTACTATAAAACCAATAGATGACGCTGTACATTACTATAAAACCAGTAGATGGTGCTGCACCTTAATATAAAACCAATAGATGGCGCTGTAGGTTACGATAAAACCAATAGATGGCGCTGTACGTTACTGTAAAACCAATAGATGGCGCTGTACGTTACTATAAAACCAATAGATGGCGCTGTACGTTACTATAAAACCAATAGATGGCGCTGTACGTTACTATAAAACCAATAGATGGCGCTGTACGTTACTATAAAACCAATAGATTGCACTGTACGTTACTATAAAACCAATAGATGACGCTGTACGTTACTATAAAACCAATAGATGGTGCTGTACGTTACTATAAAACAAATAGATGGTGCTGTACCTTACTATAAAACCAGTAGATGGCGCTGTAGGTTACGATAAAACTAATAGATGGCGCTGTAGGTTACGATAAAACTAATAGATGGCGCTGCACGTTACTATAAAACCAATAGATGGCGCTATAGGTTCCTATAAACCAATGGATGGCACTGTAGGTTCCTATAAACCAATAGATGGCGCTGTAGGTTACTATAAAACCAATAGATGACCCTGTACATTACTATAAAACCAGTAGATGGTGCTGCACCTTAATATAAAACCAATAGATGGCGCTGTAGGTTACGATAAAACCAATAGATGGCGCTGTACGTTACTGTAAAACCAATAGATGGCGCTGTACGTTACTATAAAACCAATAGATGGCGCTGTACGTCACTATAAAACCAATAGATGGCGCTGTACGTTACTATAAAACCAATAGATGGCGCTGTACGTTACTATAAAACCAATAGATGGCGCTGTACGTTACTATAAAACCAATAGATGGCGCTGTATGTTACTATAAAACCAATAGATGGCGCTGTACGTTACTATTAAACCAATAGATGGCGCTGTTCGTTACTATAAAACCAATAGATGGCGCTGTACGTTACTATAAAACCAGTAGATGGTGCTGTACATTACTATAAAACCAATAGATGGCGCTGTACGTTACTATAAAACCAATAGATGGCGCTGTACGTTACTATAAAACCAGTAGATGGTGCTGCACTTTAATATAAAACCAATAGATGGTGCTGTAGGTTCCTATAAACCAATAGATGGCGCTGTAGGTTACTATAAAACCAATAGATGGCGCTGTACATTACTATAAAAGCAATAGATGGCGCTGTACGTTATTATAAAACCAATAGATGGCACTGTAGGTTACTAGAAAACCAAAAGATGGCGCTGTAGCTTACTATAAACCCAATAGATGGCTCTGTAGGTCACTATAAAACCAATAGATGGCGCTGTACGTTACTATAAAACCAATAGATGGCGCTGTACGTTACTATAAAACCAATAGACGGCGCTGTACGTTACTATAAAACCAATAGATGGCGCTGTACGTTACTATAAAACCAATAGATGGCGCTGTACGTTACTATAAAACCAATAGATGGCGCTGTACGTTACTATAAAACCAATAGATGGCGCTGTACGTTACTATAAAACCAGTAGATGGTGCTGCACTTTAATATAAAACCAATAGATGGCGCTGTAGGTTACGATAAAACCAATAGATGGCGCCGTACATTACTATAAAAGCAATAGATGGCGCTGTCTGTTACTATAAAACCTATAGATGGCGCTGTAGGTTACTATAAAACCAAAAGATGGAGCTTTAGGTTAATATAAAACCAATAGATGATGCTGTTGGTTACCATAAAACCATTAAATGTCGCTGTAGGTAACTTTAAAACCGGTAGATGGCGCTGTAGGAAACTATAAAACAAGTAGATTGCACAGTAGGACACTATTAAACCAATAGATGGCGCCGTAGGTTACTATAAAACCAATAGATGGCGCTGTACGTTACTATAAAACCAATAGATGGCGCTGTACATTACTATAAAACCAATAGATGGCGCTGTAGGTTACTATAAAACCAATAGATGGCGCTATACATTGCTATAAAACCAATAGATGGCGCAGTACGTTACTATGAAACCAATAGATGGCGCTGTAGGTTACGATAAAACCAATAGATGGCGCTGTAGGATACCATAAAACCAATAGATGGCGCTGTAGGATACCATAAAACCAATAGATGGTACTGTAGGTAAATATAAAATTAGTAGATAACGCTGTAGGTAACTATAAAACCAGTAGATGGCGCTGTAGGTTACAATAACACCTTATATAAAAGCTCTATATGCCCTAATGCTTCTCTTTTACTGATGGACAAATACTGTAATTACTGGATCTGTAAGATGGGGAAGGGGCGGGCATGGAGACTCTAACAACCTGTTGGGCCACCTTTAGGGTGAAGTCACACGAACGTATATCGGCTCGGTTTTCACGCCGAGCCGATATACGTTGTCCTAGTGTGCAGAGGGGGGAGGATCGAAGAGCCAAGTGCAGGAACTGAGCTCCCCCCCCCCCCTCTCTGCCTCCTCTCCGCCCCTCTGCACTATTTGCAATGGGGAGAGGTGGGCCGGGGGCGGGGCTAATTCTCGGAACTTTGCCCCGCCCCCGTCCCGCCTCTTCCCATTACAAATAGTGCAGAGGGGCGGAGAGGGGGCCAGGAGCTCAGTTCCTGCTCCGGGCTCTTCCATCCTCCCCCCCTGCACACGAGGACAACGTATATCGGCTCGGCGTAAAAACCGAGCCGATATACGTTTGTGTGACTTCAACCTTAGGTTGGATATAAGATGTGGTACGAGAGGGCATAGAGGCTTTAGCACCCTTTTGTGCCATCTCTAACTTGGATACAAGATGTAATATGGGTGGACATGGAGGCTCTAATACTCAGTTATACCACCTCTAGCTTGGATACAAGTTGTGATACAAGCGGGCATATAGGGTCTAGTACCCTATTGTACCACCTCTAGCTTGGATATAAGATGTGGTTTGGGCTGGCATACATGCCTGCCAGTGAAGGTAAGAAGGGAGGTCAGAGGTCAGGGAGGATACACAGGATAACTCCGGTCCTGCTGTCCACATTATCTGTCAGGTACTGCTCCTGGACAGGGAGAACTCCAGAGGAGGAAGGGGGCTAGGATCACTCCACGGACTCTCTGGCAGTAATTAATTGACTTTTAGTATTGCCACCCTGCATTTGGAGACACTTGGGTGTAACTTAGTAGCATTCTTTTACACAGTGATTCTATTTAAGTCTATTCTGTGAAGGACTTTTTGAACAAACAATCTAAGGGCTGGCGTAACCCTGACATTTCAGAACTGTTCTCTCGGGGAAGAGATAACAGGGAGCGGTGCCCTCTTTCCCTACTTTTATTTGTGCTCGTCATTGACCTCTGACATTAGACATTCATCAGTTTTTAGCTATCAAAGACATTCCTAGAGTCTCTCTAACTGACAGTCTCACTATATGCCGATGATACCATAGTCTGTCTGTGGATGATCCTTCCACGGCTTCCCTCCTCACCTTGCTAGACGATATATGAAATACTAGTAATTATTAGGAAATCATAGTACCAGTATTTCTGGTGGCGACAGCTCTGCTACATGGTAGATGTATTATGATCCCCACACATCCCACACAGCTCTACTACACCCCACACATCACACAGCACAGCTTGGCTCCTCTCACAGCAGTGACATCACCACAGAACCTTCAGCCCACTGGATCTCTGTGGCGGGGGTAGGTCAGTGTGTTCTGACAGGACCGCTGAGTTGTGTCCGACCATAGCGGTTTAGTTGTATTCTCATTTTGTTATTTTTGTGCTCCCCTTTTCAAGAGCCCTAACTGTGTTGTTCTTCTGTCGGTCAGGCTCTGTGTTTTATATATGCTGTAGGACCTTCAATTATGTCACCAGGGGGGGGAGTGATGACATCACCAGGGGTGGAGCATGAGAAGCACCCACACACAAACATACATACTCACAGACGAGTGGTCATTAGTAGTTTGAAAAGACACAGACAGCACACAAGAATGAAGTGGAAATGGAATCAAGTGAAAAAGATACTATGCATTCACTTTATGGGGGGGAATAATAAGAATATTCTTTATTTATATAGCGCCAATATATTCTGCGGTGCTTACAAAACAGGGGGAATAGAAACAAAACCACTGTAGTAATTGAGATGAGAGAAGCAATGTAGGGCGGCGCGGTGCTGTGGAGAGCTTTGTGGATGAAGATAATGATTACATTGGATCCTGTTTTTTATGGGCAGCCGAGAGTGGATGTTGACAACAGGGAGTATTTTTCGTGTGCCCACGGTGAGAGAAGGGCAGATTCTTCCTATGTTCTTGAAGTCCAGGTGACAGTTTCAGGCAAGAGATTAGCTATAGGGGCTAAATGAGAGATCAGAGTCAAATATAACCCTAAGACAGCAGGCGTGCTGGGAGTTATGGTGGTGCCGCTCACTGAGATGGAGATGTTAGGAGGAGGTCGGTTAGTAGAGAGCGGAAACACCAGTAGGTCAGTTTTTGAGAGGTTCAGTTTTAGGTAGAAAGAGGACATAGTGTTAGAGACAGCGGACAGACAGTCGGTGATGTTTTGGAGGAAAGATGCAGAGATGTCACAGGAAGAGGTGTATAGCTGGGTGTCGTCAGCACAGAGATGGTACTGAAAGCCAAATCTATTGATGGTTTTTCCAATAGGGGCTGTATAGATGGAGAAGAGGAGGGGGCCAGGGACCGAGCCCTGCGGGACCCCAACAGCAAGGGGAAGGGGAGAGAAGGTAGAGCCAGCAAAGGAGACACTGAATGAGCGGTCAGATAGGTAGGAGGAAAACCAGGAGAGAACAGTGTCTTTTAGTCCAATGGAGGGAAGCATAGCAAGGAGGAGGAGTTTGTGGTCAACAGTGTCAAACGCTGCAGAGAGGTTGAGGAGGATCAGTAGGGAGTAGTCACCCCCAATTTAACTGTCAGGAGGTCGGTTGACACTTTAGTAAGGGCAGTTTCTCTTGAATGTAGAAGGCAGAAGACTGTAGGGGGGGCAAGAAGAGAGTTTTCTGAGAGATAGTTTATAAGGCATTCTAATAGTTTGGAGATGAAGGGAAGATTAGAGATGGCTCAATAGTTGGCAGTTTAGAACGAGTTAAGAGTCGGTTTCTTTAACAGAGGGGATATGATGGCGTGTTTGAATGAGGACCAATATTAGCCCAATCCTGGCTTGTATGTGTGTTTCTTTATTCTTCTGGGTTATGATAATTAATTTTTATTTTATTGACTTATCTGTATAGTTATCCAAAAAATTTCGCACCAAAATACCCATTGTGCTTCATATACACTCTTTGTCAAATAAATACAGCCCCTAAAATTTGTAATATTGGTAGAAAACTCAGCATGCAGTTAAATCTCTAAAAGTGGATCCCGTTTGGCCTAAAAGAGGCTCTCGGAGGCTCCTTCTGTGTAGTGACTTCTTCTGCTTGTATAGATCTTGTTGGCCACTAGACGCCTCTACAGCGCAGAGAAGAGATTTCACCCCATTACCAGAGACTGAGAGGGGTGTATTATTGGGAGGTGAGAAGCTGGATGGTTGTATCCATGAATTGTTCCCCACTGGGCCATTCTGACCAGACTGTTAGGAGGTGTTGGGACCAGTGGATGTTTGAGGGCACATAAGTTGACGGAGCTCAGGGTGCCCCCTGAAGACCACCACTAGAGAGGACCATCTGACCAGACTGTTAAGAGGTGTTGGGAACAGTGGATGGGGGCACACAAGGTGACCGGGCTCAGGACGCTCCCTACAGACCACCACTAGAGAGGACCATCTGACCAGACTGTTAAGAGGTGTTGGGACCAGTGGATGTGTGAGGCACACAAGGTGACTGGGCTCAGGATGCCCCCTACAGACCACCAGTAGAGAGGAGTGTCTGATCATTTTAAAACATGAGCTGCTCCAACTGTTTCATTGTCTGCTATCTAGAGACAGGTGGCGCCATCGTTACACCCCTATGTCTGTCAGAACTATTTCCAGGCACTTGTCTTAAGGATATTTAGTCTGAGGGTGACCATTATGTGTTCTGCCCCTGACACCAACCATCTCCTCTCTTTTCAGTGATGTCATGAATGACGAAACTGGACACTACGGAGTGGAACCAGGTTGTCTTCAGTGACGAATCCAGGTTTAGTTTGGGCGCTGACAATGGCAATGTATGTGTCTCGAGACCTCGAGGTAAACGCATCAATCCTGCTTTTGCTGTGGAGCGGCACACTGCCCCCTGCTGGTGTGGTGGTCTGCGGGTGATCACATATGACAGTCGGTCACCCCTAGTAGTGGTACGAGGGACAATGACAGCTCAGTGATATATTCAAGACATCCTGCAGCCACATGTGTTCCTCCTATGGTGGCTTCCAAGAGACAGCAGGATAATGCCCGACCGCACACACAAAGGGGTCACAGGAAGCCCCCACAACACTGTCACACTTCTGTGGCCTGTCAAGTTGCCAGATTTATTGTCAATAGAACATGTATGGGACCATCTAGGACAGTTATGGCGAACCTTTTAGTTACCGAGTGCCCAAACTGCAACCCAAAATCCACTTATTTATTGCAAAGTGCCAACACGTCAGGGGGCGGGGCTTATAACAACGGATGATTTTACCCCCATCGTTCTAAAAAGGACAGGACTTCTTCAAAATAGAGAGGGTGTCACAGCTAGCAGTGACATCCGCTGAGCAGAGCAAACATGGGACAGTGTCTACTGCCTATACAGAATTGTCTTGCTGGACCAAAGGGAAATCAACCACACAACCTTCATGACAAGAATCCAGACTGCTGGTTAATTTTATAAGCCAAATTTCCATTGTTGTTTTGTACATGAATAACTGTTACTATGCATTAAGAGGATGTTCATAGGCACTGACCGCTTACGATACTTGAGGTCAGCTTTAACACTTTGAGAACTTTGGTCTAATTTAAATGCACCTGATTTTTGAAACTTGGTTTATTTACTTTACTTTTAAACAAGTATTGTGAGGAGGACTGAGAACAAAACTTTGTAAAAGCATGTATGCATCGGTGGAGCATGGGCCGGTTCTTTGCAGCGATTCCAACATTTTATGCCTGTCTTGGAAGGGAAGGGTGCCAAAAAGTGAAAAGGAGAAGCCAGTGTGTCGAAGGCACTATTATGAGGAAGGCTGGCTAGCTACAGGCAATGGAAGAGGAGTTGTGGGCGTTACATTCACCCTAAGCCATTGTAGAAGAGACCGAAACACACCTCAGAGAACCAACTTCAACCTTCGAGGTCACAATAGTGAGGTGGTGCTAGTGAGATGGAACGAACCTTTCCAAAAGTTGGCAAGGTGTGATGCAGATGGAGGAATATTTGTGTGGATCCAATATGAAGGCAGATGGTCTGTGGAACTGGTCAATGATCGTGGAGCACAGGTAAGTGACTTCACTTGGAGTCATGATGGCACTCAAGCTTTGATATCGTACCGAGACGGATTTGTGCTTGTGGGCTCAGTGAGTGGTCAACGACATTGGTCCTCAGAGATAAATCTGGAGAGTCAAATCACTTGTGGAATTTGGACATCGGACGACCAACAGGTTCTCTTTGGCACTGCCGATGGTCAAGTTATAGTTATGGACTGCCATGGCAGGATGTTGGCACATGTTCTCTTACATGAGTCGGATGGTATTCTGAGCATGTCATGGAATTACCCCAACTTCTTGGTGGAAGATAGTAGTGAAAGTGACACAGACTCTGATGACTATTCTCCTCCTCAAGATGGCCCTGCTGCATATCCCATCCCACTGGAGAATATCAAGCCGCTGCTTACTGTCGGATTTACATCTGGAGATATTAGTTTGATGAACAACTATGATGACTTGTCACCAACCAATATTCGCTCAGGACTGAAAGATATGGTGGTTCAGTGGTGCACGCAAGGAGATCTGCTGGCTGTTGCAGGGATGGAGAAGCAGAATCTATTACCTGATCTTGGCAACGGTCCATCCCTTAAGAGTGCCATCATCAAGTTCTACAATGTCCGTGGAGAACATATCTACACTCTGGAGACCCCAGTGCAGCGTCCAATCACTTCCATCTGTTGGGGCCACAGAGATTCTCGCCTCTTCTTAGCTTCTGGTCCAGCTCTCTATGTTGTTCGGGTAGAACACAGAGTTGCTAATTTGCAGCTTCTCTGCCAGCAAGCAATTGCCAGCACTCTCCGTGATGACAAAGATATCACCAAACTCTCCCTGCCTCCTCGGCTCTGCTCTTACCTCACCACTGCCTTTATACCTACCATTAAGCCTCCCATACCTGACCCCAATAATATGCGAGATTTTGTCAGTTACCCGACCTCAGGAAATGAGAGGTTGCACTGCACTATGAAGAGAACAGAAGATGACCCAGAGGTTGGGGGTCCATGTTACACTCTCTATTTGGAATACCTAGGTGGATTGGTGCCTGTTCTCAAAGGCCGAAGGATTAGCAAACTTCGTCCTGAGTTTGTTATCATGGATCCTAAAATGGATGGAAAATCGGATGAAATCTACAGCAATGGATTGATCTCAGCAGTTATTGACAGCTGCAATTGTTCTGACTCCAGTGACATCGAGTTACGTGATGATTGGGCCGCCAAGAAATCTCCAAAGATTACAAAAGCTAGCAAATCTCCCAAATTGCCCAGAATTAATATAGAAGCAAGAAAATCTCCAAAACTGTCTCGTGCTGCGCAAGAGATCACAAGGTCCCCTCGATTACCTATAAGGAAGCCTTCAATTGGGTCACCAAGCTTAACTCGAAGAGAATTTCCTCTAGATGATATCACAGAGCATAACTACCTTGCTCAGGTCACATCCAATATATGGGGAACCAAATTTAAAATAGTAGGCTTAGCAGCATTCTTACCAGCTAATCTTGGAGCGGTTTGCCTCGTGTGTCTCCCTCCCCCACCCTTCCTCCCAAACCCCCTCCCACTGCTGAGAGCAGACAGAAACCCACGAGATGGCACTTCCTAACCAAAAAAGAGCATGGCTGAACTGACGTGTAGCACATACAATGCCAAGGGCCTAAACAGCCCCCAGAAGAGAGGTCAGATACTCTACCACCTCCACAAGAAAAGGGTTCAGGTAGCTATGTTCCAAGAAACCCATTTTAGAACAGACAGTATCCCAACATGCAGATCCAAACTCTATCCCACCTGGTTCCACAGCCCCCACCCCACGAAGAAAGCAGGAGGCGTGTCTATTGCCTTACACAGAGGACTTCGGCACAACGTAATTGATTCCACAATAGATCAAGAAGGCAGATTAGTCTTTCTAAAAATAGAAATGTCTGATATGATATGCACACTTGCTAACGTTTATCTTCCTAACCAGGAACAGGTACCAACCGCCATCAAGATACTGAGGACCTTAACACAGTTCGCAGGTAGATCCAAAATCATCTTGGGAGGGGACTGGAACCTGGTACTAAACCCAGAGCTGGACTCTTCGTCAGGTAGGACCTCTGTCTCCCGATCAGCACTACAGCGACTCAAAAAAACACTTAATGCCCTACACTTGGTGGATCTTTGGAGGATCCTTCACCCGGGGACCAGGGACTACACGTTCCACTCGGCAGTACACAACACATACACCAGAATAGACATGATCCTGGTCACGCAGGACCTGTTGGACTTCTCCCCGAGGTGCTCCCTGGGCGACTTCATCTGGTCAGACCACGCCCCAGTCTATTGCGGGTTCTCGAGGCGGCCGGAGCGCGCAGGGGCCACCTCGTGGAGACTTAACGACAATTTGCTCCAAGACCCCTTGTGTGTCTCGGACATCAAAAAAGCAATCACGGGATTTATAGCAGACCACCAAAACGACCAAACATCAGCCCCTACCCAATGGGAAGCCCTAAAATGCGTCATTAGAGGAATTCTAATCTCGCACGGATCAAGGCTCAAAAAAGAAAACTCGGCGAACTTACGCCAACTCATCTTAAACCTACAAACCAAAGAGGAGGCCAACAAAAAATCCCAAAGAGATGATCTTAAAGCCGAAATTTCCACCATACGACACCAAATACTCAAAATCCTCACCCAATGATCCCTAGCATATAGAGACAAATTGCGCAAAGGGGCATTTGAATACGCAGATAAATGCGGTAGTTGGCTAGCAAGAGCTCTCCACCCTAGACCTGCCCCATCTCATGTCTCCAAAATACAGGTAGAGGGCAGCGAACCAGTACACGCCACAACGGACATACTGGAGGAATTTAAAAAATACTATACTAAATTATACAATATCAAAGACGCAACACAGCCCGACACCCAGAGATTAGATAAAGAGATGGAGACCTATCTGAACCTAAATGCCCCCAAAAGAATGACAGCAGAAGAGGCAGCAGGCCTAGATGAAGACTTCAGCTCAGAAGAGCTCTGGGAAATCATCAAAGATCTAAAAGTGGGGAAATGCCCAGGCCCAGACGGCTTTACAGCCAGATTTTACAAAACCTTCCGAGAGGAGATCTCCCCTCTAATTAATAGAGCCTTCAATGCAGTGGACCGGGGGTGCCCGTTCCCGATGCAGTCGCTGATGGCCCATATTTCAGTCATCCCCAAACCGGGGAAAGATGCCTCGGTCTGCGGTAACCACAGACCCATTTCACTCCTGAACGTGGACATAAAAATATTTGCAAAATTAATCGCCACGCGCTTACAAAACGTCATCCCACTACTGATACATGGGGAACAAGTGGGGTTTATCCCGGGCAGGGAAGCTAGGGATAACATGATTAAATCCCTATCGCTGATTGCCAGAGCTGGGGTAACTGGCGACCCTTTATGTCTTCTGGCGGTCGATGCAGAAAAGGCATTCAACAGGGTTAGCTGGCATTTTCTCGCAGCCACACTAGACAAGATAGGAGTGGGCCCGAAAACGAAGGACCGAATCATGTCCTTATACCGAAATCCCACAGCCAGAATCAGAGTGAACGGCTCCCTGTCAGAAGCCTTCCAAATAACAAATGGGACTAGGCAGGGGTGCCCCCTCTCCCCGTTTCACTATGTCATAACAATGGAAACACTAGCGAACGCGATCCGCCAAAACGATTCAATTAGAGGGATCCAGACAGGGAAAATTGAACACAAGATGGCCCTGTTCGCAGACGACTTGCTTTTACATTTAGCCAACCCGCACGTAGGACTTCCCGTGATCCTGCAGGAGTTCAAACAATTTGGTAGGATTAGTAATTACAAAGTAAACACCCAAAAATCAGAGATCCTGAACATTTCGCTGCCGCAGGCCGAGGCATCACAGCTAGAGGCACAGTTTCCATTCAAATGGAGACACTCCTCAATAAAATACCTGGGAATCCAACTCCCAAAGGACACCACTCAGGCCTTCAAACTTAATTACCTCCCATACCTATCAGAATTGGAAAAAGACCTTAGCAAATGGAAACCTCTGTTCCTATCTTGGAGCGGTAGAATAAATGTAATTAAAATGGACTCCCTTCCAAAATTCTTGTACTTATGTCAGACGGTCCCGGTGAAATTGCCAAACTACTACCTAAAACGCCTACGCACCCTTATCACCGCATTTGTCTGGAGGGGAAGGAAGCCACGTACGAGCTTCTCACTCCTCACCAGACAGAAAGAGAGGGGGGGTCTGGGTCTACCCAATTTCACCCTTTACTATAAAGCTTGCCTGTCAAATTGCATACTAGATGTCCTTAAAGAAGAGAACCACAAACTCTGGGTCACTGCAGAGCACGCACTGGTCCCGGGAACCCTACGAGGGGCAGCTTGGATCCCACCCAAACTCATAAAAGCAATCCCCAATATTTCCCCGTTCGCAAGCCAGTTATTCAGGACTTGGACAGAATTTGGCCAAAAAAATGGCATGGTCATGGCCCCTGGCCCATTAACCCCCCTCATAACCAATCCTCAATTCGAAACAACGCTGAACGGGGTACCCATACTAGGCTTACACGCATCGCCAATACCAAGAGTTAAAGACGTGATGACCAACCTAAACGTAAAATCGCTGTCAGAGATCATAGGAGAAGGAATAACATGTTCTGGCTCATGGATGCAATACTTCCAGCTGAGGGGGTTCGTGGGGTCCCTGGTCCCCCAGGTGAACTTGGCAGGCGAGCTTACGCCTTTCGAACAAATGGTCATGTCAGCTTCTCCACAGAGGCACATGATCTCATCCCTATACAAGCTGATGCAGGGTCGGGAGATGGAGGCCCAGAACCCCACATATACAGAAGCCTGGAAGAAGGAGCTGGGTTACAGTCTAACAAACGAGAACTGGGAGAGAGCCTGGACCCTGTGCCACAAAATGTCCCCAGCCTGCAGAGCCCAAGACCTAAATTTCAAAATCTTATCCAGATGGTACAGAACTCCCGACCTTCTACACAAAATCTTTCCCCAGACATCGCCTACCTGTTGGCGTTGCAACACGGACAGAGGGAGCATGTCCCACATATGGTGGAACTGCCCGGGAGTGTCTGACCTATGGAAAGAAACTACAGAACTATACAACCATATCTGTAAGACACAACTAACTCTTACTCAGGAGATGGCTCTGCTCTCAGTCCTCCCAGGTTCAATTAAAAATGTTAAGAAAGGTATCCTGAGATTTTTTATACTGGCGGTTAGAAGAGTCATCCCTAGACTCTGGAAAACCACGACACCGCCCTCAAGAGCGATGTGAGTTGAGGAACTGAACAACCTCATGAGATTTGACGAATTGGGGGCAGAGGAGAGCGACACTCAGGAGAGATTCTACCATACATGGCAAGTATGGACTATTTTCAGGTCTACGGAAAGATTCAAAAATTGGGTGGCTACGGGACATTTATAGAGGCGACCAGGTACACCCCTGAGGGGACTCGATCCTAGGTGTGGCTCCCCTCGGAGATAAGCTCGACCAAACCAAAGCGCTCTTTAGCTCCCCCTACACCCCCTCCCCCCACAACCTTTCCCCCCCCCCGCCCCCTTGTTCCCCTGTCTATCAGTTACGTCCCTGACCTAGTTTAAGTGTTGTTTTGTTAGGACAGCAATTAACTAAGTTGGGAAAAAGGAAACATACTCGAATTTGCTACAGAAAGAGTTTATTGTAGTTCATTAATACTCGTTAACATATGTTATTTCTTATCGGAACATGAAAGACAAATGTATGTTTTATATTGAAAAGGAGCGAATAAAATACTTTTTGAACAAAATAGAGAGGGTGCAGATTTTGACTGCTTTTTGGACTATAGTGACCCCCAGCAGCCCCAGCGATAATAGTGACCCCCCCCCCCCCCCCCCAGTGGCCCCGGCGGTAATAGTGACCCACTCCAGCAGCCCCGGGGGTAATAGTGACCCCCCAGCGGCTCTGGCAATAATAGTGACACCCTCACAGCGGCCCCAGCAATAATAGTGACACCCCACAGCGGCCGTGGCGATAATAGTGATCCGCCCCCAGGGCCCCCAAGCAATAATAGTGACCCCCCTAGCGTCAATAGTGACCCCCTAGCGGTAATAGTGATGCCCCACAGTGGCCCCCAGTATAATAGAGATGCCCCATAGCGTCCCCCAGTATAATAGTGACGCCCCACAGCGTCCCCCAGTATAATAGTGACGCCCCATAGCGGCCCCCCATACAATGGTGACCCCACACAGCGGCTCCCCGTACGATGATGACCCCCACAGCGGCCCACCGTACAATAGTGATGGCCCACAGCGCCCCCCACGCCCCCATACAATAGTGACATGAAACAGCAGCCTGCCGTACAATAGTGATATCCGACAGCGGCCCCCATACAATAGTGACATCGCACAGTGCCCCCCTCCACCCCCCCACCCCCCCCTCTGAGACACACATACTTATCCCCTCCTCCTCATGGAAGCGCCGCTGATCCTCTGCCCGGCACTGCGCCAGCAGCACTGATCCCGGTGCACACTATGACGTCAGTGTGCTGTTGGACGCCTCCTCCCCTGCTCTCGCTGAACCAAGTAGTAGGAGACATCAGGGGAGGGGGGAGGAGGATCCCGGCTGCACACTGACGTCACAGTGTGCAACGGGATCAGTGACGCGAGCAGCGTAGTGCATAAATATTGGGAGCCGGCGCATAGCAGAGAATGAAAACGCCGGGAGTGGGTGAGCCGCAGGCCTCTGCAGGGGCAGGGGTTCGCAGAATTCTCGCAGCGGGATCCAACCCGGCAGTCTGCAGGCGGACAAAGTCAGATATGTTTGACCTTTGTTTTGATGTTGTAAAACAACCACAAATGTAACAGAATATATCAGGATCATTCCTGCACCGTCCACCAACTGTTGGAGGGTTGCTTGACATATTCAACAAAAGCATATATATAGAACTAGCTGATATACCCGGCTTCGCCCGAGTTAATTTGGTACTGGTGTTTATCTGGTGTTCACACGGAAAGTCTTATGAAGTCGTGGTTACTTTAGAGATACTGAGGAAAAAACATATGTTCACCATTTTGCATAGTTCTCTGCGTTACCCAGGAAACAACACGTGGAGGTAACCATGCGACGTTTCCTTCATATAAAATGACATCAGGAAGTGAGAGAATTAGATTACGTACATAAAATTTGGACACATTCTTTTGCACTTAGAATTGAATAATCGAGTTGGGACCTATTAATTTTTCATATGTATGACACAATCAATGCTTGTGCCAAATTTCATGTTTCTATGACATTGGGAAGTGAGAGATTTGGATTATGTACCTAAAATTTGGACGCTAACTCTTTTGCGCATAGAATTGAATAATGGAGTTGGGACCCATTAGCTTTCCCTATTTATGACATAATCAATGCCCGTGCCAAATTTCCCGTTTCTATGACACCGGAAAGTGAGAAAATTACATTCCGCACGTAAAACTTGGACGCTAATTCTTTTGCGGATAGAATTAAATAATCGAGTTGGGACCCATTAGCCTTTCCTATTTATGACATAATCAATGCTCGTGCCAAATTTCCCGTTTCTATGACACCGGAAAGTGAGAAAATTACATACCGCACGTAAAATTTGGACGCTAATTCTTTTGCGCATAGAATTGAATAATGGAGTTGGGATCCATTAGCCTTTCCTATTTATGACATAATCAATGCTCGTGCCAAATTTCCCGTTTCTATGACACCGGAAAGTGAGAAAATTACATTCCGCACGTAAAATTTCGACGCCAATTCTTTTGCGCATAGAATTGAATAATGGAGTTGGGACCCATTAGCTTTTACTATTTATGACATAATCAATGCTTGTGCCAAATTTCCTGTTTCTATGACACCGGAAAGTGAAGAAATTACATTCTGCACGTAAAATTTCGACGCCAATTCTTTTGCGCTAGAATTGAATAATGGAGTTGGGACCCATTAACTTTTCCTATTTATGACATAATCAATGCTCGTGCCAAATTTCATGTTTCTATGACATCAGAAAGTGAGAAAATTACATTCCGCACGTAAAATTTGGACGCTAATTCTTTTGCGCATAGAATTGAATAATCGAGTTGGGACCCATTAGCTTTTCCTACTTATGACATAATCAATGCTCATGCCAAATTTCCCGTTTCTATGACACCGGAAAGTGAGAAAATTACATTCCGCACGTAAAATTTCGACGCCAATTCTTTTGCACTAGAATTGAATAATCGAGTTGGGACCCATTCGCTTTTCTTATTTATGACATAATCCATGCTCGTGCCAAATTTCACGTTTCTATGACACCGAAAAGTGAGAAAATTACATTCCGCACGTAAAATTTGGACGCTAATTCTTTTGCGCATAGAATTGAATAATCGAGTTGGGACCCAGTAGCGTTTCCTATTTATGACATAATCAATGCTCGTGCCAAATTTCCCATTTCTATGACATTGGGAAGTGAGTGATTTAGATTATGTACGTTAAATTTCGATGCCAATTCTTTTGCGCTAGAATTGAATAATCGAGTTGGGACCCAATTACTTTTCCTATTTTGGAGATAGTCTATGCTTGCGCCAAATTTCATGTTTCTACGACATCGGGAAGTTGGAGAACTTTTGGCGAGTCAGTCAGTCAGTCAGTCAGTCAGTGAGGGCTTTCAGCTTTATATATATAGACTAGCTGATATACCCGGCTTCGCCCGAGTTAATTTGGTACTGGTGTTTATCTGGTGTTCACACGGAAAATCTTATGAAGTCGTGGTTACTTTAGAGATACTGAGGAAAAACATATGTTCACCATTTTGCATAGTTCTCTGCGTTACCCAGGAAACACCACGTGGAGGTAACCATGCGACGTTTCCTTCATATAAAATGACATTAGGAAGTGAGAAAATTAGATTCCGTACATAAAATTTGGACACTAATTCTTTTGCGCATAGAATTGAATAATCGAGTTGGGACCTATTAACTTTTCATATTTATGACACAATCAATGCTTGTGCCAAATTTCATGTTTCTATGACATTGGGAAGTGAGAGATTTGGATTATGTATGTAAAATTTGGACGCTAATTCTTTTGCGCATAGAATTGAATAATCGAGTTGGGACCCATTAGCTTTCCCTATTTATGACATAATCAATGCTCCTGCCAAATTTCCCGTTTCTATGACACCGGAAAGTGAAATTACATTCCGCACGTAAAATTTGGACGCTAATTCTTTTGCGCATAGAATTGAATAATGGAGTTGCGACCCATTAGCTTTCCCTATTTATGACATAATCAATGCTCGTGCCAAATTTCCCGTTTCTATGACACCGGAAAGTGAGAAAATTACATTCCGCACGTAAAATTTCGATGCCAATTCTTTTGCGCTAAAATTAAATAATCAAGTTGGGACCCATTAGCTTTTACTATTTATGACATAATCAATGCTCGTGCCACATTTCCTGTTTCTATGACACCGGAAAGTGAAAAAATTACATTCCGCACGTAAAATTTGGACGCCAACTCTTTGGCGCATAGAATTGAATAATCGAGTTGGGACCCATTAGGTTTTCCTATTTATGACATAATCAATGCTCATGCCAAATTTCCCGTTTCTATGACACCGGAAAGTGAGAAAATTAGATTCCGTACGTAAAATTTGGACGCTAATTCTTTTGCGCATAGAATTGAATAATGGAGTTGGGACACATTAACTTTTCCTATTTATGACATAATCAATGCTCGTACCAAATTTCCCGTTTCTATGACACCGGAAAGTGAGAAAATTACATTCCGCACGTAAAATTTCGGCGCTAATTCTTTTGCGCATAGAATTGAATAATGGAGTTGGGACCCATTAGCTTTTAGTATTTATGACATAATCAATGCTTGTGCCAAATTTCCTGTTTCTATGACACTGGAAAGTGAAGAAATTACATTCCGCACGTAAAATTTCGACGCCAATTCTTTTGCGCATAGAATTGAATAATGGAGTTGGGACCCATTAGCGTTTCCTATTTATGACATAATCAATGCTCGTGCCAATTTTCCCGTTTCTATGACACCGAAAAGTGAGAAAATTACATTCCGCACGTACAATTTCGACGCCAATTCTTTTGCGCTAGAATTGAATAATGGAGTTGGGACCCATTAACTTTTCCTATTTATGACATAATCAATGCTCGTGCCAAATTTCCCGTTTCTATGACATTGGGAAGTGAGTGATTTAGATTATGTACGTTAAATTTCGACGCCAATTCTTTTGCGCTAGAATTGAATAATCGAGTTGGGACCCAATTTCTTTTCCTATTTTGGAGATAATCTATGCTTGCGCCAAATTTCATGTTTCTACGACATCGGGAAGTTGGAGAACTTTTGGCGAGTCAGTGAGTGAGTCAGTCAGTCAGTCAGTCAGTGAGTCAGTGAGTCAGTGAGTCAGTCAGTCAGTCAGTCAGTCAGTCAGTGAGTCAGTCAGTGAGTCAGTCAGTGAGTCAGTGAGTCAGTGAGTCAGTCAGTGAGTCAGTCAGTCAGTCAGTCAGTCAGTCAGTCAGTCAGTCAGTCAGTCAGTGAGTGAGTCAGTCAGTCAGTCAGTCAGTCAGTGAGTCAGTCAGTGAGTCAGTCAGTGAGTCAGTGAGTCAGTCAGTCAGTCAGTCAGTGAGTCAGTCAGTCAGTCAGTCAGTGAGTCAGTCAGTCAGTCAGTGAGTCAGTCAGTCAGTGAGTCAGTCAGTCAGTGAGTCAGTCAGTCAGTGAGTCAGTCAGTCAGTCAGTCAGTCAGTCAGTCAGTCAGTCAGTCAGTCAGTCAGTCAGTCAGTCAGTCAGTCAGTGAGTCAGTGAGTCAGTCAGTCAGTGAGTCAGTGAGTCAGTGAGTCAGTCAGTCAGTGAGTCAGTGAGTCAGTCAGTCAGTGAGTCAGTCAGTCAGTCAGTCAGTCAGTGAGTCAGTCAGTCAGTCAGTCAGTCAGTCAGTCAGTCAGTCAGTCAGTCAGTGAGTCAGTGAGTCAGTGAGTCAGTCAGTCAGTCAGTGAGTCAGTCAGTCAGTGAGTCAGTGAGTCAGTGAGTCAGTGAGTCAGTGAGTCAGTGAGTCAGTCAGTGAGTCAGTGAGTCAGTGAGTCAGTCAGTCAGTCAGTCAGTCAGTCAGTCAGTCAGTCAGTGAGTCAGTCAGTCAGTCAGTCAGTCAGTCAGTCAGTGAGTCAGTGAGTCAGTGAGTCAGTGAGTCAGTCAGTCAGTCAGTCAGTGAGTCAGTGAGTCAGTGAGTCAGTCAGTCAGTCAGTCAGTCAGTCAGTCAGTCAGTGAGTCAGTGAGTCAGTCAGTCAGTCAGTCAGTCAGTCAGTCAGTCAGTCAGTCAGTCAGTCAGTCAGTCAGTCAGTGAGGGCTTTCAGCTTTATATATATATAGATGTTACTTACAGTGCTTAAATTAGCCTTATACGAGGGGGTGCTGATAAGTCTTTGGTTTTGTGTTCGATTTTTGTTTCTATGGTTACGAATGTTACGTCACTTGAAAGCCTTATGTGTCTAATATGTGTTTTCAAAATGTTGTGTTTGTAGCTTATGGCAACAGTGATCTCGGCACGCGGGAAAACAAAATGGCGGAATCTAAGGCGATATTCACAGCCAATGAGAGCAGAGGAGTGATAAAATTCTTGTTTCTGCAAGGAAAGTCCACGAAGGATGTTCATGGTGATATGTGGCAGACATTGGGGGATCAACGCCCTTCATATTCTACAGTAAAGGACTGGGTTGCCACTTCAGCACCAATGATGAGGAACGTCCTGGACGACCGAGAGAGGTTGTTGTTCCGGAGATCGTCGATGCTGTGCACAACCTCCTACTGGAGAATTGGCCAATTTCAGCTGTAGGAATAGCCGACATCATGGGGGTTTCTGGTGAACGTGTTTCTGTCCGTATCCTTGAACATTTGAACATGAAGAAGCTATCTGGAAAGTGGGTCCCCAAATGTTTGACAACAGATCAGAAAAGCATGCGAGTGAAAACTTCCCGGTCCATTTATCAGCGTTTCCGGACTGATAAGAACTTCCTGGATCGACTGGTCACTATGGAGGAGACCTGGATTTATTTGTATGATCCTGAAACTAAGGAGCAGTCACAGAGTGGAGACACAGGCGTTCTCCTCGACCAAAGAAGGTCAGCCACTAAGGTGATGGTGTCTGTGTTCTGGGATAATGAGGGCATGCTGCTAGTGGACTACCTTCAAAATGGTTCCACCATCAATACAAGGTATTACATTGAACTTTTGGACCAATTGAAGGCAGCTCTGAAGGCCAAAAGGTGCAGCAAGCTGTCCAAAGGAATCTTGCAAGACAACGCCTCCACTCACACTGCACAAGCGACCGCGGCAAAACTGGTGGAGCTAGGCTTCCAGCTGGTTGACCAACCCACCTTATCCACCAGATCTAGCTCCCTCTGACTATCATCCGTTTCAAAACCTGAAGAAACACCTCAAGGGGACCAAATTTCACACCATTTCTGATGCCATGGCTGCTACGGATGACTGGTTTGAGGCACGACCGAAATCCTTCTTTTTGCAAGGCTTACAGAGCGTTTTTATCAATTTAGCCAGTTTTATTGTATGTTGAATACAAGGAGTGGGAACATCTTATATAGTAGAATTGCATTGGTTCCTGAACTTTTGTGGGTAGGAACCTCTTTCCATCCAACACATTTTAGTCACTGTGTAACATGTGCTCTTGAAGGACATCCCTTATACATTCCAGAGGCCACATACATACCAATACAATAAATTATAATTTTGCTTACATTACGTTTTTATTGTAAGTTTATTAGTTTTGCGGAAAAAACAGAAACGACTGGAGGAAATGGATGGGATTTCTGGATTCAGCACACCAAAATACATAAAGATCACATTATCTTGTAGTCAGCAAAACTGATGTAAACCAGTGAAGGAATGTATTTTAACTCCTTCAGGACCAGAGATTTTTCATTTGGGGGGGTTTTTTTGTCGCCGCTTTCCGAGAGCCATAACTTTTTAATTTTTCCATTGACTTAGCCATACGAGGGCTTGATATTTTGCGGGACAAGTTGTTTTTTTAATGGTACTATTTAATGTACCGTATAATGTGCAGAAAAAGTTAAAAACATTTTCAAATGGGGAGAAATGAAAGAAAATGCAGTTGTGCCATTTTGGTGGGAAGGGGGCTTACCGTCAATAAAAAGAAAAGTCTGACTTATGCACCCTGTTTTGTGTTCTCTATAAATTGGAAGTTTGCACCATTACTATATTTTTACTATCACAACTCTATTGAATGCTTCAATCTGGGAAGAAGAGATAATGCTAGCGCAAGGAGCCGGAGACATCTGGAAGGGTGACAAAAGACTCCTGTGGGGTTCTGAGGGGGGCAGCCAAAATGTGTGTCCAGTGAAGGAGAAAAGTATAGTGCAGCGGCCAAGCTGAGCACACCAAGGTGGGGAGACCACGGGGATTGAAAGATAGTTGCCACGGGTGGCTCAGTACTCCCTTCCAACAGTAGCAATAACAGAGCTCTGCTCAGCTGTCGCACAGTGGCACAAATAACGGATACGTTTAGAATGAACAATTGTTTTGTCACGGGTGACGCCAGTACTCCAACCTGAGCTCACAAGTCTAATGATGGCGGAATAACTTTAGACAAGTCCAGTAGCTTGAATTAATAAACTGGGAGGACGCAGTTTTACTGAAGCTTAGTTGCAATAACATATAGATAGGCAACGTTTTGCAGATACAGCATGGTCCACAACAATGCAGTAAGTCGACAAGATGAAAATAGTAGATTAACAATTTGATTTCCACCTATCTTCAATGCTCTCTCTCTCTAGTACTCGCGGTAACTTAATATTAATCTTCCCAATTGTTACTAGCTGAGGGTTGTCTGAAAGTGTAGTATGAAGGAGTGAAATGCGAATTGTAATGGCTGCTGAACTAATTCTGGCTTTGAATTCACCAGGTAGTTTGACTCCCTGTTAGGTGGGAACGATGACCTTCAACTTTTCCTCCTGGCTGCTGGAAGGACAAAAGAATGGAAATGGACCTCGCTAACCTTCCTGGACTGCTGAATTGCTGAACACACACTGAACTGCTGACACCTCCTTTCTCCGCCCACAACTTGCTGCCTCTCTTCTCCTCTGACTGTAACAAACTGGCTAACTCCTTCTTTACTTCCTCTCTCTTTTTTCCGCACTTTCTCCAAACTCCACCCCCTCTATATAGGGATCCGTCTAGTGTTTTCCCACTCTGGGCTTTCCCACCAATGAGTGGAGGCATGACATATAGCCAATAAGCAACCAGCTATTGCCCGTGCTAAGCTCTCAGCTTAGGAAAGGGGAGAAACAGGGTTTCCCTGATGCACGGCACCTTCTATGCCTACGGGAAGTGGATAGACAGGTGTGAAAAGACCGATTGTTAGTGCAACCTTTCTGAGGGACCCTCTGGGCCTCTTCACTTCCCCCCTACTTAAAAACACAGCCGCTTCGGCTGTATTGAGCTGTGAGGGGTGGAAAAGTGTACTTACCAAGTATGTGTGACAGTACATTATTTTAGAGTTTCAATGTACTAGCCAGTTTTTAGAAGTCACATTGGGGTAAGATTGAATCTTAGGTCCCAGCTAGCTATGGGGCACCTACATAGCTTTTCTCCCCACAGACAAACAGAATATGCATAAATATAAATGCAAACAATAAATTACATTTCAAGATATGTACTGTATGATAGGTGACTTGTTAGGAGAGGAATTCATTAGAGCAATAGTCACATAACATCACTTTAGAATCCTGTGCAACAGTCCATATATGCATGTATGATCTGGAATGAAAGTATGCAATAATGACAGTAGTTTTCTTGGCAAACCTGTTACAAAGGTGGCTATCTTACTACATGGATAGGCATGAGTCCATAACTGATCGAGCAGGTAAAACATAATGCAGTAGCGCGGGGGATGAGCATCCAACAATAAACTACTACGGATTTATCAAGTAGCCTCTTGAGGTGCAGGTCTTGAACGTTGCTTAACTGATAGAACACACTGGGAAATCTCTCTGAAGGGCCATTTAGATGAAACGAATGTCAGGCAAACGATGCCCGACACTCGTCTCTGTATGTCCTCCTGCACGGGAGCTACAGGTGCTGGCTTGCTCACAGAGCGGCCAGCAGGGGGCGCGGGCAGCTGTAGGAGATTTCTCTCCCCCGCCCCTCTCCGTTGACTTAACACAGCGGCCATTCCAATTCTAAATGGCTGCTATTGACACTGAATGCGCTGTTCAGTCAATAGAAAGGGGCAGGGGAGCAAGAGGAGAGAAATATCCTGCAGCCGCCCCGCTGTGAGCTAACGATACTAGCTCAGGTGCACAGGAGCTAGTATATGCGGGGATGAGTGTCGGGCACCATTTACCCGACATTCGTCCCGTCTAAATGAGCCTTTAGTTACTGGAGAAGTTGCAATAAATTAAAAATGTAAAATCCATAGAATTAATAGCAGTCTTTTTTTCCTTCTGGAGAAACAAAATCGCAAATCACATGAGCAATTGTCCACGGGTGGACCTGGTGGATCTTCTAAGAATAGGGGGAAGTCCAGAAAGTCTCCTTCGTTATTAGGGCGAAACAACTGGTGAAGGGGCTTAGGATAGTGAAGAGCTTAGTGAAGGTGGTATTGCTGCTGGTGCTTGGTAAACTAAGCGAGCAAAGGGGTTCTGGTACCATGATAGTTGATTTTCTAGATCATAGGGGGAAGGACACTCAGTAATTGGACTTTCATTTGTTTCAGTCTCTGGCTCAGATTTGATCTCTTCAGTGCCTGAGTCTGTTGAGGAAGAAGGTTGAGCGTGGCAGATCTTAAGATGATTCCGGTGTACAGTCTGGATTTTTTCTACTAGATGAACGATGCGGTACAATTCTTTTTTGGGGGAGACAATGGTAATGACAGTGTAGGGTTGAAGTTCCCATCTGGTATCCAATTTTCCAGTCCAGTGTTCCTTACATAGTCATAATTGGTCTCCTATTTGTAAGTCTGATGCTTGGGCATTTTTGCTAAAGTCTCTGGCCTGTTTTTCTATGACTTCAAGTAGACGGGTATCAACAATTTCTTGGGCTTCTTGTAAGCATCTCTAGTGATCTTGAATCTATTCTGTCTTGGGCAAGGGGTATCGTCAGAAAGTTGGATTCCCAATCTGAGATCCGCGGGCAATCTTCCTTGACGACCAAACATGAGATAGTAAGAGGTATATCCTGTGGAACAATGTGGGGTATTATTGTAGGTGTAGATGAATTCTGGCAATAAAGTGGACCAATGAGCTTTCTGCCTGGGTGGAATAGTCCTTAATAATTCTAGAATGGTTTGATTGGCTTTTTCGCAGAGTCCATTTCCTTGCGGATGGTATGCAGTGGTTTGAAGTTTCTTGCAAGTATAGGTGTCCTATAACTCTTGAAATAACTGGGATTCGAACGCTGGTCCTCAATATCTTATCTGGGCATCCATAATTTAGGACAGTGTTTCCACACTATGGCGCCTCTAGTTTTCGGTGTCAAGTCCTGGATGGCAATGGCAACAGTCAACTTGGTATAATCTATATATATATAAAAATGAATGTCTGTCTGTCCTTTATGCATTACTACACCATTCATCCGATCGCCATGAAACTTTGGGAAGTTGCTGAGCACACTCCTGTGACAGTTTCTGGCATAGTACATCTATCGTCGACAGTTATGCTCCCCAGACGTAGATTGACCAATCGATTTCCATCTCAAGCACAAAAGAAAAAGGCATCAGGAGCTTCAGAAACAGAAGAACAACGGGATGCGAATGTTTCGCAAAACAATTGCGGTTGCTATTCCTTATACTGCTGAGGTAACATGAAAGCTGCGCTGTGACTGGTTGCTATTCCTAATACTGCTGAGGTAAAATGAAAGCTGTGCTGTGATTCGTTATTTCTTATACGGCTGAGGTATAATGAAAGCTGCACTGTGATTGGTTGCTATTATTTTTTATACGACTGAGGGTAACATGAAAGCTGTGCTTTGATTGGTTGCTACTTCTTATACTAATCAGGTTACATGAAAGCTGTGCTGTGATTGGTTGCTATTTCTTATACTAAGTTTTCAATACAGCTCGTTGAGCCTGGGATGCTGCAGGGATATGGCTCTGGGGTTATGATTGGTGCTTTTTTATCTGGCATATCTACTACCAGAATTCCTTGACGGTGCAACTCTGCTTTGCCCACTATGACAGTGGGTTACCAATACCCAACTATTGGTACGGGTAAACTGTTACTTGTGTTATCGGACCACACCGATACCGATCTGATGACCTGGTTGCCAGATGCCAAATTGGTAAATATGGAAGCCCGTGATGTCAAGACACTTCTCCATTAGAAGGCCTCCTTCCCATGGACGGATTTCCGCCGCGTTGCCCGCAGCTATTAGGTTCTATTGAACCTAATAGCTCAATGCTTACGGTGCGGAATTCCACCGCGTAAAATCTCCCGTCCTCACCCGCGGCATGCTCTATTTGCCGCGGGTGAACGCGCGGACGGCTTCCATTGCAGTCTGTAGCACAGCGGAAGATAGCGTGAAATCGCCTACCCCCGCCGCGTCATGTCACGCGGTGGGCTTGTCATGTGACGTGGCCGGTGTGTCACATGACGCTGCGGAGTGTCACGCCGAATCTGCAGGTAAGTTTGGGTCTCTGGGGGGGGGCGCCGTGACAGGCTCCGCCGGGGAATGATGGAGGATGGATGGATGTGGGCAAGTGGCTATCAGAAGTCCCGGGGGGGGGGGGGGGGGGGGGGGGGGGCAGCGTAGTGATGTGTGTGTGTGTGTGTGTGTGCAATGTCAGGAGACCCGGCTGTCAGAAGTCCCGGGGGGAGGGGGGAGGGGGGGGTGCTGTTAGTGTACTTGTGTGTGGGCACTGTAAAGGGGGACTCTGTGGGGGAGGTCACAGGGGGGGGCACTGTATAGGGACGCTGTGGATGGGGGGCATGTGGAGGGGGGCTACTTTGGAGTGCAGTGGGGGGGGGGGACTCTGGGGGGGTGGCATGTGTAGGGGGGGTACTGCGGAGGGCACTGTGGGGGGGGAATACTGGGGGGGGCACTGTTGAGGGGGGACTGTGGAGAATGCTGTGGTTGGGGGGAATGAGGGGGGCTACTTTGGAGGGCACTGTAGGGGTGACACTGGGGGGCATGTGTAGGGGGTACTGTAGAAGGCACTGTTTGTGGCACTGTGGGGGATCATTAGGGGGGCACTGTGGGAGAGTGCACTGTGGGGGGGCACTGTGGGGGGGGGGGGTCACTGTGGGAGGGGCACTATGAGGGCATGTGAGTATGGGGAAATGTTTTGTTTCACTTTAGCAGGGTGGGGGGGGGGGCAGTAGGTAGCCTTGCAGTGGGGGCTGCAGGAGAGTTCTCTCTCGGCTCTCCCCTGCCCCTCTCCATTCACTATACACTGTGCTGCTGTTTACACTCATGGTAGGATTTATCCTGACATGAGTGTATAACGCAGTCTCCCCTGGCCACACCCCCTCTGATTATAGTATGCAGCAGGGGGCGGGGCCTGGGCGGGGGAGAGACTGTAGAGCAGTTCAATAGAGGTGGGCGTGTCGTGGGCGGGGGCTAGGACGTGAGCTGAGGGAAATCCTGCCTTTTCATGTCTCTTACTGCCATCGGGAGCGCGCACACAGAAGAGGGAGAGCGCAGAGCATTGTGGAAGGCAGCACAGAGGCACCATCTTTGAAAGCTGCAGTGAGGATCAGATTCTAAGGTAAGAAACTGACATTTCAGCTGATCTGCCTGCCGGTTTGAGCCCCTGTATGCTGTGTGTTACTATCCTTACTGAAAGGGAAGCAGGCAGCATTATAAAAATGTTTTACCCTGTGTGGCCGGACAACCCCTTTAAGTCAGGATAGTGTTATTATCACCTTAGACAATAGTTCTGCTATAGCTGTGTGTCTTCTCTGTTAACATAGCTTAGCCTTATTTAATTTGTCTGTTGACTTCTTATCTTAAAATCCTAGTTCCTGACACTACAAAGCATAGGTTTTAGTCTTCTATTTAAGGGCCAATAGTCCAATACAAGGTAAGAAACATACACTTATTGCATTCTGAAACTTAACACCTTATATTCCATGACACTTGCTACCACATTAATGAGCTGCTTTAGCAGGCAGCAAAGGACTTCAGGGGATCAATATTTTTCAAAATCACATTTTCTAGTTTGTGATCACTTGTGATCACTTGTTATACACTTCCGTATGGCCATATTAATGCACTTTGTAATGCACATTGTGCATTAATTATGAGCCATACAGAAGTTATTCACTTACCTGCTCCGTTGCTAGCGTCCTCGTCTCCATGGTGCCGTCTAATTTTCAGCGTCTCATCGCCCGATTAGACGCGCTTGCACAGTCCGGTCTTCTTTTTCTGAATGGGGCCGCTCGTTGCCGGAGAAGCGGCTCCTCGTAGCTCCGCCCCGTCACGTGCCGATTCCAGCCAATCAGGAGGGCTGGAATCGGCAATGGACCGCACAGAAGACCTGCGGTCCACCGAGGGTGAAGATCCCGGCGGCCATCTTCGCAAGGTAAGTAAGAAGTCACCGGAGCGCGGGGATTCAGGTAAGCACTATCCGTTTTTTTTTTTAACCCCTGCATCGGGTTTGTCTCGCGCCGAACGGGGGGGGCTATTGAAAAAAAAAAAAAACCTGTTTCGGCGCGGGACAACCCCTTTAAGCAAGGCGGGCAATGGGCATACTGTCCACGTACAATGTCACCTCAGGACGGGGGCCTACAAACTTAGAAATCCCTTTCGGGGTGTGTGGACCTATTGTTTGTCCTCCCGGGGTACGGTCCTTCTTCCTATTTAAACGGTACCCATGGGCGGAGCGTCAGGGGGGTGCTGGGGTCGCCATGGCGACCCGGCCCTTGAGCTTAAGGGGGCCCCGAGGTCGCCCTCCCACCATTAACAAACATACATTCATGCCGCGCTGTCAGCCGTCCAGTCCAGCCGATAGGATGAGCCAGAGAGGAAGCCGGGGAGGGGTGAGGAGAAGGAGGGGCCCCGGGGGGATGCACGGCACAAGCACTGTGTAACAGGATGATGTCATCACCCCCCTGCTAACACCGTGCACGTCGGTCCGTATGTGCCCTGCTGCTGCTGCTGAGAAGTGACAGGGGTCACGAACTGCAATTCATTCTGGTATGTGTGCTTTTAGGTGGATCATTTGCTTAGTGGGGAGGGCTTTTTGGATTTGAGGGGCTGCAAGGGTTAAAGTTCTGCTGCTCTGCTACCTGAATGCTGCTATTGGACAGAGTGGGCTAGTGGGGAAGGAAGGGGGCAACTGTGTACAATTCTTTTTTTTTTTTAGATCATTATATATATTATATAGCATAAAAAGTCATACAACTTTATATAACTTTGTCCCTGGACCCCTTTTAAATTGAAACGGACCCACTAACGAGCGGAAGATTTCCATCTTCAAAAACCCACCACTTATCAATGTTTATTGTCCAGGGGAAGCTGCAGCCAGTCAATTTAACCCCTTTAGGCCGCCTGCAGACGGCGGGGTCGGATCCGGCTGCAAGAATTCTCGCCGCGGGACCTTACCCGAGCATCTGCAAAGAGCAGCGCGGCACTTACCTCTCCCGCAGCCCCGGCTCTTTCATGTGGCGGCGGCCGGGCAGCCGGCGCAGAGCGGAGGCCGGCGGCCGGTGAGTGACGTTTCTGTGCGGGGCTCTGCGAGCTCCGCACAGAATTAGAGCATGCTGCGGTTTGTTTGCCGCACGACATTTCGAGCGGCCAAATCGCGGCCGTCTGTAGAGGATTGCATTTGTTAACACAATTATATGGCAGCTTCCAGTGGCGGAAATTCCATGGGAAATCCCCCTGCGGAATTTCCGCCCATCTGCAGGCGGCCTTAGTACCAAAGCCTCTTTGAGTCTTATTGACTAACTTTTTCAGTTCTTTTCATCGTCGTAATCCAAAAACCATGACTTTTACACTTTTCTGTCAACATAGCCGTATGAGGGCTTGCTTTTGCAGGACAAGTTGTATTTTTTAACCCCTTAATGACACGGCCTATTTTGGGCTTAAGGACGCAACGATTTTTAGCAGATTTTTACCTCCATTTTTCAAAAGCCATAACTTTTTTACTTTTCTGTTGACGCGGCCGTATGAGGGCTTGTTTTTTGCGTGGCGAGCTGTAGTTTTTGATGGTGCTATTTTTGGGTTCATAGACTATATTGTAAAACTTTTTTTTTATGATAACAGAGAGAAAACGCATCAACTCTGCCATAGATTTTTTTTTTTTTTTTTTTTTTTACAGCGTTAATCATGCAGCATAAATGAGACATTCCATTTTTTCTGCGGGTCAATACGGTTACAACGATACCAAAATTCTAATATTTGTTTTTAGGTTTTTCTTCTTTTCTGCAATAAAAACCCTTTTTTTGGAAATCTTTTTTTTTCTCTATCGCTGCATTCAAAGTCCTGTAACTTTTTTATTTTTATATATACAGAGCTCTATGAGGGCTTATTTTATGTGAGACGAGCTGTAGCTTTTATTGGTACAATTTTGGGGTATTTATGGCTTTTTTGATCACTTTTATTGCATTTTCTTTTTTACACCATCTGTGTCCCTCTGAGGGACTTAAAGCACTGAACTGATAACTGATGTGATAAGGCATGGCAGGACCTCTGTCTTGCCATGCCTTATCGCTTATACAGCAATCCCAGGCACTGACAACCCAGGAATGCCAGTATCTGGCGTCCTGTTGCCATGGCAACAGGCCGGGCTCTCTACGATCTATATAGATCGCAGCAGGGAAGGGGTTAACAGCGGGGGGGGGGGGGGGGCCGCATCTCTGATGCACCCCCGCTGCTGCAGCGGGAGGCCGGCTATGAAGACTTCAGCCAACCACAATCAGAGCTACCAGCAGGCGGGGATTTTAAATCCCCGGCTGCTGATAGCTCAGAACTACAGAGTCGGGGACAGCGCCAGAAGTTGCAGCTGAGCCCCGGCAGCTGAAGGGAGGTGAGTATTGTTTTTTCTTAATTTTTGCACTATTTTAAATGGCTTTTCAGGGAAGGGCTTATAAAGAAGCCATAGACGGGATGCCATAGACAGGATGCCGGCAGCAGGATTCTCTACCGCAGCTGTCATGTGTGACAGCTGCGGTAGAGAATTGAAGAATTCCCTTTGCTGCATCTGCCACAGATGTGGCAGAAGGGAATTCTTTTTGAACTAGCGGGGGTGAAGGATACATCGGCCGCTGGTTTTGCACTGTTTTGCACTGAAATGTCTTTTTATATGTAAAGCCCTTCTCTGAAAAAGAATGCAGGGGGCCGGCAGAGCATTGTTTTCAATTGAGCCGCCGGCAGCAGCCACGGCTCCATTGACAACAAGCACGCAGCTGTGTTCACGCGTGTTTTTGCTCGTACCTAGGTGCGGATGTATGTACGCTCCTAAGTACGCACAAAAACACGCTCGTGTGAAACCACCCTTAATGAAAATAAAATAAGTTTATATTTGTAAGCTTTTTCCCAATTATTACTGTGTGGGGGGCCGAGCTGTGGGGGGGGCCCAAACTGAACTCTTGCACCCGGGCCCACAAGCCTGTAGGTACGCCCCTGACGGTACCATGTAATAAACTCATGTCCATATTGGCGGCAATGCTCATAAAGTGGCCGCACGGGGGCGCGGATACATTCCAGTCGGCCTGCACTCGAGTAATGAGTACACTCGGGAGTAGTATGTGGACTTTCCAGCTCACTAACTTTTTTACACAAGGCTGCGACACGGAGTCAGTTTAGTCATCTGTTGCTGTATCTCTAACAACGGTTAGGGGGGGTGTCGCTAGATTGCTCAGCCGTCTGTAGATGTCATGCTTATGAGGGTGTCATGGGCTCAGTGCCCACAATAATTATGGCCAACTCTTTGAACTCTTGAAACATGCTGTCGGGGTGTTGTACCGATAGGACTTTTAGTTGGGTCCTGAGGGTTTCATTTAACGAGCCCTCAATAAATTGTTCTCTGAGGGCCTGGTCAGCACTGGCGGCCTCCTTAGTGTCGGCACGCACTACGGCCTTTATATCTTCCTGTAAAGATAACCCCTTCCCCCTAAAGTGTCCCCGAAACTTGTTTTATTAAAGAAGCATGTTTTGATTTTAGACAGTTTGTAAGTATTCAAAACTATCTTCTACAGTGTTTTTATGTTCACACGACCATGTTTTGACTTCTCTGGCCGCGGCACCTTCTAATTGTCCCACAAGGATCTCTATTGTCTATTCCATTGCTAATGGGTACAAGCGGGGAAACACCGCTCCCATCTTCCCTCTAAACTCTGAGGGTATGGCGCTCGCCACCATATTTGGGTAGCCAGGGCGCTCATAAACAGTACGGCATGGCTAGAGGCGCAAAGCTAGAGGTACTTGAAGCTACAGGGGCAGTATCTGCAGGCACTATGACAACTGGTGCGGCAACAGGCGCTGAATCCGGAGGCACTACCAGAGCATATACTACAACTGGCAGGTTGCCAGCAGGGTTTTCGCCATTATCCAACATTTTTAATGAGGATCGTTTGCAGTTTTTAAATTTTGGAAATGGTGGTTATGGATGAGATTTTTGCGTTACAACCACGTGTATGCGGCACAGAGGCGGTTTTATCCTGTTCATGATGCCAAGACGGCAGGTATGTAGCAGGCAAGTTGGGGGAAGACCATGGGGATTGGATGATGGTTGTCAGGGAGCCAGAGACATCTGGAAGGGTGATAATAGACTCTTGTGGGGTTCTGAGGGGGGCAGCCAAAATGTCTGTCCAGTGAAGGGGAAAAGTATAGTGCAACAGCCAAGCTGAGCGCACCAAGGTGGGGAGACCACGGGGATTGAAAGATAGTTGCCACGTGGCTATTAGAGAGCTCTGCTCAGCTGTCACACAGTGGCACAAATATTGTATACGGGAATACGTTTAGAATGAACAATTGATTTGTCACGGGTGACACCAGTACTCCAACCTGATTTCACAAGTCTAATGCATTAGTAAACTGGGCGAACACAAAACTTAGTTGCAATTACAGATAGGCACCGTTTTGCAGATACAGCAGGGTCCACAATAATGGAGTAAATTGGCACGATGAAAATAGTAGATTGACAATTTGAGTTCCACTTCTCTTCAACGCTCTCTCTCTACTACACGAGGTAACTTCGTATTACTGGTTACTAGTTGAGGTTTTACTGGAAGTGTAGTATGGAGGAGTGAAATGCAAGTTGTAATGGTGAACTAATCCTGGTTTTGAATGCACCAGCTAGTTGGACTTAGTTAGGTGGGAACGATGAACTTAAACTCTTTCCTCTTGGCTGCTGGAAAGACAAAGGAGCGGAAAGGGACCTCATTACTCTTGCTGGACTGCTTAATCGCTGAACTCCTGTCGCCTCTCCTCCGACTACAACCGACTGGCTAACTCCTCCTTCACTTCCTCTCTCTTTCCTGCACTTTCTCCAAACTCCACCCCTTCTGCATAGGGACCCATCTAGTGTTTTCCTGCTCTGGACTCTCCTACCAATGAGCGGAGGCGTGACATATAGCCAATAATCAACCAGCTATTGCCCGCACCAAGCTCTCCACTTAGGAAAGGGAAAATACAAGGTTGCTCTGATGCACGGCCCCTTCTATGCCTAAGGGAAGTGCATAGACAGGTGTGACAGGACCAACTGTTAGTGCAACCTTTCTGTAGGACCCACTGGGCCAGTACAATACAGTAACTGCAAACACTGGGAGCGGTGGAAGGAGAAATTAGTCAGAGACTAACACAGATGTTTCAGTAGAATCAGACGGGTGACATTCAACATGATGCTGCCGTGCCTGAGGTGCAGAAATATGGGAAGTGTAGGTCCCTGAGATGAGGATCTAAAGTAGGGGAGTGTCCCATGGCAGGAGACTGGCGGTCTGACAGAAGAGTCTGGGGCCCCACACGTTGCTTCTGATGGAGGACTTCCAGATTCATAAAGTAGAAGTACTTGTGAAGCAGTGTTGGAGATGTTGAGGCTTCAGACTCAAGGAGAGGAAAAGAAATGGTCCAGATTGTGTAACAGCCATTGTGTAAGTACACAAATTTACACTACAGAAAAAGCAGCATATCGGTAGTTCTGTCTGGAAGGGCTTATTTACATTGATGTGTGCAAGTTGCGTCTGAGATAGACTCAACTACGATTAGACATCCATGTGCTTCCCAAGGCCTATAGGCATTGGACATTGCATGCACTATTCCCATCTGTGATATGGATGAAAAGAAGATATACTCCAGGGGTTTTTTTTTTTTTTGATGGACCATATCCTGTCTATGGTCAGTACTTGTGTTGGTGCGTTGGGGATCCTGACTGTGGTTGGTACATTGGGGGATCTGCATCATGTCTGTGGTCAGTATATGTGATGGTGTGTGGGGGATCTATAGCCTGTCTGTGGTCAGTATATGAGAGTTTTGGGGGATCTGTATCCTGCCTGTGGTCATTATATATGACTGCGTGTTGGTGATCTATATCCTGCCTGTGGTCATTATATATGACTGCGTGTTGGTGATCTATATCCTGCCTGTGGTCAGTATATGTGAGTTTTGGGGGGGATCTGTATCCTGCCTGTCGTCATTATATATGACTGCGTGTCGGTGATCTATATCCTGCCTGTGGTTATTATATATGACTGCGTGTCGGTGATCTATATCCTGCCTGTGGTCGGTATATGTGACTGCGTGTCGGTGATCTATATCCTGCCTGTGGTCATTATATATGACTGTGTGTTGGTGATCTATATCCTGCCTGTGGTCGGTATATGTGACTGTGTGTCGGTGATCTATATCCTGCCTGTGGTCGGTATATGTGACTGTGTGTTGGTGATCTATATCCTGCCTGTGGTCGGTATATAATATATATTTCAGATAGACATCCTAGTGTTGGGTATGAAGAGTTTCTTTGCGGTTTTCCTTGGTACCTCTTGATGCAGATTGTAGGTCCCTACTAGAGGTACACGATTGTATTGTTCCAGTTCTAGTATCGTGGCGGCATACGACGGCTGCAGACAATCACTAGCCACCGTAGGCAATACAGCACAACTAGCGAGCCATCCAGAATGTCAGTGCTCCAACCCATGTAAAGAGACACTGCGGGGATTGAAGATGTACAAGATGATCTATATTGATCCGTTTAGTCAGGCAGACTGTCCACACTTTGCGATCAGCCCTCCACGTGGATGTTGCGTACGGCTTCTACAGGATTAGGAGTAGTAAGTGTAGACCACGTGCTTCTGCATGTAACACTAACATTTGTACATGTGAGTAACCCAATATTAGTAAGATAGTGATTGCTTAGTGATTTCCCTTCATGAAGCCTTCGTCACTCATCGGTATTTTCCATACAGAAGGCTTACCCCCCACCCCCCCCGCTCCTTCGGACTGAAGTGTGACTGATGCACCCCGAATACACAAGCAGAGTCAAGAATGTTACTTTCTTACTTTATTGTAGCAAATACATTACATTAATCACAGAATCTTCATTTTTAACAGCTTCTGGAATGGAAAAAATGGAGAAAGAAAAAAAAGAAAAGGGGGGAAAAAACCCAAGGCAGACTGCGATTACGGCAGGTATTTCCCTAAAATGTCGGTATCCCTGAATAAGTAATATTCCTGCAATGAAGAATAAAAAAAGTTATACAGATCAGTTTTGCTCATTTTAGTTACAATGTTCAGGGGGCCACAAGACGGTGTATTAGACAATGTACCCACCTTATCCTCCAGCACTACTTTTGGTTCCCCCGTATTCAGGAAGAAGAACTTTCTCGCCAATATTTACATCTATAGGTCGGATCTCTCCATCCTACAAGACAGACCGCAAAATGTGAAGGGGAGGGAAGAAACAAGTTTGTTGTCCCGCAGACATCAGCGCTGCAGACACGGGCACTTACTTCCAGTACCCGAGCCTTCGCTACCCGCAGCCGTGCCATGTACTACAAACACCCGAACCTCAGCCGAGACTTTACCCCCCCCTGCAGCCAAGCCGCCGCACCATTTACTACAAGCACCCGAGCCGCCATCGAGCCTTTACACCCGCTGCCAAGCCTTTACGTTCACATGTGGCAGATTTGCTGACAGTAGCAAAATCGAGACCACATAGTAGAGACTTTGGTGCAGATCCGCAGCACACGTCCCCCCCCTTCAATTGAAATAGTGAAACCTCCTGCCGATCTGTCCACCTGTACAATAATCCACTGCAGACTGGCACCACAATCCACCAGGTGGATCGCTCCCGTAGCGAGGGCCGTATATTTGGGCCATGTACATCAGACGGCACATGTACCCGATACAGACAGGGCTTCCAGCAGGCGGCTGATGTCACGCCATATCTTCCCAGCCGACGGTTCTACCTCTGTCATCTTACATCAGTCTTACAGCAATAAGGATTTGAAATCTTCTCAGTCCAACGAGAACCGAATAGTTTTATGTGGTTTGTTTCCATCTACAAAACCCAAATGGTGCCGTCAGGATAGTAGCGTGCAAACAGCGGAGCCGCAGAAAAATGGGGACGACCGTCCGAAAATCAGGACCTGCAAACCTGAAGCCGGGGGCAAACAGCAGCAAGTCAGGGGACCCAAGTACTCTAGAACACTTGTAGACTTACCTTTCCTTTGAAGCCACCGCCCACGGCGACCACCACCGCCTCCAGGACTTTGCCTTGAGACTTTTCAGGAAGCACAATCCCTCCTTTCGTGACCGTCTCCTGAGCCACTCGCTCTACGAGCACGCGGTCCAGCAGGGGGAGGAACTTCTTAAATGCTTTTCCTGCCTGTAAGGAGGAGCAAAATACGGGTTTAGTTCAGAATTCACATCTCATCACACACATGTAGAGCAGAGCTGCCCCCCCCCAACCGCCGCATACACGTAGCGCAGAGCTGCCCCCCCCCCCAACCGCCGCATACATGTAGCGCAGAGCTGCCCCCCCCCCCCAACCGCCGCATACATGTAGCGCAGAGCTGCCCGCCCCCCAACCGCCGCATACACGTAGCGCAGAGCTGCCCCCCCCCCAACCGCCGCATACACGTAGCGCAGAGCTGCTCCCCCCCCAACCGCCGCATACACGTAGCGCAGAGCTGCCCCCCCCAACCGCCGCATACACGTAGCGCAGAGCTGCCCCCCCCAACCGCCGCATCATACACGTAGCGCAGAGCTGCCCCCCCCCCAACCGCCGCATACACGTAGCGCAGAGCTGCCCCCCCCAACCGCCGCATACACGTAGCGCAGAGCTGCCCCCCCCCCAACCGCCGCATACACGTAGCGCAGAGCTGCCCCCCCCCAACCGCCGCATACACGTAGCGCAGAGCTGCCCCCCCCAACCGCCGCATACATGTAGCGCAGAGCTGCCCCCCCCCCCAACCGCCGCATACACGTAGCGCCGAGCTGCCCCCCCCCAACCGCCGCATACACGTAGCGCCGAGCTGCCCCCCCCAACCGCCGCATACACGTAGCGCCGAGCTGCCCCCCCCAACCGCCGCATACACGTAGCGCCGAGCTGCCCCCCCCAACCGCCGCATACACGTAGCGCCGAGCTGCCCCCCCCCAACCGCCGCATACACGTAGCGCCGAGCTGCCCCCCCAACCGCCGCATACACGTAGCGCCGAGCTGCCCCCCCCCCAACCGCCGCATACACGTAGCGCCGAGCTGCCCCCCCCAACCGCCGCATACACGTAGCGCCGAGCTGCCCCCCCCCCCAACCGCCGCATACATGTAGTGCAGAGCTGCCCCCCCCCCCCAACCGCCGCATACATGTTCAGCGGCCAATACCCACACACCCAGGATGTAAAGGGTTAAACATTCTGGCACTGTACTGTGACTATTGACTACAGGCGGCGCAGCGGTGTCTCTGAAAAGCCGCCCCGGAGGTGAAGTCCCCATCCACCTTGCCCTTTGCCCATCTTGCCGGTGGAGCGCTTCCCCCAACTTCATGAGCTTGCTGTCTCAGGGACGGTCACACCCTGGCATCAGCTGACCTTGGCCAAGGCCACACGGGTTAACCCTTCAGCTGCCACTGTGTGTTTCAGTAGGACAATACGGAATCTACAACGGTCCGTCCGTCCGTCAGCTACAATGTAGCTTTCCTTTAGGTTTTAGAATTAACGACAGACAGGCAGGCAGGTGGCAGGAGGCAGGCAGGAGGCAGGCAGGCAGGAGGCAGGCAAGCTTCTTGCAGAAGGGCTCTTTATGGCTCCTTATAGTTACACTGAGGGTCTGCAGAGTCAGTCTCAGGATTATGTGGGGGTCTCCGTGATGGGACCCCCACAAAGTCAGACTGCTATCTCATGGGTGTTAGCGGGTTGTACACCACCGTTGTCCCATGCACAGGATTAGCCATCAGCAGCAGTCAGGGGTCCGTCGCCCAGGACGACCACCGATCATTTCTCTGGGATACAGTTGTACACTGCAGGAAGCAGACAGCACCGTTCTTACTGCAGTGGCCAGGCTTAGTATTACAGGGAAAGCTCTGATTCATTTTAATTGCCTGCAATACCAAGACCGACCACTATATAAGAACGGAGCTGTCTGCTTCCTGAATAAGTCAGTTCAATGCAGCCCAGAGAGCAGCTGACTGGCAGGAGTGCGATACTCTCCTCTTCCCCCATCTACCTACTATTGATCAACCATCGGTGCTTTACAACCCCTTTAGGTCAACTGAGACACATAAGAGGAAGCAGCAGCTGGAGGTCCTCCTCGCTCCCACCGGTGGCGAAGGTTCTGTTCAGTTGCTGAATTCTATTAAAAACCAGCATGAGACACGCAGTGCCGCCCTGGAGGAAGCTGGAAGCTGGGCGCACACCATTATAGTCACTGCCTGTTCTGACCCGCCTGGACCGCTGCGCCGCCCTGGAGGAAGCTGGAACCTGGACGGACACCATTATAGTCACTGCCTGTTCTGACCCGCCTGGACCGCTGCGCCGCCCTGGAGGAAGCTGGAAGCCATACGCCATTAGGCCTCATGTCCACGGGGAAAATCAGGCCCGCTACGGATTCTCCATGTAGAATCTGCAGCGGGTCCCTCCTGCCCCGCGGACATGAGCGCTGAAAAGAAGAATAAACTTACCTCTCACCCGCTCCGGATCCTTCCTTCAATGTGGCGTCATCTTCTCTGCGTCGCGGCCGGATCTTCTTTCTTCGGCTCGGCGGATGCGCAGGATGATGTCGGTGACGTGCCCCACGCATGCGCCGGCCCGAAGAAAAAAGATCCGGCCGCGATGGAGAGAAGATGACGCCACATTGAAGGAAGGATCCGGAGCGTGTGAGTAAAATCTGATTTTTGTGTCCCGCGGATCCGGACGGCTTCCATAGGCTTCAATAGAAGCTTGCGGGAGCCGTCCCCGCGGGAGACCCGCACGAAAATGGGGCATGGTCCAGATTTTTTCATGCTCCATTTAAAAAAAAAAAAAAAATCACTTTTATTGACGATCCGCGGGTATTTATCTACCCCGCGGGTGGTCAATGCATCCCTATGGGGTGCGGATCCGCGCGCGGGAGATCCGCTGCAGATTTTAATTCTTCTTTTGCCCGTGGACATGAGCCCTTATAGTCACTGCCTGCTCTGACGCATCCGGACCGCAGCGCCGCCCTGGAGGAAGCCGCACACCATTACAGTCACTGCCTGCTCTGACGCATCCGGACCGCAGCGCCGCCCTGGAGGAAGCTGGAAGCCGCACGTCATTATAGTCACTGCCTGCTCTGACCCGCCCGGACCGCAGCGCCGCCCTGGAGGAAGCTGGAAGCCAAGCGGATGCCATTACAGTCACTGCCTGGTCTGACCCGCCCGGACCGCAGCGCCGCCCTGGAGGAAGCTGGAAGCCAAGCGGATGCCATTACAGTCACTGCCTGCTCTGACATGCCCGGACCGCAGCGCCGCCCTGGAGGAAGCCGCACGCCATTACAGTCACTGCCTGCTCTGACATGCCCGGACCGCAGCGCCGCCCTGGAGGAAGCCGCACGCCATTACAGTCACTGCCTGCTCTGACATGCCCGGACCGCAGCGCCGCCCTGGAGGAAGCCGCACGCCATTACAGTCACTGCCTGCTCTGACATGCCCGGACCGCAGCGCCGCCCTGGAGGAAGCCGCACGCCATTACAGTCACTGCCTGCTCTGACATGCCCGGACCGCAGCGCCGCCCTGGAGGAAGCCGCACGCCATTACAGTCACTGCCTGCTCTGACATGCCCGGACCGCAGCGCCGCCCTGGAGGAAGCCGCACGCCATTACAGTCACTGCCTGCTCTGACATGCCCGGACCGCAGCGCCGCCCTGGAGGAAGCCGCACGCCATTACAGTCACTGCCTGCTCTGACATGCCCGGACCGCTGGTTTTCCGCTCCCCGATGCTCTGTATTGTCCTAAAGCGCCATTTCTGCTCGTACAGAACACATCAGCGAGCGGCGGAGACGAGAGGGGGGCAGAAGCTGCGCCTCATCTGTGACAACACGTCCCCTGGACTTCATGTTCCTGCGGTGGGGCAATAAGTCATAAACGGCTGCGCACCCAGCCATCACTGCAGCGGGGCGGGTATGTCACGACATGATCGCTGCGCCCCCCACGGAGGCCCGCTCCAGCCGTAATAGTACGCAGAGACACGAACGGCTGCGGATAACCGCGTACCGCACCGACACGCCGCGGAGCAGTCCTCCTTCTTCACCACGTGTGGCCCGCAGGAGCGCCGACACTCCGTGTAACGGGAGGCGCGGCCCTGGGGACCCCGCCGGCCCCTGCAGCCACCAAGTAACGGTAGGTAGGAAGACACGCGGCCACTTACCATCTCACCGTCTGCACGTGAAGTGAGGAGCCGCGCGTCACCAGCGGGAGGAGGAGTCCGGGTCACGTGCTGCCGCTGAGCGCCCCCAGAAGTCACCAGAAGCTCTCACAGCACTTCCGGGGGGGGGCCGCCGCCATGACGACCTCTCACCTTGACGGGGAACTTATTCCAGAACGTTCTAGAAGCGGCCCCCGGAACCAGCGCGCGCCATGACCCCCGGCGCCGAGCTGCCATTGGCCAGACGAGCGGTGGGCGGGGCCTCTGGCGCGGGTGGTTCTTCCGGCGCGCACGTGACAGTCGGCAGATCCGGGGTTTGAACTCTCCGTGTGCGGGTGAGTGCGGCACGTGTGTGGTGGCCGGCCGGTGACGGGGCGGCGGAGGTCGGTGCTGTGCCTGCCCGCCGGGGGCGCTGTGTGACCGTGTAACCGACGGGGGTTTCATGTCTCTTCTCTCTCTTTCCAGAAATGTTGCGCCTGCCCTCAGCCCTCCAGAAGCTGCGCCCTGCGCACCGCCTGCTGGCGCCCCCCGCCCTCTGCCGCCCCTATGCCAAGGATGTCAAATTTGGCGCAGAAGCCCGGGCGCTGATGCTGCAGGGAGTGGATCTGCTGGCGGATGCCGTCGCCGTCACCATGGGACCGAAGGTACGGGCCGCTGCCAGCGACCGAGATGTCGCTGGATGACCGGGAGGGTTTATAGAGGGGCTGTCGGTGCCAAATACAGCGGGGTGGGAGAGGATGCCGCGGCGCCTCCCCCGTGTGGTGGACGACACTTGTAACTGCAGGCGCAGCTCTCATTCATTTCACAGACCCCCACCTGCAATTACAAGCGTCGGCCACCACATGGGGGAGGCGCAGCGGCGTCCACTCCCACCCCGCTGTATTGGACAGCCTGCACTGCCTTGACAACCCCTTCACGCCCCGGGGGATTGTAGGAGAGCCGATCCCGCTCCATACAGCGGGGGGCGGCGGGCTCTGACAGCCGGACCGCCGATCATGGCTTTATATGCCGCTGTTTGGTTGCCATGGCAGCCGGGGGTCTCCTGTAGGCTGTCCTAGCTGAGGTGGGGTGTAGACCGTGGTACAGTGCAGTACTGTGGTAATGCATTATACTGGATGAGCGAGCAAACTGTCGGAAGTTCAAATCCCGTGAGCAGACACAAGGCCAAAAAGGTGATCCGCATGTCGCGCCTCCTCCCAGACGTCCCCGGAGCGTCCCGCCGACCGTATCCACCGGGAAATAAGTTATGGCAGCCGAATACAATTGTGTTTCCAAGCAGCAACTACAAAAACTCCATAGATTGTACCGTCACACCGAGCCGCAGAGAAGTGGGAACAGTACCTCTGCACTGCCACCTACTGGAAAGCAGCGTTACTGCAAATACTGCTTGGCCATTGAGGCCTAATTGTTCCATCTCCCTTATCTGCATATTACCCAGAGGAGCATGCATGGCCTTATCAGCCTCCCTAATGAGTACTGTTACCCTTCCCAGCCCACATCACAGGCCTCTCATTGGCCAAACCAGGATCCTACTGCACACTCATGGGGGGGCAAAGACCCCGAAACAGCTGTCTGTGTATGGGTTCTGGCTTCGTTTTCCATTCCCAGTCATTGCTCTGCAGACCTGTCCCGCCTCTCCTCATTGAAAATAGTGGAGAGGGGGCGGGACTAAGTTCCTGCTCCTCGCTCTTCCATCCCCCCCCCCTGCACACAAGGAGATTGTATATCGGTCCCGGCTGCAGAGAGAACTACTGCGCATGCATGTGACTCGGATGCCTTCCCTTACCGGTTTTTCTTCTAGGGAAGAACTGTTATCATTGAGCAGAGCTGGGGAAGTCCTAAAGTCACCAAAGATGGCGTCACTGTGGCGAAAGCGATTGACCTGAAAGACAAATACAAGAATATCGGTGCTAAGCTGGTCCAGGATGTGGCTAATAACACTAACGAGGAAGCTGGTGATGGCACCACTACGGCCACTGTCCTCGCCAGGGCTATTGCCAAGGAGGGGTTTGAGAAGATCAGCAAAGGTGCCAATCCTGTAGAAATTAGAAGGGGTAAGTGTTTTTGGTAAGTCTTCCTGTGATCTCGTGTACACGCAGACGGACGTTGTCTAGGGAAAGCCTATCATCAGGGTAGCTCATCAACAGGTGATTGGCCACGGTCCATCGCTCACCCCCCCTGACCGATAGCTGAGCAGGTGCATACTGTCAGCGCCGCAAATTGTTGGAGCGGAAGCCTCCTCACCGACCTCTGTGTAGTGGCCAACACTTGTAACTGCGGGCACAGCTCATTTTTTTTAACGAGAGCCGTGCCTGCAGTTACAAACGCCAGCCACTATACAAAGGTCGGCGCTGAGACTTCTGCTCTGACATCACTGGTCTGCTCAGTTGATCGGTCGGGGTCTTGAGCGATGGACCTCAGCTGATCAACTATTGATGACCTGTTCTGATGATAAATCACCGGTAGGATTTTCCTAGAAAACCCCTTTTAAGGCTACATTCACATGGGCAAAAGCTATAACTTTTCTGTTTCGGTTGCCGTATTAGGGCTTGTTCCTTGCTCGAGGAGCTGTAGTTTTTCCAAGGTGGTCCGGCTGACTAGATGACTTGTTTTCTGCAGGTGTGATGATGGCGGTGGATGTCGTCACTGCAGAACTGAAGAAACAATCAAAGCCCGTTACAACTCCTGAAGAGATCGCTCAGGTAAGTGTCCTGCGGGGGGGGGGGGGGGGGGGGGTACACTATTCCGGTTTCTGCTTGTGCTACTGACTAGGCTATATGACCTAAGGGTTCTGGCTAAGGAATCTGGCTAATGATCTAAGAGGCTGCGGAACACCATTGTGACGGTGTGCCATCAGTGTGCCCCTCATGGATACTAGAACACCATTGTGACGGTGTGCCATCAGTGTGCCCCTCATGGATACTAGAACACCATTGTGACGGTGTGCCATCAGTGTGCCCCTCATGGATACTAGAGGTGATTGGCTGTTAATGCTGATGGCACCCCATAATGCGGGAGGGATCGGCCCAATCACAGCCCTTCACTTTGCAATCATCAATTGCTGCTGCAAACGTAACCATACTACTGAACACAGTCTGCTTCAGGAATCGTACTAATAGTCTATACCTGCTTCACATGCTGATGACATAATAAAGGTACCGCTGGCTTTTCATTGCTGTCCCGCAGGTACCCCTGGCTTACTCACCTGCCCAGCGCTGATCACACAGATGGGTGCTGAGCAGGGAGACAGGACTGTAAGTCTAAAGTGATCTGGCAGGCGCTTTATCAGCATTCTAGCCAAGCAGTAAAGCAGCGGTGAGGGGAGTCTGGCACTGCTAGACCCTCCTCACTTTAGACAATAGGACGCACAAACGTTTTAGCAAGAGTTCCTTTCACTAAAAAGGGCATCCTATAGTCCAAAAAATCTGGTATTATCTGGGCCGCAGGGCCCTACACAAATGTAAGGGAGGTCAAAAGTGCCCTCTTGAACTATGACCAACTATAGTCTAACAGATGGGTAAGACGTGATGTACACAACCTTTAAGTTCTTTTTTTATTTGTTTGTTTAAATACAGGTTGCCACAATATCTGCGAACGGAGATCATGAAATTGGTAAAATAATTTCTGACGCTATGAAAAAAGTTGGTCGTAATGGAGTTATAACAGTCAAGGTATGTTTGCCTTAAGGGGGGGATTCCCAAGATAGACTTATCCATGCATAGGATAGGTGATGAGTCTGATCAGTGGGGGGTCTCCTCATCAGGACCCTCACAAATCCCAAAAAAAGGGGATCCCGTTGTTTCCCTCCTCTAGTTATTGAGGGCTGTGTGTGACTATATACAGGGGAGGCTGCCAATCACAGTTAGCTCAGCACACTGGACTGTACAGACAGGGGTAGCTGCCAATCATGGATAGCTCCACCCACTGGACTGTACAGACAGGGGTAGCTGCCAATCATGGATAGCTCCACCCACTGGACTGTACAGACAGGGGTAGCTGCCAATCATGGATAGCTCCACCCACTGGACTGTACAGACAGGGGTAGCTGCCAATCATGGATAGCTCCACCCACTGGACTGTACAGACAGGGGTAGCTGTCATTTACTGATTACTCCGCCCACTGGACTGTACATACAGGGGTAGCTGCCGATCACTGATAGCTCCACCCACTGGACTGTACTTACAGGGGTAGTTGTCATTTACTGATCACTCCGCCCACTGGACTGTACTTACAGGGGTAGTTGTCATTTACTGAACTCCGCCCACTGGACTGTACATACAGGGGTAGCTGCCAATCATGGATGGCTCCGCCCACTGGACTGTACATACAGGGGTAGCTGCCAATCATGGATGGCTCCGCCCACTGGACTGTACATACAGGGGTAGCTGCCAATCATGGATGGCTCCGCTCACTGGACTGTACATACAGGGGTAGCTGCCAATCATGGATGGCTCCGCTCACTGGACTGTACATACAGGGGTAGCTGCCAATCATGGATGGCTCCGCTCACTGGACTGTACATACAGGGGTAGCTGCCAATCATGGATGGCTCCGCTCACTGGACTGTACATACAGGGGTAGCTGCCAATCATGGATGGCTCCGCTCACTGGACTGTACATACAGGGGTAGCTGCCAATCATGGATGGCTCCGCTCACTGGACTGTACATACAGGGGTAGCTGCCAATCATGGATGGCTCCGCCCACTGGACTGTACATACAGGGGTAGCTGCCAATCATGGATGGCTCCGCCCACTGGACTGTACATACAGGGGTAGCTGCCAATCATGGATGGCTCCGCCCACTGGACTGTACATACAGGGGTAGCTGTCCTTTACGGATGGCTCCGCCCACTGGACTGTACATACAGGGGTAGCTGTCCTTTACGGATGGCTCCGCCCACTGGACTGTACATACAGGGGTAGCTGTCCTTTACGGATGGCTCCGCCCACTAGACTGTACATACAGGGGTAGCTGTCCTTTACGGATGGCTCCGCCCACTAGACGGTTTGGCTCAAAATAAGCAAAGATCTAAATAATTATAATACAAGTTCTACTGAATCTTTCCCAATAAATCTATATATCCATCCGCTTGCCTCCTCCTTCTCCGTAACATGAGGTCTGCAGTTTTGGACAGCGTGTTCCAGCTGACAGGTTCCCTTTAACTGTCATCGCAGGGTCTATAGTGTCACTAGAAAACAATGAAAACTTAGAATGAAAGTAGTTCCCAAAGGGAAGCCCCCATCTTTTGCAAGACGCAATTTGAGATGCATCCTAGAGAGCGACTGGGTCTTGCCCACGCAGGGGGGACTGGCAGTCCTTAGATACACTCACCCGTGACACACTAAGACGCCTTCTGCTGATACAACCAGCAGGTTCATTTTGTCACTGATGGAGACGGGCCTTGTAGCTGGAGGAACCTACATCTCACTGCTAATGGAGAAAGGCACACCTCCCAATGCTCGCAAAAATCCTATACAGAAAGCCAATATCCATAAAGTATGCCTTGATACTCTGAAGCAAACAGAACCATCATGGCGACTATCTGCCTCCACCGCGACAGAGGTCAAGCACCAACAATTTTACTAGGAGAAACAAATGCACCCAAATTATGCAACGACGTATGCCTGCAAGGTAATAGTCCCCAAAGCTGGTTGCAGCTGCGGAGAAAGGGTCTTGATACCAAGAATGTGGATTATCCCTACAGATAGTCCTTCTCAGTTGAAACTGTTTAGTTTCCCAGTAATGTTTTGGTTTTTGTCCTGTTCATTGGGGGGACAGCTGAAGACAGCGGGTAGAACTACTGCCACCAGGAGGCGGACACTAAGCAAGAGTTAGCTCCTCCTACCAGCTATACCCTCCTGCATGCACCAAGCTAATGAGCTGCTGTTCAACTGGTGTCTGTTTCTTTGAGTACAGGGCAGGCACTAGACTCTCCCTGTAACCCACCAAGGCGGCTGATGGTGTGGAGTCAATCCGGAAAACCCCCTTTAATGTTTTACTGGGTTCATCCTACTGCTTGTATACTAACTGGGTAACATGGTGCCTGCAGGAAGGGAATAGTTGGTAGGAGGAGCTAACACTCCTGCATCGTGCCTGCCTCCTTTTGGCAGCAGCTATACCCAGTCTTCAGCTGTGTCCCCCAATGAACGAGACGAGAGAGACTTTACGGTAAGTGCAAAAAAAAAAATTATTCTGCAACGCCTTTTTAGCAAAGCGCAGGGACAAATGTTGAGGGTGGCAGATGCTCATTAACTCTAAATGTGAGTTTTTATCTTCTCACTCAGATGGGAAAACAGATCCTGATTATATAAGATATAACAGCAGGAAAATTGTGAGCACAGCTACTTCCCATTAACCCCTTGAGTGGCACGCCCGGAAATTTTCCGGGACTAGCTCCACTGCTCATAGTGACATAGCCCGGAAGATTTCCGGGCTATGTATCACTATGGGAGCTGCAGAGCACAATGCCACAAGCTGTGACAGTGTGCTCGGCCTGCACAGTCCCACAGAGAACAAAGCAAGGGCTTTGAAAAACCAGCAGAAGATATTGCCGATATGCCGGCAATCTCCTGCTTTGTTTACAGGTTGCCATAGAGACCATCGGCTTGTCAGAAGCAAGCCGATGGTCTCTGTGGCAGGGAGAGCTGGTTGTTAGCTGTCAGAGGACACCTAGGTACCAGCTCTTACAGCAGAGATCAGAGAAAACCTCCGGTCTCTGCTGTGTTAACCCTTTACATGCTGCAATCTATGTGACTGCAGCATGTAAAGGGCTGTCACTGCAGCATGTAAAGGGCTGTCACCATCGGACCCCCGGAATGTGATCAGGGGGTCCTGATGGGTCCCTGTGGAAGTCCCCTAAAGGGACAAAAAAAATTAAAAAAAAAAAGGTAAAAAATTATTTAAAAAAATAATAAAAACACTTGTCTCCCTTTACTTTGTAAAAAATCAAAAATACAATCACACATGTGGTATCCCTGCATCGTAATGACCCAGAGAAGGAAGTTAATACATTATTTAACCCCTTAATGACATGGCCCCTTTTTTTCTTTTTTCCCCATTTCTTTTTTTCCTCCCCCTGTTTAAAAAATCACAACTTGTCCCGCAAAAAACAAGCCCTCATACGGCCATGTCAATGGAAAAATGAAAAAGTTATGGCTCTTGAGACGCAACTGCAAAATTAGTTGAAAATCAATGATTAGACCATTTTAAAAAACCTGCCCTGGTGGGCACGACAGGGTGGTAGGAAACCTGCCACTCAAGGGGTTAAGTCCAGTTGTAACGCGGGCACGGGCTTTAGACCACTAAGGAGTTTTCTTTTACGTATTGGGTTGATCCATGAAGGCCTACAAGTACATTTTCCATGATTTTTTAATTTATTTTTTTAAATAATAACTTGTATTTTTTTAGGATGGCAAAACCCTTCATGATGAGTTAGAAATAATTGAAGGAATGAAGTTTGACCGAGGATACATTTCTCCATACTTCATTAACACCAGTAAAGGTAAGTTGTGTCTCTAGAAGCAGTATCCCCCGTGCACTTTACTGCGGAGTTACTGCAACCTCCACATTGAGGAGGAGGCGGCGGCTCAATGAAGCGTTGGTCACTCCAGCTGACCAGCACTCCATTGACTTCGGAGATACCCGCTCAGTAAGCACTTGGCTATTTCCAGCAGCCCCATTGAAACGAATGGACAACCCCCTCTTTGGGTGTGTTAGCTCTACAAACACCACCATCTCCTTTCACTCCTTGCTGCAGTCGGGACTCATCAGTACTCTCTACTCGAGCTGTGCGGTGAACACCGGGGTCCGCCGCAACACTTTCATAAGCCACATCGCTAGAAGGAAAGTCCTTGGTCCAATCACGAGTTTTTCGGGGACAGCTTCACCTTCCTCCACCAATCACTGCTCTTCACTCTTTGATGGAAATATTCCCTCTCTTCCTCCCCCCTCCCTAAGTCCCACCCCAATCTTCCTGTTCGCAGGCTGAGCCTTTTCCTCATAGCAGGCAGCCGTGATCTGTAGTATTGAAGACTGTCCAGGACAACCATATGGTTGTGTTCACACGGGACAGACTGTGGAATGGAGTGAAGTACCATTAAAGGGGTTGTCCCGCGGCAGCAAGTGGGGGTATACACTTCTGTATGGCCATATTAATGCACTTTGTAATGTACATCGTGCATTAATTATGAGCCATACAGAAGTTATTCACTTACCTGCTCCGTTGCTGGCGTCCCCGTCTCCATGGTGCCGTCTAATCGCCCGATTAGACGCGCTTGCGCAGTCCGGTCTTCTTCTTTTCTGAATGGGGCCGCTCGTGCCAGAGAGCGGCTCCTCGTAGCTCCGCCCCGTCACGTGCCGATTCCAGCCAATCAGGAGGCTGGAATCGGCAATGGACCGCACAGAAGACCTGCGGTCCACCGAGGGAGAAGATCCTGGCGGCCATCTTCACAAGGTAAGTAAGAAGTCACCGGAGCGCGGGGATTCAGGTAAGCACTGTCCGTTTTTTTTTGTTTTTTTTTAACCCCTGCATCGGGTTTGTCTCGCGCCGAACGGGGGGGGGGGGGGGGCTGTTGAAAAAAAAAAAACCCGTTTCGGCACGGGACAACCCCTTTAAACAAGTAAAACACTAGTTTACTTGGCGTCAGAACTCTAAAGAACACGACCTCACTCCACCAAGACTGAGAACATGTCCAGCAGCAACTATCCCCTCCGTTCACAGGGTAGCCAAGCTCACAGCCCTGTATGCTAAAACGCTGTTCACTGTCCTTCACCAGGACACTGGTGGTACTGCGCCCCGTCCCCTCCTATCTACCGAAGCGGTTATCCGCCTTCCACATTAATGACAATATAATCTTGCCGTTGCTATGCTCCTCTTTCGAGGGAACGTTCTCTCCACGAACTGTTTTGTCCATGAGCTGCAAATTTACTTACCTGAAAAGTCCTCTGATTGTCGTCCAGATGCACCTTTTTGCATCCTGGATGACCCACGACGTGGACTCGCAGCTTCTAAAGTCATTCTATCCCGTTGGATCAGGTCTACCATTGATAAGGCGTACCGTGCCAAGAGAACCTCCCTTCTGGGTCACAGCACATTCCACCCGGGCAGTGGGCACCTCTGGGATGGTTTAACATGGAGCATTGGCGCTACAAGGTTGTCAAGTGGGCCTCTCTCCACATTCTTTCAAACTTCTACAAAGTGCGCCCTTCACATCAGCTGACGCCAGTCTCTGTCGGAAGGTGTTACAGGCCGGGATAAACTAACTGCATTCATTCACGTATCATTTCTCTCCTTCCCCCGGGGACTCTGGAGCATCACAAAGTCTTTACTGTGCCCCCAATGATGGGAATGAGAAAATAAGAGTTTTGCATTCGCCATACAATCTGTTACTTGTGGCATTCATTGGGGGGGGGGGTACAGCACCCACCCAGAACTGGTCCTTTGAGATCCTCGGTCAGTACTTCCCTATGTGGAGTATTCCCAAAGGGTTTTCTGGTTGTTTACTAGTTCTGCTGCACACGGTTTGGTTGCTTACAAACAAGTGACTTGGTGCCTGCAGGAGGGGTACAGCTGTAGGAGGCGCTAACACTTTTTTGCTTAGCGCTCGCCTCATAGTGGCAGCAGCTATATACCCAAGATCCTTGCTGTGTTCCCCAATGATGCGGACAAGAAACAGATTTTATAGAAAGTACAAATATCTTTTCTTCTTCCCCCCCCCCCCCTTTTTTTAAATTGGAATATCTGCTTTTCTATTTCCAGGCCAGAAATGTGAATTCCAGGACGCTTATCTCTTACTGAGTGAAAAGAAGATCTCTAGCGTGCAGTCAATCGTGCCGGCCCTCGAGATTGCCAATGCACATCGCAAACCCCTGGTTATAATCGCTGAGGATGTTGATGGAGAAGCGTTAAGTACCCTCGTTCTAAACAGGTAAAGATTGTCCCCCCAAAGTCCAGCTTCAATGGCCTTTGGCAATACTTTCTATTGTTTAACCCCTTCCTGACCAGACCCCATTTTGCAAATCTGACGTGTCACTTGAAGTGGTAATCACTTTGGAATGCTTTTACTTCTGCAAGTGATTCTTAAGACGTCCTGTTACTGTCAGTGACGAACTAACACACTCATAGGCCACCGTAAATGGCAGGTCTGGAGGTCCTGATCTTATATCCGGTTGTCATTCCAATCATCGGCATCCTATGATCTCATCAGAGAAGTGCCGTTGGGGAGAAACCCTCTAGATACTGTCTGCACAGGCAACGGCATCTAAAGAGTTAAATTGCCGGGATCGTAACGAAGTTCCATCTTGGTAATTGCAGTGGGTCTATGGTGGTTGGTGACGGCCCTGATCCCACTCTGATTATTGGGGACTCAACTTCTGAGCCCCTCGGTAATCGGTTTCATACATGTACGGCGTGATGCTGGGAACTATTGGCTCACTGCACTCTTCATATATGGCGCTTGTCAGCAAGGGGTTAAAGAAGTTCTCGCCATCCAGTGTTCTTGTCAAGAGGCCGACACCTTTATAACATCATTAAATAGAATGCCATGTGCCCAAGTAGGCTCCGATGTGCCTCCCTTCTATGTATTTGGACTCTTAGTAAGGTTTCGTCACTGAGCAAACAGGGGGGGGTCCTGCTGCTCAGTCACATGACCGGCGGTTCAAACTGGGGAAACTACAGTTCCCATAAACGCCTGCATCACCTATAGTATATAGTTTAGAGAGGTTGTAATAGAATTAACTTTTATCAGATAGTCCTAGGACCAGTGATAAAAGCCTGACTGCGGTCCTGGGAACGGGGGGTCCTGTGTCGCCTCTCTTCACTGCAGGTTGGCTGCACTCTAAATAGTGACGAGGAGACGGAACAGCACAGCGGCCGGGCACGGGCAGCGCCACTTTCTTCAGTTTCATCGGGACTGTCGGAGATGGCAGAGTGCTTGTACTTTGCTATTTCTGTCAGCGCCGTGCATGTGCGACTGCGGCTTCATTCTGTCATCACTGCAGGTAAGTGCAGCAAGGCTGTAGGGAAGAGGGGGTCACGTGACTCCTGCTCTTGGAATTGGTGAGACCCCTGCCACCCCATGGCTCAGACTTTTACCCTCTATACTATGGATAGGTGATGAGAGTGAAATCTATCCTGAAGGCAGTTAGACGCCTCGCATGCGTCATGGTTGGTAATAGCAGTGTCTGCTTTGTAGATTGAAGGTTGGTCTTCAAGTGGTCGCTGTGAAAGCCCCCGGTTTTGGAGATAACAGGAAGAATCAGCTCAAAGATATGGCAGTTGCCTCTGGTGGAGCCGTAAGTAGACGTTTGTAATGTGCTTTTCTCATACAAGGGCCTGAAAGCGCCGACTTTCCCTCAAATATCTGATTTCTCACGGATCCTGGCCCCCGCAGTTCTTCCGTATTGGAAGAGAGAAAATCTTCCAATAGTAAACTTACCGCACCCGGTCCTGGGCTTAAAACCTCTCCGATAGTAAAATGATGGCAGCGCTTTAAGCCTCCTGCTTCTGCAATCAATCAAAGCCAGGACGGGTTATCAGCTGTTAGTGACAGCTGATGACCTGGAGGAGAAGGCAGGAGGGATTTTAGCCCATTTGCCAAATACACAGCGCTCAATGAGCAGTGTGAAAGTGGAAGGGTTTCTTCCACTGCAGGATCGGGGGGGGGGGGGGGGGGGGGGTCATGTGACCACCAGGGGTTCCCTGCTACAGCAGAGCTGGAGGGTCATAGTAGACCATGACCAGCTCTGCCAGTGACTAATGTCACTACATGGGTTGTTTTTCCCTGTAACTGGGCTCCTATGGATGCCCCAGCTACAGTGGGAAAGTGTCAAATAAAAAAATGTTAAAAAACGGGAATGTCCCCCAGAGGTCTTACATGACGTCATGGGGGACATAGATAGTAAAAATATAATTACAGAATAAAACAATACAAGAAAGAAAATAACCCCAAACCATCACCGTATGCGCCCTGTAAACCAAAACCATACATATTATAGATCAAAACGTCCGAAACAAATAGAGGAACCCGTTCCCATACTTTACTTTAGCCTAAATATACAAAAAATTTTTAAAAAAGCTAAACATGTTAAAATTTTTTTAGCTTTTTACCCCTAATAAAACTAAAAAAAACAGGGGGGAAAAAGTTAGTGAAAAATATATTTTAAAAATCACCCTTTATGTCACAGGAAAAAAAAACACAGCAAAAACTATTTTGGTAGCTAAAGGAAACAATATAGGGCAGTTAAACCGCCACATGGGTAGAATCCCTAAAGTGTCTGGTCCTTAACCCCTTCCCGCTGCAGGGCGTAAGTTTACGTCCTGGCAGAGGGGTACTTCCCGCAACAGGGCGTAAACTTACGTCCTGGAGATAGCGCGGGATCATATGTGATGCTGCGCTATCCCGCAGCGGGAGTCGGCTGTCAGTCACAGCCGGCGTCCCGCTGCAACAGCGGGGGGGGCATCGGAGATGCATCCCCCGCTGTTAACCCCTTCCCTGCCGCGATCTAAGTAGATCGCGGCAGGGAAAGAGTTCACAGAGGGAGCGCGGCTCCCTCTGTGTCTCCGGCCGGAACTCGCGATGTCATTGCGAGAGCCTGGCCTGTCACCATGGCAACAGGACGCCAGACACTGGTGTCCTGTATTGCCTGTGCCTATAATCGCTGTACAAGCGATAAGGCATGGCAGAGCAGTAGCTCTGCCATGCCTTATACCAGCGATCATCAGGGCAGTGGTTAAAGTCCCTCAGAGGGACACAAACAGTGTAAAAAAAAAAGAAAGATTAAAAAAAGAATTTAAAAAAATGTAAAAAAGAGTTAAAAAAACATTTTTTAATGCTTTTTCTCAGATTAGCATAAAAAAGGGTAAAAAAAAATAAACCCCCACATATTTGGTATTGTCGCGTCCGTAACGACGCGTACAATAAGTTGCACATGCTTTTGACTGTGCACGGAAAAAAACGCAAAAAAACAGGCAAAATGCTAATTTTTAGCATTTTGCCTCACTAAAAACGCAATAAAAGTGATCAAAATAGCCGTATGTACCCCAAAATGGTACTAATAAAATCTACAGCTCGTCTCGCAAAAAATAAGCCCTCATAGAGCGCCGTACATCAAAAAATAAAAAAGTTACAGGACTTTGAATGCAGCAATTTAGAAAAAAAAAATTTACCCAGAAAAAGGGTTTTTATTGCAGAAAAGTGGGAAAACCTAAAAAAAATGTAAGAATTTTGGTATCGTTGTAACCGTACCGGTCCGCAGAAAAAATGGAATGTCTCATTTATGCTGTATGATTAACGCTGTAAAAAAAAAAATAAAAAAATCTATGGCAGAATTGATGCGTTTTCCTTCCCTGTTATCATTAAAAAAAAAAAAAAAAAGTTTTATAATATAGTCTATGTACCCAAGAGTGGCACCGATAAAAACTACAGTTCGCCACGCAAAAAACAAGCCCTCATACGGCTGCGTCGACGGAAAAATAAAAAAGTTATGACTTTTGATAAACGGAGAAGAAAATCCGCCAAAAATTGTTGCGTCCTTAAGCCCAAAATAGGCCGTGTCATTAAGGGGTTAAGGTACAAAACAGCCCGGTCCTTAAGGGGTAAAAGTGGCTTACAAACTGTAATGTGAGGACTGCAGCCTGGAAGTTTGTACGACTCCTTCTTTCTCCCAGGTATTTGGAGAGGAGGGGTTAAACCTGAACATTGAAGACATTCAGGCTCACGATTTTGGTAAAGTGGGGGAGGTTATTGTAACTAAAGACGACACTATGATTCTGAAAGGAAGAGGAGACAAGTCTCACATAGAGAAGCGAATCACCGAAATCCAAGAGCAGCTGGAATCTACCAACAGTGACTATGAGAAGGAGAAGCTGAACGAGCGGCTGGCCAAGCTCTCCGACGGCGTTGCTGTTCTGAAGGTAAAGCTGAAGCCGATTACTTATAAAAATCTGCTAACTTCTGTTACACATTTTCCATAAACCCCACAAAGTGACCCCAGCGTGAGCCGGCGGGTGCGCTGGGACTGACATCAGACACGCACCTTCTCTCTGATGGTAGAGCGCATGACGTCTCCAACCAGTAAAGCTTGGAGACATCATGTAGTTTTTAACCCTTTCCAATCCACTGTCTGACGTCTGAAGACATCCTGATTGAAGGCTGTACATCTCTGATGTTGGAAGACGTCCGGCAGGGTATTCTTACTGTATATTACTGGCTGCTCTGTTGTCGCGGGCCTCTCCAGCATGTCATATACCGCAGTACTGCCTCTAGCCAGCAGATGGCACCATTGTATAATGGCAGAAAGAAAAAGCCCCCTAGGAAACCCTGAATCCAAAATTGGATTGAAAAGGGTTAATCTTTGAGCAGGCTGAGAGCCGGACTGCAGCCAGCGGTGGGCCGCCCATCGCATGGTGCACCGCTCCTTTGCATACGGCGCACTTCACTGATGATATCTGGACTGTGGAGACGCAGAGACACAGTAAAGGTTCATATCGTCTGACATCTACCAGTAGATTCAGTTGGTAACACAAAGTGTTGACTGACTTTCTTTTTATTACCCATGCGCAGTAAATGATGACTATTACCTGATGTAGACCCATCTGGCGCCAGTAGCTCTGTGACTGCGTCGTCCTGCACCCCCATAGTCATCCTTTTACTTTGTACCCAAAGTAGACCTGACGGGATGTGAGCGTGATCTCTCTTTGTGTGTGCGTGCGTGGCTGCGTGCCCTGCATTTCAGTCTCCATGGCAACGTGTAAACAATGCAGGGCCTGGTAACGCGAACACAATTGTAATTGCGTTAGATGGGTCTCCTATCTTTTCTATGGGCACTGCGTTGGCGTTAGACGCTGAACACACGGCATGTCACGTCTCCTCTTCTGGGCGCGACCTTCGTGCGTTCAGCGCTGCCCTCCATCTGCATGACGAAATGCAATCATTTAGAAAGCATTGCCCACAGCCATGGCGTTAGACGTAAGCGTTCAGAGCCTGCGTCTAATGCGATGAACAAACGCATGTGGAGGAGGGGCCGAAGACCCCACTATTCTGAGAGTCGTTTTGCCTGCAGCAAAGAGTCACCTGACACTTTCCAAACGTTTTTAGAACTTAATCTTTTCTTAATCTTAGCTCTGGTAGCGAAAAAAAATAAAAATAGAACCAGGGTTCAGCTAAAAAGCAAATCTGAGGGCTCATTCGGATCTACATGTGTTTCACCACTCTGCCCTCACAGGTTGTCTAAACCGCAACAGGCAAACTTCCCCTACGTGGCAACAGTGCACCACTCTGAGATGTCCAAGCCCATCTCCTACTTCTTGGGCTGGATGACCTTCCCCTTCCTCCCTCCTTTTGCTTTGCCCACCCACTGAATACTCAGTATTCCCAACCCTACTTCAAACGGCTGTAGCTCCGGACCTATAAGGACTACCAGCATGCTTTTAGTGCCATATTAAAGCCAAGAATCTTTGCAGTATTGTATATGTCCATTGTGGTTTCCCTGCAGGTTGGTGGGACCAGTGATGTCGAAGTTAATGAAAAAAAAGACCGCGTAACTGATGCACTAAACGCCACCCGTGCTGCCGTAGAAGAGGGCATCGTGCTGGGGGGCGGTTGTGCCTTATTACGTTGCATCCCAGCGCTGGACTCTTTGACGCCATCGAATGAAGATCAGAAAATAGGTATTTTATTTCAAAGGGTCTTCGCTCTATCCGGGTGCCGGATAGACTTGACTGTTAACCCTTCTAATGCCACTGTTGCTGGCAGTTGTATTTAAATTGGTGTTCGGGGGTCCCAAGCACTCCACGCCTCTCAGTGAGATCGGGAGGTGCCTTCAGTTGCCATGACAGCCCGGTCGCTTTCTGAAGGCTTGATACTGTGGTATTGCTTTAAACTGTAGATGTGATCGGACAATTTCATGTTCCCTGTTGGGACTAATTAGAAATTCAAAAGCAGTTTGATTGATTTTAGTAAAAAGGAATAAATGTAAAAAAGAAAAAAAAAAACGTTTCCCATCTTTATATTAAAAATAAAACAAAAGCGTATTTAATATCCCTGCATCCGTAAGAGTCCAACTTATCAAAGTAAACCGTCTCACACAGGAAACGAACGCTAGAATTGTGCTTCTTTTTGGCCACCCAATTACAAAAAAAATGTAGTAAGGGATCAAAAAGTCGGTAATACTCCAAAATGGTAACCAGTATAAACAAAAGGAAAGTTATAGTGGAAGAAAGTAATTAGATTTTTCTAAGACTTATTTTAGTTTTTAACCCCTTAATGACACGGCCTATTTTGGCGTTGACCAAGCGATTTTTTTTTGGTATTTTTCAAAAGCCATAACTTTTTTTATTTTTCCGTGGACGCGGCCGTATAAGGGCTTGTTTTTTGCGTGGCGAGCTGTAGTTTTTATCGGTGCCACTTTTGGGTATATAGACAATATCGTAAAATTTTTTTTTTTTTTTTTTTTATGATAACGGAGAGAGAAAACGCATCAATTCTGCCATAGATTTCTTTTTCTTTTTTTTACAGCGTTAATCATGCAGCATAAATGACACACTAAATTTTTTCTGCGGGTCGGTACGGTAACAACGATACCAAAATTGTTATATTTTTTTTTTAGGTTTTTACACTTTTTTGAAATAAAACCCCTTTTTTTTGGGAAATCTTTTTTTTCTCTATAGCTGCATTCAAAGTCCTGTAACTTTTATTTTTCTATGTACGGAGCTCTATGAGGGCTTATTTTTTGCGAGACGAGCTGTAGTTTTTATTGGTACCATTTTGGGGAATGTACGGCTTTTTTGATCACTTTTATTGCATTTTTTGGGAGGCAAAATGCTAGCATTTTGCCTCTGTTTTTTAGCGTTGTTTTTTACACTTTTTATCGTACAAAATAAAAAGTGTTTTCAACTTTTTGTACACGTCGTTACGGGCGCGTCAATACCCAATATGTGGGGTATTAATTTTTTTCCCTTTTTTTTAATGCTAATATTAGAAAAAGCATAAAAAAGGGGTTTTTTTACATTTTTTTTTTTACATTTTATTTTACATTTTTCTTTTTTTTTACACTTTTCTTTTCTTTTTTTTATACTATTTGAGTCCCTCTGAGGGACTTGCAGCACTGTGCCTATGATCGCTGTTAAGGCATGGCAGAGCTACTGCTCTGCCATGCCTTATCGCTTATACAGCGATTATAGGCACAGGCAATACAGGACGCCAGCGCGCTCCCTCTGGGAACTCTTTCCCTGCCGCGATCTAGGGTTAACAGCGGGCGGGCTGTTGCAGCGGGACGCCAGCTGTGACTGACAGCCGGCTCCCGCTGCGGGATAGCGCTGGATCTTATGTGATCCCGCGCTATCTCCAGGACGTACCGGTACGCCCTGTTGCAGGAAGTACCAGGCTGCCAGGACGTAACGGTATGTCCTGGAGCGGGAAGGGGTTAAAAGTAATGCAGAAAAAAACCTTTATTTATTTATATATCTGCAGCTTGTAAAACTAGTTCTCACATTAGATGAAGTTATATGCTGTTGCCTGGGGAAGCATAAAGCTGTCACTGAATCACCAGCATTCCTCTATAAATGGATGACGATGTGTGTTTTTTGTTTTTTTACTCTTTTTTTTTAATTTTAGGAATTGAAATAATTCGCCGAACTCTGAAGATTCCCGCCATGACGATTGCCAAGAATGCCGGTGTGGAGGGGTCATTGGTGGTGGAAAAAATTCTGCAGAGCCCTCCTGAAACTGGATATGACGCTTTACTCGGGGAATATGTGAATATGGTAGAAAAAGGAATTATTGATCCCACAAAGGTAAAAGGATGGAATAGGATTTTATCTTATGTGGTTCTTAACGACCTTTTTAACTTTAATAGTCTATTCCCAGCATAGTGGAAGTTCTCCAAGTACAGATAACTCTTTTTCCTATTACCCTCCCTCCTCTTGCCACTGCTGAGCAATGTACAATTGACTTGGTGTTCAAAAGGTGCAGCGATCCTCCATTGCAAACCCTGGTCACGTGATTGACGCTGGGTGATCAGGAGAGGAGGGCCAGATGTGTACCGCCTGTGTGCGTGAGCTTCCATGCATGCACACTCGCTTCCCACTGCCCCCTATGTGTTACATAGATGAAGTGCAAGAAAGGAATATACACAAACTGATGGCACCGCTAGAGAGGGGCAAACTCTAAAAGGTGTTGGAGCAATCTGCTATACAGCATATTTAGCTCCATGTTTATTGCAGATTGATTTTAGAATCTGATGACCTCCTTTAACGAACGGAACTCTCTGGATTACAGGACACAATTCTTTCCAGTGATGAGGTTTGTTACCTGCAGTTTGTCCCCCCCACCCCCCTACCCAATCGCCAGTTCTTGGCCTCACTGTCGTCTGTCCAGGATGGCTGCACCAATTTTCTAACTACCTAATGCACATGGTGTACTTCTGTGGTTGATCAGTGCTGATCACCTAAATAGCTCTGGCCAATCAGAGATCAGATAACACTACAAATGCATTAGATAGTTTGAAAACTGCGTCGGCCATCTTGATTGGTCGAAAAAAGAAGCCTTGAACCGGTGGATTGTAAAAAGGCAAAAAGTTGCAAATGATGGTGTGCAGCATAGTTTGCCACTTTTGTACAAAAGTGTTATGAATTGGGCTGCATAGCCCCCACCCTCTTTAAGAAAGCGATATGTGACGTAGAAGTAGATAGTGAAACACTTTTTTCTTTTTCTTCTCCTTCTCCCCTAACTTTTTATGTGACTGGGAGAAGCCATAATGGAGCCAAGGATGTAACTGAATATTTGTTTTTGCTTCAGGTTGTACGGACGGCCTTGGTGGATGCCGCTGGCGTAGCATCGTTGTTGACAACAGCAGAAGCTGTAGTTACGGAAATTCCAAAAGAAGAGAAGGATCCTGGCATGGGCGGAATGGGGGGCATGGGAGGAATGGGCGGCATGGGCGGAGGAATGTTCTAAGGGACAATTGGAAAAACTTTTTCTTCTCTTCTTTCTTCTTTTTTTGCGCCATGATGTTCAGCAGACCTTCGAAACTTGGTTCAAGATCAGTGAAGCTTGGCTGGAAAAGTGGATGTCCTATTTTGCAAGTTGTCTCATTCTTAATCAATGCTTTTTACATAATTTATTTTGTACTTTTCAAACCATCTTTGTACATTCCTTAGACGTCCGCGCTTGTGCCATTTTTCACCATTTCTGTAGGTCTGTTTTACTAAAAGGTCCGAGAGTTGCACAGCTGTGTTGATAGCTCAATAAAGTTGCCTCTTTTAGTATGAAAGGCTGTTTGATGGATGGGTAACACCTTTGTGTATTGTAACCCTTCAAAAACAGTATAATATACTATACAAAGTTATTGGGGCTGTTTTTGTCTCTTTCATAAAAAATAAACTTTTCCCTGTGGTCGCTTTCACAACGGCACCAATGAGACGGACAGGAAAACCGCAGGCCAGACTCCTCTCCCCACCGTCGGGGGTTTCTCTGTTCTGTTTAAGCAGCATAAGCATTACCCTATCCAATACACAGACATTCCTTGCCTCACAAGAACACGGTTTGTGTCACTTCTTGAGGAGTTTATTCAGCAGGAACGCGTGTATGGGGAAACCCCTAAATAGATAGCAACCTCTGATCAGTGTATGTGTCTCATCAATCTTGCTATATAGTTACTTTTTTTTTTCTTTTTTTTTTTTTTACCACTAAAAAATCAAGTATCTGCCACTAGGGGTGCCCTTTCCAGCAATCCACTGCCTGTGATAAGTATTTGGCTTCTCTAGTAGCAGGGACATGGGAACACTACTAGTTACTACATGCAGAAGGATAGACATTCAGGTGCTACCCTGCTGCTGATTGGAGCACAGCTATGCAAGGTGGCACAAGAAGTGTGGGAGAGGAGGGTCCCTTCCAGCACAGCACTGGCAGAATGGCTGATTGTCTTCCCCGCGGTAATCAACAGAAAGAGGGGGAAGTGGGAGTGCTGGCTTCACTCTCGTAGAACTCGGCGCTCCCATTGATCTGCTATTCCACTTCCTGCTCGTTGCCTACATCCTGTTCTGGTGAGGAGGTGGAGTAGCATCACGGCGCTCCTGTTCATGTCAATGGGAGTGAAGCCAGCATTCCCACTTCCTGTACTGTCTACGGATGACAGTGGGCTGCACAATCAGCTGATGGATGGGGGACCCATATCAATCCATTATCCACTGCAAACAGCCCAGACCCCACCCCCTTCAATAACCGTTTTAAATATTTTTTCATATATATTCAGGGGCTTCATTTAATGAAACTCTTATCTTTTTTTTTTTTTTAAAAATCTTTGCCCATAGCAACCAATCACAGCATTCACTGTACCAGAGCAGTTTCAGAAATGAAAGCTGGGCTCTGATTGGTTGCTATGAGTTTTGGTGAATGATTCCTTGTGATTTTGTTATAAAACCTGTTACTACTTGGAACATTTTGGGCCCACAGAGTCTTAGCAGTAAAACGCTACCACACGTGCCAAGGGTTTACCTCTTCGTGTTGTGGTTTGTCTTTTGTTGGCTCAACTCATCCTCACATGGCACCGTTGACAAAAAAAGAAAAATGTTAAGGGACTTTAACCCCTTCCCGCTGCAGGGCGTAAGTTTACGTCCTGGCAGCCTGGTACTTCCCGCAACACGGCGTAAACTTACGTCCTGGGGTTAGCGCAGGATCACATAAGATCCCGCGCTCTCTCGCAGCGGGAGCCGGCTGTCAGTCACAGCCGGCGTCCCGCTGTTAACCCCTTCCCTGCCGCAATCTAAGTAGATCGCGGCAGGGAAAGAGTTCACAGAGGGAGCCCGGCTCCCTCTGTGTCTCCGGCTGGAACTCGCGATGTCATCGCGAGAGCCCGGCCTGTCACCATGGCAACAGGACGCCAGACACTGGCGTCCTGTATTGCCTATGCCTATAATCGCTGTACAAGCGATAAGGCATGGCAGAGCAGTAGCTCTGCCATGCCTTATACCAGCGATCATCAGGGCAGTGGTTAAAGTCCCTCAGAGGGACACAAACAGTGTAAAAAAAACAGATTAAAAAAAATGTAAAAAAAGAGTAAAAAAAAACATTTTTTAATGCTTTTTCTCAGATTAGCATAAAAAAAAAATTAAACCCCACATATTTGGTATTGTCGCGTCCGTAACGACGCGTACAATAAGTTGCACATGCTTTTGACTGTGCACGGAAAAAAACGCTAAAAAATGCTAATTTTTAGCATTTTGCCTCACTAAAAACGCAATAAAAGTGATCAAAAAAGCCGTATGTACCCCAAAATGGTACCAATAAAATCTACAGCTCGTCTCGCAAAAAATAAGCCCTCATAGAGTGCCGTACATCAAAAAATAAAAAAGTTACAGGACTTTGAATGCAGCAATTTAGAAAAAAAAAGATTACTCAGAAAAAGGGTTTTTATTGCAGAAAAGTGGGAAAACCTAAAAAAAATGTAAGAATTTTGGTATCGTTGTAACCGTACCGGTCCGCAGAAAAAAATGGAATGTCTCATTTCTGCTGCATGAGTACCGCTGTAAAAAAAAAATAAAAAAATCTCACGGTTCCAAGAGGCAAACTAGAAGGTCATATCTAGGTTATAGGGTCCGCTCCCCCATCCACACTCTTTGCCTACCACTGAGCCTCCTCCTTGCTAGAGACCTGGTGAAGAAGAGGGCTCCTTTTGTCACATTTTCTGGGCCTGGCCGCCTTCATTTATCTCACTTTTGGTAACATAAGATTGATCACTTTTTTTTTAAGGCAAGACTAACAAAATCTGCAATTCCGCCATTAAAAAAAAAATTCATGGCATTCACTCTGCAGTATAAATAATATGTTAAATTAATTCCGCGGGTCACTACGATTACGTTGATGCCAAATGTAAATATGTTTTTTGAAACTCTTTTTTTTAATCGCTGCATTTAACCCCTTCATGACACGGCCTATTTTGGGCTTAAGGACGCAACAATTTTTGGCGGATTTTCTTCTCCGTTTATCAAGTCATAACTTTTTTATTTTTCCGTCGACGCGGCCGTATGAGGGCTTGTTTTTTGCGTGGCGAACTGTAGTTTTTATCGGTGCCACTCTTGGGTACATAGACTATATTGTAAAACTTTTTTTTTTTTTTAATGATAGCAGGGAGAGAAAACGCATCAATTCTGCCATAGATTTTTTATTTTTTTTTTACAGCGGTACTCATGCAGCATAAATGAGACATTCCATTTTTTCTGCGGACCGGTACGGTTACAACGATACCAAAATTCTTACATTTTTTTTAGGTTTTCCCACTTTTCTGCAATAAAAACCCTTTTTCTGGGTAATCTTTTTTTTTTTTTCTAAATTGCTGCATTCAAAGTCCTGTAACTTTTTTATTTTTCTATGTACGGCACTCTATGAGGGCTTATTTTTTGCGAGACGAGCTGTAGATTTTATTGGTACCATTTTGGGGTACATACGGCTTTTTTGATCACTTTTATTGCGTTTTTAGTGAGGCAAAATGTGAAAAATTAGCATTTTGCCTCAGTTTTTTAGCGTTTTTCTTTGCGTTTTTTTCCGTGCACAGTCAAAAGCATGTGCAACTTATTGTACGCTTCGTTACGGACGCGACAATACCAAATATGTGGGGTTTTATTTTTTTTTTACCTTTTTTTATGATAATCTGAGAAAAAGCATTAAAAAATGTTTTTTTTAACTTTTTTTTTTACATTTTTTTAAATTCTTTTTTTAATCTTTTTTTTTTTTTACACTGTTTGTGTCCCTCTGAGGGACTTTAACCACTGCCCTGATGATCGCTGGTGTAAGGCATGGCAGAGCTACTGCTCTGCCATGCCTTATCGCTTGTACAGTGATTATAGGCACAGGCAATACAGGACGCCAGTGTCTGGCGTCCTGTTGCCATGGTGACAGGCTGGGCTCTCGCGATGACATCGCGAGTTCCGGCCGGAGACACAGAGGGAGCCGCGCTCCCTCTGTGAACTCTTTCCCTGCTGCGATCTACTTAGATCGCGGCAGGGAAGGGGTTAACAGCGGGGGATGCATCTCTGATGCCCCCCTGCTGTTGCAGCGGGACGCCGGCTGTGACTGACAGCTGGCTCCCGCTGCGAGAGAGCGCGGGATCTTAGCGCGGGATCACATATCTCCAGGACGTAAGTTTACGCCCTGTTGCGGGAAGTACCAGGCTGCCAGGACGTAAACCTACGCCCTGCAGCGGGAAGGGGTTAAACGGATAAAGCAATGGTACAATAGGAGCATGGGTCCTGCTCACAAGAGCTTATAATCTATGAGGAAATAGGAGTAGCTTCTTCTGTATTATGGGCAGTCCTCTTATATAAATTGGGTAGTAGTCATAAAGGCTCACGTATTTTGGCCATGTAATGCGAGCAGAGCCGCTAGAAAAATACACAATGTACAATGCTTGGACAGATCAGCGGCAAAAGAAGACCCGGCGCCAAAGAACATGATGGCTGATACTGGCATGGATATCACACAACTGAAAAAAAGCAGTGCAAAACCGAAAAACATGGAGGGAGGGAGCGAGTCTTTAGGGTCATGAGCGAATGATCGGCTAACGACAACAACGTATAAAGCTGTATAAGCCGCTCACTAGCCGTACCTGTGTATGTACAGATGTGAAGTGTATTAGGGCATGGTTCCCAAACTCCAGTCCTCAGGGACCGCCAACAGGTCATGTTTTCAGGATTTCCTCAGTGTTGCACAGGTGATGTCATTATTGTCTTCACCTCAGACATTGCCACAGGTGTTCTTACTATAGGATATCCTGAAAACATGAGCTGTTGGTGGTCCCTGAGGACTGGAGTTGGGGAAGCCTGTATTACGGCATAAGGCCTGTTTCACACGGCCGTAAGTGTTTTTACGTGTAGATGGCCCAGCGCATATAGGCGCCATTGGGCGGGGGGAGTGTTTTGCCAACTGGCAAACAACAAGTTCGGATATGGCTTTAACCCCTTAAAACCTGCCCTGGTGGGCACGACAGGGTGGCAGGAAACCCGCCACTCAAGGGGTTAAAGAAGGACAAGTGGGTTGATACAACACAATTTATTAATACAAATGAATAAATGATTATGATAAAACAAATTTACATAAAACTAGGTGATATGGCGTAAATGTTTACAATGATTCTCTACAGGTAAAATACCGACAGCAAGTGATAAAACATAAACACACTTTACAATACAAGAGACTTACAAGACATACTTACAAGACATACAAACTGCATCCGTTAAGAAGTAGGAGCCTTCCTTAAACATTTCTGCCTGGAGTTCATCTTTCACTGGAGAAGCCACAGTGACGGGCAGACGGGTTCCACGGAGATCATCTCCTTCCAGGTACAAGATGCTTCGGATCTATTACAAGTTTTGGCCTATTTTATACACTACTTGCTTAGTCATACCCAAGCTTTGTATCGTCATAAAACAAAGATGTTACCAAACTGTAGAATTGGCCAGGATCTACAGAGTGATAAGATCTAGTCAGACAAGGTCTACCTCCTAGACAATAGATATGTATATGGCGGCTCCTATACAGACAGATTGGGATCATATGTGGTTACAACAAACACCAAAGCCATTCTCTTAGTTACCCACAACAGGTCTGGAGTTAGGTGCTTAGAATGCGGGGTCTAGTTCATATATTAAAGCCTGTTCAGATATGTATCTATATATATAAAGACCAAAGTCCTGACTGACTGACTGACTCACTGACTCACTGACTCACTGACTCACTGACTGACTCACTGACTCACTGACTGACTCACTCACTCACTCACTCACTCACTCACTCGCCAAAAGTTCTCCAACTTCCCGATGTCGTAGAAACATGAATTTTGGCGCAAGCATAGATTATCTCCAAAATAGGAAAAGTAGTTGGGTCCCAACTCGATTATTCCAGCGCAAAAGAATTGGCGTCAAAATTTAACGTACATAATCTAAATCTCTCAGTTCCCAATGTCATAAAAACTTCAAATTTGGCACGAACATTGATTATGACATAAATAGGAAAAGTTAATGGGTCCCAACTCGATTATTCAATTCTATGCGCAAAAGAATTGGCGTCAAAATTTTACGTACAGAATATAATTTTCTCACTTTCCGGTGTCATAGAAATGGAAAATTTGGCACGAGCATTGATTATGTCAGAAATAGGAAAAGTTCATAGGTCCCAACTCGATTATTCAATTCTAGCGCAAAAGAAATGGCGTCGAATGTAATTTTTTCACTTTCTGGTGTCATAGAAATGTGAAATTTGGCACGAGCATTGATTATGTCATAAATAGGAAAAGCTAATGGGTCCCAACTCAATTATTCAATTCTATGCGCAAAAGAATTAGCGTCCAAATTTTACGTACAGAATATAATTTTCTCACTTTCCGGTGTCATAGAAATGGAAAATTTGGCACGAGCATTGATTATGTCAGAAATAGGAAAAGTTCATAGGTCCCAACTCGATTATTCAATTCTAGCGCAAAAGAAATGGCGTCGAATGTAATTTTTTCACTTTCTGGTGTCATAGAAACGTGAAATTTGGCACGAGCATTGATTATGTCATAAATAGGAAAAGCTAATGGGTCCCAACTCAATTATTCAATTCTATGCTCAAAAGAATTGGCGTCGAAATTTTACGTGCGGAATGTAATTTTTTCACTTTCCGGTGTCATAGAAACGGGAAATTTGGCACGAGCATTGATTATGTCATAAATAGGAAAAGCTAATGGGTCCCAACTCGATTATTCAATTCTAGCGCAAAAGAAATGGCGTCGAATGTAATTTTTTCACTTTCTGGTGTCATAGAAACGTGAAATTTGGCACGAGCATTGATTATGTCATAAATAGGAAAAGCTAATGGGTCCCAACTCAATTATTCAATTCTATGCTCAAAAGAATTGGCGTCGAAATTTTACGTGCGGAATGTAATTTTTTCACTTTCCGGTGTCATAGAAACGGGAAGTTTGGCACGAGCATTGATTATGTCATAAAGAGGAAAAGGTAATGGGTCCCAACTCCATTATTCAATTCTATGCGCAAAAGAATTAGCGTCCAAATTTTACGTACAGAATATAATTTTCTCACTTTCCGGTGTCATAGAAATGGAAAATTTGGCACGAGCATTGATTATGTCAGAAATAGGAAAAGTTCATAGGTCCCAACTCGATTATTCAATTCTAGCGCAAAAGAATTGGCGTCGAATGTAATTTTTTCACTTTCTGGTGTCATAGAAACGTGAAATTTGGCACGAGCATTGATTATGTCATAAATAGGAAAAGCTACTGGGTCCCAACTCAATTATTCAATTCTATCCTCAAAAGAATTGGCGTCGAAATTTTACGTGCGGAATGTAATTTTTTCACTTTCCGGTGTCATAGAAACGTGAAATTTGGCACGAGCATTGATTATGTCATAAATAGGAAAAGCTAATGGGTCCCAACTCAATTATTCAATTCTATGCTCAAAAGAATTGGCGTCGAAATTTTACGTGCGGAATGTAATTTTTTCACTTTCCGGTGTCATAGAAACGGGAAGTTTGGCACGAGCATTGATTATATCATAAATAGGAAAAGCTAATGGGTCCCAACTCCATTATTCAATTCTATGCGCAAAAGAATTAGCGTCCAAATTTTACGTACAGAATATAATTTTCTCACTTTCCGGTGTCATAGAAATGGAAAATTTGGCACGAGCATTGATTATGTCAGAAATAGGAAAAGTTCATAGGTCCCAACTCGATTATTCAATTCTAGCGCAAAAGAATTGGCGTCGAATGTAATTTTTTCACTTTCTGGTGTCATAGAAACGTGAAATTTGGCACGAGCATTGATTATGTCATAAATATGAAAAGCTAATGGGTCCCAACTCGATTATTCAATTCTATGCTCAAAAGAATTGGCGTCGAAATTTTACGTGCGGAATGTAATTTTTTCACTTTCCGGTGTCATAGAAACGGGAAATTTGGCACGAGCATTGATTATCTCATAAATAGGAAAAGCGAATGGGTCCCAACTCAATTATTCAATTCTATGCTCAAAAGAATTGGCGTCGAAATTTTACGTGCGGAATGTAATTTTTTCACTTTCCGGTGTCATAGAAACGGGAAGTTTGGCACGAGCATTGATTATATCATAAATAGGAAAAGCTAATGGGTCCCAACTCCATTATTCAATTCTATGCGCAAAAGAATTAGCGTCCAAATTTTACGTACAGAATATAATTTTCTCACTTTCCGGTGTCATAGAAATGGAAAATTTGGCACGAGCATTGATTATGTCAGAAATAGGAAAAGTTCATAGGTCCCAACTCGATTATTCAATTCTAGCGCAAAAGAATTGGCGTCGAATGTAATTTTTTCACTTTCTGGTGTCATAGAAACGTGAAATTTGGCACGAGCATTGATTATGTCATAAATATGAAAAGCTAATGGGTCCCAACTCGATTATTCAATTCTATGCTCAAAAGAATTGGCGTCGAAATTTTACGTGCGGAATGTAATTTTTTCACTTTCCGGTGTCATAGAAACGGGAAATTTGGCACGAGCATTGATTATCTCATAAATAGGAAAAGCTAATGGGTCCCAACTCCATTATTCAATTCTATGCGCAAAAGAATTAGCGTCCAAATTTTATGTACGTAATCTAATTCTCTCACTTCCTGATGTCATTTTATATAAAGGAAACGTCGCATGGTTACCTCCACGTGTTGTTTCCTGGGTAACGCAGAGAACTATGCAAAATGGTGAACATATGTTTTTCCTCAGTATCTCTAAAGTAACCACGACTTCATAAGATTTTCCGTGTGAACACCAGATAAACACCAGTACGGAATTAACTCGGGCGAAGCCGGGTATATCAGCTAGTATATATATAGAATCAAGGATTAATGACTACAAAATAGCCATAAAAATATTTCCATTACAGGGAGACAGCGTAGCTCTGCCGCGGGAATACGTCTGTATTATATATCAAAACAAAATGGTGACCCCCTTCCGGTACTTTATTTTAATGAAAATTTAATAATTTTGAAAATAAAGAGCTTGTATTTTTTTTTTACTTTATTGTACACATAATAAAAAAAATGTTTAAACCATTTCTGCGAAAAAAGGCATTAAAGAATAGTTCTATACGTCATGGAAGAAATACTCTGCAAAAATAATGTTGGCAGGCCAAAAAATAGGGCCATAAAACCATTGCATGGGAAAACCGCTAAAAAAGATCTGCTGCTTTAGGACTGAAACACTGGTCTTTAAGGGGTTAAGATGCAGAGGATCCAAAAGCTTTTTTTCATTGGGTTCATTTAAACATTTAGAAATAAATTGGGCGCCCTGTATCCCCAGAAAAACTCTTAATCTCAGTTTTTGAAATCTATTTCGACAGCCAATTAGAATCTGCAGTATGGGGATAACTACAGTACTGATTGCCTAACTTGTGCAGTGCCGCTGTCAGGGTAAAATTCTTAGTACAGTACCAATCAGGCCCACCCCACTTGCCCCGCTGCCGGCGATAAGAAGAAAACACCACACGGAGGTCTGGTATCGTTTCTCACACGGGACATGGCTCTCCGCTTTATTACAGATTACATGAGATCTTATACCCTTTGTCTCATCACCAGCAAGGGGTGATGGGCTCATAACCATATATGGGAAGTCCGGATTTCCGGCCTGAGACAGTGAAAACAGTCGTTATCTTGCTACGGCGCCTCTGGCTTATGTACAGAAAATCACGTATTCAATTAACTCCAGTGCAAAGAATCACCCACTCAATTCTAAGAAAACGGCCAAGCATGCATTCTCCATATATGGGAAGTCCGGATTTCCGGCCTGAGACACTGAAAATCATAGAACAGTCATTATCTTGATACTGGCGCCTCCGGGAAAACAGCCAAGTACACGAGGCCTTCGTGTCTGGTTCGGTATCATCTCTGAATTTCTAGAAACATCTCTCTCAGCCTTGCAAAGCCTTGGAATATCTGATGTTAAGGCGACATATAAGTTTTTTCTCATTTGGAATTGAATAGAACTTGCATATAGGTATAAAGCATAAAAAACATATGGCAATATATATATATACCCTCACACCGCTGCATAGCTATATTGGATGTGTTTGGTAATATGATAAGGCATTGGTTGCACAGTGCGTCCAACATACAAGGGCATCGAAGTAAATAAAGTACATGGTCTGACCCCGCAGATTAAAAAGGAAGCCATAGGCTGGGTTCACACTGGGCGTATTCCCGCCGGAAATCCCGTGGTTTGGCCGCAGCAAAAACCGCGAGATTTCCGCCAGCAGAAGCGCCGCGGAAAAACCTGCGGCGGCTTTGAAGCGGCCCGGCTGCTCGCTTTTACGTTGCGGCCAGCGCTCCCACAGAGGAGAGCGCGGCCGCGACAGAAGTAAACAATAAATAGACATGCTGCATCTTTTGAAACCACGGCTGCGGCGGCCGCAGCCGCGGTTTTAGCAGGACTTACTGCAGCGGATTGGCTGTCTCGTGTGGACAAGATTTCTGAGAAATCTCGGCCACATGGCTGGCTAATCCCGAGATTAGCGGCCGCGGCGAAATTCCGTGCGGCAAATCCGCCCTGTGTGAGCCCAGGCTTAAAGAAGTATTCCAGGGTCTTATTAGGTCATCAATAGTTGAATGGCAGGTGTCCGCCATTCAGGATCCCCTCCGATCAGCTGATCCTCCGGTCCCATGGCAGTGCACCGGGGGGCCGGACGTCATCATTGGTGGTCAGGCTGCAAGTGTAATACACAGAGAAAGAATATAGAAAGAAGCCTCCTCTACCAGACTGGAGAATCAGGGGACTGGTGATGTAATGGACAAGGTCAGGAAGGGGTTCTCCATTCACAGAAGTGATGGTTAGCGGCTTCTCCAGACAGATGATGAGTATGTGAAACCGAGCCACCACCATCAGTCTGTGTGAAAAATCATGCAAGTGAATACCCTGATAGGCCATAATGGGGCCGTGTGCTGTCCTTGGCATACACAGACAACACATGTCCCGAATATACGGAAATGTGAATTGGTCCATAGTAGGAGTAGAAAGATCCAAAACACCTCTGTTATGAAAGGGTTAAAAAACAAACAAAAACACAGCTATAGACCCAACTCCATGACCTAACATTATACTGTACAGCCATACGAGGGTGCATACCGCTGTACGAGATGTGAGCAGGTTGCACTTTTGGAAGCCCAGATCCTGGGTCTAAATGATCCATTTGCATCGTGGAAAGGAGTTTGCTGCTCTATAGACCAACAAATATGACAGGAGCCACGGAAAATCCATTACTGAAGGAAATAGCTGACGCAGCGAATCCCAAGGAGGTCATTATTATGGGGGACTTTACTCTGCCGCAAAGACCAGGATCGTCGAATGGTGTGTATTCTTCCTGGCACTCGAATACAGCGGATTGGGTTGACAGATTACTGGAAGGGGCTGGTGAGGATCCAGCGGTCATGCTACACATTAGCACCAATGACAGAGTTAGAGGTAGGTGGACGACCCTTAAAAATGATTTCAGGTAACTAGGATGTAAGCTGAGGGCCAGGACCTCCAAAGTAGTATCTTCTGAAATACTACCTGTACCATGTACCACACCAGAAAGGCCACGGGAGATTAGGGAGGTAAGCAAGTGGCTCCAGAGTTGGTGTAGGAAGGAGGGTTTTGGGTTCCTGGAGAACTGGGCTGACTTTGCTGTGGGCTACAGGCTCTGCCGTAGGAATGGGCTGCATCTCATTAGGAAGGGGGCAGCTGTGCTGGGGGAGAAGAGGCCTAGAAGGTTGGATGAGTGTTTAAACTAGGGACTGGGGGGAGAAGAACCAGGAGGAAAGATAGTGTAGAAAGTGACCTGGGACTAAGTAGTGGAAATGGGGGTGGAGCGGTGGGAGGTGTTAGTACAATTAGAATTGGAAAAACAGTTATTAGGGATACACTTAATATAAAAAATAACCACAACTCTCTAAGCTGTATGGTGACTAATGCTAGAAGTCTGAGCAATAAGGTAGATGAACTGGAAGTAATAATGTGTGAGGAAAACTTTGACATAGTGGGATTAACGGAGACCTTGTTGGACAAAAGCTGTGACTGGGCAGTGAATTTAGAGGGTTACAGTCTGTTCAGAAGGGATTGTTAAAACCGGAAGGGGGAGGGGTTTGTCTTTATGTAAAATTCTATTTAAAGCCCACATTACGGAAAGATATACGGTAGGGAGATGAACATGTGGAGTCTGTGTGGGTAGAGATACATTGAGGGAAAAATAGTAATAAAATCCTCATAGGGATTCTCTATGCACTACCAAATATAACAGAAGCCACCGAAAATCTATTACTGAGGCAAATCACACTGAGGTAATTATTATGGGGGACTAACTATCCGGATATAAACTGGGAAACCAAAGCCTGCGGATCTCATAACGGTAACACGTTTCTGTCAATAATTAAAGATAATTACCTCACCCAGCTTGTACAGGACCTGACTGAGGGGCGTCCATTTTGGACTTAATACTAAACAACAGACCTAACAGAATAATAGGGGTGCAGGTTGGGAGGCACCTGGGAAATAGTGACCATAATATAATACATTTCAACTTGTCTTTCAGTAGAAAGTTTTATAGGGAAGTTACAAAAATACTAAACTTTAGGAAGGCAACGTTTGACCAGCTCAGAGATGAACTAAACCATACTGACTGGGACAGTGTCCTCAAAAATAAGAGTACAGATCGTAAATGGGAAATGTTTAACCCCTTCATGACATGGCCTATTTTGAGCTTAAGGACGCAACAAGTTTTGGCGGATTTTCTTCTCCGTTTATCAAAAGTCATAACTTTTTTATTTTTCCGTCGACGCGGCCGTATGAGGGCTTGTTTTTTGCGTGGCGAACTGTAGTTTTTATTGGTGCCACTCTTGGGTACATAGACTATATTGTAAAACTTTTTTTTTTTTTTTAATGATAGCAGGGAGAGAAAACGCATCAATTCTGCCATAGATTTTTTTTTTTTTTTTACAGCGGTACTCATGCAGCATAAATGAGACATTCCATTTTTTCTGCGGACCGGTACGGTTACAACGATACCAAAATTCTTACATTTTTTTTAGGTTTTCCCACTTTTCTGCAATAAAAACCCTTTTTCTGGGTAATCTTTTTTTTTTCTAAATTGCTGCATTCAAAGTCCTGTAACTTTTTTATTTTTTGATGTACGGCACTCTATGAGGGCTTATTTTTTGCGAGACGAGCTGTAGATTTTATTGGTACCATTTTGGGGTACATACGGCTTTTTTGATCACTTTTATTGCATTTTTAGTGAGGCAAAATGCTAAAAATTAGCATTTTGCCTCAGTTTTTTAGCTTTTTTTTTTGGTTTTTTTTTCCGTGCACAGTCAAAAGCATGTGCAACTTATTGTATGCGTCGTTACGGACGCGACAATACCAAATATGTGGGGTTTTATTTTTTTTTTACCTTTTGTTATGCTAATCTGAGAAAAAGCATTAAAAAATGGTTTCTTTAACTCTTTTTTTTACATTTTTTTTAATTCTTTTTTTAATCTTTGTTTTTTTTACACTGTTTGTGTCCCTCTGAGGGACTTTAACCACTGCCCTGATGATCGCTGGTATAAGGCATGGCAGAGCTACTGCTCTGCCATGCCTTATCGCTTGTACAGCGATTATAGGCACAGGCAATACAGGACGCCAGTGTCTGGCGTCCTGTTGCCATGGTGACAGGCCGGGCTCTCGCGATGACATCGCGAGTTCCGGCCGGAGACACAGAGGGAGCCGCGCTCCCTCTGTGAACTCTTTCCCTGCCGCGATCTACTTAGATGGCGGAAGGGAAGGGGTTAACAGTGGGGGCGCATCTCCGATGCCCCCCCGCTGTTGCAGCGGGACGCCGGCTGCGACTGACAGCCGACTCCCACTGCGGGATAGCACGGGATCATATGTGATCCCGCACTATCTCCAGGACGTAAGTTTACGCCCTGTTGCGGGAAGTACCAGGCTGCCAGGACGTAAACTTACGCCCTGCAGCGGGAAGGGGTTAAACAAGGGGCAACTCATACCTCAGATACACTGATGTTAATCCCAGAATGTGACTTAAAAAGCTATATTCTAAACTTTGTTTTATGTTACTGGTGCACACAATAACCTTACTAATATTTACTGTAAAATGCTTATTGTAATTTAAATGAATGCTGAGGGGGTGAGCATGTGATCAGCCTGTCAGATTTACTATAAATGCATTCAATAACTATACTTCAGAAGAGAACCTGAGACTCCATACAGTATCATGTGTTTCCTTCTCTGATACATTGCAATAATAATTTGACATACCTGATTGATAAGGTTACAATACCCGCTGAGTATCACCAAAATTAATTACTATAACAGTTTTTGGTGGAAAATGCGGGCAAGTGGAATGTTCTAAGGATTGTCAGGGTCTCTGGATGGCACATACCAGACAGGCACAAAACAGCAGCGTAGAGGAGCTTTGTTCTTTTGTGCATTGTGTTTCTATTTGGAGAAAAGATACAATCCTCTGTTTCTATTTCACTTGCCGAATTATCAATCAGGGTATTTTGTGTGAATGAATAGACGATGTTTGAACTGTGTGTACTGTGTTTGTACTGTACTGCTTGTTATACAAATGGGATCAAAATGAATGCAACAGCATGTGAGGCAAACTTTTGCTGGATAGATGTACCTTGAAACCTTCTCATACTGGTAGAATGGTGTTTATTCAGTCTAATTGCTACCTGGGTATTATGCTAATTGGTAGGTGGAGTCCCAGACTTCCAGGAAGTGATCCTTAGATAGTTAGTCATTCTGGGAATGATATGATAATTGCAGCCTAAATTATTCTAGATTTAAGTATTAAATTATATTTATAGCTGCAGATGAGCTTAGATGAGTTAAATGTCTGAAGGATATATGACAGTGGTGGCGAAACTATGGCATGCGTGCCAGAGGTGGCACGCAGAGCCCTCCCCGCTGGCACATGCCACTCACCAAGTTAGTGAATACTGGCAGGGGCTGCAGCTGTCCTGCCGGCATTCACTTAGGTGCACTGCTAGCTGCGCTGATCCCGGCGCACACTGTGACGTCAGTGTGCAGCCGGGATCCTCCTCCCCCCTCCCCTGACGTCTCCTCTTAGGTTCCGTGAGTGCAGGGGGAGGAGGCACCCAGCAGCATACTGATGTCACAGTGTGCACCCGGGATCAGCGTCAGCAGCATCACTGAGCAGAGGGGGAGTGGAGCTTCCACGAGGAGGATGGGGTAAGTACATTGGTCTTAGGAGGGGCGCTATCATTACTGGGGGCCGCTGTGGGATATCACTATTACCCCTGGGGCTGCTGTGGGATATCACTAGTACCGCTGGGGCTGCTATGGGAGGTCACTAATATACAGGGAGGCGCTGTGGGATGTCACTATTACTACAGGGGGGTCACTGTGAGAGATCACTATTATACTGCGGCTGCTGTGGGAGGTCACTATTATACAGGGGACGCTGTGAGAGGTCACTATTATTACAGGTGGGCCACTGTGGGAGATCACTATTATACTGGGGCCGCTGTGGGAGGTCACTATTATACTGGGGGCCGCTGTGGGATGTCACTAGTACTGCTGGGGCTGCTGTGGGAGGTCACTAATATACAGGGGGCCTCTGTGGGATGTCACTATTACTACAGGGGGGCGACTGTGGGAGATCACTATTATACTGGGGCCGCTGTGGGAGGTCACTATTATACAGGGGGCCGCTGTGGGAGGTCACTATTATACTAGGGGCCGCTGTGGAGTGTTAGTATTATACTGGGGCCAGTATGGGATGTCACTATTATACTGGGGGCCGCTGTGAGATGTCACTATTATTACTGGGGTCACCGTGGGATGTCACTTTTACTACTGAGGGCCGCTGTGGGAGCTCACTATTATACTGGGGGCCGCTGTGGGAGCTCGCTATTACTACTGGGGACACTGTGGGATGTCACTATTATACTGGGGGCCGCTGTAGGATGTCACTATTATAATGCGGGCAGCTGTGGGGGGTCACTATTACCACTGGGGCCACTGTTGAGGGGTCACTATTACCGCTGTGGGGGGGGTCACTATTACCGCTGGGGCCCCTGTGGGGGTGCCACTATTACCGAGCGGGGAACAGCTGGATGCAGAAGACAGGCGGGGACGCCGCTTATCTTCTGCATCCTCCGTTCACAGCGCTCGGCTATATAACAGCTGAATGCAGAAGACAAGCGGGTGTCATGGCAGCCACAGGCCTTCTGAAGGGCCCCCGGGCTGTCTTAGCAGCTCAGCCAATTCAGAAATGCCGCCTCTACAACGCAATGGCTGTTGATTGCTTTTTTTGACTGTTGCTCAGCCAATCAGCCACTGAGCAGTGTGCCCAGCTAATTCATAAATCCCGCCTTCACAACGGGGACGGCTGTTGATTGGTTCTTCGACCGATGCTCAGTCAATCAATGCAGCGCTGGATGAACCAATGCGATGGCTGTGATTGGTTCATTGAGTGCTGCATTGATTGGCCAAGCATTTGTTGAAGAACCAATCACAGCCATCACTTCCTGGAGGCAGGATTTATGAATCCGATAATCAGGAAGTGATGATGTACGAGCGGCTGAGGACTGCGGGAACCTCGCCAAACCCCTAGAGAGCAGCGGGAAGGGCCTGGACCAAGCCTGAAAGGTAATGTATTCTTTTTTTAATGTAGTGTAGCTAGGGCTTATTTTTGGGGAAACGCAGTATCTATTCATATGAAATGAAATGTTCATCACTGCAGAGCTGAAAACTACTGGAGTTACAAACATGGAGTTTGGGCAGCAGCTTCTTTGTAGAATGCAGAGATATACTGAGAAAGGAGTTTTTGAAATTCAACCGCTAAGGGATGAGAAGGGGGCGGAGTTTATGGGAAAACAATATCTGACGCACCTAGGAACTCAAACTTGCCAAAAATAAGCTATTGAACAAATAATTAAACCCGTATTTTACCGAATATCGATAACGCTGACCTAAATATTTACCGCCTGCTACTAATTCTCACAAACCGCCATAAGTGTGCGGTCCGACATATCAGCAGAACGGGTCTAATTATTCCCATCACTATCAGGAGATAAAATGGGGAAATCATCCCAGTGATTCTCCATGTGCGCCAATATCTCCTCCTGTTAAATGGTATCTCTTGCTCCCTGTTACCAGCCATTTCAGAATGAGGAGAAGAGGACTGTAGTGGGGTAACAAACTAAATCATATTCCCATACATATGTGTGGACTGTGGAATAGTAGGCCATCATTACACTCTTATGAAAGTGGTCTAAAAGGAAATGTCTTTGTTGCCCATAGCAACCAACCATAGCACAGCTTTCACTTTACCGCAACAGTATAGCAACCAATCACAGTGCAGCTTTTACTTTAACTCAGCGGTATAGCAACCAATCACAGCGCAGCTTTCACTTTACCTCAGCAGTATGGCAACTAATCACAGCATAGCTTTCACTTTACCTCAGCAGTATGGCAACCAATCACAATGCAGCTTTCCCTTTACCTCAGCAGTATGGCAACCAATCACAATGCAGCTTTCCCCTTACCTCAGCAGTATAGCAACCAATCACAGCGCAGCTTTCACTTTACCTCAGCAGTATGGCAACCAATCACAGTGCAGCTTTCACTTTACCTCAGCAGTATGGCAACCAATCACAGTGCAGCTTTCCCTTTACCTCTGCTGGTGACAACACATTTTCTAAGTTTTCTAGTTTATGGGCATCGTGGGTACAGTCTCGCTCTTCATGTAGGTTGGAGGCCTGGCTCCATAGAGGTGTTTGACACCACAATATAAGGTCTCAGACTTAGGCCGCCTGCACACGAGCGGAAATTCTGCGGCGGGATTTCCTGCGGAATTTCTGCCGCTGGAAGCCTGCATAGGATTGCGTTAACAAACGCAATCCTATGCAGACGGCCACGATTTGGCCGCGCGAAATATCGTGCGGCAAACAAATTGCGGCACGCTCTATTTCTGTGCGGGGCTCACAGAGCGCTGCACAGAAATGTCACTCACCCGCCGCTGGATCCGACCCGCCTGTCTGCAGGCGGCCTTAAAACACCAATTAGAAAAGACTTGAGACAGTGATGTGGTGGTGGATTCACACTGGTAAGGCCCTCTCCCCCTCCGTCTCCCCTAGGTTGTTACTCTCCTGTTTCTAAGCTTTAAGGCCTCATGTCCACTAGGACATTCGGGCCCCCGCGGATCCTCCATGCAGAATCCCGCAGCGGGTCCCTCCTTTCCCGCAGACATGAGGCCTGAAAATAAGAATTACTCACCTGTCCGGATGCTGCAGGTTCCCCTCCGTTGCGGCCGGATCTTCTTTCTCCGGCCCGGCGGATGTGCTCGGCACGCCGGCAGCGCGCATGCGTCATGCACCCTTTTTCTTTAACTCCTGCTTTCCTGCAACAGAGCAGAAATTCAGCTGCAGGTGTGCCGCGGATACGGGCGGCTTCCATAGGCTTCAATGGAGCCGTCCGTGCGGGAAACCTGCAGAAAATGGAGCGTGCTGTGGGTGTTTTCCCACATGTGCGATCTGCGCGGCAGGGAAAAATAACATCCGCAGGTATTTACTTACCTGCGGGTGTCTAATGGATCCCAATGGGCGCGGATCACGCCTGTGGGACACCCGCACGGATTTCCTAAATGGACATGAGGCCTGATACTTATCATGTGTTCTTCCCCTTCTGTCACCCACTCTGCGGTTTTTCCCTTTATTGGGTCTTTGGTTTCTGCGCCTTCTGATATATTTGTCACAGACTAGATTCCGCCTGGGTTTCACTCCACTTCGTGGCGATATGTATGGCATTATAGATGCACCTTATGGTAATGCACGATTATTCCAGTGTCATGAACCATAACTTTACCACAGCAGTATGGCAACCAATCATAGCGCAGCTTTCACTTTACCTCAGCAGTATGGCAACCAATCACAGCGCAGCTTTCACTTTACCACAGCAGTATGGCAACCAATCACAGTGCAGATTTCACTTTACCTCATACGCACAAGAAATACAAGCTGCACTGTGATTGGTTGCTTGGGGCACCACACACTTATGCAAGCTGTCTAAAAGAAAATCTGGATTTGCTGCCCATAGCAACCAATCACAGCGCAGCTTTCACTTCTCATACTGCTGAGGTAAACTGAAAGCTGTGCTGTGATTGGTTGTCAGATATTGGTTCCCCCATATACAGTGACCCCCAGGGGTTAAATTTGTAAAACTCCTCTATTGGCTATTGTTTTCCCAGTGCGGCGTGTGAGTGAGGTGTAGCTCTGCACTGTAGTACTTTGGTTCTGCGGTGTGCTGCCCCGTGAGGCCCCTGGAGGGGGTGCGGTGTAGCTCTGCACTGTAGTACTTTGGTTCTGCGGTGTGCTGCCCCGTGAGGCCCCTGGAGGGGGTCCGGTGTAGCGCTGCACTGTAGTACTTTGGTTCTGCGGTGTGCTGCCCCATGAGGCCTCTGGAGGGGGTGCGGTGTAGTGCTGCAGTACTTTGGTTCTGCGGTGTGCTGCCCCGTGAGGCCCCTGGAGGTAGTGCGGTGTAGCTCTGCACTGTAGTACTTTGGTTCTGCGGTGTGCTGCCCCGTGAGGCCCCAGGAGGGGGTGCGGTGTAGTGCTGCACTGTAGTACTTTGGTTCTGCGGTGTGCTGCCCCGTGAGGCCCCTGGAGGGGGTGCGGTGTAGCGCTGCATTGCAGTACTTTGGTTCTGTGGTGTGCTGCCCCGTGAGGCCCCTGGAGGGGGTGCGGTGTAGTGCTGCACTGTAGTACTTTGGTTCTGCGGTGTGCTGCCCCGTGAGGCCCCTGGAGGGGGTGCGGTGTAGTGCTGCACTGTAGTACTTTGGTTCTGCGGTGTGCTGCCCCGTGAGGCCCCTGGAGGGGGTGCGGTGTAGCGCTGCATTGCAGTACTTTGGTTCTGCGGTGTGCTGCCCCGTGAGGCCCCTGGAGGGGGTGCGGTGTAGTGCTGCACTGTAGTACTTTGGTTCTGCGGTGTGCTGCCCCATGAGGCCCCTGGAGGGGGTCCGGTGTAGCTCTGCACTGTAGTACTTTGGTTCTGCGGTGTGCTGCCCCGTGAGGCCCCTGGAGGGGGTGCGGTGTAGCGCTGCACTGTAGTACTTTGGTTCTGCGGTGTGCTGCCCCGTGAGGCCCCTGGAGGGGATGCGGTGTAGCGCTGCACTGCAGTACTTTGGTTCTGCGGTGTGCTGCCCCATGAGGCCCCTGGAGGGGGTGAGGTGTAGTGCTGCACTGCAGTACTTTGGTTCTGCGGTGTGCTGCCCCATGAGGCCCCTGGAGGGGGTGCGGTGTAGCGCTGCACTGCAGTACTTTGGTTCTGCGGTGTGCTGCCCCATGAGGCCCCTGGAGGGGGTGAGGTGTAGTGCTGCACTGTAGTACTTTGGTTCTGCGGTGTGCTGCCCCGTGAGGCCCCTGGAGGGGGTGCGGTGTAGCGCTGCACTGTAGTACTTTGGTTCTGCGGTGCGCTGCCCCGTGAGGCCCCTGGAGAGGGTGCGGTGTAGCGCTGCACTGCAGTACTTTGGTTCTGCGGTGTGCTGCCCCGTGAGGCCCCTGGAGGGGGTCCGGTGTAGGGCAGCACTGCAGTACTTTGGTTCTGCGGTGTGCTGCCCCGTGAGGCCCCTGGAGGGGTCCGGTGTAGCTGCACTGTAGTACTTTGGTTCTGCTGTGTGCTGCCCCGTGAGGCCCCTGGAGGGGTCCGGTGTAGGGCTGCACTGTAGTACTTTGGTTCTGCGGTGTGCTGCCCCATGAGGCCTCTGGAGGGGGTGCGGTGTAGCGCTGCAGTACTTTGGTTCTGCGGTGTGCTGCTCCGTGAGGCCCCTGGAGGTGGTACGGTGTGGCGCTGCACTGTAGTACTTTGGTTCTGCGGTGTGCTGCCCCGTGAGGCCCCTGGAGGTAGTGCGGTGTAGCGCTGCACTGCAGTACTTTGGTTCTGCGGTGTGCTGCCCCGTGAGGCCCCTGGAGGGGGTGCGGTGTAGCGCTGCACTGTAGTACTTTGGTTCTGCGGTGTGCTGCCCCGTGAGGCCCCTGGAGGGGGTGCGGTGTAGTGCTGCACTGTAGTACTTTGGTTCTGCGGTGTGCAGCCCCATGAGGCCCCTGGAGGGGGTCCGGTGTAGCTCTGCACTGTAGTACTTTGGTTCTGCGGTGTGCTGCCCCGTGAGGCCCCTGGAGGGGGTGCGGTGTAGCGCTGCACTGTAGTACTTTGGTTCTGCGGTGTGCTGCCCCGTGAGGCCCCTGGAGGGGATGCGGTGTAGCGCTGCACTGCAGTACTTTGGTTCTGCGGTGTGCTGCCCCATGAGGCCCCTGGAGGGGGTGAGGTGTAGTGCTGCACTGCAGTACTTTGGTTCTGCGGTGTGCTGCCCCATGAGGCCCCTGGAGGGGGTGCGGTGTAGCGCTGCACTGCAGTACTTTGGTTCTGCGGTGTGCTGCCCCATGAGGCCCCTGGAGGGGGTGAGGTGTAGTGCTGCACTGTAGTACTTTGGTTCTGCGGTGTGCTGCCCCGTGAGGCCCCTGGAGGGGGTGCGGTGTAGCGCTGCACTGTAGTACTTTGGTTCTGCGGTGCGCTGCCCCGTGAGGCCCCTGGAGAGGGTGCGGTGTAGCGCTGCACTGCAGTACTTTGGTTCTGCGGTGTGCTGCCCCGTGAGGCCCCTGGAGGGGGTCCGGTGTAGGGCAGCACTGCAGTACTTTGGTTCTGCGGTGTGCTGCCCCGTGAGGCCCCTGGAGGGGTCCGGTGTAGCTGCACTGTAGTACTTTGGTTCTGCTGTGTGCTGCCCCGTGAGGCCCCTGGAGGGGTCCGGTGTAGGGCTGCACTGTAGTACTTTGGTTCTGCGGTGTGCTGCCCCATGAGGCCTCTGGAGGGGGTGCGGTGTAGCGCTGCAGTACTTTGGTTCTGCGGTGTGCTGCCCCGTGAGGCCCCTGGAGGTGGTACGGTGTGGCGCTGCACTGTAGTACTTTGGTTCTGCGGTGTGCTGCCCCGTGAGGCCCCTGGAGGGGGTGCGGTGTAGGGCTGCACTGCAGTACTTTGGTTCTGCGGTGTGCTGCCCCGTGAGGCCCCTGGAGGTGGTACGGTGTGGCGCTGCACTGTAGTACTTTGGTTCTGCGGTGTGCTGCCCCGTGAGGCCTCTGTAGGGGATGCGGTGTAGCGTTGCACTGCAGTACTTTGGTTCTGCGGTGTGCTGCCCCGTGAGGCCCCTCGAGGGGGTGCGGTGTAGGGCTGCACTGCAGTACTTTGGTTCTGCGGTGTGCTGCCCCGTGAGGCCCCTGGAGGTGGTACGGTGTGGCGCTGCACTGTAGTACTTTGGTTCTGCGGTGCGCTGCCCCATGAGGCCCCTGGAGGTGGTGCGGTGTAGCGCTGCACTGCAGTACTTTGGTTCTGCGGTGTGCTGCCCCATGAGGCCCCTGGAGGGGGTGCGGTGTAGTGCTGCACTGTGGTACTTTGGTTCTGCGGTGTGCTGCCCCGTGAGGCCCCTCGAGGGGGTGCGGTGTAGGGCTGCACTGCAGTACTTTGGTTCTGCAATGTGCTGCCCCGTGAGGCCCCTGGAGGTGGTACGGTGTGGCGCTGCACTGTAGTACTTTGGTTCTGCGGTGCGCTGCCCCATGAGGCCCCTGGAGGTGGTGCGGTGTAGCGCTGCACTGCAGTACTTTGGTTCTGCGGTGTGCTGCCCCATGAGGCCCCTGGAGGGGGTGCGGTGTAGCGCTGCACTGTAGTACTTTGGTTCTGCGGTGTGCTGCCCCGTGAGGCCCCTGGAGGGGGTGCGGTGTAGTGCTGCAGTACTTTGGTTCTGCGGTGTGCTGCCCCGTGAGGCCCCTGGAGGGGGTGCGGTGTATCGCTGCACTGTAGTACTTTGGTTCTGCGGTGTGCTGCCCCGTGAGGCCCCTGGAGGGGGTGCGGTGTAGCTGCACTGCAGTACTTTGGTTCTGTGGTGTGCTGCCCCGTGAGGCCTCTGGAGGGGTCCGGTGTAGCGCTGCAGTACTTTGGTTCTGTGGTGTGCTGCCCCGTGAGGCCCCTGGAGGGGGGTGCGGTGTAGCTGCACTGTAGTACTTTGGTTCTGCTGTGTGCTGCCCCGTGAGGCCCCTGGAGGGGGTGCGGTGTAGTGCTGCACTGTAGTACTTTGGTTCTGCGGTGTGCTGCCCCGTGAGGCCCCTGGAGGGGTCCGGTGTAGGGCTGCACTGTAGTACTTTGGTTCTGCGGTGTGCTGCCCCGTGAGGTCCCTGGAGGGGGTGCGGTGTAGTGCTGCAGTACTTTGGTTCTGCGGTGTGCTGCCCCGTGAGGCCCCTGGAGGGGGTGCGGTGTAGTGCTGCAGTACTTTGGTTCTGTGGTGTGCTGCCCCGTGAGGCCCCTGGAGGGGGTCCGGTGTAGCGCTGCACTGTAGTACTTTGGTTCTGCGGTGTGCTGCCCCGTGAGGCCCCTGGAGGGGGTGCGGTGTAGCTGCACTGCAGTACTTTGGTTCTGTGGTGTGCTGCCCCGTGAGGCCTCTGGAGGGGGTGCGGTGTAGGGCTGCACTGTAGTACTTTGGTTCTGCGGTGTGCTGCCCCGTGAGGCCCCTGGAGGGGGTGCGGTGTAGCTGCACTGTAGTACTTTGGTTCTGCGGTGTGCTGCCCCATGAGGCCTCTGGAGGGGGTCCGGTGTAGCGCTGCAGTACTTTGGTTCTGCGGTGTGCTGCCCCGTGAGGCCCCTGGAGGGGGTGCGGTGTAGCGCTGCACTGCAGTACTTTGGTTCTGCGGTGTGCTGCCCCGTGAGGCCCCTGGAGGGGGTGCGGTGTAGCGCTGCACTGTAGTACTTTGGTTCTGCGGTGTGCTGCCCCGTGAGGCCCCTGGAGGGGATGCGGTGTAGCGCTGCACTGCAGTACTTTCGTTCTGCGGTGTGCTGCCCCATGAGGCCCCTGGAGGGGGTGAGGTGTAGTGCTGCACTGCAGTACTTTGGTTCTGCGGTGTGCTGCCCCATGAGGCCCCTGCAGGGGGTGCGGTGTAGTGCTGCACTGTAGTACTTTGGTTCTGCGGTGTGCTGCCCCGTGAGGCCCCTGGAGGGGGTGCGGTGTAGTGCTGCACTGTAGTACTTTGTTTCTGCGGTGTGCTGCCCCGTGAGGCCCCTGGAGGTGGTGCGGTGTAGCTCTGCACTGTAGTACTTTGGTTCTGCGGTGTGCTGCCCCGTGAGGCCCCTGGAGGGGGTGCGGTGTAGTGCTGCACTGTAGTACTTTGTTTCTGCGGTGTGCTGCCCTGTGAGGCCCCTGTAGGGGGTGCGGTGTAGCTCTGCACTGTAGTACTTTGGTTCTGCGGTGTGCTGCCCCGTGAGGCCCCTGGAGGGGGTGCGGTGTAGCGCTGCACTGCAGTACTTTGTTTCTGCGGTGTGCTGCCCTGTGAGGCCCCTGTAGGGGGTGCGGTGTAGCTCTGCACTGTAGTACTTTGGTTCTGCGGTGTGCTGCCCCATGAGGCCCCTGGAGGTGGTGCGGTGTAGTGCTGCACTGTAGTACTTTGGTTCTGCGGTGTGCTGCCCCGTGAGGCCCCTGGAGGGGGTGCGGTGTAGCGCTGCACTGTAGTACTTTGGTTCTGCGGTGTGCTGCCCCGTGAGGCCCCTGGAGGGGATGCGGTGTAGCGCTGCACTGCAGTACTTTGGTTCTGCGGTGTGCTGCCCCATGAGGCCCCTGGAGGGGGTGAGGTGTAGTGCTGCACTGCAGTACTTTGGTTCTGCGGTGTGCTGCCCCATGAGGCCCCTGGAGGGGGTGCGGTGTAGCGCTGCACTGCAGTACTTTGGTTCTGCGGTGTGCTGCCCCATGAGGCCCCTGGAGGGGGTGAGGTGTAGTGCTGCACTGTAGTACTTTGGTTCTGCGGTGTGCTGCCCCGTGAGGCCCCTGGAGGGGGTGCGGTGTAGCGCTGCACTGTAGTACTTTGGTTCTGCGGTGCGCTGCCCCGTGAGGCCCCTGGAGAGGGTGCGGTGTAGCGCTGCACTGCAGTACTTTGGTTCTGCGGTGTGCTGCCCCGTGAGGCCCCTGGAGGGGGTCCGGTGTAGGGCAGCACTGCAGTACTTTGGTTCTGCGGTGTGCTGCCCCGTGAGGCCCCTGGAGGGGTCCGGTGTAGCTGCACTGTAGTACTTTGGTTCTGCTGTGTGCTGCCCCGTGAGGCCCCTGGAGGGGTCCGGTGTAGGGCTGCACTGTAGTACTTTGGTTCTGCGGTGTGCTGCCCCATGAGGCCTCTGGAGGGGGTGCGGTGTAGCGCTGCAGTACTTTGGTTCTGCGGTGTGCTGCTCCGTGAGGCCCCTGGAGGTGGTACGGTGTGGCGCTGCACTGTAGTACTTTGGTTCTGCGGTGTGCTGCCCCGTGAGGCCCCTGGAGGTAGTGCGGTGTAGCGCTGCACTGCAGTACTTTGGTTCTGCGGTGTGCTGCCCCGTGAGGCCCCTGGAGGGGGTGCGGTGTAGCGCTGCACTGTAGTACTTTGGTTCTGCGGTGTGCTGCCCCGTGAGGCCCCTGGAGGGGGTGCGGTGTAGTGCTGCACTGTAGTACTTTGGTTCTGCGGTGTGCAGCCCCATGAGGCCCCTGGAGGGGGTCCGGTGTAGCTCTGCACTGTAGTACTTTGGTTCTGCGGTGTGCTGCCCCGTGAGGCCCCTGGAGGGGGTGCGGTGTAGCGCTGCACTGTAGTACTTTGGTTCTGCGGTGTGCTGCCCCGTGAGGCCCCTGGAGGGGATGCGGTGTAGCGCTGCACTGCAGTACTTTGGTTCTGCGGTGTGCTGCCCCATGAGGCCCCTGGAGGGGGTGAGGTGTAGTGCTGCACTGCAGTACTTTGGTTCTGCGGTGTGCTGCCCCATGAGGCCCCTGGAGGGGGTGCGGTGTAGCGCTGCACTGCAGTACTTTGGTTCTGCGGTGTGCTGCCCCATGAGGCCCCTGGAGGGGGTGAGGTGTAGTGCTGCACTGTAGTACTTTGGTTCTGCGGTGTGCTGCCCCGTGAGGCCCCTGGAGGGGGTGCGGTGTAGCGCTGCACTGTAGTACTTTGGTTCTGCGGTGCGCTGCCCCGTGAGGCCCCTGGAGAGGGTGCGGTGTAGCGCTGCACTGCAGTACTTTGGTTCTGCGGTGTGCTGCCCCGTGAGGCCCCTGGAGGGGGTCCGGTGTAGGGCAGCACTGCAGTACTTTGGTTCTGCGGTGTGCTGCCCCGTGAGGCCCCTGGAGGGGTCCGGTGTAGCTGCACTGTAGTACTTTGGTTCTGCTGTGTGCTGCCCCGTGAGGCCCCTGGAGGGGTCCGGTGTAGGGCTGCACTGTAGTACTTTGGTTCTGCGGTGTGCTGCCCCATGAGGCCTCTGGAGGGGGTGCGGTGTAGCGCTGCAGTACTTTGGTTCTGCGGTGTGCTGCCCCGTGAGGCCCCTGGAGGGGGTGCGGTGTAGGGCTGCACTGCAGTACTTTGGTTCTGCGGTGTGCTGCCCCGTGAGGCCCCTGGAGGTGGTACGGTGTGGCGCTGCACTGTAGTACTTTGGTTCTGCGGTGTGCTGCCCCGTGAGGCCTCTGTAGGGGATGCGGTGTAGCGTTGCACTGCAGTACTTTGGTTCTGCGGTGTGCTGCCCCGTGAGGCCCCTCGAGGGGGTGCGGTGTAGGGCTGCACTGCAGTACTTTGGTTCTGCGGTGTGCTGCCCCGTGAGGCCCCTGGAGGTGGTACGGTGTGGCGCTGCACTGTAGTACTTTGGTTCTGCGGTGCGCTGCCCCATGAGGCCCCTGGAGGTGGTGCGGTGTAGCGCTGCACTGCAGTACTTTGGTTCTGCGGTGTGCTGCCCCATGAGGCCCCTGGAGGGGGTGCGGTGTAGTGCTGCACTGTGGTACTTTGGTTCTGCGGTGTGCTGCCCCGTGAGGCCCCTCGAGGGGGTGCGGTGTAGGGCTGCACTGCAGTACTTTGGTTCTGCAATGTGCTGCCCCGTGAGGCCCCTGGAGGTGGTACGGTGTGGCGCTGCACTGTAGTACTTTGGTTCTGCGGTGCGCTGCCCCATGAGGCCCCTGGAGGTGGTGCGGTGTAGCGCTGCACTGCAGTACTTTGGTTCTGCGGTGTGCTGCCCCATGAGGCCCCTGGAGGGGGTGCGGTGTAGCGCTGCACTGTAGTACTTTGGTTCTGCGGTGTGCTGCCCCGTGAGGCCCCTGGAGGGGGTGCGGTGTAGTGCTGCAGTACTTTGGTTCTGCGGTGTGCTGCCCCGTGAGGCCCCTGGAGGGGGTGCGGTGTATCGCTGCACTGTAGTACTTTGGTTCTGCGGTGTGCTGCCCCGTGAGGCCCCTGGAGGGGGTGCGGTGTAGCTGCACTGCAGTACTTTGGTTCTGTGGTGTGCTGCCCCGTGAGGCCTCTGGAGGGGTCCGGTGTAGCGCTGCAGTACTTTGGTTCTGTGGTGTGCTGCCCCGTGAGGCCCCTGGAGGGGGGTGCGGTGTAGCTGCACTGTAGTACTTTGGTTCTGCTGTGTGCTGCCCCGTGAGGCCCCTGGAGGGGGTGCGGTGTAGTGCTGCACTGTAGTACTTTGGTTCTGCGGTGTGCTGCCCCGTGAGGCCCCTGGAGGGGTCCGGTGTAGGGCTGCACTGTAGTACTTTGGTTCTGCGGTGTGCTGCCCCGTGAGGTCCCTGGAGGGGGTGCGGTGTAGTGCTGCAGTACTTTGGTTCTGCGGTGTGCTGCCCCGTGAGGCCCCTGGAGGGGGTGCGGTGTAGTGCTGCAGTACTTTGGTTCTGTGGTGTGCTGCCCCGTGAGGCCCCTGGAGGGGGTCCGGTGTAGCGCTGCACTGTAGTACTTTGGTTCTGCGGTGTGCTGCCCCGTGAGGCCCCTGGAGGGGGTGCGGTGTAGCTGCACTGCAGTACTTTGGTTCTGTGGTGTGCTGCCCCGTGAGGCCTCTGGAGGGGGTGCGGTGTAGGGCTGCACTGTAGTACTTTGGTTCTGCGGTGTGCTGCCCCGTGAGGCCCCTGGAGGGGGTGCGGTGTAGCTGCACTGTAGTACTTTGGTTCTGCGGTGTGCTGCCCCATGAGGCCTCTGGAGGGGGTCCGGTGTAGCGCTGCAGTACTTTGGTTCTGCGGTGTGCTGCCCCGTGAGGCCCCTGGAGGGGGTGCGGTGTAGCGCTGCACTGCAGTACTTTGGTTCTGCGGTGTGCTGCCCCGTGAGGCCCCTGGAGGGGGTGCGGTGTAGCGCTGCACTGTAGTACTTTGGTTCTGCGGTGTGCTGCCCCGTGAGGCCCCTGGAGGGGATGCGGTGTAGCGCTGCACTGCAGTACTTTCGTTCTGCGGTGTGCTGCCCCATGAGGCCCCTGGAGGGGGTGAGGTGTAGTGCTGCACTGCAGTACTTTGGTTCTGCGGTGTGCTGCCCCATGAGGCCCCTGCAGGGGGTGCGGTGTAGTGCTGCACTGTAGTACTTTGGTTCTGCGGTGTGCTGCCCCGTGAGGCCCCTGGAGGGGGTGCGGTGTAGTGCTGCACTGTAGTACTTTGTTTCTGCGGTGTGCTGCCCCGTGAGGCCCCTGGAGGTGGTGCGGTGTAGCTCTGCACTGTAGTACTTTGGTTCTGCGGTGTGCTGCCCCGTGAGGCCCCTGGAGGGGGTGCGGTGTAGTGCTGCACTGTAGTACTTTGTTTCTGCGGTGTGCTGCCCTGTGAGGCCCCTGTAGGGGGTGCGGTGTAGCTCTGCACTGTAGTACTTTGGTTCTGCGGTGTGCTGCCCCGTGAGGCCCCTGGAGGGGGTGCGGTGTAGCGCTGCACTGCAGTACTTTGTTTCTGCGGTGTGCTGCCCTGTGAGGCCCCTGTAGGGGGTGCGGTGTAGCTCTGCACTGTAGTACTTTGGTTCTGCGGTGTGCTGCCCCGTGAGGCCTCTGGAGGGGGTGCGGTGTAGCGCTGCACTGTAGTACTTTGGTTCTGCGGTGTGCTGCCCCGTGAGGCCCCTGGAGGGGATGCGGTGTAGCGCTGCACTGCAGTACTTTCGTTCTGCGGTGTGCTGCCCCATGAGGCCCCTGGAGGGGGTGAGGTGTAGTGCTGCACTGCAGTACTTTGGTTCTGCGGTGTGCTGCCCCATGAGGCCCCTGCAGGGGGTGCGGTGTAGCGCTGCACTGTAGTACTTTGGTTCTGCGGTGTGCTGCCCCGTGAGGCCCCTGGAGGGGGTGCGGTGTAGTGCTGCACTGTAGTACTTTGGTTCTGCGGTGTGCTGCCCCGTGAGGCCCCTGGAGGTGGTGCGGTGTAGTGCTGCACTGTAGTACTTTGGTTCTGCTGTGTGCTGCCCCGTGAGGCCCCTGTAGGGGGTGCGGTGTAGCTCTGCACTGTAGTACTTTGGTTCTGCGGTGTGCTGCCCCGTGAGGCCCCTGGAGGGAGTGCGGTGTAGCTGCACTGTAGTACTTTGGTTCTGCGGTGTGCTGCCCCGTGAGGCCTCTGGAGGGGGTCCGGTGTAGCGCTGCAGTACTTTGGTTCTGCGGTGTGCTGCCCCGTGAGGCCCCTGGAGGGGATGCGGTGTAGCGCTGCACTGCAGTACTTTCGTTCTGCGGTGTGCTGCCCCATGAGGCCCCTGGAGGGGGTGCGGTGTAGCGCTGCACTGTAGTACTTTGGTTCTGCGGTGTGCTGCCCCGTGTGGCCCCTGGAGGGGGTCCGGTGTAGTGCTGCACTGCAGTACTTTGGTTCTGCGGTGTGCTGCCCCGTGAGGCCCCTGCAGGGGGTGCGGTGTAGCGCTGCACTGTAGTACTTTGGTTCTGCGGTGTGCTGCCCCGTGAGGCCCCTGGAGGGGGTGCGGTGTAGTGCTGCACTGTAGTACTTTGGTTCTGCGGTGTGCTGCCCCGTGAGGCCCCTGGAATGAGTGCGGTGTAGCTGCACTGTAGTACTTTGGTTCTGCGGTGTGCTGCCCCGTGAGGCCCCTGGAGGTAGTGCGGTGTAGCTGCACTGTAGTACTTTGGTTCTGCGGTGTGCTGCCCCGTGAGGCCCCTGGAGGTAGTGCGGTGTAGTGCTGTACTGTAGTACTTTGGTTCTGCGGTGTGCTGCCCCCCCTGTCAGTGTTCCAGCCTCGTGTCTTCACACACTTCTGCTAACAGGCCGCTGGCGCAGCACAGGCCGCCAGGCCTCACGGCTCCTCCCACAGCACAGGCCGCCAGGCCTCACGGCTCCTCCCACAGCGCTGGCCGCCATTTTAGGCCTCAGACATCCACATTACACACAAAGCTGGGCGGAAATCAAGTGACGTCACCGGCTGCCCAGCGCATGCGCAGTTGCCGGGATATTGTGTAGCGGAAGCCGCGGCCGTTGTGGTAGCGTCGTGGCGAGTAGAGAACATGGCGAAGATCGCGAAAACACACGAAGGTGAGCGGGGAGGCCGGGCGGGATGTGCTGCAGAGGACGGGGCGCCTCAGGCGGCGGGCGGTTCCTCATGCCATGGCGGCCTGCTGCCCGTCTGCGCGGCGGAGGCTCGGAGGGGCCTGTGGGCCGCAGGTGTGATACGTGTGTGGGATATGTATGTGTGCCGTATGGCTGGGATACGTGTGTGTAATGTGGGGGGTACATGTATATTGTCCATACGGGCCCTCCAGCGCCCCCTGTGGTGACATCCATGTTTTGGGGCTCAGCTGTATCTTCCATCATGGCCGTACGCGGCGCGCTCTGCGCTAATTGTGATTGGCTCAGCTGTATCTTCCATCATGGCCGTACGCGGCGCGCTCTGCGCTAATTGTTATTGGCTCAGCTGTATCTTCCATCATGGCCGTACGCGGCGCGCTCTGCGCTAATTGTTATTGGCTCAGCTGTATCTTCCATCATGGCCGTACGCAGCGCGCTCTGCGCTAATTGTTATTGGCTCAGCTGTATCTTCCATCATGGCCGTACGCGGCGCGCTCTGCGCTAATTGTTATTGGCTCAGCTGTATCTTCCATCATGGCCGTACGCGGCGCGCTCTGCGCTAATTGTTATTGTCTCAGCTGTATCTTCCATCATGGCCGTACGCGGCGCGCTCTGCGCTAATTGTTATTGGCTCAGCTGTATCTTCCATCATGGCCGTACGCGGCGCGCTCTGCGCTAATTGTTATTGGCTCAGCTGTATCTTCCATCATGGCCGTACGCGGCGCGCTCTGCGCTAATTGTTATTGGCTCAGCTGTATCTTCCATCATGGCCGTACGCGGCGCGCTCTGCGCTAATTGTGATTGGCTCAGCTGTATCTTCCATCATGGCCGTACGCGGCGCGCTCTGCGCTAATTGTTATTGGCTCAGCTGTATCTTCCATCATGGCCGTACGCGGCGCGCTCTGCGCTAATGGTTATTGGCTCAGCTGTATCTTCCATCATGGCCGTATGCGGCGCGCTCTGCGCTAATTGTTATTGGCTCAGCTGTATCTTCCATCATGGCCGTACGCGGCGCGCTCTGCGCTAATTGTGATTGGCTCAGCTGTATCTTCCATCATGGCCGTACGCGGCGCGCTCTGCGCTAATTGTTATTGTCTCAGCTGTATCTTCCATCATGGCCGTACGCGGCGCGCTCTGCGCTAATTGTTATTGGCTCAGCTGTATCTTCCATCATGGCCGTACGCGGCGCGCTCTGCGCTAATTGTTATTGGCTCAGCTGTATCTTCCATCATGGCCGTACGCGGCGCGCTCTGCGCTAATTGTGATTGGCTCAGCTGTATCTTCCATCATGGCCGTACGCGGCGCGCTCTGCGCTAATTGTTATTGGCTCAGCTGTATCTTCCATCATGGCCGTACGCGGCGCGCTCTGCGCTAATTGTGATTGGCTCAGCTGTATCTTCCATCATGGCCGTACGCGGCGCGCTCTGCGCTAATTGTTATTGGCTCAGCTGTATCTTCCATCATGGCCGTACGCGGCGCGCTCTGCGCTAATGGTTATTGGCTCAGCTGTATCTTCCATCATGGCCGTATGCGGCGCGCTCTGCGCTAATTGTTATTGGCTCAGCTGTATCTTCCATCATGGCCGTACGCGGCGCGCTCTGCGCTAATTGTGATTGGCTCAGCTGTACCTGTATCTTCCATCATGGCCGTACGCGGCGCGCTCTGCGCTAATTGTGATTGGCTCAGCTGTATCTTCCATCATGGCCGTACACGGCGCGCTCTGCGCTAATTGTTATTGGCTCAGCTGTATCTTCCATCATGGCCGTACGCGGCGCGCTCTGCGCTAATTGTTATTGGCTCAGCTGTATCTTCCATCATGGCCGTACGCGGCGCGCTCTGCGCTAATTGTTATTGGCTCAGCTGTATCTTCCATCATGGCTGTACGCGGCGCGCTCTGCGCTAATTGTGATTGGCTCAGCTGTACCTGTATCTTCCATCATGGCCGTACGCGCTGCGCTCTGCGCTAATTGTTATTGGCTCAGCTGTATCTTCCATCATGGCCGTACGCGCTGCGCTCTGCGCTAATTGTTATTGGCTCAGCTGTACCTTCCATCATGGCCGTACGCGGCGCGCTCTGCGCTAATTGTTATTGGCTCAGCTGTATCTTCCATCATGGCCGTACGCGGCGCGCTCTGCGCTAATTGTTATCGGCTCAGCTGTATCTTCCATCATGGCCGTACGCGGCGCGCTCTGCGCTAATTGTTATCGGCTCAGCTGTATCTTCCATCATGGTCGTACGCGGCGCGCTCTGCGCTAATTGTGATTGGCTCAGCTGTATCTTCCATCATGGCCGTACGCGGCGCGCTCTGCGCTAATTGTTATTGGCTCAGCTGTATCTTCCATCATGGCCGTACGCGGCGCGCTCTGCGCTGATTGTTATTGGCTCAGCTGTATCTTCCATCATGGCCGTACGCGGCGCGCTCTGCGCTAATTGTTATTGGCTCAGCTGTATCTTCCATCATGGCCGTACGCGGCGCGCTCTGCGCTAATTGTTATTGGCTCAGCCGTATCTTCCATCATGGCCGTACGCGGCGCGCTCTGCGCTGATTGTTATTGGCTCAGCTGTATCTTCCATCATGGCTGTACGCGGCGCGCTCTGCGCTGATTGTTATTGGCTCAGCTGTACCTGTATCTTCCATCATGGCCGTACGCGGCGCGCTCTGCGCTAATTGTTATCGGCTCAGCTGTATCTTCCATCATGGCCGTACGCGGCGCGCTCTGCGCTAATTGTTATTGGCTCAGCTGTATCTTCCATCATGGCCGTACGCGGCGCCCTCTGCGCTAATTGTTATTGGCTCAGCTGTACCTGTATCTTCCATCATGGCCGTACGCGGCGCGCTCTGCGCTAATTGTTATTGGCTCAGCTGTACCTTCCATCATGGCCGTACGCGGCGCGCTCTGCGCTAATTGTTATTGGCTCAGCTGTATCTTCCATCATGGCCGTACGCGGCGCGCTCTGCGCTAATTGTGATTGGCTCAGCTGTATCTTCCATCATGGCCGTACGCGGCGCGCTCTGCGCTAATTGTTATTGGCTCAGCTGTATCTTCCATCATGGCCGTACGCGCTGCGCTCTGCGCTGATTGTTATTGGCTCAGCTGTATCGTCCATCATGGCCGTACGCGGCGCGCTCTGCGCTGATTGTTATTGGCTCAGCTGTATCTTCCATCATGGCCGTACGCGGCGCGCTCTGCGCTGATTGTTATTGGCTCAGCTGTATCTTCCATCATGGCCGTACGCGGCGCGCTCTGCGCTAATTGTTATTGGCTCAGCTGTACCTGTATCTTCCATCATGGCCGTACGCGGCGCGCTCTGCGCTAATTGTGATTGGCTCAGCTGTATCTTCCATCATGGCCGTACGCGGCACGCTCTGCGCTAATTGTTATTGGCTCAGCTGTATCTTCCATCATGGCCGTACGCGGCACGCTCTGCGCTAATTGTTATTGGCTCAGCTGTATCTTCCATCATGGCCGTACGCGGCGCACTCTGCGCTAATTGTTATTGGCTCAGCTGTATCTTCCATCATGGCCGTACGCGGCGCGCTCTGCGCTGATTGTTATTGGCTCAGCTGTATCTTCCATCATGGCCGTACGCGGCGCGCTCTGCGCTATTTGTTATTGGCTCAGCTGTATCTTCCATCATGGCCGTACGCGGCGCGCTCTGCGCTAATTGTTATTGGCTCAGCTGTATCTTCCATCATGGCCGTACGCGGCGCGCTCTGCGCTAATTGTTATTGGCTCAGCTGTATCTTCCATCATGGCCGTACGCGGCGCGCTCTGCGCTAATTGTTATTGGCTCAGCTGTATCTTCCATCATGGCCGTACGCGGCGCGCTCTGCGCTAATTGTTATTGGCTCAGCTGTATCTTCCATCATGGCCGTACGCGGCGCGCTCTGCGCTAATTGTTATTGGCTCAGCTGTATCTTCCATCATGGCCGTACGCGGCGCGCTCTGCGCTAATTGTTATTGGCTCAGCTGTATCTTCCATCATGGCCGTACGCGGCGCGCTCTGCGCTAATTGTTATTGGCTCAGCTGTATCTTCCATCATGGCCGTACGCGGCGCCCTCTGCGCTAATTGTTATTGGCTCAGCTGTACCTGTATCTTCCATCATGGCCGTACGCGGCGCGCTCTGCGCTAATTGTTATTGGCTCAGCTGTACCTTCCATCATGGCCGTACGCGGCGCGCTCTGCGCTAATTGTTATTGGCTCAGCTGTATCTTCCATCATGGCCGTACGCGGCGCGCTCTGCGCTAATTGTTATCGGCTCAGCTGTATCTTCCATCATGGCCGTACGCGCCGCGCTCTGCGCTGATTATCGGCTCAGTTGTATCTTCCATCATGGCCGTACGCGGCGCGCTCTGCGCTAATTGTTATCGGCTCAGCTGTATCTTCCATCATGGCCGTACACGGCGCGCTCTGCGCTAATTGTGATTGGCTCAGCTGTATCTGTATCTTCCATCATGGCCGTACGCGGCGCGCTCTGCGCTAATTGTTATTGGCTCAGCTGTATCTTCCATCATGGCCGTACGCGGCGCGCTCTGCGCTAATTGTTGTTGGCTCAGCTGTACCTGTATCTTCCATCATGGCCGTACGCTCTGCGCTAATTGTTATTGGCTCAGCTGTATCTTCCATCATGGCCGTACGCGGCGCGCTCTGCGCTAATTGTTATTGTCTCAGCTGTATCTTCCATCATGGCCGTACGCGGCGCGCTCTGCGCTAATTGTTATTGGCTCAGCTGTATCTTCCATCATGGCCGTACGCGCTGCGCTCTGCGCTAATTGTGATTGGCTCAGCTGTATCTTCCATCATGGCCGTACGCGGCGCGCTCTGAGCTAATTGTGATTGGCTCAGCTGTATCTTCCATCATGGCCGTACGCGGCGCGCTCTGAGCTAATTGTGATTGGCTCAGCTGTATCTTCCATCATGGCCGTACGCGGCGCGCTCTGAGCTAATTGTTATTGGCTCAGCTGTATCTTCCATCATGGCCGTACGCGGCGCGCTCTGCGCTAATTGTTATTGGCTCACTTGTATCTTCCATCATGGCCGTACGCGGCGCGCTCTGCGCTAATTGTTATCGGCTCAGCTGTATCTTCCATCATGGCCGTACGCGGCGCGCTCTGCGCTAATTGTTATTGGCTCAGCTGTATCTTCCATCATGGCCGTACGCGGCGCGCTCTGCGCTAATTGTTATTGGCTCAGCTGTATCTTCCATCATGGCCGTACGCGGCGCGCTCTGCGCTAATTGTTATTGGCTCAGCTGTATCTTCCATCATGGCCGTTCGCGGCGCGCTCTGCGCTAATTGTTATCGGCTCAGCTGTATCTTCCATCATGGCCGTACACGGCGCGCTCTGCGCTAATTGTGATTGGCTCAGCTGTATCTTCCATCATGGCCGTACGCGGCGCGCTCTGCGCTAATTGTGATTGGCTCAGCTGTATCTTCCATCATGGCCGTACGCGGCGCGCTCTGCGCTAATTGTGATTGGCTCAGCTGTATCTTCCATCATGGCCGTACGCGGCGCGCTCTGCGCTAATTGTTATTGGCTCAGCTGTATCTTCCATCATGGTCGTACGCGGCGCGCTCTGCGCTAATTGTTATTGGCTCAGCTGTATCTTCCATCATGGCCGTACGCGGCGCGCTATGCGCTAATTGTTGTTGGCTCAGCTGTATCTTCCATCATGGCCGTACGCGGCGCGCTCTGCGCTAATTGTTATTGGCTCAGCTGTATCTTCCATCATGGCCGTACGCGGCGCGCTCTGCGCTAATTGTTATTGGCTCAGCTGTACCTGTATCTTCCATCATGGCCGTACGCGGCGCGCTCTGCGCTAATTGTTATTGGCTCAGCTGTATCTTCCATCATGGCCGTACGCGGCGCGCTCTGCGCTAATTGTTGTTGGCTCAGCTGTACCTGTATCTTCCATCATGGCCGTACGCGCTGCGCTCTGCGCTAATTGTTATTGGCTCAGCTGTATCTTCCATCATGGCCGTACGCGGCGCGCTCTGCGCTAATTGTTATTGGCTCAGCTGTATCTTCCATCATGGCCGTACGCGGCGCGCTCTGCGCTAATTGTTATTGGCTCAGCTGTATCTTCCATCATGGCCGTACGCGCTGCGCTCTGCGCTAATTGTGATTGGCTCAGCTGTATCTTCCATCATGGCCGTACGCGGCGCGCTCTGAGCTAATTGTTATTGGCTCAGCTGTATCTTCCATCATGGCCGTACGTGGCGCGCTCTGCGCTAATTGTTATTGGCTCAGCTGTATCTTCCATCATGGCCGTACGCGGAGCGCTCTGAGCTAATTGTTATTGGCTCAGCTGTATCTTCCATCATGGCCGTACGTGGCGCGCTCTGCGCTAATTGTTATTGGCTCAGCTGTATCTTCCATCATGGCCGTACGCGGCGCGCTCTGAGCTAATTGTGATTGGCTCAGCTGTATCTTCCATCATGGCCGTACGCGGCGCGCTCTGAGCTAATTGTTATTGGCTCAGCTGTATCTTCCATCATGGCCGTACGTGGCGCGCTCTGCGCTAATTGTTATTGGCTCACTTGTATCTTCCATCATGGCCGTACGCGGCGCGCTCTGCGCTAATTGTTATCGGCTCAGCTGTATCTTCCATCATGGCCGTACGCGGCGCGCTCTGCGCTAATTGTTATTGGCTCAGCTGTATCTTCCATCATGGCCGTACGCGGCGCGCTCTGCGCTAATTGTTATTGGCTCAGCTGTATCTTCCATCATGACCGTACGCGGCGCGCTCTGCGCTAATTGTTATTGGCTCAGCTGTACCTGTATCTTCCATCATGGCCGTACGCGGCGCGCTCTGCGCTAATTGTTATTGGCTCAGCTGTACCTGTATCTTCCATCATGGCCGTACGCGGCGCGCTCTGCGCTAATTGTTATTGGCTCAGCTGTATCTTCCATCATGGCCGTACGCGGCGCGCTCTGCGCTAATTGTTATTGGCTCAGCTGTATCTTCCATCATGGCCGTACGCGGCGCGCTCTGCGCTAATTGTTATTGGCTCAGCTGTACCTGTATCTTCCATCATGGCCGTACGCGGCGCGCTCTGCGCTAATTGTTATTGGCTCAGCTGTATCTTCCATCATGGCCGTACGCGGCGCGCTCTGCGCTAATTGTTATTGGCTCAGCTGTATCTTCCATCATGGCCGTTCGCGGCGCGCTCTGCGCTAATTGTTATCGGCTCAGCTGTATCTTCCATCATGGCCGTACGCGGCGCGCTCTGCGCTAATTGTGATTGGCTCAGCTGTATCTTCCATCATGGCCGTACGCGGCGCGCTCTGCGCTAATTGTTATTGGCTCAGCTGTATCTTCCATCATGACCGTACGCGGCGCGCTCTGCGCTAATTGTTATTGGCTCAGCTGTATCTTCCATCATGACCGTACGCGGCGCGCTCTGCGCTAATTGTTATTGGCTCAGCTGTATCTTCCATCATGGCCGTACGCGGCGCGCTCTGCGCTAATTGTTGTTGGCTCAGCTGTATCTTCCATCATGGCTGTACGCGGCGCGCTCTGCGCTAATTGTTATTGGCTCAGCTGTATCTTCCATCATGGCCGTACGCGGCGCGCTCTGCGCTAATTGTGATTGGCTCAGCTGTATCTTCCATCATGGCCGTACGCGGCGCGCTCTGCGCTAATTGTTGTTGGCTCAGCTGTACCTGTATCTTCCATCATGGCCGTACGCGGAGCGCTCTGCGCTAATTGTTATTGGCTCAGCTGTATCTTCCATCATGGCCGTACGCGGCGCGCTCTGCGCTAATTGTTATTGTCTCAGCTGTATCTTCCATCATGGCCGTACGCGGCGCGCTCTGCGCTAATTGTTATTGGCTCAGCTGTACCTGTATCTTCCATCATGGCCGTACCCGGCGCGCTCTGCGCTAATTGTTATTGGCTCAGCTGTATCTTCCATCATGGCCGTACGCGGCGCGCTCTGCGCTAATTGTTATTGGTTCAGCTGTATCTTCCATCATGGTCGTACGCGGCGCGCTCTGCGCTAATTGTTATTGCCTCAGCTGTATCTTCCATCATGGCCGTACGCGGCGCGCTCTGCGCTAATTGTTATTGGCTCAGCTGTATCTTCCATCATGGCCGTACGCGGCGCGCTCTGCGCTAATTGTTGTTGGTTCAGCTGTATCTTCCATCATGGCCGTACGCGGCGCGCTCTGCGCTAATTGTGATTGGCTCAGCTGTACCTGTATCTTCCATCATGGCCGTACGCGCTGCGCTCTGCGCTAATTGTTATTGGCTCAGCTGTATCTTCCATCATGGTCGTACGCGGCGCGCTCTGCGCTAATTGTTATTGGCCCAGCTGTATCTTCCATCATGGCCGTACGCGGCGCGCTCTGCGCTAATTGTTATTGGCCCAGCTGTATCTTCCATCATGGCCGTACGCGGCGCGCTCTGCGCTAATTGTTATTGGCTCAGCTGTATCTTCCATCATGGCCGTACGCGGCGCGCTCTGCGCTAATTGTTATTGGCTCAGCTGTATCTTCCATCATGGCCGTACCCGGCGCGCTCTGCGCTAATTGTGATTGGCTCAGCTGTATCTTCCATCATGGCCGTACGCGGCGCGCTCTGCGCTAATTGTTATTGGCTCAGCTGTATCTTCCATCATGGCCGTATGCGGCGCGCTCTGCGCTAATTGTTATTGGCTCAGCTGTATCTTTCATCATGGCCGTACGCGGCGCGCTCTGCGCTAATTGTTATTGGCTCAGCTGTACCTGTACCTTCCATCATGGCCGTACGCGGCGCGCTCTCCGCTAATTGTGATTGGCTCAGCTGTATCTTCCATCATGGCCGTACGCGGCGCTCTCTGCGCTAATTGTTATTGGCTCAGCTGTATCTTCCATCATGGCTGTACGCGGCGCGCTCTGCAGTAATTGTTATTGGCTCAGCTGTACCTGTATCTTCCATCATGGCCGTACGCGGCGCGCTCTGCGCTAATTGTTATTGGCTCAGCTGTATCTTCCATCATGGCCGTACGCGGCGCGCTCTGCGCTGATTGTTATTGGCTCAGCTGTATCTTCCATCATGGCCGTATGCGGCGCGCTCTGCGCTAATTGTTATTGGCTCAGCTGTATCTTTCATCATGGCCGTACGCGGCGCGCTCTGCGCTAATTGTTATTGGCTCAGCTGTACCTGTACCTTCCATCATGGCCGTACGCGGCGCGCTCTGCGCTAATTGTTATTGGCTCAGCTGTATCTTCCATCATGGCCGTACGCGGCGCGCTCTGCGCTAATTGTTATTGGCTCAGCTGTATCTTCCATCATGGCCGTACGCGGCGCGCTCTGCGCTAATTGTTGTTGGTTCAGCTGTATCTTCCATCATGGCCGTACCCGGCGCGCTCTGCGCTAATTGTGATTGGCTCAGCTGTATCTTCCATCATGGCCGTACGCGGCGCGCTCTGCGCTAATTGTGATTGGCTCAGCTGTACCTGTATCTTCCATCATGGCCGTACGCGCTGCGCTCTGCGCTAATTGTTATTGGCTCAGCTGTATCTTCCATCATGGTCGTACGCGGCGCGCTCTGCGCTAATTGTTATTGGCCCAGCTGTATCTTCCATCATGGCCGTACGCGGCGCGCTCTGCGCTAATTGTTATTGGCCCAGCTGTATCTTCCATCATGGCCGTACGCGGCGCGCTCTGCGCTAATTGTTATTTGCTCAGCTGTATCTTCCATCATGGCCGTACGCGGCGCGCTCTGCGCTAATTGTTATTGGCTCAGCTGTATCTTCCATCATGGCCGTACCCGGCGCGCTCTGCGCTAATTGTGATTGGCTCAGCTGTATCTTCCATCATGGCCGTACGCGGCGCGCTCTGCGCTAATTGTTATTGGCTCAGCTGTATCTTCCATCATGGCCGTACGCGGCGCGCTCTGCGCTAATTGTTATTGGCTCAGCTGTACCTGTACCTTCCATCATGGCCGTACGCGGCGCGCTCTCCGCTAATTGTGATTGGCTCAGCTGTATCTTCCATCATGGCCGTACGCGGCGCGCTCTGCGCTAATTGTTATTGGCTCAGCTGTATCTTCCATCATGGCTGTACGCGGCGCGCTCTGCAGTAATTGTTATTGGCTCAGCTGTACCTGTATCTTCCATCATGGCCGTACGCGACGCGCTCTGCGCTAATTGTTATTGGCTCAGCTGTATCTTCCATCATGGCCGTACGCGGCGCGCTCTGCGCTGATTGTTATTGGCTCAGCTGTATCTTCCATCATGGCCGTATGCGGCGCGCTCTGCGCTAATTGTTATTGGCTCAGCTGTATCTTTCATCATGGCCGTACGCGGCGCGCTCTGCGCTAATTGTTATTGGCTCAGCTGTACCTGTACCTTCCATCATGGCCGTACGCGGCGCGCTCTCCGCTAATTGTGATTGGCTCAGCTGTATCTTCCATCATGGCCGTACGCGGCGCGCTCTGCGCTAATTGTTATTGGCTCAGCTGTACCTGTATCTTCCATCATGGCCGTACGCGGCGCGCTCTGCGCTAATTGTTATTGGCTCAGCTGTATCTTCCATCATGGCCGTACGCGGCGCGCTCTGCGCTAATTGTTATTGGCTCAGCTGTACCTGTATCTTCCATCATGGCCGTACGCGGCGCGCTCTGCGCTAATTGTTATTGGCCCAGTTTGTACATATAATGTGGAACTTAAAACTGAGAAGACAACGTATTTTTTTAGCTCGGGGTCAGACGCACGGATCTTCCGTTTTTTTTCCTCCCGCGTTCGGCGGTAACGACTCGCTGCTGTTTCTTTCTGTATATATTTTATATATTATATATATATTTTTTTTTTTTTTGTTGGATTTTTGCACAATTTAGAAACCTCTTTTTTCCCGGTCGCCGACCGGTCCGGCTGCGTGAAGGACTACTTGTTGGTGGTCCAGGCATGGCGGCAGTTACACGGAGCGCTAATCCTTCACACTGCCGCTGGATCACGGGACTTTCTACCATAGTCGTTCTGTGTAATAGCGCCGTGAGGCCGCGCTCCTGCGAATGGGTATGAATTGCGTTTTCGGTCGCCGGCCGCTGCGCTGATCCGTGGGCCTTGAGAGGTACAGACTGTCAAAGTTTCGCTCAGACGTGCGGATAGGGATTGCAGATTCTGCAAGTGGAAGAAAAATGGCGGCATGCTGTATTTTACTGTGGATCCCGCGGGGTTTTACTGATCTCTACGGTTCGCAGTGCGCACAACATGAACGTTGCGTATCCTCTTGCAAGTTATAACAGCAGGGATCGGGGGCAGAGATGTCGCCGGGTGATGTTGGACTACTTTCGGATGGCGTTTCCAGCTTGCTTCCGCGCGGACGATGCGCTGGTCATGCGTGTGCACCACGGAAAACTGCACAGATGTACGACCGCAGGCAATCCGTTTCTGCGCCCGTGTGTGTGATGCCGATCGGCGGCTGGACTCTACAGCCGATGCATCGTTGGCTTGGTTACACTGGAGGGCGCTCACATCCGCCGTAGAGGGGAGAATGACTCGTGACCGCGCCAATGATGGCTCTTCCTCCTCAGTGGACACTTCTCGCTCCCGGTCACCCGTGTGGACAGTTCGCCGCACAACAAGGTTTTAATACCTTTTTGTAACAGATTCATATGTTTCCGTAAAGACCTGCTGATTCCACGGGTAACGCCGAAGACGCGCGGCGCGCCCCGTGGGCACGCTATTAACCCCTAAGTGACCAAGCTGGGTTTTTTTTTTTTTCTTTCAAAGAACTTGATTTTTTAAAACGTATATTTTCTTTTCTGCGTGCGATAACTTCTAGTATTTTTCCGTCCACATAGATGCGCGGGGGCTGATTTCCTGCAGGACGTCCTGTAATTTGTGGTGTTACCATTTTGGAATACATACAACTTTTTGATGACTTTGTATTGCACTTTTTAATTGAGACAGGGTGACCAAAAAAACGCATTTTTGCCGTTCTTAATTTTTTTTTCCAGACGACGTTCACCGTGTAGGTAAATAATGCGTTAATTTGATCAGACTTTTATGGACGCAGCAATACAAAACGTGTATCTTTTGTTTTATGATTTTGGTTCTTTTATTTAGTCTAACCAACGGCCTGTAAAACACCGCTCATCAATTACAACTTGCTGGTGGATGATCCGCAGTGGAAACACCCCCTGTATGTTACATACACCTACCCTTATAGCGTTCAGTCAGCGCGCGCTGTGTATCCTATATGTTACATACACCTACCCTTGTAGTGTTTGGTCAGCGCGCGGTGTGTATCCTATATGTTACATACACCTACCCTTATAGCGTTCGGTCAGCGCGCGGTGTGTATCCTATATGTTACATACACCTACCCTTATAGTGTTCGGTCAGCGCGCGGTGTGTATCCTATATGTTACATACACCTACCCTTATAGCGTTCGGTCAGCGTGCGGTGTGTATCCTATATGTTACATACACCTACCCTTATAGTGTTCGGTCAGCGCGCGGTGTGTATCCTATATGTTACATACACCTACCCTTGTAGTGTTCGGTCAGCGCACGGTGTGTATCCTATATGTTACATACACCTACCCTTGTAGTGTTCGGTCAGCGCACGGTGTGTATCCTATATGTTACATACACCTACCCTTATAGCGTTCAGTCGTCGCTCGGTGTGTATTCTATATGTTACATACACCTACCCTTATAGCGTTCGGTCAGCGCGCGGTGTGTATCCTATATGTTACATACACCTACCCTTATAGCGTTCGGTCAGCGTGCGGTGTGTATCCTATATGTTACATACACCTACCCTTATAGTGTTTGGTCAGCACGTGGTGTGTATCCTATATGTTACATACACCTACCCTTATAGCGTTCAGTCGTCGCGCGGTGTGTATCCTATATGTTACATACACCTACCCTTATAGCGTTCGGTCAGCGTGCGGTGTGTATCCTATATGTTACATACACCTACCCTTATAGCGTTCGGTCAGCGTGCGGTGTGTATCCTATATGTTACATACACCTACCCTTGTAGTGTTCGGTCAGCGCACGGTGTGTATCCTATATGTTACATACACCTACCCTTGTAGTGTTCGGTCAGCGCACGGTGTGTATCCTATATGTTACATACACCTACCCTTATAGCGTTCAGTCGTCGCTCGGTGTGTATTCTATATGTTACATACACCTACCCTTATAGCGTTCGGTCAGCGCGCGGTGTGTATCCTATATGTTACATACACCTACCCTTATAGCGTTCGGTCAGCGTGCGGTGTGTATCCTATATGTTACATACACCTACCCTTATAGTGTTTGGTCAGCACGTGGTGTGTATCCTATATGTTACATACACCTACCCTTATAGCGTTCAGTCGTCGCGCGGTGTGTATCCTATATGTTACATACACCTACCCTTATAGCGTTCGGTCAGCGCGCGGTGTGTATCCTATATGTTACATACACCTACCCTTATAGCGTTCGGTCAGCGTGCGGTGTGTATCCTATATGTTACATACACCTACCCTTATAGTGTTTGGTCAGCACGTGGTGTGTATCCTATATGTTACATACACCTACCCTTATAGCGTTCAGTCGTCGCGCGGTGTGTATCCTATATGTTACATACACCTACCCTTATAGCGTTCGGTCAGCGTGCGGTGTGTATCCTATGTTACATACACCTACCCTTATAGTGTTCGGTCGGCGCGCGGTGTGTATCCTATGTTACATACACCTACCCTTATAGTGTTCGGTTAGCGCTCGGTGTATAACAGTGATTGTGGAATAGTTGTAATATCCCTTTTGTTCTTTTTGAGCAGGTTACTGGCGAGCCGACTGGATTAATTGTTTAGGCAGATTTCCAAAAAATACAACGGCAATAGGATTACTTTATCCCCCATAACCATAAAACCTTACGGGACAGAAAAACCGGACATCAGATTTGAATTCAGCACCAAAGTCACTAAAAGCCGCTTATCTGTGTTGCACCGTGTGATGGTTCCGTGTCTCGGGGCCGTCACACGTGTCCATGCTCGAAAGTCAGAGTTGTAGTTTGTGCGACGTACTAATCACACCTGACTGCACCCGGACAGGACGGACATTGCTTTAGGGCTGCATCATATTTTTTACAGACCGGTCTCTAAGTGACTCGATCAGCATGGAGGTCACATGGACGGTTTTCGCCGTGTACTTAGATTTCTTTTCCTATCCTAATAGGTTGTTGGTTTTATGAGACCACGTGGTGGAATTGTCGGCCAAGCCCGGAAAATAAGATGGCCATGAAATCAGTAATGGGCCATTTTGGTGCAAAGTGGCTGAGTTTTGGCCCACTTGTTCATCCCCCTCTTTGTGACCCGCTGCAGTAGTGTCCATGAACAGACCGTCAGTGAGAAGATCAAATACACGGTAATTAATGGTTACTTTCTCATTTGCAGACATTGAGGCACAGATCCGTGAAATTCAAGGAAAGAAGGCCACCCTCGATGAGACGCAAGGAGTCGGCCTCGATTCAACGGGTTATTTCGATCAAGAAATCTATGATGGAAGCGACAGCAGATTTACTGGCTATGTGACCTCTATAGCCGCCAACGAGCAAGAAGACGTAAGTTGTTTGTGTTTCGTTTTAATAGGGACGGGCCAGCACACCTGAAGTCCCGACAAAAATGCCAAGGGGGTTACCTTGTCAGAAGAACATCAACGATGGAGACCGGCAACGGGACTCCAAGTGGATCCCAGTCACGTGTGTACGGAGGTTAAAGAGAATAAAACCTGGCGCTCCAGGGGTTACAGCAGTTAGTGTAGAAAGCCAATGAGCCTTACACCTCTTTAAGGAGCAGCTTGTCATGTGATTGATAAAGGAGGCTTGTACCCTTCCAAAATGCACTGTCCCCCGACAACTGCAAGCCTCTTATTAAGTCTGTAAATACATGAGGGGACAATACAAGGATCTCTGCCATGATCTGTTTATACCCAGGACCACGACGGTAACAAAAGGGCATCTTCTACGTCTAGAAGAAAGCAGGTTTCATCACCAACACAGAAGGGGGTTCTTTACTGTAAGAGCAGTGAGACTGTAGAATTCTCTGCCTGAGGACGTGGTGATGGTATGGAGTCAGGAAGGAATTGATTTTCCCCCACGTGGGCTAATCTGGCTTATGCCTCATCGTGTTTTTTTTTTTTTTTTTTTGCCTTGCTCTGGATCAACAAGGGGAGGGGGGAAACAGGCTGAACTAGATGGCCATTGTCTCCCCTCAGCCTAACATACTATGTTACGAAGTCCTCTATACACCCCCAATGTGGACTGTGCATTTGGACCTTTGAAGACCACTGAGGTATTTTGTGAACCAGACTAAAGGGGGCGTTCCCAATGGAGACCCCCCCCCCCCCCCCTTGTAAAGCAAGTTCATTGGCTTTCTACTCTAAATGGCTGTAACCCCCTGGAGGGCTGTATTTGTATTCTTTCTCATAAGTGTAGCTGTAAGACATCTTATAGGAACAACTAGTTTGGGGTACATATAATGGACTGCGTAATCTTCAGGGGGCCAATAGAGAAAAATAAAAACAATTTCAGGTTTTTTTGGGATGTATTTTTATGGTGCTCATCATTTTGGTATAATTGTAGCTTTATTCTACATCTCGTTCTAGAGGTTTTATTAGGTTTCTCTACTCTTGTACAATCTAATTGTTTCCTTTGGAATAACGGTCAGCACATGCCAAGTACAGGGCAGTTTTGTTTTTCATCAGTTTTCTATGGGATGAAGGTCTGGAGACTCGCTAGGCCACTCCAGGACCTTTAATGTGCTTCTTTTTCAGCCACTCCTTTGACCCAGCCTCGACCCATGTTTAATGTCCTGGTGGAGGGAAGGAGGTTGTCACTCAGGATCTTATGGTACATGGCTCCATCCATTCTCCCATTGATGCGGTGAAGTAGTCCTGTGCCCTGAGCAGAGAAACGCCCACAAAACATAATGTTTCCACCCCCATGCTTGACAGTGGGGACGGTGTTCTTTGGGTCATAGGCAGTATTTCTCTTCCTCCAAACACGGCGAGTTGAGTTAATGCCAAAGAGCTCAGTTTTTGTCTCCTGACCTCAGCAGATCCCAATCACTTTGAGAATCATCCAACCTTCAGACAGGCTGCCCATGTGCCGTCTTGAGCCTGGGGACCTTGTGGGCACACCAGGATTTTAATCCATGACGGCGTAATGTGTTACCAATAGTTTTCTTGGTAACACTGGTCCCAGCTGCCTTGAGATCATTAACAAGATCGCTCTCCCCCCTCCCCCCTCCCCGTGTCGTTTTAGGCTGATCTCTCAGGAGGTGAGATTTTGCATGGAGACCCAGATCGATGCCCATTGACAGGCATTTTGTATGCCTTCCATTTTCTTATTGCACCAACAGTAGTCTCCTTCTCACTTCTGGTTTTGTAGCCCATTCCGGCCTTGTGCAGGTCTATGATCTTGTCCCTGACCTCCATAAATCCTCTTTGGTCTTGCCATGTTGTAGAGGTTAGGGTCTGACTGATTAATTGAGGCTGTGGACAAGAGTCTTTTATGCTGGTGACCATTTAAAGCCCCATTTACGCAGGACGAGTGTTGGGCAAACGATGCCCGCCACTCGTCCCTGTGTCCCCGCACTCCCATACTCCTGCACGGGAGCTAGCAGAGCAGGCTCGCACACGGAGCGCCCAGCAGAGGTGGGCAGTGCAGGAGATTTCTCTCCTCTCACTTTCTGGTTCTCCTTGGCCAACTACTGTGCCTAGGCTGCAACGGCTCCCGTGTGTGGCGGCCTGGGGACAGGGTTTGGACTCGGGTCTGTTTAAGGCATGGACTTTGTGCAGCCTACCTGTCTGCGTTGTGCTGCCTGGGGTAGAGCCTCTAATCCTCTCCTATGCCTCATGCTGAGCGACTGTCTCTCACGTCTCTTCTTATGGACAGAACTGGAGACCGTATATAGGGGCTGAAAAAGGGCTTGCTCTGTCCGCTTTGCACATACCCTGTTTCCCTGAAAATAAGACCTAGCATGATTTTTGAGGATGCAAAATGATTTTTCAGGCTTTTTGAGGATGCTTGAAATATAAGCCCTACTCCAAAATTAAGCCCTGCTAACAGTTAAATAAAAAAGTCAATTTAAGTAGTGACTAGGCAGTAAAAAAAAGTTAATCCTTTTTGAACAAATTTAATATAAGACGCTGTCTTATTTTCGGGGAAACACGGTAGTTCTGGACCAGGCACCCGCTTCCTAAAGTGAAGGCAATAGGGGGCAGCATGTTGTCTCTGATCAATACCACTACCTTGGTTTATGTCAAGGCTAAACTTGGTCTACTGACAAAAGAAGTTAATTTCAGTAGTCCGTACGCTCTACATGGATCACATTAATCTGCCCCCACCAGGGTTTTGCATTGCTGTGGGCACTGCGGCATAATAAGGCTAAGCTCATACCTCACATATTGGGCAGATGACACACCGGTCTCCTGGCGTCCCCACCTCGGGGTAAGATGGACCCTGCAAATGGGGAAAACTCCATCTATCACATGTACGTCCGTGAAAACGCCCACTGTCTAGGACGAGGGCTTTTTGGGTGTTCTGTAGTGAATACAGCCGTGGAGCTCCTACGAGCGCATGTTACTCTTTTCCGTAAGACTGTGTTATAACACTACAAGGCACTGTCCGCATGATTGGCATATACCGCCAAATGGGCTAAATGGCACCTGGATGGGTCAAAAACCTAATTTGGCCCACCAATTACTGGAATGTGTTTTGGATGTGGGTTGTGGTTGATGAGCCGCACCAAATCCCCCAGACTTCATAAAATTTGTCTGGATACTCCTTTTTTTTTTGTACACTATTTTTATCATATCAGAGAATAGAATTGACTAGATTATACCATTGGGGGGCGCCGGGGGTCTTTTATTCATCCAGCACAATGCTGCAGCTTCATGGGCCAGAAAACGCCTCACCAAGAAAAGTGCGGATATGGGATTACCACTGCTCTTCATCCTGCATACTTAGCAGACATTCAGCAGGGTTTGGTGGGAGCGGACCCCCAATAGTCCCAGGAAGTCTGTGACCTCTGTCCAGAAGGAGTATACCACCAGGCGGCTCCACATCAAATGGTTAAAGTTAGCGTTAGGTGTCTGACGGTGGTGACATGGTGTGTTAGGGGTTCTGCTCACCTTTACGAGTCAGCACTGCAAGGCACCATTTGCACGGTACGTATATACCGCCTCCCATAGGAGAAGTAATGTAGGACTCCAAGGCATTCTGCCTTATAACGCCTAACTCTATGAAATCCAGTTTTTTGTCGGTATTTCTCTTCTGCAAGGGTGCTGTCCACATGTTCAGTCTTCTCTGGTCATCCGTAATGGAGGCTTCAATCCTCCTTCAGTGGATTAGTGAGTATCTGCCCTCTTGTACGCGTTTACAGTCCATATTTGCGTACCGGATCACTACAGCCTTCTCTCAGAGGAGGGATTGCTTCTATCCTCTGTTTCTAAAGGACCTAGGTATGTAGAGAGAATCAGGCAGGTATTTACCTCTGAGGTCAGCACCCCATCTTTCAAAAAAGTTAATTTTTTTTATAAGTTCTGGATGCACCCCAAAGAGTTCTAGAGTTCCCAATTAATTTTAAAAATAGTTCTAGCGAATTAAGCAAAAAAAAAAAATCAACAAATGTATCTCTGGGGTTCTAACTTCCAAAAATGATATTACTAAATCAGCGAGAACTTTGTAAATATGGGTTCTAGAGCTTCGAGCATTAAGAGTTTTCTTCAGAACTCTTATAAAATCGCGGGATTTCCCAAAATTTTTTTTACACATAATAACTGAAATTTTTGGATTTGGCATCTGAAAATCAGCGAGAACATTGTAAATATGGGTTCTAGAGCTTTGAGCATGACGTTTTCTTCAGAACTCTTGGAAGTGCTACCCAGAGCTCTTATAAAATCGTGGGATTTCCCCAAATTTTTTTTTTTACACATAACTGAAATTTTTGAATCGTGTGTGGAAAAAAAAAAAAAAATAAAATAAAATAAATGGGATGGGGGGGGGGGGGGGAATTCCACAATTTTATAAGAGTTCTGGGTAGCACCTCGAGAGTTCTGAAGAAAACTCTTAAAGCTCGCAGCTCTAGAACCAATATTTACTAAGGTCTCACTGATTTAGTAATATCATTTTTGGAAGTTAGCACCGCAGAGATACATTTGTTGATTTTTTTTATATATTTTTTTTTTTTTTTTTTTGCTTAAAGGGGTTGTCCCGCGGCAGCAAGTAGGGTTATACACTTCTGTATGGCCTGGTCCTTAAAGGGGTTGTCCCGCGGCAGCAAGTGGGTCTATACACTTCTGTATGGCCATATTAATGCACTTTGTAATGTACATTGTGCATTAATTATGAGCCATACAGAAGTTATTCACTTACCTGCTCCGTTGCTGGCGTCCCCGTCTCCATGGCACCGTCTAATTTCGGGGTCTTCTTGCTTTTTTAGACGCGCTTGCGCAGAAGGGTCTTCTCCTTCTGGTCGGTCCGGGCACGAGCGGCGTTCTGGCTCTGCCCCCTTCTACGCATCATCGCGTAGCTCCGCCCCGTCACGTGTGCCGATTCCAGCCAATCAGGAGGCTGGAATCGGCAATGGACCGCATAGAGCCCACGGTGTATCCTGGGTGAAGATCCCGGCGGCCATCTTGGAGAAGGAAGAAGTAGGAAGAAGTCGCAGAGCGGGGATTCGGGTAAGTAATATATATTTTTTTATTTTAACACATCCCTTGGGTTTGTCCTGCGCCGAACGGGGGGCCTATGCAAAAAAAATAAAAAGCCCCGTTTCGGCGCGAGACAACCTCTTTAATTCGCTAGAACTATTTTTAAAATTAATTGGGAACTCTAGAACTCTTTGGGGTGCATCCAGAACTTATGGAAAAATTAACTTTTTGGAAAGATGGGGTGCTGACTTCACAGAGGTCATGTATTTGCCATTTTGGCAGACATGAGGTCACTCATCACTCCCTACTTTTGGGTGAAGGCTACTTCTGCACCTCTTAATTGTCCTATCTTCATAACCCTCCTCAGTTATCTTGTTGGCTTTCCTGCACCTTTAGTGAGCTCTGGGGTCAATATACCCTGTCTCTACGGTCGTCTTTCCCACAGCTCGCCGCTGCCTTTCTACTGAGAAGACTTGTCATTCATAGTTCTCCAAGTGTCAAGGGGTGTTTAGGTCCTGCAGATTCTCTTCCGGTCTAGTAACGGCAGTCCTTCATCGAATACATCAACATCTAGTTCAAGGCATGCAGAACGAGTTAAATGGCTAACTCTTGTACACTTGGCTAGTACACGCCTGTCATTTCTCATCCCCTTACAATCTCTTCAAGCTGCATACAAACTGCCTCCAGCCATCACATCTTGATGATCAAACCTCATATTCTCCTTGATCTGTCCACATAGGAGTTCGACGAGAGGGAGAGAGAATTTCTTACTTGGGCAATGGAGGAATAACCCACATTGCTACAGCCATGTTGAAGCTGCACAGGTTGCTGCGGCTGCCCAGGTCCCATGTCCTAGCTCTTATGGCCTTCTGCCCTCCACAAGAATGGACTGGTTCTGTGGGTGGATGCTTGTCCTCTTGAGCATCTGCTGAGCCATAATTTTGCTTACCCTTTTCCCTAGCATGGAGGGATGTTCCTCTTTCTCAAGTTCCTGGCCTATTTTTCTGTCTTCTTGAAGGCCAAATTCTATCTCTCCCGTCTTGAACAGATGTCGGGTATATATCCTACGCGGTGCGTCTCAGACGGAACAGTTGGTAACGTTCCCGAGGCCATAGCTTGTCTCTAATGTCCTCTTTCTGGTCCAGATTACTGTTTTAGGATTCGTTGGCACGAGCCAATATGTCTCTTATCTCTCCCGACAAGGATTCATGTTCTTGTGTCTTCAATGTGCAAGATTGGCCCTTCTTTAGAGGTCATTGTACTAGACTCGTAAAGTTCGTTGGACCAGGTTGACCACACTTCCCTTTCACCCTCCCCTTGGAGACTGGTTTGGAATGTCCCTCGATCTTGCTGTGTCCCCCCAAAGATGCAAACGAGAGAATAGGATTTTTGAGACCATAAAATCCATTCCTCATCACTTTCATTATGGAACTCGGCGCCCCCCCGTTTCTCTTGTCGGTGACCATGGACTCCCTCTTTAAGGAATCCTCACCAGAGGCCCTAAAAGTGCCTCCCCCCCCCCCCCCCCCCCCTTGTCCCACAAGAGGCTCTCGGAGGCTCTTTGTGTGTAGTGACCTCTTCTTCCGCTTGTAGTGCTTGTTGACCACTAGATGCCTCTACGACGCAGAGAAGAGATTTCACCCCATTACCAGAGTCTGAGAGGGGCGCATTATTGGGATGGCTGAAGCTGGATGGTCGTATCCATTAATTGTTCCCCGCCAGCCTGTCTGACCAGACTGTTAGGGGGTCTTGGGACCAGTGGATATGTGAGGTCACACAAGGTGACCGGCTCAGGTCACCTGACAGACCACTAGTAGAGACGAGCGTCTGATTGTCCGATTTAAGCACGAGCATCTCAAACTGTTTAGTTGTCCGCCATCCAGAGACAGGGGGCGCCATCATTACACCCCTGTGTAACTAGCATTCGCTGATGATGATTAGAGGCTCCTGTTAGCATGAAAAATCACATTTCAGCCTTCCTTGACTGTATACTCCTGGCCTCTTAGCTCATTTAGGTGAATATAGAGGCGGTGTTCTCCCTGCAGGCAGAGAGTGTACTGCCTCTAGCTGGGGGTATGCTGTGCTATGGCGTTGAGATTCATGGCACAGAGGAAGAGCAAGCAGGGAGAAATGTAAAATGCACTGTGGTGGCTGAACTGTAGGGATGTGGGTGCAATATACATAAGCCCACATGTGGTGGCCAATCAGCTGGGGTTACAGGGATGGAAAATGGTCTCCACTGAAGGTTCTTGAAGTAGTTCAGTATAAACGTATCAAACACTCTTCATATCTGTTTTGTTGGCAGGATGATGATGATCCTACAGCATCATTCAGTGGGCAGAAGAAACCAGGATATCACGCTCCAGTCGCATTATTGAATGATATTCCTCAGTCAACTGAACAGGTACGTCCGTGCTTACTTGGTAATGGGATGCGCTTTAGTTGCTTCAATGTTTTCACCCTTAGATTGTGCACCATACATGGGGTTAATGTCGGGTGTCGGATGGAACTGGCTCGGCAGCTGACACTAGCTCACAACAGCCGCGATCAGATGACTTCAGTGCATGCTGTTAAAGGGGTTGTCTCGCGAAAGCAAGTGGGGGTATACACTTCTGTATGGCCATATTAATGCACTTTGTAATGTACATTGTGCATTAATTATGAGCCATACAGAAGTTATTCACTTACCTGTTCCGTTGCTGGCGTCCTCGTCTCCATGGTTCCGTCTAACTTCAGCGTCTAATCGCCCGATTAGACGCGCTTGCGCAGAAGGGTCTTCTGCCTTCGGCTCGGTTCGGCAGCAGCGGCGTCCTGGCTCCGCCCCTTCTACGCGTCATCGCGTAGCTCTGCCCCGTGTGCCGATTCCAGCCTCCTGATTGGCTGGAATCGGCACACGTGATGGGGTGGAGCTACGTGATGCTGCATAGAAGGGGGCGGAGCCAGGACGCCGCTGCTGCCAAACCGAGCCGAAGGCAGAAAACCCTTCTGCGCAAGCGCGTCTAATCGGGCAATTAGACGCTGAGGTTAGACGGAGCCATGGAGACGGGGACGCCAGCGCAGGGAAGGTAAGTGAATAACTTCTGTATGGCTCATAATTAATGCACGATGTATATTACAAAGTGCATTAATATGGCCATACAGAAGTGTATAGACCCACTTGCTGCCGCGAGACAACCCCTTTAAACTAATGCAATGGTCCTAATCTTTTTTTTTTTTTTTTTTTTTAATAATCCACTTCTGTTTTTTTCCAGTTCGATCCGTTTGCTGAACACCGAGCACCGAAAATTGCAGATCGGGAAGATGAATATAAAAAGTACAGGCGGGCGATGATTATATCTCCGGAGCGGCTTGATCCTTTTGCAGATGGTATTTGAATTTTTATATTTTTCCTGCTTTCGACTGTTTGAGTTTTTCTGCACATGAACACGAATCCTATATGTAAACCTCCATATTGCAGTGCGTGTAAGGTTGTAACTTTCCATATTAGTTTAGTGACACAACATAAAACTTTGAAGTGTACAAGACGTGAAAATACAACTTGTGTGCTACACGGCCAGGTATTTACTGTAATGCACTTCAGGTACTAAGGTTGACGTCACATCCACCATTGTAGTTAATTAGAAACATCTGAGTCCAAAAAAGAAACCAAGAGATTTAAAGGGGGTGGCCACTTTCAGTTTGCATAATTTCACATATGCTTTGTATGTCATGTCTGAAAACTAATAAGTCGTGCATGGCCTGTATGTAAACTTTGTCTCACTTCCTAGTCATGCCCACTGACTGTGTCCTGCAGGTGCACATTCGCTGCTCTCAAGCTTCGTCTCGGGGCACAAGCACGGTTACCGGTATTCCTAGCAGCACAGGCTGAGTTCTAGAAGCAGCTGTGTTTGTCCTAGCCTTGGAAGAATGGTGGATGTGCAGCTGCTTATGCAACTCAGTCTGTGCTGCTAGGAATACCTGTACCTGCTCTTGCACTACAGGACGATGCTAGAGAGCAGCGCATGCGCACCTGCATAGCGGAAAGTTCGGGTGTGGACGTCCCTTGATCACCCTGTTGGACGAGAGCGGAGCAGCAGCACTTTCGAAGTGCTTTCTGAGTCAGTGGGTTTAAGTTTGAGAGGCCATATGAGTGAGTTATTTGTTTTCAAACCTACACGTTGGGACATATGTGAAATTTTTGCCCGCTTAAGGACCCCTGCACATGAGTGGAAATTCCACAATGGTATATTTCTGCAGAATTTCCGCCCGTGGCCGCCGCCATAGGAGTGCATTACTAAACGCAATTCTTTGCAGACGCCCGGGATTTGTCCGCGTGAAAATACATGTGGAAAACAAATTGTGACATTTTTTCTTTTTCTGTGCGGGTCTTGCAGAGGCCCGCACAGAAATGTCAGTAGGGCCAGGCCGGCTCCGCTCTGCACATGTGCCGGCAGCCGGCACATCACAGAGCCGCAGGAGAAGGTGAGAGCCGCACTAGTCCCTGCAGGGGCGCGGGTCAGGTCCCGCTGCAAGAATTCTCGCAGCGGGATCCAACCCGGCCGTCTGCAGGCGGCCTAAAGTGGCCAACCCTTTTAAGTCTGCTCCAACTGCATTTCCTAGTAGGCGTCAGGAACCGCATCATATTGCTAAGGCTCGGTTCCAACAGCATTGACTCTCCACACTGAACATTTCCGTTCTGAGGAGAGCTGGAAACTGCTACAACACAACGGACTACCCAACTCTGCCTTCCAAAAAAGACTGGACAGAACCCGAACTAGGTCAATTGGAGAGCAGAGTTTGCACTGTCTGCCTGATTAAAGCCAGTGGTTCCCTTCTGAGTTGTTTGAATACTGCGTGAGCAGAGCCTTATCTCTACTCGGATGCCTCTGATGTAGCCTGCAGTTTCATAATTTGGTATCTGAAGATGCTTAGAGCAAAACTGGCAAATTCTCCTGCTGTTGCCAGCGGCGGAGTACACACTAGTCTTCAGCGGTAATTTGCATGCAGGTTCATATCCTTGACATTACGACCTGCATGAATGAGGAGTGGGGTTTTGCTGTGTAAATGTAAATGCTGAACAATGCTTGTTAGACTTCACTAGCCCATACTAACTGTCCTTAATTTCTTTCCTACAGCAGTACTGCTAAATGCCAGTCCTGTCTGCATTCTTACAGTGCAACACAAATCCAAAGGATATCCTATCATAACTAGTGTCCACTTGACACTGCAGATTGGGCATGGTAGCCAACATAAGAAGAGTTTATTTTTATGTGCCTAGTTTGGATTAGAAGAGAACAATTTGTCGTTCCTCCCAAAGTTCTTTATTTACATTTAAATCAGACAAACTTTCATAGCGTTATCAGAAAAGGATGAAGTCGTTCTGCTCACATTGTCGTGACCGTAATCCAGGTTGATAGGCTAAATTAAAGGAGAACTAAAGGCCAAAAACATTGTAATTGAATGCTGAGGAATGATCACTTCTTCTAATTTCCTGACTCCACGGAAGGTCTTTTTGTTGGTATATTTTAGTTTGGTTTTTAACTCCTTTATTCTTGTACAGCCACAATTCCAAAAATATGGGACGCTGTGTAATAGGTAAATACATCTCATCTAACAATGTTTTATTCACCCTAGAACACATCAGAAGGGGGAGCCAGAGATTTTTTCCATTTCAGTTTTTAAAAATTAAATTATTTAGAAATTGGCAGCAACACATCTCACAAAAGTTGGGGGCGGGGCCTTGTCTACCATTGTGGAGCATCCCCTCTTCTGGGAAGTGAGGAGACTAGAGATGAGCGAGCGTACTCGGATAAGCACTACTCGTCCGAGTAATGTGCTTTATCCGAGTACCGCTGTACTCGGGGCTAAAGATTCGGGGAGCGCCGCTGCTGACAGGTGAGTTGCGGCAGGGAGCAGGGGAGAGCGGGCGGGAGAGAAAGATCTCCCCTCCGTTCCTTCCCGCTCTCCCCTGCAGCTCCCCGCTCCGCGGCGCTCCCCGAATCTTTAGCCCCGAGTACAGCGGTACTCAGATAAAGCGCATTACTCGGACGAGTAGTGCTTATCCGAGTACGTTCGCTCATCTCTAGAGGAGACCGATTGCTGGAGTGTCGGGAGAGAAATGTCGTCCTATTGTCTGCTGTAGGATTCTTGCTGCTCCACGGTCTTCGGTCGTCCTTTTGCCAGATATTTGGATTCATAATGCGCCAAGTGTTTTCCGTCGGTGCATGCAGCCTGGACTCTTCTGGGAAGCCATGCCGCTGTGATGGATGCAGTGTGTGGTTTTGCTTTATCTTGCTGAAATATGCAAGGTTTGTCAAAGTTGTCTGGTTGGCGCAACTGTTCTACAACCTCTATATACGGCTCAGCATTGATAGTGCCTGTCAGGATGTGTAAGCTGCCCATGCCACCCCCATACAATCAGATGCGTTGATAAGCTGGCTGGTCCCTCTCCGTAGGACACGGCATCCCAAGTTAATGTAAAATTTTGCTTCATCTGACCACAGAATAGTTTTCCATTTTAAATGAGCCTTGGCCCAGAGAAGATGCTGGCATTTCCTTGCATGATGCAGCTTTCATTTGTATATTGAATGGTGTTGGCAGACAATGATTTCTGGAAGTATCCCTGAGCCCATGTAGCGCTTGGATTACAGAATCATGTCTGTCGGTTAATGTAGCCCGAGGGCCGTAGATCTAAACCATCCTACACTGTCAGTCTTGTCCCTTGTGCACATGAGTTTCTCCAAGTTCTCTGACTCTTTCTAAATGCTAATGTGTACTGTAGATATTCAAAGTTTTCTGAAAGTGTTCCACAATTTTTCAGTTTAGTGACCCTCTGACCATCTTGCTTGTGAGATTCTGCGCTCTTTAGAGTCATGTGACTTGGTAAAGAATTGATCCTCCAGCGGTTTTTCGTTCGAACCATGATCCCAGCCTTTTGTTATCCCTGCTCTAACTTTCGTGAGATGTGTTGCTGCCATCAATTTCTAAATGAGGTCATTTAAAAAAAAAAAAAAAGGAAAGTCTCCCTTCTGATATGTTCTATTGTGAATAAAATCTGGTCCGATGATTTCCAAATCGCTGCATTCTTTTCCTTACAGATTATACAGCTTGCAGACCTTTTTTGGAATTGGGGTTGTGGTTCCTTTAGTCCATTCAGAGTGGCGGCTGCATTAGTGAAAAATCACTCCATGTAATATCTTCTATGGGATATTGCTCAATGATTTCACGATGCTGTTGTGGACGCGTGTCGCCATAGCTGTGAAAGTACTAGCCCTTGCAAGATGCTGGCTATTATAAGTAACCCCCCACCCCATCCTCTTCTACATGGGCCATTTAGGGTATGTTTACATGTAGCAGAAACTGCTGTGGATTGTCCAAAGCGGAAAATGCCCCAGCATTCCCACATCCAAAACGGAGTGAAAATCTGCAGCATCAACACGGACTTTGACTCTTAGGCCTCATGTCCACGGGGAAAATCAGGCCAGCTACGGATTCTCCATGGAGACTCTGCAGTGGGTCCCTCCTGCCCCGCGGACATGAGCGCTGAAAATAGGAATTTAAAAGAATTTACCCATCCGTAGCGGGCGGGGAAAGTCTTCTCTTCCTCACGGCCAGATCTTCTTTTTCGGCCGGCGGATGAATTCGTCATGCCGGGCACATCCGCCGAGCTGAAGCAAGGGAGATCCGGCCGTGAGGAAGAGAAGACCTTCCCGGCCCGCTCCGGATGGGTAAATTCTTTTAAATTCCTATTTTAGGTCTCCCGCGGATCTGGACGGCTTCCATAGGCTTCAATAGAAGCCCGCGGGAGCCGTCCCCGCGGGAGACCCGCACGAAAATGGAGCATGGTCCAAATTTTTTCATGCTCCATTTTTTTTAAAATCACTTTTATTGACCATCCGCGGGTATTTATCTACCCTGCGGGTGGTCAATGCATCCCTATGGGGTGCGGATCAGCGGGCAGGAGAAGAGTTAAAATCCGCTGCGGATTTTAATTCTTATTTTGCCCGTGGACATGAGGCCTAAATCGGCTGTACGTCCGCAGTCAGTTTCATAAGATACTGCTTTTTCACCTCCGAAGTCTTCATGCTCTCTGTGCTTCCTTCACCGGGCACCGCTGGTCCCTCCTGCATCACCTGACAAGTGGCGCTGCGCTCACTAGAGGCCGCTGGGTCGGTGTGTGGAGCGTGAAGACTTGGGAGGTGAAGGGGAGCAGATGCACCAATGGTGCACATTTTTGCCCCTCTTGTGGAATGTCTGCAGTATTTCTGCTACATGTAAGCCAATCCTTAACCCTATGACTACTGGTGCGGCCCAGTCATCGGCTCGTTCTCCTAGTTCTTGTCAACAAAAAGTATCATTTTTGTTTCCTTAATTGACTTGGAACATTTCAAAATAAATACAAAATGAGTCAATTATGATACCAAAAAAGATTGGTGCAGCGTGAGAAAGACCTTGTCAGCATGTGATTGTGTCTGGTACAGTACAACCAACGCAGGGCACCACGCCGTCCGGAAAATGGTGCTATAGATCCTGCTTCCACAGCCAACCTTGTATTGGGGAGGGCATTTCAGCATTCATCTCCTTATTTTTCTGCCCTTACTACATTGTCGTAGCTCCAGGTCAGGTTGAGTTTTTCCTGTTCTCCTAGAGTAGTGCCCTTTTGGAGATCATCTCCTTAGCACCAGCAGTCACCATGGCTGATGCTATGTTTCCTTATCGTGGAGTGTGCTAACTGTAGTTGGCATTTTCTCACTCAGTTTCCATTCTTTAAAGGGGGTTTTCTCCCTTCTAGAGGCTTTGCTGCCAGAAGCAGACTGCTCCGTACATCGTGCAGTGGCCAAAGTTGGTACTGCAGGCTTTCTTCCATAAGACTATGGCTACTGCATAATGTGCAGAGCCGTCCGCTTCCTACAGTAAAATGACTATAAGTTGGACAACCCCGTTAATGGACAGAGGTAACATTTTTATTGATGCTACTGCAATAGGACACACCAGATTTGTAGGTGAAGTAGCAGCACAGCCCAAGTAGTAAAATTTTAGTGTAATGTGCAGAATTTTGTTTTCTTCTGGTACAATTAAAGGCTTTTGGACCCTCAGGTGTCAGAGGAGACCGTATGAAGGTCCGCTACTTTGTCTACAAGTGAAATTGTAGGCATGAAGTCAGTCTTGGGCCCCATTCAACCTATGGCAGCAGGTTGTGACCTATTCCACTGTATAGGTATGCAGTTGACTGTAGGCTCCCATTGAGATATATATCTATCTAATTACACACATACACAGCGTAGGGTAAGGTTTGACGGTCTGTCTTGTCTGATACTGTATACCGTTACTCGGAATAGTACTACCATGCTATCCCATGATCTATAGAAACTTGCCAGTTGAAGAAAGCCCTATGGATATGCTTGTGGCACTGACAATCTGAATGCACAGAGCTAGTCGGGTGTTTCCAGGCACAGACCTCTAGAGAGGCTTAAAGTTGCTTTTCGTTTTTTTTTTTTTTTTTTCTTTTCCCCCAATTTAAATTTCCTATACAATTTACAACAGAATGCCGGACAAAATGGCGACCATCCAGTTTATATATTGCGCACGGTACATTTCCACATACTTTTGTTTTGGCTTTAGTTTTCTTTTAAGCCTTGTGTCCCACCCATTTGCAGAATATGATACAATTTGCTCTTTTACATGTTGGGGATTATTTTCTGCACAGTTAATTATTCTTTGTACTTTGAAATCCTTTCAACTCTGAAGAAAATAATCTATAAACCAAGACCAGGTATGGTGTGAATTTGTATTTAAGCAACCTTACCCAGGTAATGTTTTGCCTATACATTTTCCAAAGTGTTACTAATGGTAAAGAGATGATTTTCTAGGCTTCTATTCTCCTGCTTGAAGTCAGAGCTGCTGATGGCGTCAAAAGGCTGAAAAGTGTACGTATAAAGGACTAGTGACCACGGAACCCATCACTTCTGAAGACACTGCATTGTTTGTTTTTTGTTTTACCTTATAAAGCATTTATCAGCTTGTCTATAGTCTATCTGTAATAAATACATTTAAACGTAAGTGTAATTAGTTATATCTGGCATCCTGCTAGATAGTGCTTGATATGATGCTATTAAAATGAGCCCTGGACATGATTTTTCATTATTGTTGCTCTTTTTATTTTTTGTAGGTGGCAAGACTCCAGATCCAAAAACAAATGCCCGGACGTACACAGATGTTATGCGAGAAAAGCAGCTCATTAAGGAACATGTAAGAAACCTTTCTTCTTAAATGGATTTTCTCTCAGAACCTTCTCTCCCTTTGCATAAACTAACCTTAACCCCTTAATCACGCGGCCATTTTTCTTTTTCCATTTTTGTTTTTTCCTCCTCCCTCCCCCCCTTTAAAAAAATCATAACTCCTTTATTTATCCATCCACGTCGCTGTATGAGGGCTTGTTTTTTGCGGGACGAGTTGTATTTTTCAATGGTGCCATTTAAAGTACCATATAATGTACTGAAAAACTTTTAAAAAATTCTAAGTAGAGTAAAATGAAAAAAAAAAAACGACATTTCGCCATCTTTTAGTGCGTCTTGTTTCTACGGCGCACAAATGGCAACAAAAACAACATGATAACTTTATTCTATGGGTCGGTACGATTACTACGATGCCAAACTTGTTTAGGGTTTTTTTTACGATACCTTTTTTTTTTTTTTTTTTTTTTTTAAAGACATAAATTTTTTTCAATTATTTTCTGTCATTTTGTGCGGGATGAGCAAGGTCTCATTTTTTGCGGGATGTCCTGTAGTTTCTGATAGTACCATTTTGGAATACATATGACTTTTTGATCGCATTTCTGGCGTTCTTCATTTTTTTTTTCGGACGACGTTCACTGTGCGGGAAAAATTATGCGCTACTCTGATAGATCGGACTTTTACGGACGCAGCGATATCAAATACATATTTTTTATTTATTATTTCGATTTTTTAATAATCGATATGGCAAAAGGCGGGTGGTTTAAACTTTTACAACTTTTTTTTTTTTTTTTCAATTAAAAAACTTTATTGATCCTTTTTTTTACTTTACTTTGAAGTCCCCCTGGGGGACTTTAAGATGCGATGCTTTGATCGCTCCTGCAGTATGACGTAATGCTATAGCATTACGTCATACTGCTTTTTGACAGGCAGCCTATGAAGCCACCCCACGGGGACGGCTTGATAGGCAGTCTGCTAAGGCAGCCCTGGGGCCTTTCATTAGGCCCCCAGCTGCCATGACACCTGCACGGCTCCCCTGATCTCACCGCGGAGGGGCCGCGCGGGACGGATTTAAATGCCGCTGTCAGAATTGACAGCGGCATTTAAATGGTTAATAGCCGCGATCGGCCGCTCGCGGCTATTGCCCGCGGGTGTCAGCTGTTATAAACAGCTGATGCCAATCAGGAGGCTGGAATCGGCAATGGAACGCACAGAGCCTACGGTGCACCATGGGAGAAGACCTGTGGTCCACCGTGGGTGAAGATCCCGGCGGCCATCTTCGCAAGGTAAGTAAGAAGTCACCGGAGCGCCGGGATTCGGGTAAGTACTACACGTTTTTTTTTTGTTTTTTTTTAAACCCCTGCATCGGGTTTGTCTCGCGCCGAACGGGGGGGCTATTGAAGAAAAAAAAAAAACGTTTCGGCGCGGGACAACCCCTTTAAGGCCGCTATCGCACGATTTTTCTCGCAATGTGACAGCGCTACAAATCGCATGTATGTGAAGTCCATGGTTTCCTAGGAGTTCCTTCACATTAGCGATGTTTGTAGGCTGCTACGTCGCATAAGAGAAAAATTGCAGCATGCTCTATTCGGCCATAGTTTGCAATGTTTTGTAGGCTCAGCCAAGCACTGCAGCGCTCGATGAACCAATCACAGCCATTCAATGTCAATTCTTTTAAATATAGCCAGGGCTTATTTTCAGGGTAGACTTATATTTCAGCGCCAATGTCCAGGAAGTCAACAGTAGTCTGCCGTCATATGTGTATCCTATCGTCCACGGTTCTGTTCTTCCACAGTCCTTATTTCTTGGTGAAATCTCTCACCCAGATCTTCTGTTACATCACCAAGACATCAAAATCGCTCCAAATGACCAAGTAATGCAATTTGATGCTGGTGCTACAGCCAGGTGTATACAGACGTGCATGCTTCTACTTCGGTTCATCTCATTGACGCCCTTTTATATTCCCCCAAACAAAAGTAACTATCGCTGTGGTTTTTCTGTTCTCACCATACCATTGGTATACCAAATCTCCTTCCCCCATTTGTCCACTATCACAGATGCTCTGTACATGTTTTACACACACGGTGTCCGAGGCTTACCTTGTTCCCCCTAGTTTTATTTTGAAATGGGCCAAATAAGCTCTTAGTCAGGTATAGCTTTTCTATGCTGAAGGAACGTGTACTACCCGAAATGAAACCAAAACCGCAGGATGATTTTGACATTTTCTTCATTTTTTCCACTTTTGCTCTGACTTGAGTGATATCCATTTCCTCAAATACCTCTCTGTATCGTATTCCTTCTCTCATGTGTTACTTTTTTTTCTCTACAGCGTGAAATCCATCAACAGCTAGCAGAAAAGGCGAAATCTGGTGATTTGAAAGTGGTCAATGGATCTGCTGCATCCTCATCTCAGCCGCCTTCAAAACGCAAGCGACGTTGGGATCAGACAGACCAAACACCAGGGTCAACCCCAAAGAAGGTTTCCAGCTGGGACCAGGCCGAGGTCGTTGTACTTAATCTAAATGTCCATCTCGTTTAAGTATAGCATTACACATCTATCTCGGGAAGTGTTCTTTTTCTATTATTAATTCTGTTTTTTCTTTGTTAGACACCTGGTCACACACCTTCACTGAGGTGGGATGAGACTCCAGGCCGTGCTAAAGGAAGTGACACTCCTGGAGCTACTCCTGGGTCTAAGATTTGGGATCCTACACCCAGCCATACTCCAGCTGGAGCTGCAACACCGGGTCGTGGGGATACTCCGGGACATGCGACACCCGGCCATGGAGGAGCAACATCCAGTGCTCGTAAAAATAGATGGGATGAAACGCCTAAGACAGAACGTGGTAAGCTTGATGACCTCATGTATTCCAATAATAGGGTGTATTATCACAGACAACTAGAGATGAGCGAGCACCAAAATGCTCGGGTGCTCGTTACTCGGGACGAAATTGTCGCGATGCTCGAGGGTTCGTTTCGAGTAACGAACCCCATTGAAGTCAATGGGCGACCCGAGCATTTTTGTATATCGCCGATGCTCGCTAAGGTTTTCATTTGTGAAAATCTGGGAAATTCAAGAAAGTGATGGGAGCGACACAGCAACGGATAGGGCAGGCGAGGGGCTACATGTTGGGCTGCATCTCAAGTTCACAGGTCCCACTATTAAGCCACAATAGCGGCAAGAGTGCCCCCCCCCCCCCCCCAACAATTTTTACTTCTGAAAAGCCCTCATTAGCAATGCATACCTTAGCTAAGCACCACACTACCTCCAACAAAGCACAATCACTGCCTGCATGACACTCCGCTGCCACTTCTCCTGGGTTACATGCTGCCCAACAGTCAGACTGAGGTTCTTTAGAAGTGGACAGATGCATTTACAACTCCCTGTGGACCCACAGCATGGGTGGGTGCCAGGAAGCCACCGGCGGTACATAAATATATCCCATTGCATTGCCCATCACAGCTGAGGTAATGTCATGTTTAATGCAGGTGGGCTTCGGCCCACACTGCATGCCCCAGTCAGACTGGGGTTCTTTAGAAGTGGACACATGCAGTTACAACTCTGTGTGGACCCACGGCATGGGTGGCTCCCTGGAACCCACCGGCGGTACATAAATATATCCCATTGCAGTGCCCAGCACAGCTGATGTAACGTCAGCTGTAATGCAGGTGGGCAAAAAATTAATTTGATTACACTGTAGGCGAGGGCCCACAAAAACTGGTGTACCAACAGTACTAATGTACCTGAGAAAAATTGGCCATGGCCAGCCAAGAGGGCAGGTGAAACCCATTAATCGCTTTGGTTAATGTGGCTTAATTGGTAACTAGGCCTGGAGGCAGCCCAGTAAAAATAAAAATTGGTTGAGGTGCAAGTTTCAACGCTTTAATGAGCATTGAAACGTATAAAAATTGTTTAGAAAAGTTATATGACTGAGCCTTGTGGGCCTAAGAAAAATTGCCCGTTCGGCGTGATTATGTGAGGTTTCAGGAGGAGGAGCAGGAGGAGGAGGATGAATATTATACACAGATTGATGAAGCTAAAAGGTCCCCGTTTTTTATGGTGATAGAGAACGATGCTTCCATCCGCGGGTGCAGCCTACGTATTGTTTAGGTATCGCTGCTGTCCGCTGGTGGAGAAGAGAAGTCTGGGGAAATCCAGGCTTTGTTCATCTTGATGAGTGTTAGCCTGTCGGCACTGTCGGTTGACAGGCGGGTACGCTTATCTGTGATGATTCCCCCAGCCGCACTAAACACCCTCTCTGACAAGACGCTAGCCGCAGAACAAGCAAGCACCTCCAGGGCATACAGCGCTAGTTCAGGCCACGTGTCCAGCTTCGACACCCAGTAGTTGTAGGGGGCAGAGGCGTCACGGAGGACGGTCGTGCGATCGGCTACGTACTCCCTCACAATCCATTTACAGTGCTCCCGCCGACTCAGCCTTGACTGGGGAGCGGTGACACAGTCTTGCTGGGGAGCCATAAAACTGGCAAAGGCCTTGGAGAATGTTCCCCTGCCTGCGCTGTACATGCTGCCTAATCTCTGCGCCTCCCCTGCTACCTGGCCCTCGGAACTGCGCCTTCTGCCACTAGCGCTGTCGGATGGGAAGTTTACTATCAGTTTGGCCACCAGCGCCCTGTGGTATAGCATCATTCTGGAACCCCTTTCCTCTTCGGGAATGAGAGTGGAAAGGTTCTCCTTATACCGTGGGTCGAGCAGTGTGTACACCCAGTAATCCGTAGTGGCCAGAATGCGTGTAACGCGAGGGTCACGAGAAAGGCATCCTAACATGAAGTCCGCCATGTGTGCCAGGGTACCTGTACGCAACACACGGCTGTCCTCACTAGGAAGATCACTTTCAGGATCCTCCTCCTCCTCCTCCTCATGCTCCTCCCCCTCCTCCTCCTCCTCCTCAGGCCATACACGCTGAAAGGATGACAGGCAAGCAGCATGGGTACCCTCAGCAGTGGGCCAAGCTGTCTCTCCCCCCCTCCTCCTTATGCTCCTCCACCTCCTCCTCCTCAACGCGCTGAGATATAGACAGGAGGGTGCTCTGACTATCCAGCGACATACTGTCTTCCCACGCCTCCGTTTCCGAGTGCAAAGCGTCTGCCTTTATGCTTTGCAGGGAACTTCTCAAGAGGCATAGCAGAGGAATGGTGACGCTAATGATTGCAGCATCGCCGCTCACCACCTGGGTAGACTCCTCAAAGTTTCCAAGGACCTGGCAGATGTCTGCCAACCAGGCCCACTCTTCTGTAAATAATTGAGGAGGCTGACTCCCACTGCGCCGCGCAAGTTGGAGTTGGTATTCCACTATAGCTCTACGCTGCTCATAGAGCCTGGCCAACATGTGGAGCGTAGAGTTCCACCGTGTGGGCACGTCGCACAGCAGTCGGTGCACTGGCAGATTAAACCGATGTTGCAGGGTCCGCAGGGTGGCAGCGTCTGTCTTGGAGTTGCGGAAATGTGCGCTGACCCGGCGCACATTTCCGAGCAGGTATGACGTGTGGGTAGCTCTTCAGAAAGCGCTGAACCACCAAATTAAAGACATGGGCCAGGCATGGCACGTGCGTGAGGCTGCCGAGCTGCAGAGCCGCCACCAGGTTACGGCCGTTACACACGACCATGCCCGGTTGGAGGCTCAGCGGCGCAAGCCAGCGGTCGGTCTGCTCTGTCAGACCCTGCAGCAGTTCGTGGGCTGTGTGCCTCTTCTCTCCTAAGCTGAGTAGTTTCAGCACGACCTGCTGACGCTTGCCCACCGCTGTGCTGCCACGCCGCGCGACACCGACAGCTGGCGACGCGCTGCTGCTGACACATCTTGATTGCGAGACAGAGGTTGCGTTGGAGGAGGAGGAGGAGGAGGAGGATGGTTTAGTGGAGGAAGCATACACCGCCGCAGATACCACCACCGAGCTGGGACACGCAATTCTGGGTGTGGGTAGGACGTGAGTGGTCCCAGGCTCTGACTCGGTCCCAGCCTCCACTAAATTCACCCAATGTGCCGTCAGGGAGATATAGTGGCCCTGCCCGCCTGTGCTTGTCCACGTGTCCGTTGTTAAGTGGACCTTGGCAGTAACCGCGTTGGTGAGGGCGCGTACAATGTTGCGGGAGACGTGGTCGTGCAGGGCTGGGACGGCACATCGGGAAAAGTAGTGGCGACTGGGGACCGAGTAGCGCGGGGCCGCCACCATCATGCTTTTGAAAGCCTCCGTTTCCACAAGCCTATACGGCAGCATCTCCAGGCTGATCAATTTGGCAATGTGCACGTTTAACGCTTGAGCGTGCGGGTGCGTGGCGGCGTACTTGCGCTTGTGCTCAAACAGTGGCGCTAGCGACGTCTGGACGCTGCGCTGAGAGACATTGCTGGATGGGGCCGAGGACAGCGGAGGTGAGGGTGTGGGTGCAGGCCAGGAGACGGTAGTGCCTGTGTCCTCAGAGCGGGGTTGGATCTCAGTGGCAGGTTGGGGCACAGGGGGAGAGGCAGTGGTGCAAACCGGAGGCGGTGAACGGGCATCGTCCCACCTTGTGGGGTGCTTGGCCATCATATGCCTGCGCATGCTGGTGGTGGTGGCGGCTCCCCAGCTGATCTTGGCGCGGCAAAGGTTGCACACCACAGTTCGTCGGTCGTCAGGCGTCTCTGTGGAAAAACTGCCACACCGTAGAGCACCTTGACCTCTGCAGGGTGGCATGGCGCGAGGGGGCGCTTTGGGAAACAGTTGTTGGATTATTCGGTCTGGCCCTGCCTCTACCCCTGGCCACCGCACTGGCTCGGCCTGTGCCCACACCCTGACTTGGGCCTCCGCGTCCTCGCCCGCGTCCACGTCCTCTAGGCCTACCCCTACCCCTCAGCATGGTGTATTACCAGTAGTGCAGAAACAGAACGCTGTAATTAAATGTGCCGCTTATTGGCCTGTGGTTGGAGGCTGACTTCGCTTACGGAACGCACAGCAGAGCCAGGAAATAATTTTGCGCAAGCCTGCTGTAACACTTAGCTGGCTGCGTATGAATTAGGAGGACAACTACACCCAGCACAGACCCAGTACACGGAGGACGGTCACAGGCAGCCCAAATAGATTTTTTTTCCCCAAATGTTTTTGGAAAGGCCCACTGCCTATATTCAATCAATATGTCTTCTGTCCCTGCCTAAGCGCTTCTGTCCCTGGAGTATTACTGCAGGGCGCAATGCTCTGCACGGCCGATATACAAAAAAAAAAAAAAAGTGCAACACTGCAAAAAGCAGCCTCCACAGTACTGCACACGGTTAGATGTGGCCCTAAGAAGGACCGTTGGGGTTCTTGAAGCCTAAAATAGCTCCTAACGCTCTCCCTATAGCAGCTCCACCATCAGCAGCACTGTCCCTGATCTATGTCAGAATGCATCTGAGGCGAGCCGCGGGAGGGGCCGATTTATATACTCGGGTGTCACCTGATCTCCCCAGCCACTCACTGCAGGGGGGTGGGATAGGGCTGGAACGTCGCAGGGGGAAGTTGTAATGCCTTCCCTGTCTTTCTATTGGCCAGAAAAGCGCGCTAACGTCTCAGAGATGAAAGTGAAAGTAACTCGAACATCGCGTGGTACTCGTCTCTAGTAACGAGCATCTCGAACACGCTAATACTCGAACGAGCATCAAGCTCGGACGAGTACGTTCGCTCATCTCTACAGACAACCCCTTTGAGATTGAAGCTGCAGCCTTGCAGTTCCCCTCGCCATGTTGTCTGGCTCGCTAGACTTTCTTTTCTTTTACAGAATCTGTATCCAACATCGTTATGCAATGAGTAGGAGTGCCGGGTGGCCTCATAGCCGCCGCCGCAGGTGGAGAGAATGGTATCGCTGCTCATCCCTGTGTATTTGATGGATTAGGCTGTGATTGCAAGTTTAGGCCCCTCTGTGGGTGGAACAAATGCATTATGGCTACCCTGTAAGGTAGTGATTGCAATCTCAATCAGCCACAAACTCCGTCATACGACACCTAACTGCTTTATCACTATTCTCCGTACTGGACCTTGTTGTGCAGTGCTTGCTGCAATCAGATGGTCACTAAAACCCCCTTCATGGTGGAGTAGCTGTACTACTGTGTGACATAGTATCCATGTGGGAGCAGTACTACCCTCCGTACTGTAAGCTGTGTTATATAGCGAGATCAGGTTGGCCTTGTTTTTTTGTAAGGCACTTGTCCTTGTACAGTATGTCGCTGCACTCCGTCTTACATTAGGCTATTTTTCTGAATAGCCAGAAGGGTAATTGCATTAGTCAGTCCATATATAATATGGTTATACCACTGTTATGACCGGTATGGGGTAATAGGGTTTGAACCCCACCTCCAGCAAAAGATTTCTCTGGCTCTCGAGTGCCACGGCTCATCCAATTGCAGCCATTCATTGATTGGCTGTGATTCGTGCATTGAGCACCGGCTCTGGTTCTCGAGCGCCGCAGCAGCTCAGCCAATCTATCAGAAATCTCTTGCAGGAGGCGGGGGTTTTCAAACACGTTACCAGCAAAAGATGTTCTGTTGGCGCTGACAACTACATGAAAGACTGCAGGAACACCAGAGAGCAGCGGGAGGGACCCGGACGCCAGCTGCTAGGTGATCATAAGACATCCCCCGAAAAGAAGACCCTGTGCCTCTTTTGGAGCAAAAATGAATGACCTGGTCCTATTTTCGGGGTAACACGGTAGTTTGCTGGATTTTAGTCTTGTTTTAAAACTACAATTCTCAAGGCTCTGACCGCCTTCTAGCCTTTAGCGATGGCGCCCTCTGCAGTCGCACTATAGTGCAGGCTATGGGCAGGTTCACAATTGCACCTGCTGTTTCTGTCTCTTTCTGTTTGAGTCCATTTTCATGCCAGATCTGAACAGCACTCGTTGACTATAATGGGGTCTGTCTGGCTTCTCGCATTTAACTGGCATTTTGTCTGGGATTTTGTGCCAGATCTGCTCTGGAGGCTCCGAACAAAATCTCCAACACAAATGTGAACACAGCCTAAACTGTGTGTGCTGTCCTCTTCCCAAATCTCAAGACAAGCAGTTTGACTCCCTTTCTTAGAAGTATGCTTGTTGCAAACTCCTGCTGAGTAGCAGTGTTTAATTCTTCCACTTTTCCTTTTCTATAACCATTAACTTTTCTTTTTTTTTATTGCAGATACCCCTGGACATGGAAGTGGCTGGGCTGAGACGCCACGTACAGATCGTGGTGGGGAATCAATTGGTGAAACGCCCACGCCTGGAGCAAGTAAGAGAAAGTCTCGTTGGGATGAAACACCCGCCAGCCAAATGGAAGGCAGCACCCCTGTTTTGACACCAGGCAAAACACCAATTGGCACACCCGCAATGAACATGGCAACTCCAACTCCAGGTATGTTATCTTTTATATAAAAAGAACGCTAACATGATCCTCATGTAAAGCAATATATTTGGTTGCCTCGAAGGACCAGAGATGACATAAAGTAAAAACCCAACTCCGCAAAGTCCCATTTGTATTTTCTTATACTTCTCTGTCTTGTTAATATGAGCTGGTTTCCCTGGTATTATTGCCTTTGGCAGTAGGTGGCCATGTTTTCATTTGATATTACCTTTTTAACCACTTCAGGACCGCAGAACACATAAAAACATCTTGAAGTGTGTATTGAGTGGGCTCGGGAGGAGAGTCCGCTCCATACTTGGCGGCTATCGGCTGTCTGACAGCTGCTGGTAACTGCCACGATCAGTCAGCTCTGATCACGACTGACGACGCGTTTAAAAATCGGGAGTAAAAGGACCTCTTCCTGTGTCCCATCAGCATCCACTGCAGCACGATCAGGGGTGCCAATGGACTAGAGTGGTAACCTGGAGCCTACTGAACGCTCCCAGAGCTGCCATGAAGAAATGCCTGATTTTTGTCTTAAAAAAAAAAAAAGTTGCAAAATTTGATGCTGGGTCTAAAAGGGCTAAAACTTTGCAACTTTTTGACTGCTGCACTGTCCTGCTTTTAAATGGGGGCGTGGCTTGTTTGGAGGGATAGTGGCCACCCCAGACCAACCAACTTGTGTATAAGAGCCCTTTTTTGTTTTATCTATCAAAGACCAACAATCGAGTGAACAAAAATAATGTAAGCCCTATCTGCACCTGTAAACTGATGCCATGTTAATGCTGACAAATGTTTCATCGTTCGCTTGTTCTAATATATTCTGGCGCCTTGTAAAAGGACACTAATTTACACTGGTGTCAATTATACCAGAAATGTGTGGCAGATCGGGCCTGGGGTACATTTCTGTTCAGACGCACAGAGAAGCTGAGATTTCCCGCCTCGTGTTTCATATAGTTTGAATATGGCAGAATATTCCACCCCCACCTTCCTTCTTTGGGATTAGTTTTATATGCCATGCTTAGGAATTCCATGTGATCCGATTAGTCGCCCATCTCTCTCCCATTTGATTCCAGCTTTTAAATGACCCTCCGCCAGTAACACGGGCTACAGCAGTATGGCTTCTGATCACATGGGTGCTGCTAGTATTCTTGTCATGATGCAACAACTGCCTAGACTTGCTGTGATCATGCCAAGTGTCTATGAAATCTAGTTTACATGAGAAGTGATAAAATAGAGGAGCCTTTTTTAAACTCTTTTGTACGCAACCCTTGTTTTCTTAGGACATATCATGAGCATGACTCCCGAACAACTTCAGGCATGGAGATGGGAGCGTGAAATTGATGAAAGAAACCGTCCGCTGTCCGATGAAGAGCTGGATGCCATGTTTCCAGAAGGCTATAAGGTATTGGAATATTTTCATGAAACTTTATTGCCTCAAACTTTGGAAGTAGTGGTTTAAACCTGTAATGACACGCCCCCCCCCCCCTTTTTTTTGTTTGTTCCCATAGCAGTCTTGGAAGCTGCGATTTGCTTGATCGTTCATACAGTAGAATGCAATATCCTATTGGATAGGCAGTCTATGAAGGTGTTTCGCAGGCACACCTTCATATGTAATCACTCATTGCAGTCCTGGGGACCTTCAGAAGGCTGCAGGCTGCCATGACGGGCAAACACTGCGCCTTGTGATCTCATTGCAGAGGGACTGTTCGGGTCCCCCAAACACTGATCAGGACATTTTAAATGCTGCTATGAGAATCTACAGCTACGATCAGTGTTCATGCTGATTGAGGCTGTTGCGAGCGGTTGTTAGCTGTCGACAGCCGGCACCTGCTGTTTATCACGTGGCAATGTACAGCACTGTCGGGTATGTACTGAAGTGACAATGACGTTCATCCAAGCAGCGCTGTCAGTTCAGTCAGCTGATCGACGATCCGTCGTGGCTGACTATGCCGATCAACTATTGATAACCTCTCCTGACGAAAAGTCATCAGTAGCGTACTGGCAAACCCCTTTAAGTTTCAAAAATGACTCCTGTTTCTTTTTGTTTCTGTCCACAACGTTCTCTTTATACCTGCTTTTTCATCTCTGCTCCAGGTTCTACCACCGCCTGCAGGTTACGTTCCCATACGTACACCAGCCCGGAAATTGACTGCAACACCCACTCCTTTGGGTGGTTTGACTGGATTTCATATGCCTGCTGAAGATAGAACCATGAAAAGTGTCAGCGATCAGCCTTCTGGTAACCTGCCCTTCCTAAAGCCTGATGATATTCAGTACTTTGACAAGCTTCTGGTAAGTCATCAGTTGTAGGAAACAATTAACATGTTGCTTGCAGATTTGTATTGCATTTTCGCAATGCTGGGAGAATTTTCCTGGGCTTCCTTGTTACTCTGACTTGTTTGTGGACCGAAAAATCTGACTGAGATTGCACCAATTGATTTGAATGGGTGTATGCACTTGGTACAAAAGAAAATCGCAGATAAGTCTGTGATCAGAGTTGCGCTCTAGAACCTCAGGCATAACTTTAACGCCCATGTGCATGTACCTTTACGCAATTACGTATAAAGTTTTGACATCTTCAAAGTAATTTTTTTTTATTTACGGTATTTCCCATGTAGGACCAATATCCTTACCCTTTAAGATTTATGTTTGCGTACACGATAAGTTATGGTTAACTTTTTTTTTTGTCATAGGAAGGGGAGGGCTTGCACACAACAGTTTAAGAAAAGCTGCATGTTTTTAGACATCTTCTGGGTCTGTTTTTTGCTGCTTTTAAAAATATCAGCTAGATTTTAGCAGAGTTTGAAAGCTAATTTTTTTTGTTTTTGTTTTTTTGTAATTGCAGCAGGCTGTACTTGTGGTGTAGGTTAGACTACCGTGCAATCACTTGTATAATAAACTTGCGGTATTTTTGTATTGCAGTGTATTACGCCTGTAAGTTTTTTTTGTTTTTTTTTATTTTTTTTTTGTTTTTTGGCTTTTTTTTCCCCTTTTCACCTGTAAGGCGAGGGTGATATCCGGCTGTGATTCATGGCCAGAAATCGCACTTTCCACCATGTGAAAGCCCCATGAATGCTGAGGCATTTTCATGTGAGAACAGCCTCGCATCCCCGTGGGGAATCCTTCGCCCAGCCCAGGGGTTAAAAGGATTCGCCTAGCCCAGCAGGGCTGTCACAGCCACAGCAGAGGATCAGAGTCCTCCCATTGCTTTTAAGGGGGCCAGCGTTGCTGCCGGCAACATTGAAAACAATGGATGATGTCGCAAAAAGATAGAACATGCCATGATTTTTTTTTTTTTCTTTTCTCGCAACATTGCATGAGCTTATTAATCACAGGGTGGAAGAGGTTAAATGGTTGTGCTCAGAGGTGTCTGGTTTCGGCCATTGAAGCAGGATGTCAGCTGTAATACAGCTGGTGCCTGTGACAACTGCTGTATATATGCATTGCTTGTTGGGTATGGATTATAACCTACTAATTACATTGTACAGTTAGAGTAGCTACACTTTTCAGAAACTTTTGACATGCCTGAGAAAGTTGTCAAAAGTTTTTTGCTCAGTGAGGTCCTGCTGCTGAGACCCCTGATGATCACTAGGACAAGGGGGCTGCAGTGCTAACCGGAGCACTGTTCCCCTTCAGCAGTCTTTGCTACTTTTCAGCTCCTCCCAATCAGCCGAAATGCCTGCATAGAGGCCTAGAGAAGCGCTATACACCTCTGAGGCCATCTTCAGCTGCCAGGAGTAGTTGAAGAGCAGCGAAGACTACTTAGCAGCGCTTTAGTGAGCACTGCTGCCCACTTGTTCTAGTGATGATCGGGGAGTCTTGGCAGCAGGGCCCCCACTAAGCAAAAAGGTTTGAGATGTTTCTTTGACATGTCAAGTGTTTCTGAAGTGTAGTGGCCAGGGCACATGATAAAGGGGAGTATTGAGGTCTGTAACCTGTGGGGTAGCCGCTGCAGGAAATGACCAGTTCTGTTCTCCCATCTTGGGTTGCAGAGACTACTGGTTGTAGAACAGTTTGTAGTTGGACCCTGTTTGATTTCAAAGTCTATAAATGTGAGTTAAGGGCTGTTGTAAAAATTCATGTTTTTATCATTTTAATTTAAGGTGGATGTAGATGAATCAACACTCAGTCCAGAAGAGCAAAAGGAGAGGAAGATTATGAAGCTGCTGCTCAAAATAAAGAATGGGACGCCTCCGATGAGGAAAGTAGGTGCCATTGTCCAAAACAAATCTTCTACTTGACCGCATTTTGTAATGTTACTTGTGGGTTGTGTTGGCGATTTATTTGGAATTATCCCCCTGCTAGGGGGTTAATGTCCGAACTCTTGTGCCACGCGGTTTCCATACCTTCCATTAACTACAATGGTTGCTATAGAAACAGCGCTGCGCCAGGTGCTCGGCTCTTTCCATCGGCTGTGACTGGCAGCCATGGCAGCTGCTTCCCTTCTCTGCCAAGTACACAATGATGCCTCTTTAACTTGCTGTTCAGAAAATGGACGAAATGGCTAAATACAGGTTTTAATGAGTTTATGGAATTGTGTCTTTGCCTGTTTACATGTTGTAGTGATTTACAATCTCTTATTTCTATAATTTTTTTTAAAATCTAATCCAGGCAGCCTTGAGACAAATTACAGATAAAGCCCGTGAGTTTGGGGCGGGGCCACTGTTTAATCAAATCCTTCCTCTACTGATGTCACCAACTCTGGAAGACCAGGAACGACATTTGTTAGTAAAAGTTATCGACAGGATTTTATACAAGCTGGATGACTTGGTTCGGCCATATGTGCATAAGGTAGGCAACGCTGCCTAGTTGTGATCAGTATTTTTATATTTAAATGTTTTTATGAAACTTTTTCCACATTACAAAAATAAACTGGAAATACATTTGTTGTATTACAATGACATTAGGAGTATGAGTGTTCAATAAAAGAACAATTTTCCTGAGAATTATTTCATATAACTCATCTAATCCAGTTTAGATAGATAGATACATACATACATACATACATACATACATACATACATACATACATACATACATACATACATACATACATACATACATACATACATACATACATACATACATACATACATACATACATACTAACCTTCTCCCCATATAAGATTTATCAGGGAGGATATTGGGGAAAGGTGGGCACAGGAAGAAGGGAAAAGAGATGTTTCTTTATTGGGTGGGGGGAGGGGGGGTTGGAACACTGGGGAAGGGGGTAACTACGAAGGCCCTCAACCAGGCCTCTAATAACCAATAACCATTGACCTGCTTGACGCCAAGATGATTCTTAGATGTCTTTCGGATGTTTTTCTTTCTCCTGCTATTATCTCCAATTTGGTTCTATCAGTATTTTTAAGCTTCCTTCACACGCTGATTTTAACATATTTACTGGGACCTGTACGAAAAAAGCCTTGTATTTATGACATTTTTTTTTTTCAGTGTGTATGCAGTTTTTTGTTTTTAAATACCTTTTTGTTGTATCCCGCCCCCATGGAGGAGAATGTATTTTGTAGAACCATTGAACCGAAAAAGCACCGTATGTGGAAAAATGCCACAAAAAAAAAAATCACTGTTGCGGTGTTCTGTATTTCCCTGTCGTATTACAATGAACATCTGACATTGTCATTTTTGGAAATAAACAGCTAGAAGAACTGCAAAAGGAAAAAAAAAACTGTGATGGGTATAGTTACAAGCAAGGCTGAGGCAAAACACTTTTTTTTTTTAAGGCCGGTCTCACATGACCAGATTTGTATTGCGGATTCCGTTTTCTGTGTTGAAAGGCATGTGGTCTCGATTTTTTTTTTCTTTTTCCCTTCTCACTCGTGGATACGAATCGCAGAAGAAAAGTCGCAGCATGCTCTATTTTTGCTGCGAAATACGCTTTTAAGGCAAAGAAGGTATTAACTAGAGATGAGCGAGCGTACTCGGAAAAGCACTACTCGCTCGAGTAATTGGCTTTATCCGAGTATCGCTGTGCTCGTCCCTGAAGATTCGGGTGCCAGCGGGGAGCTGCAGGGGAGAGCGGGGAGGAACGGAGGGGAGATCTTTCTCTCCCTCTCTCCCGCCCGCTCTCCCCTGCTCCCTGCTGCGACTCTCCTGTCAGCCGCAGCGGCACCCGAATCTTCAGGGACGAGCACAGCGATACTCGGATAAAGCACATTACTCGAGCGAGTACCGCTTATCCGAGTACGCTCGCTCATCTCTAGTATTAATGCATTGCTTGACATATCCATAGACTATAATCGGTCAAACCTAGTTCAGAAATCCAGTCTGTCCCCCTCACCTTAGTAAAAAGAAGCCACCGGTTCTTGACCCTTGTGAGGCCTTCTGGCTCGGAGGGTTGAGAAATGTCCCTTCTACTTTTTAGGGAGAGCTTGAAATCAGCTGCCTTCCTGTGAACACTTTTTTTACTTTCTTGGGTTTTGAGTTTTAAATATTTGTTTAAAAATGCATAATTGCTGCTGTTAATCTTGTGCTTTTTGGCACCATAAACCGTCAGCTTCACTTAAAGTGTTTTTCCTCTTTCAGATTCTTGTGGTTATTGAACCCTTACTCATTGATGAAGACTATTATGCTAGAGTAGAAGGAAGAGAAATCATCTCTAACCTGGCCAAGGTAACTCGTGTTGTGTTTGTGTTTTTGTTTGTTTTTTTTCCCCCAATGTCTTTGGTGTAATCGTTATACTATCATGATAAATGGCTGAACTTCATAGCAGTTCTGGAGAGCATTAGTCAACCAAATGATACTTTGTGATCTTGCCGCAGGGTGGATCAGGGGAAGGAGGCAGCCTGCTTTATCCCGCTTTGTAACCATTTTAGTGCTATGGTCAGCATTGACTGCGACATCTAAGTGGTTAAATCATTTATCTCCAGTCCCAGACACTCCGGCTCCAGACGAGCCGTAAAAAGGACCCAGGAACAGCCTGAAGGATTCAGTTTAACAGACAAAAACGCTTCAGTACCGGCATCCCTGGCCTGAAGAAGGGGCTATTCTGGTACTGAAACACGTCTGTCAATGAACTGAATCCTTCGGTCTGTTCCTGGTTCCCCGGCTGGCTGTTCTACTTTATTGTACTGAGGTCTTGCTGTTCCTTGCAGACAAGGCTGCAGTGCCTTATCGCGACCCATTCAGAGACGGTTATTCCTTAGTTTTCTCTCCTCCTTGTCTTGCCCTACCCGCGCTATGGCACCCTTTAACTATAGCTGCATCTGGGTGTTGGCCGTCTTACAGCTGGTCCAAATAGAACATGAAAAACGGTAGTATTCACCACATTTCTCCTACAGCGCCTCCTGCAGGGTAGAGAAGTCGTACATGCTGGCAACTCAAATGAATGGCTGTCAATGTCATCTAAGGTTATTTAAAGTCCTTTTAGAGTTTGGTGTAAAGACCAGAAGATGCCCCACCTGTCACTCTTTTGGCCAGCGAGTTCCTCTTTACTTACCGGTTTCTCTCATTGCGTGGCATGGCCTGGGACACTGTGCAGCTACAGTCTTGCTTTCGTGTCTCCTCAGTGCAGAGAAAACAGTGTCTGAGACTGGGAGCAAGATTGTAGTCCTGCGCCTTAAATATTATGTTACCATGTACCCCAAACCTGCATACATTTATCTGGACAATCCCTGGTTTTGTAAACTGCACTCTTGTACATTATGAAATCATTTGGGTGGGCAAAGGGGAACTTGTAGTCATCCAGCAGGTAGCTATTGCCTTCCAAGCCATAAATGATTCCTATCTGAGGATATATTCATACGTAGCGGAAAATGTACGGATTTTTCGCACCAAATCGCACCTACTTTTCTCTTCAGGAACCGCACAATTGCTAATTACAATCGCTGGAGGTAACTGCACTGTAATCACTATCGCTGTGTAGAACTGGTATCTGTTATCCGTTATGATGACTGCACTATTTAGAGGTGTATTGGAGTTAAGCCCACTGTGTTATAAAAGTTATCTTATAGACGTCTGAAGTCCGTATGTCAAACAGATGCCACGCTTTGACAGATTCACAGCGATATCCCTTTTTGTATCCTAGTCGATTTGGTATAACATAAGCCATGCATGAAATCGCAAGCCTATGTTATACCAGCACATGCGCAGTGAAGAAAGTATATTCATCCCAACGTCATCTGTGCGCTGGATGTGGCTTGTGATGCTCTACCTGTACTGTGAGTTCAGCTGAATTGCCGATCCCTTGCGTGTATGCCAGCATTGTGCAGCCGCTCGGTGTCCATAGGTTGGGCCATAATGTGCTCAATACAGCAGTGTGTTTGTGCCGTTTTGTTTGTGAAAACTTTTTTAAGTGTTTTTTTTTTTTCTTTTTTAGGCTGCTGGTTTGGCCACCATGATTTCAACAATGAGACCAGATATAGACAATATGGATGAATATGTCCGTAACACCACTGCCAGAGCTTTTGCAGTCGTCGCCTCGGCCCTCGGCATTCCTTCATTGCTTCCTTTCTTGAAAGCTGTCTGTAAAAGTAAGAAGTCGTGGCAAGCTCGTCACACTGGCATTAAGATCGTGCAGCAAATTGCCATTCTTATGGGATGTGCCATTTTGCCACATCTGAGAAGCTTGGTGGAGATTATTGAACATGGTAAGATTTTATATTTTGTTTCAAAGAGCACATTCTCTAAGGCCTCATGTCCACGGGGAAAATCAGGCCCGCTACGGATTCTACATGTAGAATCTGCAGCGGGTCCCTCCTGCCCCGCAGACATGAGCGGACGGCTTCCATAGGCTTCAATAGAAGCCCGCGGGAGCCGTCCCCGCGGGAGACCCGCACGAAAATGGAGCATGGTCCAGATTTTTTCATGCTCCATTTTTTTTTAAATCACTTTTATTGACCATCCGCGGGTATTTATTTACCCCGCGGGTGGTCAATGCATCCCTATGGGGTGCGGATCCGCGGGCAGGAGAAGAGTTAAAATCTGCTGCGGATTTTAATTCTTCTTTTGCCCGTGGACATGAGGCCTAAAAGCCCCGACACCTTGTGAAGATGTCACCCAGCTCTCTGCACACATGGGCTCCTTCATGCAATCTTGCATCAAAGTGTAATATTTGAAGATCTATAATGATTCCTTTGTGGTTTGTCTTATCCAAGCGGACCCTGAGATGCACAACTCCTAAAACTAAAGTTGATTTAGGTGTAGAGGGGGATTTAAAGGTGAAAGCTTCCCCAATGTGACAATCGGACCAAACATTCCCTCATTGATCAGGGGGGTTTATAACATTGAGAGGTTCCTGTATCGCTCCTCTATCCAGGAGGAGGGATACAGGAACCTCACAGCCCCCCACCCCTGCCTTACAGAGATACACTGGAAGTGGAAAAGGGGGGGAAAAAATTCTGTTAGACTTTTAACAAGTGCTTTAGCCAACATATTACACCTAGAACGGTGGCCATTATGGTTGTGGAATTTGAAAGCCAAGATTCTGGATTTTAGAATGTTACTGAAAGCTAGTCGTTGCAGCCTAGCCGCAGCAAGCATTTAATCCCTTACATGTCTGGATGTGCACTGGGAAAAAAAACCCAAGCAGGTGTTGGCTAGCCCTGATGGCTGACCCAAAGCTGGAATTGGGGATGACCATTGAGTTGTCGTCAATGCCGACGGTGGCGTTTAAATGGACTGAAGGAGCCCCAACAGCTCGCCTACAACAAGATTGCAGGAATCTCCATCATGGTAAGGGCTCATTCGTACAGCCATATGCGTAAAGCGATCAGTGTCTTACCGCTGCGAATGGATCAGTGTACTTTCATGGACTCCATTCGCCACCTATTACACATGCGTAATACGCTGCGCAAATGCGTTCGTGTGAATGAGCCCTAAAAAAAAAAGATTAAATATTGTAGCTGTAGTTGGCTTAATTTTTTTTTTATTTCATTTTTTAAAATAGAGGAGAAAACAATGAAAAAAAATCAAAAATGCCCGTGTCAACAGGGGGCTATGGTAATTTATGTCTTTGGCAGTAAAATAAAAACTAGTTCCTTTGCCTCCATCCTCCCTGAATATCTGGGGTATAAATGTAAAAGTTCTGAGAAGTTGTCACACCTCATCAGCATTCCACGTGTGGCACATCGGGGTGTATAGGATTATTTGGTGCTGCTCTGGGCAAGTTTCTGTGATGCCCTCAGAATTCTGCTGGCTGCATCTTGGGTTTTCTAAAAGGGCTATTCTGGTGCTGAACATTTTTTTTCAGTTTTCATTCATCCACTGGATGGGCTGCTCATGCGCGGCCACAGCTCCATTCCTCTCAGTGGTGGTGGGCTGCTCATGCGCGGCCACAGCTCCATTCCTCTCAGTGGTGGTGGGCTGCTCATGCGCGGCCACAGCTCCATTCCTCTCAATGGTGCAGACAGATGGCTGTTCAGCCCCATTGAAATGAATTGAGCTGTGCCACGTTAGTCATTTCAAGGGGACTGACGACAATGGCCAAGAGCTGTGCTCTTATCTATCGGCAATATTTAAATGAACGGAGCCGCGGTTGTGCCTGTGCCCTGCCTTTCCATTTATTTCAATGAATTTGACAATCTAGGGAGCCGCTGACTGCGATCCAAAAGCCCATTCGCCACTCTATTAAAGAAATGGGAAAATGGATGACGCACTGTGAAATTGGTGGGGGCATGGGTACCTGTGGATCAGTGGGGGTGCATTGATCCATGCTGTGGATGGATTCAAACTGAAGAAAGTACCCTATCGCCAGAATCCCGCATTATATTCGTGCCGGCGGTCTCGCGACTTAGCTCAGTTCTTTAGGTTTTCCCTTCTCTGAAGCTGCTTCCGGTATGAAGCTTTAGAACTAGTCCTGTTAGTGCTTTTATGTCCCCCTACATAATGAGTTGTTTTTGTTTTCTTTCCAAGGATTGGTTGATGAGCAGCAGAAGGTCCGTACAATCAGTGCTTTGGCCATCGCTGCTTTAGCAGAAGCAGCTACTCCTTATGGTATCGAATCATTTGATTCCGTGTTGAAGCCTCTATGGAAGGGTATCAGACAACACAGAGGAAAGGTATGTCAGACTTAAGTATATTTTTTAGATAATTGCACTACAAATAGTCAGGTTGTAAACTTTTATGATTTTTTTTTTGCGCATCAATAGGGTCTGGCTGCCTTCTTAAAGGCTATTGGATACCTTATTCCCCTCATGGATGCCGAGTACGCAAACTACTATACAAGAGAAGTAATGTTGATTCTAATCCGAGAATTTCAATCTCCTGATGAAGAAATGAAGAAAATAGTTCTTAAGGTAGGAGCGTCTTCTGTTTGTTATCTTTTACCTGTTCTTTTTGAATATTTAAGACTTACAAGTAACTTGTCTTGCAGGTGGTTAAGCAGTGCTGCGGTACTGATGGTGTGGAGGCAAACTACATCAAGACAGAAATTCTGCCCCCGTTTTTCAAGCACTTCTGGCAGCATCGTATGGCTCTGGACAGGAGAAATTACAGACAGGTAAGCACAAACTTTTTTTTATTCCTCCCCTTCCTACACACTTTTAACCCCTTCATGACACGGCCTATTTTGGGCTTAACCCCTTCATGACATGGCCTATTTTGGGCTTAAGGACGCAACAATTTTTGGCGGATTTTCTTCTCCGTTTATCAAAAGTCATAACTTTTTTATTTTTCCGTCGACGCGGCCGTATGAGGGCTTGTTTTTTGCGTGGCGAACTGTAGTGTTTATCGGTGCCACTCTTGGGTACATAGACTATATTGTAAAATTTTTATTTTTTTTTTAATGATAGCAGGGAGAGAAAACGCATCAATTCTGCCATAGATTTTTTTATTTTTTTTTACAGCGGTACTCATGCAGCATAAATGAGACATTCCATTTTTTCTGCGGACCGGTACGGTTACAACGATACCAAAATTCTTACATTTTTTTTTTAGGTTTTCCCACTTTTCTGCAATTAAAAACCCTTTTTCTGGGTAATCTTTTTTTTTTTTTTTCTAAATTGCTGCATTCAAAGTAACTTTTTTTTATTTTTTGATGTACGGCACTCTATGAGGGCTTATTTTTTGCGAGACGAGCTGTAGATTTTATTGGTAGCATTTTGGGGTACATACGGCTTTTTTGATCACTTTTATTGCGTTTTTAGTGAGGCAAAATGCTAAAAATTAGCATTTTGCCTCAGTTTTTTAGTGTTTTTTTTTTTGCGTTTTTTTTCCCGTGCACAGTCAAAAGCATGTGTAACTTATTGTACGCGTCATTACGGACGCGACAATACCAAATATGTGGGTTTTTTTTTTTATGCTAATCTGAGAAAAAGCATTAAATGTTGTAACTTTTTTACATTTTTTTAAATTCTTTTTTTAATCTTTGTTTTTTTACACTGTTTGTGTCCCTCTGAGGGACTTTAACCACTGCCCTGATGATCGCTGGTATAAGGCATGGCAGAGCTACTGCTCTGCCATGCCTTATCGCTTGTACAGCGATTATAGGCACAAGCAATACAGGACGCCAGTGTCTGGCGTCCTGTTGCCATGGTGACAGGCCGGGCTCTCGCGATGACATTGCAAGTTCCGGCCGGAGACACAGAGGGAGCGCGATCCCTCTGTGAACTTTCCCTGCCGCGATCTACTTAGATCGCGGCAGGGAAGGGGTTAACAGCGGGGGATGCATCTCCGATGCCCCCCCGCTGTTGCAGCGGGACGCCGGCTGTGACTGACAGCCGGCTCCCGCTGCGGGATAGCGCTGGATCTTATGTGATTCCGCTCTATCTCCAGGACGTAAGTTTACGCCCTGTTGCGGGAAGTACCAGGCTGCCAGGACGTAAACTTACGCCCTGCAGCGGGAAGGGGTTAAAGGGTTTTTATGTTTTATTTTCTGTTGACCCATCCTCTGGATAGGACATCAGTAGTTGGATGAGGGTCTCCTGTTCAGACCTCCCTCCATCCATCAGCTGATCGTTCAGCCCACTGTCATCAGTAGTCGGCACAGAAAGTTGGAGCTGTAGTTTCACTCCCATTGAAATCCATGGGGGCGACGCGCTGCTATTCTGCTTCCTGCTTCTGTCCTGATCAGGAAGTCACATTCAGTCCTGACTGGGAGAGAAGCAGGAAGTGGAGTATCAGCGTGTCGCCCACATTGACTTCAATGGGAGTGAAACTGCTGCTCCCACTACCTGTGCTGACTGCTGACGTTGCAATGGACTGGATAATCAGCAGATTTTCAACTTTTAGCTGACAAAAACTCCTCTTGGCCACTTCTAGTGATGGTTTTGTGTTTTTTCTCCGATCTGTAGTTGGTGGACACGACGGTGGAACTGGCAAACAAAGTTGGAGCTGCAGAAATAATTTCTCGAATCGTGGATGACCTAAAAGATGAAGCTGAACAATACAGAAAAATGGTGATGGAAACAATTGAGAAGATTATGGGAAATCTTGGCGCTGCTGATATTGACCATAAGTTGGAAGAACAGTTGATCGATGGAATTCTTTACGCGTTCCAGGAGCAGACGACAGAAGTGCGTTATTATTCTTTCCTTTTTTTCTTTCTGTTTGTTTAGTGTTCCCCCTTCCGCCACCACCAAGAACGTTTATTGGCTTTGATGCCATATAAGTGTCTCTATTTAAGAGCCCACTCCAGCGCCTCACATACACCCCAGCTCAGCAGCTATGTAAATGTATAGATGCTACATGTTGTCTGCACGGAGCTTGCACTGATGCAGTTGTATTATGTGATTTTTATTTTTTACCCCAGGACTCTGTGATGTTGAATGGTTTTGGCACAGTTGTCAATGCTCTTGGAAAGAGAGTAAAACCATATCTGCCCCAAATATGCGGTACAGTCTTATGGCGACTGAACAACAAATCTGCAAAAGTGAGACAACAGGCTGCAGATTTAATCTCTCGAACTGCAGTTGTCATGAAAACTTGTCAAGAGGTGAGTCACCATATATTGAGGCGCTGCACTTTGAGAAAGAATGGCCGAGCACTAGATCATTTCCTTTTAACGTGCGTTTTCTTCATTCAGGAAAAATTAATGGGCCATTTGGGCGTCGTTCTGTACGAGTATCTTGGTGAGGAGTATCCTGAAGTACTCGGAAGCATTTTAGGAGCCCTGAAGGCAATTGTTAACGTTATAGGTAATTATGTGGTGGTTTTATTTTTTTTTTACATCAAATGTATGGAAATATGAGCTTCCTGCTAAACAATTGGTTGTGTCTCGAATAGGCATGCACAAAATGACTCCCCCAATAAAGGACTTACTGCCAAGACTTACACCCATTTTGAAAAACAGGCATGAGAAAGTGCAGGAGAATTGCATAGACTTGGTTGGTCGCATTGCTGACAGGTATGTATAAACTCGCTTCTTTTGCTTTTAGTTTTAATACATAATGTACATCAAAGCTATCTGGCTGATGCTGTGTAGGTGCCACTTGTTGCTCCGCAAGACCTCTGAAGGTCACTTGTGGTATCTGGCACCAAGACCTTAGCGGCAAATCCTTTAAAGGGGCACTCTGTGGAAATGTCTTACAGTTTTCTCCAGGTATAATTGACCTAAAGTGCATAGTATCTCCGTTAATGTCCTTGCTGAATGCTTTACTCTTGAGTTCTCTGCCCTGTTCTGTTCCCCCATGACCACTCCTAGAGAGCCTCACATTGTGCCTCTTGTAAGAATGAATGGAGACCGTGTCTTCTGGCCCACCCAGCGGGTGCTGTAAGATTTCACAGTCAGGGCATTGGTATGGAGCGCAGTATTTTAGTAAAGCCATCAGCAAGTACATTAACCGCAATCACAGGCTGCAGTAGTCTGAGTGACGCATCACTTCAGAGACCAGCGGGGAGCAGACAGAACTTTCAGATGTTCTATGGAGAATTTGCAGCAAAAATCCTAAAGAAGTCCGTAACGTCCTAAACTGACATGCTGCAAACTTATGATCCGCACTACATGTCCGTTTATGTTACGGATTGTTTATGCAATATGTGGGAGAAGCTTCCGTAAATGTCGTCCAGTTTCTGCACACATCTGTGGAGGGCTCTGGCATCAAAATTAAGGGAACATTTATGCATCCCCGTATAACCTGAAGTCGCTAAACTTCAGAGATCTCAATCTGTCCAGTTAGAAAGCAAAAGCGATTGTACATCAGTATCACCTTCTTTTGGTAAGGTTGAAAGGGGCAGCAGGTGACCTTGAGAGGTGACAGAAAGACCACTCAGAAAAAGGTAATGTTTATGAAGGTGGTGGCCACAGACAGTTACTCTCTTCTGACTGGTGCTTCTCTAGTTTTGCGTTAAAGCTACCGTGTTTCCCTGAAAATAAGACACTGTCATATATATTTATTTATAAAAAAAAATTTTTGGCGCCCCAAAAAAGGCAGTGTGGGGGCGTCTTAATACTCACTTAGCAGGCGGAGTCCGGGTCCTTCACGCTGGGTTGCGGCGCTCCGGCAGTCTTCCGCGTCATCCTCAGCGCTGAGAGAGCATTCTTTTCCTGGTAATGCGGCTTGAATACCCTGCTTCTAGCAAGAGATTGCTGTGATTGGCTGAGCCACGGCGCTCGTGATCCAATCACAGCCTTTCAATTATGTCATTCACTGAACAGCTGTGACTGGTTCATCAAGTTCCGGATCTGATTGGCTGATGCACTGCACTCGTGATACAATCGCAGCAATCTCTTGCTGGAGGCGGAGTATTCAAGCCCAGTTACCAGGAAGAGAATGCTCTCTCCGCACTGAGGACTACACAGAAGACTGCCCATGTGCCGCAGCCCAGTGTGAGGGACCCGGACGCCGCCTGCTAGGTGAGGATTGTTTTTAGTTTGTGTTTTTTCTCTTATGCAGTTATTAGTAAAAGTATTCAACTTGAACCTTTTAGCGAGATTCGATGGTTGAGCAAACGGTTTCCTTACAGCAACACTCTAAACAAAGATGGCCGCACAGCTTCTCTGACTATCTGGTGCACACGGAGTAGCATCATTAGCCTAAGACATTACACCTGCTTTGATTGACCAGGGTTGTCCATGTGAGCAGTTCTGGTCAGTCAGATCAGCATGTAGTGTCTTAGACTATCAATGCATATTAGTACACCATGTAGTCCGAGAAGCCGTGCGGCCATCCTTGTTTCTCCAGGCTTGGAGCGTCTCTCTAACTTATTTGGTATCTGTGTATAATATGACATTGATATTTTGTTTTGCAGTTTGTCTTTTAAATGTTTCCTTTGTCTTCCTTAGGGGTGCCGAATATGTATCTGCGAGAGAATGGATGAGGATTTGTTTTGAACTGTTGGAGCTGCTAAAGGCTCATAAGAAGGCAATCAGAAGAGCCACTGTAAACACTTTTGGCTACATTGCTAAAGCTATTGGGTAACTTTTTTTTTTTTTTTTTGTTTCTCTCACCCATCTGGTCTATAGAATTTCTGAAAGAAAACCTGTAGTACATTGTGAAAATTCAGTCCCGCACTTTACACTCATCGGCACCTTCATGTAATTGTGAATCAAAGTGTAGCTTTAAGTAGTGAATAAAAACGGTAGCTGGTAGGGCTCCTCTCCACGGGCGTTTTTGTAAAACGCTGCGGGTCTCCCAAGCAGACGCCACAAGATCACATGCTTGACTTTCTTATTAAGGTGCCTGTGATGACGACATGAAGTTTTTGAGTAGCGAAGGTATATACATATATTCACCATTTGGAGCAAATGCCCTCATATCCGTGATAGATTTTCTATTAAACACTTCTGGTCAGCATTGCTTCACGGCATGTTTTTACGATTGTCTCTCGTCCATGTCTGACTACATTCTAAGGTTTGTGATAAATCTGTAGTCGCAAATACTGGGAGTGTGTCAGTTTATTGCTTTTCCAACTCCCTAATGGCAATCAGACTAATCCCTGGATCAACCCCCTAATAGTTCCTACCTGCTGTATACCGGATTAACAATTAACCCTTTCCAATCCACTGTCGGGGCTGCCCCGACCATCATTTTCCTCTATAGCTCCGATGTCGGGGCAGACCCGACATGCTGTTTCCTCCCACGCTCTGCTGAACAGCGCTGGATTCTTAATTTACTGAAAGCCAGATGTTCCTTCTCCTCTGCCCTGCTGCCCTGTATTCTCCGACAATACAGGAGGGGAGAAAGAACATGAGTGCAGTCAGTAAATGAAGAGCCCAGCGCTTATCAGTGCTGATAGTGAATGCCCCTCCGCAGCAGTCGGGTGTTCTCCGGCAGCAGAGAGGGGGAGGGAAGCACATTCGGGCATTCACTATCAGCACTGATAAGCGCTGGGCTCTTCATTTACTGACTGCACTCATGTTCTTTCTCCCCTCCTGTATGTCGGAGAATACAGGGCAGCAGCGCAGAGGAGAAGGAACATCTGGCTTTCAGTAAATGAAGAATCCAGCGCTGATCAGTGCTGTTTGCAGCTCGCTTATTCACATAATAGTGAGCAAAAGAAATGAGAAAGTGGGAAGGAGAGAAACCACCTTTTAGGGCACCTGCACACGAGCAAAAATTCCGCGGCGGGATTTCCTGCGGAATTTCCGCCCCTGGAAGCTGCCATAGGATTGCGTTAACAAACGCAATCCTAGGCAGACGGCCGCGATTTGGCCGCGCGGCAAACAAATCGCGGCATGCTCTATTTCTGTGCAGGGCTCGCAGAGCCCCGCATAGAAACGTCACTCACCGGCCGCCGGCCCCCGCTCTGTGCATGCGCAGACTGCCCAGCAGCTGGCACATGAGAGAGCCGGGGCCGCGGGAGAGGTGAGTGCCCGCGCTGCTCTCTGCAGACACTCGGGTCGGGTCCCGCTGCGAGTATTCCAGTCCCTTCATTCCAGGTATTAGTTTAGTTGCCCTTTGAACCCCTCCAGTACTGTAACATCTTTCCTGAGCTCCGGTGACCAGAACTGTACAATCCCTTATCCACAGGATAACTTGCTGATTGGTGTCTGTCTCAGCCAATCTCAAGAACGGGGAGTCATGTGTCCCCTTCTGCCTCACTTTGGGAGTCGCTCCTTACCCCTCAATGACTGTACAATGAATGAGCATGCATGGTTGGTGCTCCATTTGTTTCAGTAGAGCTGATGGAAATACCTGGGTGCTTGCAGTCAGGTATCATGGCAGTCCCAATGAAAGTGAATGGAGCATTAGTGTGGTTGTTCAACCAGCGCTCTATTCAGTCTCCTCACTGCGGGAGGTGCAGAAACCCCATAGTAAGGACTGGTGACACGGGATCCCCTTTCTCAAAATTGTCAGGGGTATCAACAGTGAGACCACCACCAATCAGAAAGTTATCCCCTATCCTGTGGATAAGGGCTAACTTATAATCTTGGTACAACCCCTTTAACATGACCCCATGCGGTACTAACCAACACCTATTTATCCAACGTCTCTAACGTCTGCTTTTTATTTTTTTTTTTAGGCCGCATGATGTTCTTGCAACACTTTTAAACAACTTGAAAGTACAAGAAAGACAAAACCGAGTGTGTACCACCGTGGCTATTGCCATTGTGGCTGAAACGTGCTCACCTTTTACTGTTCTCCCTGCGTTGATGAATGAATACAGAGTGCCAGAATTGAATGTCCAGAATGGTGTGTTAAAGTCTCTGTCCTTCCTTTTTGAGTACATTGGAGAAATGGGAAAGGATTATATTTATGCCGTGACGCCACTGCTGGAGGACGCCTTGATGGACAGGTAGAGTATCTATAATGCCATAGAAAGTATAAATCATTTACAGGGTCAGACTAGCCATCTGGCAGAAGCAAAGTGGGCCAATACATAGTGGGCACCCAGGGCTGCCCATCCAGTGCTTATTGTAGTCAGACTCTGCATGTTTGATCAGTGGACACTATCTGCCACAGAGAAGTAGGACCCCAAAGATTGGTGACTCTCGGAAGCAGTGGTACCCCCGGTGTAAGAGCAGGCCGAGTGGGCTCTTCAGCTCACATCTGTTTAATCTGCATGCTACTACTACTCTTATGCTGATGTTGGCCATGTAGGCTTCTGAAGACGTTTAGCTGGCCCCAACCCCTCAGTCTCGGGAGGCCGTTGGAGGAGCTCAGCTGAGGAGGATGAACAATAGTCCCTCCAGGAACAGAATAAGGAAAGTAGAAGGTGGGATCAAAACGAAGGGGCATAGCAAGACGGCACGGATTGGAGCAAATGAGAGTGACATGAGCAGCTGTAGTTTTGATAGGCTGACTCAAAGCAACAAGTGGGAGCACAAAGAGGCATGAACTATATTCTGGACATTGCTAAATGGCCAGGACTGCCTGTGGCTTGCATCACTATATGGCTACTGTTGCATGAAACTGGAAATAATGCCATGGTCTTGTTCAACAGTAGCCACATGGTAGTAAAGTGGCGCCCACACATTAAATGCAAGATATTTAGCAGTGTCTGGTCATTTTATACTTGTTTAAACTATTTTATAACCTGCAACTCCTTTAGTTCAATACATTTTATTCCACATGGATTAAGCAATCAGAGGGGGTGAGAACAGGAACATGCATTGCACTAAGGGGTTAAGGTGTTTAGCTTCCACGTATCAAGCTGCCTCCAACTTGGATCATAGTCCATGTTTCTCCCAGGGTTAAGTGGGCAGATGTGTCCCTTGAACATACTTGATGAAGAACAACCTGGGCAAATCCTCAACCCTTCGTCAAGCATTATAGACTGGACGTCGGGGCCAGCGAAGAGGGCAGGAGATGGCGATCTTCTCCCTTTGATTTCAATGGGGCCAGCAGCAGCGCAAGCCCCATTGAAATGAATGGGAGAAGATCAATGGAGGAAAGATTACAATCATCTGCCACTGTGGGGAGTCCATCATCGCTGAGCACTGTGTGGCAGAGGATCGCGAAGCTCTCCCGTTGCTTTCATTGGGGCTGTCGCTGCTGCCGCCAGCCCCATTGCAAGCGATGGGCGATTTTGCTAAAACATTGGACATGCTACAGTTTGTTTCCCACACTGCAATGCGGAGCCATGCAGGAAAACCTCAAGTGTAAATGAACACATTCAAAAGAATGGGTCTCCTATTTGTGCATCTTGCAACGCACAAATCTCACACGATATGCTCGCCAGTCTAAAGGCACCCTTAGGGTTACTTATCAGTTATGTCTCCATTGGCTGATGTCATGGAGAGGGCAGAGGGGCAATGGGGTGGTATTCCTACTGTAGACCCCTATAAGCCCTTCACTTCTGCATCCCTAGCTCCCTCCCACTTGTGTATCTAGCAAGAAGTGGAGATTAGTCAGGTGTGCATCTGTTCAGTGTAGTTACTTAGTACTAGGAAGGGGTTAATTGGCCCTACAGAAGGTCCGAGCAACCTCCATTGGGTGAAACCGTAGGAATATGTGGGCTGGTGAGGTTTGTGTGCCAGGGCTCTTGACTTAACTTTTTTTTTGAGCTCTGTGATCCAACAAAAATATAGTAAAAATGTTTCCATTTGGATGTTAACTATTTCTAATGTTTCTTCCAGGGATCTTGTGCATAGGCAAACAGCAAGTGCCGTGGTGCAGCACATGTCGCTGGGCGTTTATGGATTCGGCTGTGAAGATTCTTTGAACCATCTGTTAAATTACGTATGGCCCAATGTATTTGAAACCTCTCCTCATGTAATCCAGGCTGTCATGGGAGCACTCGAAGGTCTTAGAGTTGCTATTGGACCATGCAGAATGCTACAGTATTGCTTGCAGGTAACTTGAACATATCCTTACTCCCCCATTTTCAAGAGCCTAATGTTTCTAGTATTTCCAGTTCTATACTTATGAGAAGTTTAACATGAAAGAAGTTTGAATTATAGCCCTTTTACATGGGGCAACTTGTTGGGCACAGATGCCTGACAGGTTGTCCCAAACACTTAATACACTGGAACGATCATCACTAGTGAATGAAGGTGGAGTGGCTGGGAATTATCCCCACCCGCCTCCATTCATAGTAACAAGTGAATGATTGCCCATTTATACGGTTCGGTTTTTTTACATACAGAAGCTGAACAGATCTTCGTTCAGTCAGGGCATGCATTTCCACTGAAGGCTTCTCCAACCCTGTGAGAGGTCCCATACATAGTAATTAGGTCACCTCTCTAAAGGCTCATGTCCACAGGCAAAAGAAGAATTAAAATCCGCAGCGGATTTTAGCTCTTCTCCTGCCCGCGGATCCGCACCCCATAGGGATGCATTGACCACCCGCGGGTAGATAAATACCCGCGGATGGTCAATAAAAGTGATTTTAAAAAAAATAAAGCATGAAAAAATCTGGACCATGCTCCATTTTCGTGTGGGTCTCCCGCGTGGACGGCTCCCGCGGGCTTCTATTGAAGCCTATGGAAGCCGTCCGGATCCGCGGGAGACCTAAAATAGGAATTTAAAAGAATTTACTCATCCGGAGCGGACTGGGAGGGTCTTCTCTTCCTCACGGCCGGATCTTTCTTGCTTCGGCTCGGCGGATGTGCCCGGCGCATGCGACGTGCCGCCGGCGTGACGAGTTCATCCGCCGGCCGAAAAAGATCCGGCCATGAGGAAGAGAAGACTTTCCTCGCCCGCTCCGGATGAGTAAATTCTTTTAAATTCCTATTTTTCCCGGCGTCATCCTGACGGCAGACATGGAGGTTGCACCTTGACCTCGTAGGGACAGGAAGCAAGAGACTTTAAAAGGCTCCTCCCGTCTCCCATTCACCAGTGCTTCCTGTCCCTACAGGGACATGCAAGAGGAGCTCTCTCCAGGGAGCTGCAGGATGACAGCTGGGGGAACGGTCCACAGGGCTGTTTTCCCCCCTCACCCTTTTCCAAGCAGGCTGACTGGAGGGATTGACGGTCCACAGGGCTGCTTCCCTTCTCATCTCCCCTCCGGAGAGTCAGCGCGGTCCGGGAGCACGGCGGGCCACGGGTCTGACCGCCCGGGATTCACCACCGCAGCAGTCGGAGCGGCGGACCAGAGGTCCTTGAGTCCCCTCCTTCCTCCTCCAGCTCGGAGTTGTTTTTCAGCCGGGGAGAGCGGCGGGCCACGGGCTCAGATGCCTCTCTCCTCCAGGCATGCCGGCGCGGCCGCGCGCGGCGTCGGGGGGTGGAGCCAATGATGCGGCGTGACGCGGTGACGTCAGACGCCGTCAGCTGACCCGGAACAGCGGGAGATTTGAAAATAGAGACCCCCCCGACAAGCTTCCACTGACAGCACACCTTCAGGGAAGGATTTATCTGTCTACCTGGTTCTGTCTGCGTTTCTGCATCATGACTACAAAGGAACCAGAGATGGAAGCCCTGCAAACTGTAAGTGTTACTTGTTGCAGGAATGTTATGCTCAGGGATTTAGCATTGTGTGTTTTCCCTTATGTGCATGCATGTATATTCTGCAGGACAGTGAATCCACTCGGTCTAAACAGGACCTAAAGAAAAAACACAGGAAAGGCGCTCTGTGTCTTTAAAAAAAAAAAAAAAAAAAACAACAAACAAACAAAAAAAAAAAAAAAAAAAAAAAAAACTGGACGAAGCGTATAAAGAGCGCTATGCCCCGATTGTACCTCCAGGATCCTTACGGATGAACAGGCGCATTCAGGGAAGATATTAGATCCCTGGTTAGAGAGGAGGTCCGGGCATCGATTTCCAGTCTCCCCCCAGCTCAGCGGAAGGAAGGGCCGCTAAAAGGGCGAGCCACATACCGCTAATGAGCTCAGAGTTTGAGCAATGCCTGGGCAACTTGTCAAATGGCGAACTCTTTGACCGTCCCCCTGACGCCAGGGATGAGAATATAAAGTACTATTTCTCATCTGGGGACCTGGCTGACCTGATCAAAGCAGTCAGGGATACAAGGGGATGTGGTCGAGCCAAGATCCGTACAGGACGCCGTGTCCGGCGGGCTCAGACCAAGGAACCGCACAGTGTTTCCGTTTAATGATACCCTGAAGTATCACGTATGAGTGGGCTGCGCGAACAAACACCTCTGTCCTGCGAATATAAAGAGAGACTCCGCTTTGTGGAGACGTGAGCATCTACTCACGGTCCGGGAGCACGGCGGACCACAGGTCTGACCGCCCGGGGTTCACCGCCGCAGCGGTCGGAGTGGCGGACCAGAGGTCCTTGGGTCCCCTCCTTCCCCTGCCACAGCTCGGCGCAGTGGTTTCAGCCAGGGAGAGCGGCGGGCCATGGGCTCAGATGCCTCTCTCCTCCAGGCATGCCAGTGCGGCCGCGCGCGGCGTCAGGCACAGGTGGCCATAATGGCCAAAAAGACAGCCCTGCCATTCAAGGACTCCTCTCATCTTAAAGACCCGATGGACAGGGTTGACGCCTTGATGGAAATGGGCCTGGCAAACAACGGCCTATACGCTGAAGTCCAATATCGCAGCGACTTCTGTGGCGAGGTCGATGTTCCTCTGGGGGAACTCGACGACCAGATTAAACAGAAGGCCCCTAGAGATACGTTACTGGGATGCGTGCCTCTACTTAGATCAGCAACAGGCGGTCTGGCTGAAAACATGGAAAGCAGATACGGCTTCCAAAGGAAGGCCGTGTAACATCTCGGTTTCATGGCCAGCACATCTTTGGCGCGGACTCGGAGGAGATCCTAAAAAGAGCTACCGACAGGACCCACAGTTTCCCGGACCAAGCAAAAACGGGATTTCCCCACAAACCTCAGCCATCCTTCAAGCCATACCGAGGCAAAGGAAAGACGGGGTGCTGGTCCTACCCCAAAGGAGGCAGGAGTAAGACAAAAACAACCCCTTCCCCTGTAGGCGAGTACCAGAGGGGGGCAGACCGTTGAGCTTTCCCGGCCCCCACGCAATCCCCCGCCCTGCAGGGTATCTTTGGAAATGAAATTTCTAAGGTGCTACAGATGGGGGCGATAGTCCAGGTCCCCGCAGTAGAACAGGGCTTGGGGTCCTACCCACCCCTATTTCTGATCAAAAAACCGAACGACAGTTTCGGATGATCCTTAATCTGAAGGGCCTGAACAGGTTGATTACCTACAAAAGGTTTAAGATGGAAACCATCAGGTCTGCAGTAACTCTGATCAAAAGAGGTGACTTTATGAGTACCGTCGTTCTAAAGGACGCGTACTACCACGTCCCAGTCCTGTCGGAACATCACAAGTACCTGCGGTTTGCCATCAGGATTGGCAGCCGTGTACACCATTTTCAATTCCAGTGCCTACCCCACGGAATTTCAACGGCACCCAGGATATTCTCTAAAATAGCGCAGAGATGGTGGCGCATCTCCACGTGGCAGGCATTAACATTGTCCCATACCTGGACGATTTCCTAGTAATGGCATCCTCGCCGAAGATCCTCAGAGAGGATACCAGCCGAATCATCTCCCTGTTTCAGAGACTGGGGTGATTAGTTAACTTCCGTAAATCTAGTCTTCTCCCTGAGACGCAAAAGACCTCCTGGGGGTACAGATAGACTCAGTGTCTCAGATCTTGTCTTTGCCTCCACCCAGGCAGGAAAACCTTAGTCTGGCAGCACAGAAATGCGGCCAGAAGAAACAAATAACGATTAGGGACGCAACGAGGCTCATGGGCCTCATGACCTCCTGTATCGGCATTATTCCTTGGGCCCAGGCTCACTCAAGGACGCTACAGAGAGCCACTCTGGGCAACTGGGATGGGGCAACAACCTCTCTGGACCGCAGAACGCCCGTGTCATCAGCGGTCACAAGGTCCCTCCGCTGGTGGTGGTTAACTGGCAACCTAGAGGCGGAGTCCCCATGGGTGACAGAGCCCTTCATCTCCGTAGTCACCAACGCAAGCCAGCCTGGCTGGGGAGCGCAAGTGGGGCAGCGTTTGCTCCAGGGCAAAGGGGGTCCGATATTGCGTGCCTAGACCTCAAATTTCAGAGAGCTTAGGGCCATCGGGGAGCATGTTAAGATCTTCCCGGATAACGGGACCGCCGTTTTCACTTATTCACCACCAGGGAGGCACCAGAAACTTTCACCTACTGAAATTAACAGCCCCGATTCTCCGATGGGCCGAGTCCACGGTACAGTCCTTGACAGCGGTCCATCTCAAGGGATCCCAGATCCTGACAGCCGACTTTCTAAGTCAAAGAGGCCTAGACCCCGGGGAATGGTCTCTGAATCGAGGAATTTCGTCTCATTACAGAAACCTGGGGCAGTCCACAGGTGGACCTGTTTGCGAGCAGCAAAAATTCAGAATGTCCCGCCTATTTTTCCCTAGATCCGAGGGACAAGTCCGAGGGGTTAGACGCTTTTTCCCATAGTTGGGACTTCAGTCTGGCGTACGCCTTCCCCCTCCCCCATACCCCTGATCCCGAGAGTTCTTCAGAAGGTCCAGCAGAGCAACATCACGCTGATCCTGATCACCCAACGCTGGGGGAAAAAGGGCATGGGTTCCGGTGCTCCTTAAGCTCGCCATCTCGGAGCCAATCTGCCTTCCATCCAGGAAGGACCTTCTAGCGCAGGGCCCAGTTCTTTGCTCCAACCTAGAGAGACTGAACCTCGCAGTGTGGATATTGAGGAACAGACGCTAAGACAAGGTCTGTCCTCCAGAGTTATCGCAACTCTACGCCAGTTCGAAAATCTGTAACCTCAGCTACTTATAATAAGATCGGGGAAAAAATTCTCCTCCTGGAGGGGGCTGGAGGTCTCCAATCTTGACACTTTGGTGGCGGAGATTTTGGACTTCCTCCAGATAAAAACCTGAGAGCAGGAACCCTGGAAGTACAGGTAGCAGCGCTCTCAGCCATTCTAGACCAACCTTTGGCGGATCATAGACTGATCCGCAGGTTCATGAAAGCGGCAGAAAGAATGAGGTCAGTTAACTGTAGTACAGCTTCCCCCATGGGACCTGAACCTAGTTTTCCAAAGCCTCTGCAAAGACCCCCCTCAACCTATCGATCAGATTCCGATTAGGTTCCTCACGTTTAAAACTGTGTTCCTGGTAGCTATCACAGCAGCAAGGCATGTAAGCGAGCCCCGGGCCCTATCTTGTAAGACGTCTTACCTATTAAGCCAGGACGATAGGGTCCTACAAAAAACAGACCCCCGTTTTTCTTCCAAAGGTAGCCTCAAAATTCCACAGACAGCAAGAAATTATTCTCCCATCCTTCTGTAAAAATCCCCAAAACGATAGGGAAAGAGACTACCATAGCCTGGATGCAAGGAAGGCCATCCTATGCTATCCAGAGCAGACATTATCCTTTTAGGAAGGCTGACTGTCTTTTGTTCAATTTCAGGGGCCAGGCAGAGGAAGAGCGGCTTCTAGGAGACCTATTAGCCACCGGATAAAATCCACCATCCAGCAGGCCTACTCGTCCTGCAACAGCGTTATCCTGGAAGGACTCAAGGCCCATTCTACCAGGGCAGTATCCTGCTCCTGGGCAGAGAGGGCTATGGCGACGCCGGACCAAATCTGTAAGGCAGCCACATGGTCCAACCTGCACACATTTACAAAACATCACAGGCCGAATGCGGACCTCTCCTCCGATCTCTCTCTTCGGGAGAAGGGTCCTGCAGGCAGTGGTCCCTCCCTAAAGAGTTAATCTGGTATACTCCATGTCTGCCGTCAGGATGACGCCGGGAAAAGGGAGTGAATTTCTTACCGAAAATTCCTTTTTCCCGGGTCATCCTGACGGCACGTATTTCCCTCCCAAAAATTCACACGTTTTATATAAACGTTTATGCGGGCACGAACCAGTAGCCCAGAGGCTCCTATGTTGGACATTTCCTTTAATGCGGAAAATTTGTGCATATTATCTTGTGTTATGTCCGGGTAAGCTACCCTCTGGTTTGTGTTCAAATGAAACTAACCATGTTATTTTTTTTCGGAGCAAATAAATATCTTCCTTGGTTAACCACGACATGTCCATGTAAGTAATTTAGAAGACACTGGTGAATGGGAGACGGGAGGAGCCTTTTAAAGTCTCTTGCTTCCTGTCCCTACGAGGTCAAGGTGCAACCTCCATGTCTGCCGTCAGGATGACCCGGGAAAAAGGAATTTTCGGTAAGAAATTCACTCCCTTTCAGCGCTCATGTCCGCGGGGCAGGAGGGACCCTCTGCAGATTCTCCATGGAGAATCCGTAGCGGGCCTGATTTTCCCCGTGGACATGAGGCCTAAGGCTAGTTTCACACGGTCGAGTGTGATATCGGGCTGTGAAACTTGGCCTGCTATCGTGCTCGGGAACGTGCGATGTACCCGCAGATGCTAGGTGTTTGTGTCAAAAACTCCTCCATCACTTCAGTACAGCTGCGATCCTCTGCGTTGGAGGATCAGAAAGTGTTTTCAATGGTAACCCTCGCCTCACTCGTATTCGCATCGCACACTGTGCAATGTGTTCTCCGGCTCTTTTGAGAAAAACGAGCGCTTCGTTCCTAAGTAATAGCCAAAGATGGGGCATGGCGCAGGCTTTTGAGATTCCCGTCGGCGTGACACCAGCCTGTGATGAACTTCCTTTTTAGTAGTGCAGACCTGATCGTGTGCTAACGCTTGTTTGTCTTGCAGGGCCTTTTCCATCCGGCCAGAAAAGTGAGAGACGTCTACTGGAAAATCTACAATTCAATCTACATCGGCTCCCAAGACGCTCTCATCGCACATTACCCTCGTATCTACAACGACGAAAAGAACACTTACATTCGTTATGAGCTCGATTACATCTTATAAGACGTCTCGTTTTGTTTCTTCTTGTCTTTTTAAACTTCCTGCTTCGTAGTACTTCAGGTCACCTCCAAAAGCCCCATAGCATGTATTTTAGATGAGCCTGTTCATGTAAGAATAGATGTGGCCACCAAAGCCGTGCTGTCGTTCAATCTCTGACTGCATTTTTGATCTTTTTTGTGGTTCAGACATTCCTAGTGCTTCAAAGGGATGAGTATTTAGGCAAATAAACATTTTGTGTAAAATAAGTACTAATCCATCTTGTCCGTGCCTTTTTTTTAAAGTTTTTTTTTTTTTTTTACGTTTTAAGTGTAACCACAGCACTATATCAAAGAATAGCAAGAAAAACTGCCAAATATACAAAATAAAGGATACATGAATCAAAAATATATAGAAATAGACGTAAATTGCATAAAATAAAGATGAATAATTAACAAGAATCAATAAATAAGGAAAAAAATGTGAAGGATATATATTAACCCCTTCATGACACGGCCTATTTTGGGCTTAAAGACGCAACAATTTTTGGCGGATTTTCTTCTCCGTTTATCAAAAGTCATAACTTTTTTATTTTTCCGTCGACGCGGCCGTATGAGGGCTTGTTTTTTGTGTGGCGAACTGTAGTTTTTATCGATGCCACTCTTGGGTACATAGACTATATTGTAAAACTTTTTTTTTTTTTTTATGATAGCAGGGAGAGAAAACGCATCAATTCTGCCATAGATTTTTTTTATTTTTTTTTTACAGCGTTAATCATGCAGCATAAATGAGACATTCCATTTTTTCTGCGGACCGGTACGGTTACAACGATACCAAAATTCTTACATTTTTTTTGAGGTTTTCCCACTTTTCTGCAATAAAAACCCTTTTTTTTTGAAGATCTTTTTTTTATTCTCAATCGCTGCATTCAAAGTCCTGTAACTTTTTTATTTTTTGATGTACGGAGCTCTATGAGGGCTTATTTTTTGCGAGACGAGCTGTAGATTTTATTGGTACCATCTTGGGGTACATACGGCTTTTTTTGATCACTTTTATTGCGTTTTTAGTGAGGCAAAATGCTAAAAAATAGCATTTTGCCTCAGTTTTTTAGCGTTTTTAAGCGTTTTTTTGCGTACAGTCAAAATCATGTGCAATTTATTGTACGCGTCGTTACAGACGCAACAATACCAAATATGTGGGGTTTTATTTTTTTTTTACCTTTTTTTATGCTAATCTGAGAAAGCATAAAGGGTTTTTTACATTTTTTTTTTTAACATTTTTCTTTTTACATTTTTCTCCTTTTTTTTACATAATTTGAGTCCCTCTGAGGCACTTACATCACTGTACCGATGATCGCTGTCATAAGGCATGGCAGAGCTACTGCTCTGCCATGCCTTATCGCTTATACAGCGAGCATAGGCATTGGCAATACAGGACGCCAGTGTCTGGCGTCCTGTTGCCATGGTGACAGGCCGGGCTCTCGCGATGACATCGCAAGTTCCGGCCGGAGACACAGAGGGAGCGCGATCCCTCTGTGAACTTTCTCTGCCGCGATCTACTTAGATCGCGGCAGGGAAGGGGTTAACAGCGGGGGGGCGTATCTCCGATGCCCCCCCCACTGTTGCAGCGGGATGCCGGCTGTGACTGACAGTCGGCTCCCGCTGCGGGATAGCGCTGAATCATATGTGATCCCGCGCTATCTCCAGGATGTAAGTTTACGCCCTGTTGCGGGAAGTACCAGGCTGCCAGGACGTAAACTTACGCCCTGCAGCGGGAAGGGGTTAAAAAAAAAAAAAACTTGGTCAAACGATAAAGTGCAAAGTGAAACACCGAGACTATCTTGTTCAAGCATGTCCGAAACAGACATGAAGTGGACAATGAAATTTTATTTTATTTTTTTTGTATGCCCCACATCATGTATCGTAATGTGTGTTTCTGGTCGCACTGGAGGTATTATTCAATCTCCCTTATTTGCATTTCTGGTCACATGACTGGCGTGACGCTGACCCAGAAGAGAAGCAGTTCTACTCTGGGTTAATACGCTGTGCAACAATTACATAGACATGTAAGGCATTAAAGCTCGCATTGAAATGGGCGCTGCGTTCTCGGGAATGCAAAAGGTGCGGGGAAAAGTCACTCTTGTGTTCTTTGACTTCATTCAAAAGAATGGGGATACGATCTTAAGGCTAAAAAGTGGTCGCTTAGGGGTTAAAAATGAAGGCAATTGAGTTCTACGCCACATATATTTGGGACAGAAGTTTAAAATCTACAATTTTAAAGACCTTTTCAAGAGGGTTCTTCCAATTTTAACATGATTGGGGGGGGGGGGGTTAAAAGAACTTATTCTACAGCCTCTCCTGGAGACTGGAAGCAGCAGGCCCCTCCGTCCTGAGGGGTACGTCTGCCGAGGCTGTGAACTCTGGTGCAGATCGAAGGAATGGGAGTTGCTAGAGAGGGATGGATACAGCAGCAGTTCACTGTGGATTTAGGATGTCTTAGGTTTGCCCCCTGGGGCTCTGGTGGTCTTTTGCTATCTAGGTCTCTAGTTTCAGGTTTATCTGAAGAAGTTTTCATTCTGGAATCTTCCATCTTTCCCCTTCCCCCAATCTTTCCTCCCCCGTTCCATTGTTATATCCGATGTTCTTCATTTTCCGTGGGTTGTTGTTTTTTTTGTTTGTTTTTTGATAAATAAAAGTATCGGTCTGTCGGAATGGCCGGGGAGGTTTTCTGTTTTTCTGTGTGGCCCTTTTGGCCTCCTTGATACTTGATAACCAATCTTTCCCAGATCTCACCAAGACACTTTCCTCCTGTAATCTGTTAAATCTGAATAAAATTTCTTGAACCGTAAAGACACTCCTGGTACTTCAGATGGAAAGCATGAATCTTATACCTGCCCATGTTCAGGGTGGTCCTCCTCCCCATCCGAGTCGGGGTATAGGTCATGCCTTTAGAAAGCCTAAACATGATTGTTCAGTTAGAGGAAAGGAAGATGCGATGGTTGCAGAGAAAGAGGTCTTATGTTTGACAATGCCATACAGAGTAGAGCTAGCCAGCAATGATTGCAAGGGTTAAGCGGGAGAAGTATTCGGATTGTTCCTAACCACCTGGGCTGATATCAGCAGATTCCTGGAGCAGAGATGCCCTGAAAGTTTAACCTTGCCCTTCAAAGAGATACATGGTGACAAGGCATGCGATAGCGGGACAAGGCTCAGAACTAGGAAGAGTCTTGGGATTAATCCAGGGAAAACTGCTGGTCTCAGTATAATCACAAGAACAAGGGAAAGGATTCTACTCTTCACTTTCTCTAGTGTTTAACCCCTTAACGACTGCCCCATCGGGAAACTACGTCCTCAGAAAGTGGGCTTTAATCCTAGAGGACATAGTTTTATGCATCCTCTTTGGATTAATGCCCACTTGCCTGAGGATGTGACAGCTCCATGCTGTCGGTGCCCGCAGGTAGCCGACAGCATGGAGCTGTCATCCCAGGATGCGGGCAGTCGCCCCTGGCATTGCGATCGGCGCTATCCAATGGATAGCACTAATCACAAAAAAGTAAATAAAACAGTGAAAAAAAGTAAAGATTCAGCTGCCCTGATGGATCGGAACCACCGGGGCAGCTGAAAATGCTCACCTGCCTTCTCCACGCTGCCCCCCGATGAATCTGGTCCTCCCGGAACAGCCGGTGGTCTTCTGCGCATGCGCGCCAGACAATGTCACGCGCAGAAGCTCTGGAGCCCCCGGCAAACTTAAAACCTCCCGGCTCCTGAAGGTAGCCGGGAGCCAGGAGGTGTTACCGGGGACCGCGGTGAGCGGTCCCCGGGCCCACGATCGCTGCTATCTCGAAAAAGTTAGTTTTTAAAAAGTGTCCGTTTCACCTCCCCTCATGGATCGGATCCATGAGGGGAGGTGAAAATACTCGCCCCCGGTCCTCAGCGGTGTCCCGGGACCCGAAGTCCCCCTCTGCGCATGCGCGCCCGATGATTGACATCGGGTGCGTGCACAGAGGGGCTTGAGCCCCGGGAAATTTAAAATTCCTCTGCTCCTGGCTGCCATGTGTAGCCAGGAGCAGAGGGATGTCACCAGGGACATGATCACTCATGTAAAGTAAAAAAAAGTTAAAAAATCTTACGTCTCATCACCCCCCACGGATCATATCCGTGAGGGAGGATGAAATGGCGGACCTTACCCCAGCTTCTGCGCACGCGCCCATCGCCAAAGTGGCGGACGCATGCGCAAAAGCTGTGGATTGCCAGCGTAATTTAAAATCTCCCTGCTCCTGGCTACAAAATTTAGCCGAGAGCCTGGAGATTTCACGGGGGGCTGCGGTGAGCGGTTTCTGATCACGTGTTCGCCGTTATCCAATGGATAATGGCGATCACGTAAAAGTAAAAGGTGAAGGTTAGTCTCCCCTCACTGATGCGATCGGTGAGAGGAGATGAAACTTTTTACCGGAGGCCTCCGTATTTGCACCCCAACGTAATCCTCATCTGTGAACTTTCCCGGATTCTGCGCATGCGACCGCCGGCAAAACACCGGACACATGCGCAGGAGGCGGGGAGCCCAGGAAACTTAAAATCTCCGTGCTCTCAGCGACCAACGGTTGCCGAGAGCCTGGAGCAGTGACTGGTGGCCTCGTTGAGCGGTCCCCGGTCACGTGATAAAAAGGTAGCGATCTACCTTAGGTCGGTCTTACATGACCGGATAGGAATTACGGATTCCGCATGCGTCTGATCCGCGGTAATACGCAGATCAATCGCATTGGATTACACAATTCCACTCACATTAGTGGGTCGGAATTACGGAATCCACTCGCAGAAAAGAGAATGCAGCAGGTTCTATTTTACCGCAGATATCCGCAACATAGAGCCCATTGTGCTCCACGGTCGCAGATATACCCGCTGCCCACACGCAACTACCTTCTATACGGGCTGCGGGTACCCGTGTCATCGATAAGCAACGGTGCGGGAAATGCAAACAACAAAAAAATATACTGCGCATGACCGCCTGTGTGAGTAAGCAGTTATGTGCAGTACATTACGCAGCTGTACGCAGGGTCACAGCCGGGCTCACAGATGGGATCTGCTGCGGGCCTCCGCAGGCGAATTCCACCTACGGCTGCGTGAGCCCGGCGTTATTCAGACCGCTACCTGTAATACGTAATTTACAAGAAGCCCCAGGAACGCTCGCCTTCCTGCAGTTCCAGGAGCAGCTTGTTGAGCGTCTTCTGTGCGAGACCGCCGCACCTCAGCAGGCTTACAGAGACTCAGAGCGCCACTTTTTACACCCCATACCCGCCACTGAGGTCAAGAAATGACCCCCAAAAAGCATGATAGGAGGGGTGATACATGGTTTTATTGCCCCATGTACCCATCCCAACCAGCCTCCGTAGTTACCCCTGTCTTCGGAAATACGACACAACTCACATTATTACTTTTATCTAAGATTTGAGGAATGCCGAAAAGTGGGGGCGGAGTGGGGGAAGGGGGGGGGGGGATTTTTTTAGGGAGTCACTTTTTATTCTGTACAAGTGGGCAATGGGTCCTGGAATTTATTCAGTTGTGCCCAGAAATCCAACGGGTGTTCCCTCCATTATAGGCCTAACTATGTGTCCTATAAGTAGATTAGGGCCACAACGGGAATGTTTTTGATCACGGGACAAACGGGGGGATCCATTTTGGGGTGAACGTCTTCATTCCTATGTACACTGTACAAAAAAACCTGTTTTTAAATTGACAAAATTGCCAAAAAACTGAAAATCGTAATTTTTTCCTTCTGCTTTGCTTAGATTCATTCAAATACTGTGGGGTCAAAATACGCAATACACCCCTAGATGAATTTGCTAAGGGGTCTAGTTTTTAAAATGGGGTCATTTGAGGGGGTTCTTTATCGTTTTGGACGCTCAATGGCTCTATAAGTGGGCAATGGGGCCTGGAATTTATTCCGTTGTGCCCTGAAATTCAACGGGTGCTCCTTCCATTATAGGCCTAGCCATGTGTCCTATAAGTAGATTAGGGCCACAAGGGGTATGGCTCTGAACACGGGACAAACAGGGGTATCCATTTTGGGGTGAAAGACTTCATTCCTATGTGTGCTGTACAAAAAAAGCAGTTTTTAAAATGATTGAATTGGCAAAAAAAAACAAAAATCACATTTTTTCCCCTTTTGCTTTGCTTGAATTCATTCAAAAACTGTGGGGTCAAAATGGTCAGTACACCCCTAGATAAATTCGTTAAGGGGTCTAGTTTTCAAAATGGGGTCATTTGTGGGGGTTCTCTTTGGTTTTGGCCGCTCAATAGCTCTACAAAAGTGCTATCGGGCCTAAAACGCCTTCAAGAAAAATTTCAGTTCTGAAAACCACCGACTACTTTCATTTTGGGCCCCGTTGTGCATCCAGACAAAAGATTAGGGCCACAATGGGTATGTCTCTGAACACGGGAGAAACGGGGGTATCCATTTTGGGGTGCAAGTCTTCATTCATGTGTGTGCTGTACAAAAAAAGTAGTTTTTAAATTGATTGAATTGGCAAAAAAACGAAAATCACATTTTTTCTTCTTTGCTTTACTTGAATTCATTCAAAAACTGTGGGGTCAAAATGGTCAGTACACCCCTAGATAAATTCGTTAAGGGGTCTAGTTTTCAAAATGGGTCATTTGTGGGGGTTCTCTATGGTTTTGGCCGCTCAAGAGCTCTACAAAAGTGCTATCGGGCCTAAAACGCCTTCAAGGAAAATTTCAGTTCTGAAAGACACCGACTACTCCTTTCATTTTAGGCCCCGTTGTGCATCCAGACATAAGATTAGGGCCACAATGGGTATGTCTCTGAACACGGGAGAAACGGGGGTATCCATTTTGGGGTGTAAATCCACATTTTCATGGGCACTATAGGAAAAAAATATATCTTTAAAATGACATATTTGCAAAAATATGAAATTTTTATTTTTCTCCTCTAAATTTAATTAATTCCTGAAAAAAAACGGTGGGGTCAAAATACTCATGACCCCCCTCAGTGAATACATTAAGGGGTGTAGTTTTTAAAATGGGGTCATTTGGGGGGGTATCTATTATTCTGACACTCATGAGCCTTTGCAAACTTGGCTTGGTGCAGGAAAACAAAGTGTTCCTCAAAATGCTGAAAAGTAATGTTAAATTTGTACGTCATCTAAATGGTTAAAAAAAACACAAGTTTTTCAAGTGTGCATTCAGAATAAAGTAAACAGATGGAAATATATATCTTATCAAAAATCTGTACAGTATGTTTGGGCATATTTGAGATATTACAGTTGAAAATGTGAAAAATGAAAATTTTTTCAAAATGTTCCCAATTTTGGCGCTTTTAATAAATATACACAAATTATATTGGTTTCTTTTTACCACCTAAATGAAGTACAACATGTGGCGAAAAAACAATGTCAGAATCACTTGGATATGTAAAGCCTTTACGGAGTTATGCTACGTTGAACGACGCATGTCAAATTTCCAAAATTTGGCTCCGTCACTAAGGCGCAAACAGGCTTCGTCACTAAGGCGCAAACAGGCTTCGTCACTAAGGGGTTAAAAAGAGCCGTCTGGGTTTTTTTTTGTTTTTTTGTTTTTTTTACATTAATTTGATAAACTTTAAAACTATATCTAAAGGTATAAATAAAAGTTCACCAGGAAAGCTCTAAAAACAATGGTAACGCAATGGTCCTTAGAGAAGGACTTGTCCTTGAATGTGGCAGAGGGGTGCAACTTAAGTCCCCTTGGGATGAGGTCAGATCTTCTACTTTAGACAACTGTAGCTTCAGTTCTATCAACATACTTTTGTTAAGATTCTTTGGCTTTAAAATGACACCAAAAGCATGTCAGCAGCCCTAACATAAACTGAGGTGTAGCTGTTTTAAGTGGGGTCAGCAATACTGAATTTATAGCTGTCGTCTGTGTGGGGAGGAGGAGGGGTCCAGAGGCAGCAGAGAAGATTTGTGATTCTCCTGTATATCTCCCTGTCCCAGAAGATAAATTTTTGTTCGTTATCACCCAAAGGGCATATTTGTTCTCTGATTGTCACCTCAAAAAAGGAGCGAAATGATGATGACTTGTTGATTTAGTTATTCTTCTACATCACTTAACCCCACCACGTTTTTACAGAAAAAAAAATCCAATAAAACTGCAAGTTGTCCCACAAAAAACTGTTGTGACTCAGCTCTGTTGACTGAAAAAATAAAACTGCTCTGGTCCTGGAATGTGGCGCCACACAGTATTTTTGCGAAAAAAGTGTATATTGTGCGAAAGTGGTAAAACATAATTAAAACTCCTATAAATGTGGTGGTGACCTAATCGATTAGAAGGCAACATAATATTTATAACACTGTGAATGCCATAAGAATAAATGACAAAAAACAATTGTGAAATAGCTCCCTCCCCCCACCCCCCCCACCCCCAAGAAGAAAACAAGTTATACAATACATTATATAGACCCAAAATTGGTTTCTATAAAAATTAGAACTCGTCCCACAAGATACAAGATGTCACACAGTTTTGCTGATGGGGAAAGAAAGAAAACATTAAGACTGGTGAAACACAAAAGGGAAACAATTGGCCCCTCCTGCTGGCACCAAGCTAACCAGTTTTAGCTTAGTGTTCGTAGGAGGCAGACCTGTCTCTTCTCCAGTCTTCAAGCACCGTTCTGGATTTGGGGAATAACGGGTAGGCGAACGGTGTGGAGTTAACCGTTCTGTTGCCTGCCCTAACCTCCTGAGGAAAAGGAGGCAGATTCCAGCCTTTAATTTGTATGTAGCCTGCCAACCAGAGTTCCCAGTCTTAAACACTGGAGCACTACCTTCCTCACTAGAGGCAGGTGCGGAATACTGCTGGAATGATGGAGCATGCCGCCAGTGGATGCTTCCCACCAGAGCGCTCTCTACCTTGCTAAATGCAGGTGAGCGCCATGGGGGAACACTGCTGGAATTGTGGAGCACACCGTCTGGGTTTGTCGCGACAGGTGAGTATTTACACTCACGGATCACTAAGGTAAGTGTCCCGCATCTGGTGTGGTTCCTATCCCTAACTCCCTTCATCCCTGTTAGCAAGAGTAGGCCGACTGAATGGGCAGTGAGTGTACAGTGTCCCTGCTGCAGGGACCCACTGCCCCTTCTTTTTCCCAGGGCGCCGCACTCAGGCTTTCAGGGACTTTCTACGTAGCTACCTGGTTCTACTCCCCTACAGCGCCTCTAATCCAGATAGAGATGATTGCTACACCGTATTCGGTATTTGTCCTGTCCTGATCGTGACACAACTACAGGGTTTGATACAGTGTATCAGATCTCCACTGACAGCAAGCAGAGGTTCTGCAAATGATGATCTTTGTACTTGGAATAATACGGCCAATGTATACTAACAAGCACTGTAGAATGAGCATGGTGCATCAAACTACTACATTCACTCCTCCAATTGTTCAGCCCACCTGTGTTAGACAAATGGGTGTGGTAGCCCAGTTGTTAGAGCTGCTGCTGCTCCCTCTGGAGTTGCAGGTTCAAATCTGAGCAAAGCCAAGCTCTGGCTGGAGAGGGCTCCATTTGGTCTCGGCTTCTTCAGTGGGGCGTGCTGACCCTTGTGCAACGCTGCAAGTCTAGAAACAGCTGGGATCCACTTGGAGTCCAGCAACTTCTGTCGCTCCACAGAACAGCTCGAGTTCAGGTAAGCTCTACCTGGCGGCTAGCTGCCGTGTTTATTAGGTCGGACTCACACAAGCAGATTTGAATTGCAGATTCCGCGATCAGCGAACGATACGTGGACATTGAAAGGCATGAACTTTTACCAGTTTGCTCACACTTGCGGGTAGGAATTGTGGATTCCGCTAGAGGAGTAAAAATTGCTCCATGCTCTATTTTAGTGTGAATGGGCTCCATCAGGTCTATGGGTGCGAGGGAATCACCGTCCATACGAATGAACATTGCATACAGGCAGCGGAATCTCTGAGGGATGTTCTACTTTCTGGTGTTCTTTACCTATCTGCAATTTTTATTCCACATGGACGATACGCTGTGTATACGCGTGGAAAAACGCTCACATCTGCAATCTTCAGGGACCGTTCGCAATTACTGTCCACAATGTATTGCAGGCGGAATCCAACCTGTTCGTGTGAGCTCAGCCTTAAAGGGGTTGTCCCGCGGCAGCAAGTGGGGTTATACACTTCTGTATGGCCATATTAATGCCCTTTGTAATGTACATCGTGCATTAATTATGAGCCATACAGAAGTTATTCACTTACCTGTTCCGTTGCTGGCGTCCTCGTCTCCATGGTGCCGTCTAATCTTCAGCGTCTAATCGCCCGATTAGACGCGCTTGCGCAGTCCAGTCTTCTTCTTTTCTGAATGGGGCTGCTCATGCCGGAGAGCGGCTCCTCGTAGCTCCGCCCCGTCACGTGCCGATTCCAGCCAATCAGGAGGCTGGAATCGGCAATGGACCGCACAGAAGACCTGCGGTCCACCGAGGGTGAAGATCCCGGTGGCCATCTTCTCAAGGTAAGTAAGAAGTCACCGGAGCGCGGGGATTCAGGTAAGCACTATCCGTTTTTTTTTTAACCCCTGCATCGGGTTTGTCTCGCGCCGAACGGGGGGGCTATTGAAAAAAAAACAAAAAACGTTTCGGCGCGGGACAACCCCTTTAAAGAGGTGAATTGGCGGGGAAGAAATGAGCGCTTTCTGAGAGGATCACCAGCCAGTCCAGAGTAGAAGCACCCTGCAGGAGGGTTTCATTTCTGCCTTTGTGTTAACCCTTCATGAATGAAAGATTTGATTAAAGGAGATGACTATATGTTCGCTAAAGGATCTGTAGTCTGTGGCCTTGCCTATAGCATAATGGCTTTTATAGATTTTATGGCTTTGCCTAGAGCCTTACGGCTCTGCGTGTGGCCTGTTAGCCTTTTATGGCTTTACTAATAGCAAAATGGCTTTTATATCTTTTATGGCTCTGCTGGTTAGTCGTCAGGGCTCTGCCTTTAGCCTTCATGGCACTGCCTGTTGGCCTTCGCGGCCCCGCCCGTAGCCTGTTGGCCTTCGCGGCCCCGCCCGTAGCCTGTTGGCCTTCGCGGCCCCGCCCGTAGCCTGTTGGCCTTCGCGGCCCCGCCCGTAGCCTGTTGGCCTTCGCGGCCCCACCTGTAGCCTGTTAACCATTTATAGCAGAATGGCTTTTATAACTTTTCTGCTCTGCCTATAGCCTGTTGGCTGCTGTGGCGCATGTGGCTTGACTTGAGGTGTCTTTACAGCATTCAGGATGTTCAATGTGAACAGTTATATGCTCCTGAGTGTCTGCACATGTGGCTGGACATAAGGTGTCTGTGCAGTGTTCAGGATGTTTAATGGGAACAGTGTCATGCTCCTGTATGTCTGTGTGGCTCTCGCTGCATGTAGTGTGAACGGTGTCTTAGTGTGGGTCCTTTATCATCTAGAACGAGGTACGTCCCTAGGTTTCAGCGCAGGGTCTTCCCTATCAGGACGATTGCCAAGTTAGTGTATGGACCTGAGAGACAACGAAGGCCCTTGAAGTGGGCTTGCGGGCTTAAGTATCTTGGCAAAAATAAGAACTAATACTTTGTATTGTATATATTCCATCTGTTTATACATGCAGGTATGCTTGGTGCGTGTTTTCAGTGTTTATTAGCTGTTGGTTTGTGTCTGTCCGAGTATGAAGTTCGTTTCGCAGTTCTGCCGTTCCGTCTGGTTTCGCCAGTTTATGAGTGTGAATGGCATAACGCTTGTCTGTTGTTCCGTCATTTCCGCGAGTTTCGTGTCCAGTGTGCAGTCCTGCGGTTCAGTCTGAGTTCGCCTGCCAGTGAATTTCATGTCCAGTTCGCAGTTCTGCAGTCCACGTGCCGGTAAGACTCTGCAGAGTGTTCATGTCCCAGTTTGGCATTACAGAATACACATGTACACGGGTAAGGAGATATTTGTATCTATATACAGTTAGGGCCAGAAATATTTGGACAGTAACACAATTTTCGTGAGTTGGGCTCTGCATGCCACCGCATTGGATTTGAAATGAAGCCTCTACAACAGAATTCAAGTGCAGATTGTAACGTTTAATTTAAAGGGTTGAACAAAAATATCTGATAGAAAATGTAGGAATTGTACACATTTCTTTACAAACACTCCACATTTTAGGAGCTCAAAAGTAATTGGACAAATAAACATAACCCAAACAAAATATTTTTTTTTCAATATTTTGTTGCGAATCCTTTGGAGGCAATCACTGCCTTAAGTCTGGAACCCATGGACATCACCAAACGCTGGGTTTCCTCCTTCTTAATGCTTTGCCAGGCCTTTACAGCCGCAGCCTTCAGGTCTTGCTTGTTTGTGGGTCTTTCCGTCTGAAGTCTGGATTTGAGCAAGTGAAATGCATGCTCAATTGGGTTAAGATCTGGTGATTGACTTGGCCATTGCAGAATGTTCCACTTTTTTGCACTCATGAACTCCTGGGTAGCTTTGGCTGTATGTTTGGGGTCATTGTCCATCTGTACTGTGAAGCGCCGTCCGATCAACTTTGCAGCATTTGGCTGAATCTGGGCTGAAAGTATATCCCGGTACACTTCAGAATTCATCCGGCTACTCTTGTCTGCTGTTATGTCATCAATAAACACAAGTGACCCAGTGCCATTGAAAGCCATGCATGCCCATGCCATCACATTGCCTCCACCATGTTTTACAGAGGATGTGGTGTGCCTTGGATCATGTGCCGTTCCCTTTCTTCTTCCCATCATTCTGGTACAGGTTGATCTTTGTCTCATCTGTCCATAGAATACTTTTCCAGAACTGGGCTGGCTTCTTGAGGTGTTTTTCGGCCTGTCTCTTTTTGGAATTGATGAATGGTTTGCATCTAGATGTGAACCCTTTGTATTTCCTTTCATGGAGTCTTCTCTTTACTGTTGACTTAGAGACAGATACACCTACTTCCCTGAGAGTGTTCCGGACTTCAGTTGATGTTGTGAACGGGTTCTTCTTCACCAAAGAAAGTATGCGGCGATCATCCACCACCGTTGTCTTCCGTGGACGCCCAGGCCTTTTTGAGTTCCCAAGCTCACCAGTGAATTCCTTTTTTCTCAGAATGTACCCGACTGTTGATTTTGCTACTCCAAGCATGTCTGCTATCTCTCTGATGGATTTTTTCTTTTTTTTCAGCCTCAGGATGTTCTGCTTCACCTCAATTGAGAGTTCCTTTGACCGCATGTTGTCTGGTCACAGCAACAGCTTCCAAATCCAAAACCACACACCTGGAATCAACCCCAGACCTTTTAACTACTTAATTGATTACAGGTTAACGAGGGAGACGCCTTCTGAGTTAATTGCAGTCCTTAGAGTCCATTGTCCAATTACTTTTGGTCCCTTGAAAAAGAGGAGGCTATGCATTACAGAGCTATGATTCCTAAACCCTTTCTCCGATTTGGATGTGGAAACTCTCATATTGCAGCTGGGAGTGTGCACTTTCAGCCCATATTATATATATAATTGTATTTCTGAACATGTTTTTGTAAACAGCTAAAATAACAAAACTTGTGTCACTGTCCAAATATTTCTGGCCCTAACTGTATATATTACTGTGTACATTTCAATAAAGGGGTTCTTCATCTTGGCCAATCCCTACTTATTAGAAGGGTTCTTTCACAATAGGCATATCATACATTGTCTGCCTGCTGGGACCCCCAGCGATCATCTGTAATCTGAGGGAAAATCTAGCAATAAGCGTTCAATTTCCCTGCAGTGCCACCACAGATGGAATTACGTGTTGCAAAATGTCTATTCAAATCAATGGGATGTCTGCGTAATGTAGGACAGCACTGGTCCTCCAAGGGCGAGAGATTTTCTTTGTAACCACTCTTCACTCGGGCTATGACATGAGGATTCTGAACACTGGACCTCCTCTATGAACTTATATACTCCACCTGGTATGGAGTATATAAAACAGCTGGATGGTCACATGACTGTATAAAAAGAGCATGTTAGAGAGGCAGAGTCTCTTAGAGGCAAAGATGGTCAGAGGTCACCAATCTGTGAAAAACTACATCTAAAAATTGCTGAACAGTTTCAGAAAAATGTTCCTCAATGTAAAATTGCGAAGACTTTGAATATCCCCCATCTACAGCACATAATATCATTAAACGATTCAGAGAATCTGGAGAAAATCATGTGCACAAGAGACAAGGTCGACGGTCAATATTGGATGCTCGAGATCTACGGGCCCTCAGGCGTCACTGTACTAAAAACCGGCATGATTCTGTAATGTCAATCACTGCATGGGGCTCAGGAATACTTCCAGAAATTGTCTGTGTACACAGTTTACTGTGCAATCCACAAATGCAAGTTATACTTGTATCATGCAAACTAGAAACCATATATCAGAACAATTCAGAAACGCCGGCGTCTTCTCTGGGCCGACATTCATTTAAAATGGACTGAGGCAAAATGGAAAACTGTCTGGTGGGCCGATGAATCAAAATTTGAAATTCTTTTTGGAAAACCATGGATGCCGTTGAGAAGGAAATATATATATCCTTGTAGGTAGAAAAGAAAACACTGGAATATATACATTTATATAGATATACTTATGTGCCTTTCTTTTTATATGTATACTAACTTTATTCTCATATGTACTACCTCTATGAAAAACTTAATACTTCGCCTTATACCAGATATTCCAAAGGCCTTGCCAGGCGAAGACAAAATGTATCTTGAACACAAGGAAGAACCAGACACAAGGCCGCGTGCTTGGCCGTTTTCCCAGAAGCGCCATATCTAGATGAAGACCGTTCAACTATGCATCTGAACTTTCACTGTCTCAGGCCGGAAATCCGGACTTCCCATATATGGTTATGCGGTGGATTTGAGCCAATGAGACTATTACTCATTTCTAGTGATGAGACCAAAGGGTATAAGATTCCATGTAATCTGTAATAAAGTGCAGCACAGTCATGTCCCTGTGTGAGAAACTATACCAGACCTCCGTGTGGTGTTTTCTTCCTTACCGCCGGCAGTGGGGCAAGTGGGGTGGGCCTGATTGGTGCTGTATTTAGAATTACCCTGACACCGTGTCCTGCTGACTCGGAGGGAGAGGGACCATCCAGCTTGTTATCAGTACACAGTCCTGCATCTCTAATGGTACGGGGTTGCATTAGTGCTAATGGAATGGACAGCTTACACATCCTGAAAGGCGCTATCAATGTTGAGCCGTATATGGAGGTTGTAGAACAACATATGCTTCATTCAGACATCTCTTTCAGGGAAGGCAATGCTGAACCTCATACTGCATCCATCACAACAGCATGGCTTCCCAGAAGAAGAGTCCGGGGTGAACCGGCCACCTGCAGTCCGGACCTTCCACAACATACTGCATCCATCCCAACAGCATGGCTTCCCAGAAGAAGAGTCCGGGGTGGACCAGCCGCCTGCAGTCTGGACCTTCCACAACATACTGCGTCCATCACAACAGCATGGCTTCCCAGAAGAAGAGTCCAGGGTGAACCGGCCACCTGCAGTCCGGACCTTTCACCAATAGGAAACATTTGGTGCATTGTGAACCAAAAAATGTGGCAAAGACGACCAAGGACTGTGAGAGGCCAGAATCCTACATCAGACAAGAAGGGGACCACATTCCTCTCCCAAAACTCCAGCTCACTTCCCAGATGTTTACAGCCTGTTGTAACAAGAGAGGATGCTGCACAGCGGTAGACGGGATCCTGGCCCAACTTTTGTGTTATCAATTTCTAAATCAGTTAATTTTTTTTAAATGAAGTAGGAAAATGGCCCCCTTCCCCCTCTGATATCTGCTCTATGTGCTACTAGGAATAAATATGGTAAGAGGAGATTTCCAAATCATTGCATTCTTTTCTTTACATATATTTACATTAGCGCTGCGGAATAAGTTGGTGCTATACAAATAAAGATTATTATTATTACTTTTTACACAGCAGTCCAACTTTTTGGAAATTTTGTTTTATTTAGAAGGTGAAAGGAAGAGTGTGAGACAAGGTGGCAGTAGGATATTATGGTTGGTGGTTGTTCATTCGTTCAGCATGAAAACCTAAAGTACTAGAGGTAAATTGCACTGGTATTACATAGTGATCTGATAAACCCGAAGACTTGACTGGAAACTATAAAATAACAGAAGAACAAGGATTTCTACAATATCATGAACATACAAATACACACCTATATAGATAACCTTAACCTGGTCCTCCGTAGCGTGACGGGACCACTCTGAGCCAATTGAATCTTCTTCCATTAGGTCTCTGACTCTGAAGCTTACCATTGTAGCCTTAAAGGGGTTGTCTCGTGAAAGCAAGTGGGGTTCAGCACTTCTGTATGGCCATATTAATGCACTTTGTAATGTACATTGTGCATTAATTATGAGCCATACAGAAGTTATTCACTTACCTGCGCCGTTGCTGGCGTCCCCGTCGCCATGGATCCGTCTAAATTCGCTGTCTTCTGGCGTTTTTAGACGCGCTTGCGCAGTCCGGTCTTCTCCCTGGTGAATGGGGCCGCTCGTGCCGGAGAGCTGGTCCTCGTAGCTCCGCCCTGTCACGTGTGCCGATTCCAGCCAATCAGGAGGCTGGAATCGGCAATGGACCGCACAGAGCCCACGGTGCATCGTGGGTGAAGATCCCGGCGGCCATCTTGGTAAAGGAAGAAAGAAGTCGCCGCAGCACGGGGATTCGGGTAAGTAATAAACTTTTTTTTTTTTAACCCATCCCTTGGGTTTGTCTCGCGCCGAACGGGGGGCCTATTGAATTTTTAAAAAACCCGTTTCGGCGTGAGACAACCCCCTTAACATCAGCCAGAAGGGTGAGTGACCTTCAGGCCATGTCAATTAATCTATGTCGATTTTGGAGGATAAGGTCATTTATCAGACCAGGCCCAGGCTTCATACCTAAGGCATATTCTGCGTTCCACCACCATCAAGAAGTTACCCTGCTGCCCTTTTATGCCAGCTCACAAAAATCCGAGCAAGAATTACATCCTCTAGATGTGCGCAGATGCCCAATACATTCAGGCTATGCTGCCTTTGAGGACATCAAAGCCCCATTTTATAATATTTCAAGGCCTGAACAAGGGAAAGAGCTGCAAAAGTTCATTGGCAAGATGGATTAGACTAGACAAGGCCCATTCCACCAGAGCTATATCTACCTCATGGGCTGGACAAGCTGAAGTATCCATTGATCTGATCTATAAAGCAGCGACATGGTCTTCCACATTTATACCTTTTTCTGCCCCTATAAATCATCCTTCCCCTTTCTGCCCCCATAAATCATTATGACAAAAGAACTACATCTCACCGGTTTCATTCCCAAAAGGCTCCGGACTGCGTTGGTAACATGTACGTCCCACCCTAAAGGGATTGTCCAGGTGTAAACTGTTAATGGCCTATCCTCAGCATAGGCCAATAAATCGTAGATTGCTGTAGTCCATTGTCTGGGACCACCAGCAATCAGATATTCACTGGGGAAAATGCACTACAGGAAGTACAGTTCTGTTCTTACTGCAAGGACAAGGCTTGGTATTGCAAGCGCAGACGGCACTGAAATGAAGGGGAACTTTGCCTGCAATACCAAGCCTGACCACTGCAGTGAGAATGGAGCTGTTAAAATCACCTCAAGGAACAAGCACACTAGCCCTGTGAACAGATGATTGGTGGGGGTTCATGGTGGCAGACGAGGGTGATGAGGATCAATCAAGCAAGACAAAAGCATACCCACACCGGAACAACTCAGTCAAGAAATACTGTACTAGAACCAAGCTCCTAAGATAACTACAACATGACCCAACTTCAGCACATAACTACAGCACCAGAGCCAACTTCAGGACATAAGTACAGTACCAGAACCAAGCTCAGTGCATAAGTACTGTACCAGAACCAGGCTTAGTATGTAAATGCAGCACCAGAACGAACCACGGTACATAAATACAGCACCAGAGCTGAGCTCAGTACATAAATCCATCCCGATTACTGAGCTCAGTACATGAATACAATAGCAGAGCTTAAGTGATTGTGTTGGAGGGTGCCAATGGGCTGACCCCACACCTTAGAACAGTGATGGCGAACTTTTTTGAGACCGAATGCCCAAACTGCAACACAAACCCACTTATTTATCGCAAAGTGCCAACATGTCAGAGGGCGGGGCTTATCACGACGTATGATTTAACCCCCGTCGTTCTAAAAAGCACAGGGCCGCTTCAAAATAGACGGGATGCAGATTTTGACTGCTTTTTGGATGTGGAAATACTGCGGAATGTCCTCAGCGGAAATTTCTGTGGAAAATTCTGCAGCATTTCCGCATCCAAAAAGCAGTAAAAATCTGCACGCTGTCTATTTTGAAACAGCCCTGCCCATTTCCGCCAAATGTAAACATACCCCAGCAGTAATAGTGACCCATCCCCAGTGGCCCCCAATATAATAGTGACACCCCGCAAAGGCCCCAGTGTAATAGTGACAGCCTACAGTGGCCCCCGTACAATAGTGACACCCCACAGCGGCCCCAGTATAATAGTGACACCCCACAGCGGCCCCAGTGTAATAGTGACATCCCACAGCGGCCCCAGTGTAATAGTGACATCCCACGGTGGACCCCCATACTTACCCCCTCCTCCTCATGGAAGCGCCGCTGCTCCTCTGCTCGGCGCTGATCCCAGTGCACACTGTGACATCAGTGTGCTGCCGGACGCCTCCTCCCCTGCTCTCGCGGAACTTAAGAGGAGACGTCAGGGGAGGAGGATCCCGTCTGTAGACTGACGTCGCATTGTGCACCAAGATCAGCGCTGCTAGCAGCGCAGCTGAGTGAATGCCGGCAGAGGAGCTGCGGCCCCTGACAGTATTTACTGATGTGGTGAGCGTCCGATGGCAGCACGTGCCAGCAGGGAAGGCTCTACGTGCTGCAGGTTCGCCACCACTGCCTTAGAACATCAAAGGGGAGGAGCAGAGCCAGGGGAACGTTGATTCATGAACTGTAGCTCTGCAAGACGCTGCAACACGGAAATCATCATCATATGGCTTCAGGGACCTAAATGGCTAATTGCTGCCAGCCTACATTCACGTAGTTGAGTCGCACATAAGTATGGCTGGCCACGCCTCTGCGTTGTGCTGGTCCTCTCTTATTCTTCATGGAAATATACAAATAAATTGACAACTGGGTTTGACCATTCTGCTTCTCAATGGGTCTCTCCAAAATCTAAGCATTATTGAGGTGCTATAGAAGAAGACTGGTCGTGTATGAAGTCTTTATGAAGAGGATGTCTAACCAGGGCTGTCTGCACCGATGGTGGAAACGTGGTGGCTTTGTATGATTCACTTTGTTTCTGCTTCGCTGCATTGTATAATTACCCTTTTTTTTCAATTTTTGTATATTTCTATGGATTTTAGATGTTCTTCTCAAAAACGATACCGTGCGTGACGCGGTTCCATCCAGGAGAGGTATTCTCTCTACAATAAAGCACAGTAAACCAGAAGGACGTTCTTATTTTGGTGACGATGCCGTAAGCTGTAGAGCGCCTCTACTATTACTTCCTGTTTCTGTAGCGTCTTTGCAGTTCCAAGGAAGTAGAAGTTAGAAGCAGATATTTTTCTTATCGTCTGGCCCCTCTACTTTGCTTTGTGACCAGACTCTGTTGGTGCGCAGCCTGATAAACAATGGCTCGCATGAAACTTACAGACCAGGTAGGTACAAATGGTGGATCACGACTGCTTCTAAATGTAAGCCTGGCAGTATGGGCCGTGCCGTGGACTGCACATGGGCCGCCGGTTGGTGACAGTCAGACTGGAATGTATTGGCTTTGGTGAACGGATTGTTTCTACCTTAATGCTAGTACCAACGAGAGAAGGTACAAGCCGAATGAGTAATGTGATATGGATCACTGAGCACATCATGTATTAGTCGCTGGTGAGGGATGAAGTGACTGGACCTTATGTTATCTCACATGTATTCCCAGTACAGAATGTGTAACTTATTACTTCCATAGATGACTGTAAATGTCAGATACTGAAATGAAGACTCAGTTCATCGGGGAAACTTTTGACGTTTGCTAGCATGCTAATTGTGGATGACAATAAGGGTTGTCCTGTATGCGTTGGTGGGAATGATTCCCTTAGTTGATGCTTCCATTGGAAAGATAATAAGTCACAGTGACAGATGTTTTTGTACCCTATTTTCTTAAATGACATTCCCATCCAAATCTTACGTTAAAGAGTATACACCATCTTGGGGTGCACATACAAAGTGCTGAAATTAAATTTTATTCACATCTCTCAATCTGGTGTTGGGCTGCCTTTGGCCTCAATGACTGCAGTACACCCCCCCCCTCCCTCCAACACAAACACACCACCACCACCACCACCCACTCACTCACACACGTACCTAATGCTCATACATTCACTCACACACATGCCTTCTACCAAGTTCCCATAGATGAGTGGAAGGATTTGCCTCCATTCCTCAAGGAGCTTCAGACAGTGATGCGGGGGATGATGGTTGTGTTGGGTGTACATGGATATGGCGTTCTAGTTCATCTCCAAGATGCTCAATGGTACTGTGGAATCCAGGCTTTGGGATGGCCAATGGAGTTTACAGAAGTTCTGTTCCTCAAACCGGCATGCTGAATGACATGGTGCTCGGTCATGTTGGTGGAGACATGGAGCTGTACCAGAGTATTACCACAGGGGAGGTGATGCCACATTGGCCGGATGTCTCTGTACCCATTGGTGGTGAGGATGGACTTCACTATAACCAATGGCTCTAGTCCTTATCAGCAGAAAATCCCCCCCCCCTCCCCTCCTACAAGGCTTTGTTGTCCACTTTCTGTCAGCTTACGAGGTCTCCCTGAACGTGGAGGCACTGCACACACTGGGTGGCTTTCATCTCCCAATAACATGGCCAACAGTGGACTCTGGAAGGTCCAGAAGCTGCAATGTCCATACTGATTTGTTGATGACATCCCACCACCAGACCCCGTTGTCAGCTCTACACCTGGTGACATCCCCCCCATCAGACCTTGTTGTCAGCTCTACACCTGGTGACATCCCCCACCAGACCTTGTTGTCAGCTCCACACCTGGTGACATCCCCCATCAGACCTTGTTGTCAGCTCTACACCTGGTGACATCCCCCACCAGACCTTGTTGTCAGCTCCACACCTGGTGACATCGCCCCACCAGACCCTGTTGTCAGCTCTACACCTGGTGACATCGCCCCACCAGACCCCGTTGTCAGCTCTACACCTGGTGACATCCCCCCCATCAGACCTTGTTGTCAGCTCTACACCTGGTGACATCCCCCACCAGACCTTGTTGTCAGCTCCACACCTGGTGACATCCCCCATCAGACCTTGTTGTCAGCTCCACACCTGGTGACATCTCCCCACCAGACCCCGTTGTCAGCTCTACACCTGGTGACATCCCCCATCAGACCTTGTTGTCAGCTCTACACCTGGTAACATCCCACCGCCACACCTCGTTTTCGGCTCTACACCTGGTGACATCCCCCCACCAGACCCCGTTGTCAGCTCTACACCTGGTGACATCCCCCCCACCAGACCCAGTTGTCAGCTCTACACCTGGTGACATTCCCCCCAACCAGACCCAGTTGTCAGCTCTACATCTGATGTCTTCTTTCAGGATATGGCTGTGTGATACTCTTCTTTATACTTAATGCTCACACATGGAATTTGCATATCCCCTTTGCTTGACAGCACAGGATTGGTGAGGGTTTAATACTTTTGTCAACATACTATATGCTGATTTGGAATGATTCCCCTAGTTGAAGGTACCATCAGAAAGCTAATAAGGTCAGACTGGCAGATGTTTTTTCCCTTATTTTCTTCAGCGTTGGGCTTGGATATGTTGGAGATGAGATTAAACAATATATATCTCTTTCCCTTAATACATTTAGCTTCTCCCTTCAACCTGTTGATTTTGTTTACAGAATTTCATTAAGTTCTTTTTTAATTAATTTTTTCTTTATCTTGTGTTGGCAAATATGACAGTTTTGGTGTCACCTGCTAGAAGCTTGGCTTACTTTTATATGAATTTTTTTTTTCATCCTAAAAGGGTGGTCCAACACCCTTGCTAGCGATATTCTGTCATGGTTGTGGACAGGCAGCCTTACAGTTTGCACTCACCCGCAACAGCTCCAATAACCTGCGCCGCTTATCGGAGCTGTTAACCCTTTAAATGCCACTTTCAGTTCTGACAACAGCATTTAAATCCCCAACCGATGTCCGGGGGTCCTGTTCGCCCCCTAGGGTCTTAAAGGGGGCACTATTACTACTGGGGCTGATATAGGGGATACTATTAGTAATAGTGTCCCTTATATTGGCCCCAGTGTTAAGGTTCACTGAGAGAGGGTGCTCCATCTGTAATGACCTCAGCCCTCCGCTATGTTATCATGGAGGACTGATGGATTGCTATAACTGGATGCCAGTTCATGGTGTCCAGGTCTGGCTTGTCCTTTCATTGCTATGAGAAATGATTCTGTACTGCAATATATATGTCAGTGTGATCATAGCATCGCAGGTTCAAGTCCTCTGGAGGAATACAAAAAAAATTACCCATTTTCATGCACTTTCCCTCTTTTTTAAGACTTTTTTTTCTTAAATTAAAAAAAAACTGTTAGTTTGTCACATCCATAACAATCTATTCAATAAATTGAACATACTTTATATCCTGCACAGCAAATGCTATTGAAATACAAAAACGGAGCCAAAATGCTGCTTTTGGTCATGTCGCCTCTCGAAATATGCACGAAAAGTGATTTTAAAAAATCACGTTCCCCAAAATGGAACTAATTAAAACTACGGCTTGTCAAACAAAAAAACAAGCCCTCACAGAGCTCCGGCAATAGAAAAATAAAATTGTTATGGGACTTTGAATGGAAGTCTTCAAAACAAAATCCAAATAAAAGGGTTTTTATTGTCCAAAAGTGGAAAAACCTAAAAAAAAATCTATATATACTTTTGGGATTGTTGTAATAGTACCAACCAGCAGAAAAAAAACCAAAACACATTTATGCTGCTTGATTAAGGGTTCATGTCCACGACTGTGTTTTCACTGCGTATCACGCATGTGTTGAACGGAGGCGTGATGCGCGGTGAATGGAGTCAGTGAAAGTGAATGGATCCAAGCACACCGGCTTGCAGACACTGCGTATCGATACACACGAGAAGTAAATCGCAGCATGCTCTATTTCTCTGCGTTCCACACAGCGTGAGCCCTGTACACTTGTATGCGCTGCGGATGATACATTGTCCATACACAATACATTACATATGAAACAGAGCAGGAATTAAAAAGAAGATAAATCACAGCGCGCATGCCCGTGTCCGTGTGATATGTGGGCATGCGTAGTGCCATATGTGGTCCCTGCTGGCAGAGCATTTGGCTGAAAATGTGGAAGACACCGTGAGGAGACCCACATTTTACACATACGCCCGTGGGCTTGAGCTCTCATGCCGTAAAAAAAACAATGGCAGAATAGATGAGTTTTTTTCTTCCTGCCCTGCAAAAAAAACTTAAATAAAAGTTATAAAATATGTGTTATGTACCCAAAAAATGGTACCAATAAAAATTACGGCTCACTGTGCAAAAAACAAGCCTCAAACGGCCGAGTCGACATAACATAAAAAAGTTATGGCTTTTGAAGAAAGGAGATGGAAATCCCCCCAAAAAAGTTACATCCATATAGCCAAAATGGGCCGTATCAATAAGAGGTTGAACGAGTTCTATTTGATGCGTAAATGTAGTTTTAATCATCTGAAGATGTTAGAGATGCAGCAGGCCAAATATCTCCTCGTAGAAATGTGGTTTCCTTACGTGTAATAACATTAGTTCGTATGTATAAATGTTCACGGAGTCACTAATAGCACTTCCTGTGTACTTGAGATTTCCTCTTTCTTCGCTTTTAGCTGTCTCAGTTCTTCTTTATGAGTTTGTTGGTCTGGTGAAGCTTCAGTCCATAACTTGGTATGTGGTAATGGGAGTGGTTGTAACTACAGCAGTGGCCACAAATACTAACCTGATGGAATGGCTGGCCTAGATAAAGCCAATAAATAGCGGTACAATGAGACCTCAACAACAAGACACGTCTGGAAGTGGACAGCCCCCTTATTTAGAGCAGATCTCTTATGCATACCGCAGACTACAGAGAGAACCACCCGCCGCTCAGGGGGAACAGTTTTCAATACAACTTTGAACGGTCAACTCGGAGGTTTTACTGTATAACACAAAGTGCATAGCGATGTATGCTCCAGCACCCAGGGTGCGTATCTCCATGTCGCTGCGCTCCAGCAAATTCTGACACCTATAATGATGAAATACCTATAGATTAACCCAGGGGTGTAACCATAGGGGATACAGGGGATGCCGTTGCACCCAGGAGCCTTAGGGGGCCCATAAGGCCTCTCTTCTCTATATAGGGAGCCCAGTAGTATGAATAAAGCATCATAGTTGGGGTCCCTGTTACCAATATTGCATTGGGTCCCAGCAGCATTAAGTTGCGCCTCTGGTTAACCCTTTCCCACTGCGCCCCTTTCCTCGTACGGACTTGTTTTTGATGGGACGAGTTGCATTTTTCATGTTACTTCATGCCGTGTATCGGTGTGATTACAGCAATACCAAAGTTATAGGTTTTTTAATGTAATCCGACTTAAAAATAAATAAAATGACTTTTTTAAAAATTGCCGTTCTGACTCCTCCTTCCCTCCCTCCTCCCCGTCTTGGATACGGGGTGACTAAAAAGCAATTCTGCAATGTTTATCATTTATTTCCGACCGTGTTCACCATTCAGGATTAATTTGTGATATTTTAAACATTTGCGTACACAGTAATACTACATTTTTATTTTTTGATGAGACAACTGGAAAAAGGGCGTTTTTTTTAAACGTTTACTACTTTTTTTTTCTTTAATATTTAATGTAAATTTTTTTTTTTGTGCCCACAGGGGACTTAAACTTGCAATTGTTTTATTGCATAATACTGCGTTCTGATAGGTAGACTGTCAAGACATGCTACACACACACACACCTTGATAGGCAGTCGTCCTTGGGGGCCTTCAGAAGCCCGTTACTGCCATGACAACCGAAGGGCACTCTTGGAAGCCTAGCAGGGAGAAAAGTGGGGGCAAGCGTTCAGGACCCCAAATGCCAATTAGGGCATTTAAAGGGTTAACAGCCACAATGGGCCTGAACGCTCATTGTGTCTGATGCCGACAGGTGTCAGCTGTCAGAAATGGCTGTTGTATTACCCCAAAGTTGGGGTCCCACAGCACTGCTATAGCTACTTTCTGAAATTGGGAGTATATCTCTTTTAAGTATGACAAATGTGTGTATATACCTTTTAGAATATGCTAACTAAATGTGTTTATGCTACCTAACCCTGCATGACTTTGCAGAATACACCCTAGCCTGCTCTAAGACTTGTTAATCACCCCTAGCTAGAACTGGGATTGGTTAGTTAGCTTTCCCCTAGGTCAGGATTGATTAGCAGGGAGTGTATAAAAAGTAGAGAGTGGTCGGGGTTAGATAGTTTAGTCCAGGCCTGCAGAGAGTCTAGTCCAGGGAAGCCTGCGATAGAGACCGGGGAGGAACAAGGTGAACATCTACAACAGCCAGTGTGGTGGGAAGCTAGAACATCTAAGTGTGAGTATTCAAATACAAGAAAGGTTTAGCAGGGAGAAGAGAGAGAGAGGGAGCGAAAGTACAGGAAAGAGAACGAAAGAAAGGAAATTAACTCATCTTTAATGCAACAGTCAGAGCCAGGGAGAAAAGCTGGAAGCTAAAATCCATTCCCTGAGACCAGTTTAAAAATAAACAATGTCTGATACTAATTCAGAGGACTCAATATCTGGAAGATTAATTAAACATCTATGTCAAGAGATTGTAATGTAAATTGTTTTACTGCTGCAAGTTCAACAGCTCCCTCTCTTCCTGCCAATAAAGAGTTAAATTGTTTTCACCATCTAAGTCTGCTTCCTGAAGTGTTTCCCACCAACCACAACATCTGCACTGAGGTACCACATGACACTACAGGAGAGCAAGGACTACTACCCCTACAATGGTATAGTTCTCCACTTTTTATTATTTTTGCTCGGAATGGGTCCCTACCCATATACAGACTGGCGTCACGACAAGCCAACACCTTCCCCTACCCGACGCCATGAGTGGCAGGTTATAATATCTCCCTATATTTTTACCCCTGGTGTAGTTAGACCTTAAGACCGTCATTTTTCCACCCTGCCAGGAGGAGCAGTAGAGCAACCGTGACTACCATCTCATTTTCCCCTCGCTGCTTAACACCTCCTACGTCTGGGTCGCTGCACTGACGCTCCATACAGGCACAGAATGTGTACCATACAAGTATAGTGCATGTTGGGCAGGGGTTAGGGAAATAGTTTGTGTTGTCATTTGATACCCAGAAAAATAAACCGTTCTTTAGTGCAACATATCATCAGAATAAAAGGGCCGAATGTGATACAAAATTGCTCACCTTTCTGAGTTGTGCAAAGCAGGCACAATATCAAATAATGGCATATATAAGCTGCTGCCCCCTTAGAACAGACAGGCAGGATGACCTCTGTGCGACTGAAATTAAGGGTTAAAGGGGGGCGTGGCCTGCAACCAAGATGGACGGTAGCACCTAAGTAAAGCTCCCCAGGGGATCCTCTAAAAATCCTGCCAAAATCCTGGCCTATCTCGCTCCACTCACCTCCCCGAGGCACCGACAGGACCCACACACCCTGCTGCAGCTGCAGAACGAGTGACAGCGGCGCCTCCGAGACCCCACCGGACGGCGGGGACCTCAGGACGGAGCGCGGGAGTGACCGCTCACCAACGCCCTGCCAGCACTCCCAGCCGTGAGCCGGCGGCGCTGCGCGCCAGAGCCTCCAGGCCCGCATATCCCCGCCGCATCATCGGGACCGGTCCCCGGCACCTGAAGTCGGCATTGAAATAGACCGCGGCTCGCTACCATTAGCGGCGCGACTGGCCACGCCGGACCATACCGCCCGGCCCCCCCGCGATCAGCGAGGATCCACACAGACCCAGACAAGGGCCATCCCCCAGACCCCGGCGAGACACCTCAGCAGACGCGCCGGGGGCTTGTCGTCCTGCTGCCGGATTCCTCCTGTCGCGACCCACTGACGGAGCCCCGGGCGAACTTTTTTCCCTGCAAGCCCCGATCAGACTGCAGGCGGGCCTTCCTCTCCCGCCGGACAGGACTCATCAGACCAGCGGCACACCGACCGGAGCTGCCACGTTGCTGCACTGTGCCAGTCTGCTCGCCGGCACACAAGACCTGCAGCGAATTCCACCTACCGCTGAACCCCTGCTCCAACAGGCCACAAACTGTGAGTAAACCCTGGTGAGTCACTACCCGGGAGGTTGACATCCCCTAGGCGATATTGAAGGAGGGGGTCGCCCAGCGCACTGGGAGTGTCCACCGGATAAAGCCCCTGGCAGGACCCCTCATAGGATAGCAGAAGCCATATCGCAGCCCCCCACAAATCCGGGCACCCGAGACCACCTCTGACTGACCGCGCAAAAGAGGGCAGCGGGAGCAACTGGCCCGTTAAGGCACCTACCCGCCCCAGGCCCGAGGGCTATCCCCCTGCAGTCACCACAGGACCCCCGCCGAGCCTCAGGGGCCTAGTCTTTGTGTTCCCTTGAAACACCACCTCCTGTCAGACTGACCGGACTGTAATCCAGGCCCCTACACAGCGCTCTAGGGCCCACAACCCACACCCCCAACGGCTGACCGCAACCAGCTAAGCCACCTAGCTCTCCATAACATCACGAGCAGGGTTCCTCTCCCGCCCTATACATTCTCTCTCAATATCACCGCAGAGCCACACTCCTACAGCCTCCATTATCCTCCCCGCTCAACATCTGTTCAATATGAGTACCCGAGCCAAGGGCAGCACTGCAGCCGAAAAACTCAAAGAATTTTCCCGGACAGATACACCTGAACATACACCACGCCCATCGCGAACCACCCAGACGAGGGAGAGCGAGACAGACCCTGGGCAGACTCCAGAACCCACTATGCGACAACTTCTTGAAGCTATCAATATCTGCAAATCCTCCCTCACGGGCAAAATAGACGAAATCAAAGCAGACGTTTCCCTGCTGAGGCAGGATTTACAAAATATGCGAGGCAGGATGAGCGAGATGGAAGACCGCGTCTCTAATATTGAAGACTCCCTGAGGCCACTCCCGGCAGCAATACACAAAGCTACCAAACAATCAGAATTCTGCCAGTCCAAGATGGACGACTTAGAAAATCGCCTCCGCCGTTACAACCTACGAATAATCGGTTTGCCAGAACGTGCAGAGGGCTCGCAACCGGAGATATTCACCGAGAACTGGCTAAAATCTATACTGGGGAACGACATCTTCTCAGCCTCCTTTACCGTGGAGAGAGCCCATCGTGTCCCAGCCAAACACCCCGCGCCCCTTCCTGGCAAGGATTCTAAACTGCAGAGACCGTGATGTTGCACTGCGTCAAGCCAGACTTAAAGGCCCACTCAAATATAACAATTCGGTGATCTCCATTTTTCCTGATTTTTCCGCGGATTTACAGAAGCAGAGAGCCACCTTTATAGAGGTCAAGAAAAAATTCAAGGACAGAACCATCCCTTACTCCATGGCCTACCCTGCCCGCCTGCGCATCGTAGCGGACGGAAAAGTCCTTTTCATGCAGTCACCAGCCGAAGCCATGGAATGGCTCCATATGCATCCCATACCACCCGCGGACGCTGGATCCTAAATATGTTGTAGCTATATTCTAAACCTTATTTACAATATTGTTTTCTATAATTCCCCATGCCTACTGGGAACAATGCGCAATTAATACTTATTAACTCCCACATCGGGACCTCAACATACAATAAATAAGACGCAAAACCTATTAGGCTCAGTCGGTGCCACTACTTCCCTTAGGGCCATAGGAATTTCCCCTACTTGCAACAACCGTTACTCTCTCGTTAGAGCGTAACTTAATTTTCTTTTCTTGACATTCCCGTCATAACAGTTAAACGGAATGTCACATGTTAATTATTTGTGTGATTATAGTTCAGTTTTTGTTAAATTTCCGGAGAGTCCGCGCTGGTGCCATTACCTTACTATCATACGCAAAATGTCGTCGCTCTTAACCCCTTAATGACGCGGCCATTTTTCTTTTTCCATTTTTGTTTTTTCCTCCCCCCTTTAAAAAAATCATAACTCCTTTATTTATCCATCCACGTCGCTGTATGAGGGCTTGTTTTTTGCGGGACGAGTTGTATTTTTCAGTGGTGCTATTTAAAGTACCATATAATGTACTGAAAAACTTTTAAAAAATTCTAAGTGGAGTAAAATGAAAAAAAACCGACATTTTGCCATCTTTTAGTGCGTCTTGCTTCTACGGCGCACAAATGGCAACAAAAACGACATGAAAACTTTATTCTATGGGTCGGTACGATTACTACGATGCCAAACTTGTTTAGGTTTTTCTTACTATACTCCTCTTTTTTTTTTAAAAAGACATAAAATTTTTTTCAATTATTTTCTGCGGTCATTTTGTGCGCGCAATAACTTTTTTATTTTTCCGTCGACGTAGTTGAGCGAGGTCTCATTTTTTGCAGGATGTCCTGTAGTTTCTGATAGTACCATTTTGGAATACATATGACTTTTTGATCGCTTTTTATTGCGTTTTTTTCTGGGAGACAGGGTAACTAAAAAAGTGCATTTCTGGCGTTCTTCATTTTTTTTTTCGGACGACGTTCACCATGCGGGAAAAATTATGTGCTACTTTGATAGATCGGACTTTTACGGACACGGCGATATCAAATACATATTTTTAATTTATTATTTAGATTTTTTAATAATAGATATGGCAAAAGGGGGGTGATTTAAACTTTTACAACTTTTTTTTTTTTTCAATTAAAAAAAAACTTTATTGATCCTTTTTTTTACTTAACTTTGAAGTCCCCCTGGGGGACTTTTAGATGCGATGCTTTGATCGCTCCTGCAGTATGACGTAATGCTATAGCATTACGTCATACTGCTTTTTGACAGGCAGCCTATGAAGCCACCCCACGGGGACGGCTTGTTAGGCAGTCTGCTAAGGCAGCCCTGGGGCCTTTCATTAGGCCCCCAGCTGCCATGACACCTGCACGGCTCCCCTGATCTCACCGCGGGGGGGGGCCGCGCGGGACCCCCGAACAGAATTGACAGCGGCATTTAAATGGTTAATAGCCGCGATCGGCCGCGCGGCCGCTCGCGGCTATTGCCCGCGGATGTCAGCTGTTATAAACAGCTGATGCCCGCACTGTATGAAGAGAGGTTGCCACGCAACCTCTCTTCATACATACCCCGACGCTCCATGACGTACCGGTACGTCATTTGTCGTTAAGGGGTTAAACACCCTATTTGTGACTTACCATTCTATACTACTTAAATGGCGTTAACATGCTTCAGTTGGAATGTGAGAGGCCTGGGCACCGCCGCCAAGCGCAAAGCTGTTTTCTCATACATCAAACAATTTAACCCTCACATTGTATGTTTGCAGGAAACTCATCTTACTACAGAAAGAGCCGAATTCCTCAAAAAACCTTAGGTCCAATGGGTAAGCCACTCCTTCCACACCTCCTCCTCCAGGGGGTATCACTCCTCATCCACAAAACAGTAAGATGGAACCCGATTAGCGCCCGTAGAGACCCCGAAGGGAGATTTATTTTCGTATATGCGGAAATAGATTCTAAGCCCTATACTATCTTATGTATATATAACCCGCCCCATAACAATCTATATCCTTTATAAGCGGCCATAGCATTCGCCCACCAATACCCCCTGGCAGATGTCATCCGCATGGGGGACTTTAACCAAGTAATGGACTCAAATATAGACAGGTTCCATACCTCTTCCACAGCCCCTACCACAGCTAAATCCCCCCTGCAACAGCTAACTGACAGTGTGGGGTGGGTAGATCTCTGGCGCATCCATCACCCCACTACCCATGAATACACCTGCCACTCCCTGGGACACAACACCCTATCCAGAATCGATTATATATTCGTCTCCCCATCTCTAGCAATTCATCTCTTCAACATAACACACTGCCCGATACTATTATCCTTAGAATTCCCCCAATACAAGATCATCCCCACCTGGAAAATACACCATTCTGGCTTAAACTTATCGATACCGGCGACCAAACACCCGCCCACATATCAACCTTTCTGGACGTCCACAACAACAACACCCACTATGCCCTGAAATGGGAAACCCTCAAAGCTTACCTCAGGGGCTGTCTCAAATCTGCCATCACTCACATTAAAAGATCTACATCCCAGTCCGACCGCTTATTGAGGCCCGGGCTGTGGAAGCGGAAAAACTATACATATCTGGCCCTACAGACTCCAACAAGGTAGCATGGCTTGGCATGTCCCGCCTGTATAGAATTCAAATCCACAAAAAAACCAAACGTAAATTATTTTTCACCAAACAATATTACTTCGAACTGGGGAATCAATCTAGCCACCTTCTGGCTAACCTCATCAGACGGGAGGGCCAGGCCAACACCATCCTTAAAATCAAAAATCTACAAGGAGAGACGGTCACCGACGCCCAGTCCATCACAGAACGATTTAGAGAATTCTATGCCAATCTCTACAGCTCCTCTACTAACAATCTACTAACAAACCCATTACAGACACCCTCAGTTACCTCCAAGATTTGGTATTCCCAACACTCAATGCCGACCAAATAGCGCTAGACATCATGGAATCCCACCTGTCTGTCTCTCCTGCCGTGAACAACAAATTGATCCAACTTTATATAATCTATCAAGCTTATCTCACCCCTAGCCGACTACACAAAATGGGCAACATCCCCTCAAACTCATGCCACAGATGCCACCAACCTGGGGCGAACTTTTGGCATCTAATCTGGGACTGCCCACCAATCAACAACTTCTGGTCTGACATTACCGCCTTTACAAACTCACTTTTATTATCCCCTTTCACTATATCAATGGATCCCAAAATAATCCTATTTGGCTTACTGCCAGGAGATCAATGGCCCAAATATACACGCTCCTTCCTCAGGAAAATACTGTTCCTGGCCTGCAAGGTGGTAGTACTACACTGGATGGCTGCAGACCCACCCCTACTAACACAATGGATAAAACGAATAAATGATGTCATTCCCTATGAAAAAATTATTTATAAAAACAGGGGATGCCCGGGTAGGTTTCAGGAGATCTGGGGCCTCTGGCTCATCAACCGCTATACTTTATCATCAACCTGATCTTCATCCGGGCTCCTACCCTCCTCCTCCCCCCTCTATACCTTCCCTCTCTCGCATCTCTCTCATTCCTCTATACATTTGATGGGCCTATCTGCAATAAAGTCCATCAGTAGTACATCATCAAGGGTCCACCGTCCAGGATCTCTGCTTACCAGCTGTTCTACAGACCAGTGTGCTCAGGTACTGAGTTGATTTCTGTAGGAAACAGACAGCTCCATTCTCACTCCAGTGGCCAGGTTCTGCATTACAGGCAATGAAGTGAATAGGAACTTTGCATGTAATTCCATGCCTGAGCACTGCAGTGGGAACAGTGCTGTCTGCTGCCTGCAGAAATCGGCTCAGTGCATGAGTACACTGATCTGGAAAACAGCTGATCTGGCCCTAGGTGTTGGACTTCCACTGATCTACTATTGATGGCCTATCCTGCAGATAGACCTATCAATAGTTTGCAACTGGACAACCCCTTTAATCCCTAATTAGATTATAGGAAGTGGAAGAGAAAAATCAATTTTTAGTTTGCTTTTTTTTCAAAATATATATGGAGTGAACAGGAACTGTATGGACAAGCAGGACGTATAAGACCACGGTGCAGGCGTAGGTCCAAGCTGCCATCACAGTAACCACGCCAGACCATGTGATGCATCTGCCGGTGACATTTGGCACTAAATGCTGAGGGGTGAACATCTATTGACTGATTGGCTGGCTGGGCATCTGTTATCTCAGCCAGCCTATTAGTAACTCTGTTTGGATATTTATCCAGCTCCTCTGTGCAGAGAATACCAGCTATACAACTCATTTATCTGGTATTCCTGGTCTTGTTAACCACTTAATGACCCCCCCCCCCCCCTTTTTTTTTCATTTTCGTTTTTTTCCTCCCCACTTTAAAAAAATCATAACTCCTTTATTTATCCATCGACGTCGCTGTAGGAGGGCTTGTTTTTTGCAGGACGAGTTGTATTTTCAATGGTGTTATAAAAAGTACCGTATAATGTACTGAAAAACTTGTAAAAAATTCTAAGTGGAGTAAAATGAAAAAAAAAAAAACACATTCCGCCATCTTTCAGTGCGTCTTGTTTCTACGGCGCACAAACTGCAACAAAAGCCACATGATATCTTTATTCTATGGGTCAGTACGATTACTACGATACCAAACGTGCATAGTTTTTTTTTTACTGTACTACTCTTTTTTTTTTTCAAAGACATTTAATTTTTTTCAATTATTTCCTGCGGTCATTTTGTGCGCGCGATAACTTTTTTATTTTTCCATCGACGTAGTTGAGCGAGGGCTCATTTTTTGCACGATGTCTTGTAGTTTCCGTTAGTACCAGTTCAGAATACATATAACTTTTTGATCACTTTTTGTTGCGTTTTTTCAGGGAGACAGGGTAGCTGAAAAAGTGCATTTCTGGCGTTCTTTCTACGTTCTACGGACTACGTTCACTGTGTGGGGTAAATAATGCGCTACTTTGATAGATCGGACTTTTACGGACGCGGCGATACCAATTATGTATTTTTAATTTTATTATTTCATTTTTTAAATTATAGATATGGCAAAAGGCGGGTGATTTAAACTTTTAATACTTTTTTTTTACAATAAAAAAAAAACGTTATTGTTCTTTTTTTTACATTACTTTTAAGTCCCCCTGGGGGACTACAACAGGCGATGCTTTGATCGCTCCTGCAATATGCCGAAATGCTACAGCATTACGTCATACTGCAATTTGACAGGCAGCCTATCAAGCCACCCCATGGGGATGGCTTGATAGGCAGTATGCTGAGGCAGCCCTGGGGAAAGGCCCCTGGCTGCCATGACACCTGCACGGCTTCCCCGATCTCACTGCTGAGGGGGCCATACAGGACCCCCAAACGATTAAATGCCGTTGGCAGAACTGACAGCGGCATTTAAAGGGTTGATAGCCGCTAACGCCCACGCTGTATGAAGAGACATCCTGCAGCGGGAAGGGGTTAAAGCACCCCTCTGGGCCTGGAGAAACAAGGATGGCTGAACCGCTTCTTTGACTACCTGTTGCATACTGTGTATTAGTATGCATCTGCTTTGATTGGCCAGTGTTGACCATGTGACCAGTGCTGGCCAGTCAGATCATCTTGTATTGTCTTAGACTACCAATGCATTCAAATGCACAGTGTACATCAGGTAGTCAGAGAGTGGTGTGGCCATTTTTGGTTCTCCAGACCTGGAGCGTCGCTTTAATTGACAGTGTGGGGTGATTACTTTTGGGCAATGTATTATGCCATCTCTTGTACAGCATCACTTGGTATCCTTATCTCCTTGTGTGGTTTGCTCCTTTCTTATGTCTTTTTGTCAGGCATTACTTGTGAGTTTACTGAATCTATTCTGTTTGATCTATCCCTGGTGCTCATCTCTTTCTCCTACTCTATCTAAGGTCATATCAGGGAAGCCCCAGGTTCCTGTCACAGTGTTGTCCTTTTCAGGGTGGTGCTCCACTTGTTAGACAAATTCGGCCACTTTCAGGGATAGGTCCTGACCCTTCCTTGCCCTTTGTCGTGGTGTATATTTTGTCTCACTGTCCAACCTAGTCGTTGTGGTTTCCGTGTCCTCCTCGTTGTTGGATGTAATATTTAGGCCTCTTTCACATGGGCCTAAATCGCGGCGACATCGCAAATGTTTTCTCCTGATTTTTGTGTGACATCGCTGTGTTTTCTCTTTGTTGCACTATTTTGCAGCAATTTTGGGCTAGCTGTTATTTTCCCTGAAAATAAGACCTACCCCAAACATAGACCCTACCTTAATGTAGCAGGATTTTTTGGGGAAGGGCTTGAAATATAACCCCTATCTGCATTACTTAAAAAAAAGATAAATATATATATATATATATATATACATACACACACATTACCTAATAGTCGTGGTTCCGGTCCTCCTGCTCGTCTCTGGTGCTTTGGCATACGTGCTGGCAGTACTCTCTTGCCAACACAAGCTCGCTTCCTGGTTACAGGGTTCATAAATCCGGTCTCCAGGAAGCGAGGGCTCTGATTGGCTCTCAAGCGCCGCAGCTCAGCCAATCAGTGCAGAGCTAAATCAACCAATCACAGACTTCTCATTGGTTCATCGAGTGCTGCACCGAGCAGGAGGACCGGGACCGCGCCTGTTGGGTAATGTGTGTGTATATATATAATTTTTATTTAGTTTTTAAGTAATGCAGCTATGGGTTATTTTCGGCGTAGGGTTTATATTTCAAGGCCGAAAAACTTGGGCAACAAAAACGCAAATCATGGCTGTATAGGGCACGCTGCAATTTTTTTAGGCGCAATTTAGCAGCGTACAAAACATCGCAAATGTAAAGTAACCCATTGGAAAGCGTGGGCTTCACATACTTGCAATTTGTAGCGCTATCTCATCGCTAGAAAGTTTCATAATTTTGTCGCCAGTGTGAAAGCGGCCTTAGGCTATGCCACTAATATCAGAGCAGTGGGAATGAAAGGCCCCGGACTGCGCCAATAGGTCATCAATAATAACAGTTCCGGCAAGCCTACTTGTTTCCATACACATTCTCAGATACCATAATACACCGTTTTTCAGTATTTCTGTTATCGTTCCATTTTCATTACTTTTATGGCCTTAGTCAGACGGGCGTTTTTAGCCGCGATTTGCGCATGCGCATGCGTCCGGCGATTTTATAAAACCATTGCTTTGCAATGGTATCGGACACATGAGCGCTTTTTATGCGCTCGTCCGATAAATTATAGAACAGAAATCGCAGATCGCACCTATCTGCGATCTGCGATTCCTGTTCTCTTCTGTATATGCGCTCAATGGGGCCGGCGGCAGCAGCGCCGACCCCATTGAGAACATATAGTAGACAAATCATTCTTCTCTGCCACAGCTGTAACAGCTGTGGCAGAGAAGAACGATGTTTGCCCATTGAATTCAATGGAGCGGCAATACAGCCGCTCCATTGAAAGCAATGGGCTGCCGGCGTGCGCGGGGTGAATTGTCGGGAAGGGGTTAAATATATAAGCCCTTCCCTGCAATTCATCCTAAAATGTGTTAAAATAAAAAAAAATTGTATACTCACCTTTCCGCTGCAGCCGGAGTCCAGCCGCGGCCGCTGTCAGTTCTCCTGAACTGCTTCTCGGCACTATTCAGCCCGGCGGGGCTTTAAAATCCCCGCCTGCTGAATGATCTGCCTCTGATTGGTCACAGCCCTGACCAATCAGAGGCTGAAAACACTCACACACCCATTCATGAATTCATGAATGGGTGAGTGACTGCTGCCTCTCAGCGCTGAGCCAATCAGGGGGCAGGTCTGACTCACACCCCCTTCACACCCACTGCAGGACGGCCGCTCGGAGCTCCAGCTGCCGGGAGAAGGTAAGTACATATATATTTTTTATTTTTACACATTTTAGGATGCATTGCAGGTAAGGGCTTATATATTTAAGCCCTTCCCAACAATTCATCCCGGGCTCGCCCGCAGCGCATTGCTTTAAATGGAGACGGCACTATTGCCGTCTCCATTGAATGCAATGCGCTGGACAGCTCCGGCCCGTTTCTAATGAAACGCGGCTAGGAGCAGATTTTCGGGCGATTTGCGTGCAACGGTCACGCGATTTGCGGACGCACATCCGTCATGCGATCCGCAAATCGCGCGAAAAAACGCCCGTCTGACTAAGGCCTTAACAACATTCGCTGAATTTGCCATAACTTGTATACTGCATCGCTAATGACGTTTAACAGTGGAGGACTTTCTAATGGTGTCGGAGGATGTGGTGTCACAACAAAATACAGGAAATATGAGCTTTTAACTTGTGAAAGGACTGGAATTGTGGTTTAACCGTCGCACTTAAAGTGACACATTGTGTGCAGAGATCAGGCTCTTCAGTTATAGACCATTCTTCATGTTCACAGATTGTGCTCACTACATTACAATGTAGCTTTCCAGGGGGGCCACCAGTAAAGGGTTCCTCGGGACACCGCTGTTGATGAAGCAGTCATGCTCTCCTGTTGCTTTTTGCTCTTTTTCTAGAAGTACAGTTGTGGCCAAATGTTTTTGAGACTGACATCAATTTTGGTTTTCCCAAAGTTTGCTACTCAGATGTTTCTATGGTTACTAAAGAACAACTATGAGCATTTCATAAGGCTTTCAACTTTTATTGACAAATACATCAAGTTTTGTCAAAAACTCAATATTTACAGTATTGATCCTTAAAGTTAAAAACTTTTGCCCTTCACCATGACATGCTGGATATCAGCTTCTGGGCCAAATCCTGACTGATGATGACCCATTCCTCCTAATCCACAGGTGTCAAACACAAGGCCCGCCGCCTCATTTTCTGTGGCCCGCCGGCTGTGCAGTAAGTTCCCTCACCTCCGCGCTGCTGTCAGTAGATTATCTTCTCTCGGCTTGTTCTGTCTAGTGCAGACAGTAATAGAGGAGTGCCGATAGCAGACTGACAACGGCCGCGGAGGAGGGAAGAAGACTGCAGAGAGCGACGCTGAGGAGGAGCAGCTGCAGGGTGGGATCCGTGTGTGTGTGTGTGTATATATATATATATGTGTGTCTGTGTGTATATATGTGTGTCTGTGTATATATATATATATATATATATATATATATGTGTGTGTGTGTCTGTACGTATATGCGCAGAATGATGTGCGGGTGTATGCGCAGAATGGTGTGCGGGTGTATGCGCAGAATGGTGTGCGGGTGTATGCGCAGAATGGTGTGCGGGTGTATGCGCAGAATGGTGTGCGGGTGTATGCGCAGAATGGTGTGCGGGTGTATGCGCAGAATGGTGTGCGGGTGTATGCGCAGAATGGTGTGTGTGTGTGTGTGTGTATATGCGCAGAATGGTGTGCGGGTGTATGCGCAGAATGGTGTGCGGGTGTATGCGCAGAATGGCGTGCGGGTGTATGCGCAGAATGGTGTGTGTGTGTGTGTGTGTATATGCGCAGAATGGTGTGCGGGTGTATGCGCAGAATGGTGTGCGGGTGTATGCGCAGAATGGTGTGCGGGTGTATGCGCAGAATGGTGTGCGGGTGTATGCGCAGAATGGTGTGCGGGTGTATGCGCAGAATGGTGTGTGTGTGTGTATGCGCAGAATGGTGTGCGTGTGTATGCGCAGAATGGTGTGCGTGTGTATGCGCAGAATGGTGTGCGGGTGTATGCGCAGAATGGTGTGCGGGTGTATGCGCAGAATGGTGTGTGTGTGTATGCGCAGAATGGTGTGCGGGTGTATGCGCAGAATGGTGTGTGTGTGTGTGTATATGCGCAGAATGGTGTGCGGGTGTATGCGCAGAATGGTGTGCGGGTGTATGCGCAGAATGGCGTGCGGGTGTATGCGCAGAATGGTGTGTGTGTGTGTGTGTGTGTGTGTGTATATGCGCAGAATGGTGTGCGGGTGTATGCGCAGAATGGTGTGCGGGTGTATGCGCAGAATGGTGTGCGGGTGTATGCGCAGAATGGTGTGCGGGTGTGTATGCGCAGAATGGTGTGTGTGTGTGTATGCGAAGAATGGTGTGCGTGTGTATGCGCAGAATGGTGTGCGGGTGTATGCGCAGAATGGTGTGCGGGTGTATGCGCAGAATGGTGTGCGGGTGTATGCGCAGAATGGTGTGCGGGTGTATGCGCAGAATGGTGTGCGGGTGTATGCGCAGAATGGTGTGCGGGTGTATGCGCAGAATGGTGTGCGGGTGTATGCGCAGAATGGTGTGCATCACTGGCCACTATGGAGGACCTTATTACCAATCGGGCCACTGTGGGGTTTACTTTTACTGTCTTACAATTAGAATCGGTCCTTTGAAGGCAACCATAAGGCTGATGTGGCCCTCAGTGAAAATGAGTTTGACACCCCTGTCCTAATCAGTACTTGTAGATTATCACAATTTCTAAATTTCTGTTTGTCTACCCACATTTTGAGGTTTAACTGCAGGTTCTCAATGGCAGTGAGATCTTCGGAGTTTCCTGGCCATGGATCCAATTTCAATGTTTTGTTCAAGCCACTTAGTTATGACTTTTGCCTTGTGACATGGAGCTCCATCAGGTTGGAAAAAATATTGCTTGTCACCAGATTGCTCCGGGATAGTTGGGAGACATTGTTCCTGGGTGGTTGGGAGACATTGCTCCTGGGTGGTTGGGAAAAGTTGCTCCTGGGTGGTTTGGAGACGTTGCCCTTGCATGGTTGGGAGAAGTTGCTTCTGGATGGTTGGGAGAAGTGGCTCCTGGGTGCTTGAGAGAAGTGGCTCCTGGGTGCTTGAGAGAAGTGGCTCCTGGGTGGTTGAGAGAAGTGGCTCCTGGGTGGTTGAGAGAAGTGGCTCCTGGGAGGTTGAGACAAGTGGCTCCTGGGAGGTTGAGACAAGTGGCTCCTGGGAGGTTGAGACAAGTGGCTCCTGGGAGGTTGAGACAAGTGGCTCCTGGGAGGTTGAGACAAGTGGCTCCTGGGAGGTTGAGACAAGTGGCTCCTGGGAGGTTGAGACAAGTGGCTCCTGGGAGGTTGAGACAAGTGGCTCCTGGGTGGTTGAGACAAGTGGCTCCTGGGTGGTTGAGACAAGTGGCTCCTGGGTGGTTGAGAGAAGTGGCTCCTGGGTGGTTGAGAGAAGTGGCTCCTGGGTGGTTGAGAGAAGTGGCTCCTGGGTGGTTGAGAGAAGTGGCTCCTGGGTGGTTGAGAGAAGTGGCTCCTGGGTGGTTGAGAGAAGTGGCTCCTGGGAGGTTGAGAGAAGTGGCTCCTGGGAGGTTGGCAGAAGTGGCTCCTGGGAGGTTGGCAGAAGTGGCTCCTGGGAGGTTGGCAGAAGTGGCTCCTGGGAGGTTGGCAGAAGTGGCTCCTGGGAGGTTGGCAGAAGTGGCTCCTGGGAGGTTGAGAGAAGTGGCTCCTGGGAGGTTGAGAGAAGTGGCTCCCAAGGTTTAGATCCCATTTTCTATCCATGGCTGTGTGCATAAGCTGTGAATGACTCCATTTGCTAAATGGTCCCAACTTATTTGCTTGATTATTACACCACTAGCGATGCTGTACCTAGTGACTGAGAACCGATTCTTCCTATGGCCACTCAACCAGTTTTCTAAATGTATGCTGGATCTCAGGCAGGCCAACTTACAGATACCTGCCCCTGCAACAACCGCCTTGCTGCTGGCCCATCATTGTCACCTAGTGAACCCTAAAACCGCATGCAGTTATTCAGATGCAGTTTTTAACTGCACAGTCTGATTACACCCCAAGTTATGTTGGAATAATGGAATTCAAATTGACTTTTAACCCTTTCCCACATCCTTGTAAAGCGCTGCCCCCTCTTACACAGGACAGCACTCACTATTCAAATGAGCAGAGGTCCTGAAACTTACCGTACTAGGCACTGTAGAGAGAGGTCCCTTTACATCAGAAAGGTACTAAAAACTTACTAAGGACCCTATTAAGAGAAATGTGACCTAAGCCTGCCCCAACCACAGTGTGATCCAACTGTAAATGGCAGAGATAGGAGAGAAGCTACTAACCTGCACAACTAATTATCCCACACAGCAAATGTTTACAAGAAAATGTAGCAAAAAACTTTTTTAAAATTCACTGTTTCCCAAAAAAATACAATAAAAGAGATCGAAAAGCCATATGTACTCCAAAATGGTATCAATAAAAACTACAGCTTGTCATGCAAAAAACAAGCCCTCAACTCTGTCCATGAAAAAATAAAGTTCTGCATCTTTGAATGCAGCAATGCAAAAAAATGCCAAAAAAAAAATTCTTCTAAAGTTTTTTTTTTTGGGGTTTGTTTTTTATTTAAATGTAAAAGCCTAAAAAATATATATATAATTTTGATATAGTCGAAATTGTACTGACCTGCAGAAAAAAAAAATTGATGTCATTTATACCATATTATGAATGCCATAAAAAACCTCCCCCCCCAAAAAAAAAATTGCAGAATTTGTGTTCTTTCACCTTGACACCCAAAAAATTAATAAGCTATACAATACATCACATATACCCCAAAATGGCATCAGTAAAAACAAACCCTCATATGGCCATGTCAATGGGGAAAAAAAAAAGTTATGAACATCACAAACTGTCATGTCCTTAAGTACCAAACTAAGCTGTGACCTTAAAGAGGATGCCCAGTTGTAAACTATTGCTGGCATATTCTTAAGATTGGTAAGCAAAAGTAGATTGGCAGGGGTCTGTCTACTAGTTCATTCATTGTGCACTGATTCGACTTCTGCAGGAAGCGGACTGCGCCGGTCTTTCTGTAGTGGCCAGATATGGTATTGCAGGCAAAGTTCCCATTTATTTCAATGTGTGCTAAACCTGAAATACTAAGCCTGTCCACTGTAGTAAGAACAACGCTGTCTGTTTCCTGCAGAAATAAGCCCAGTAAACAAGATCACTGGCCTGGCGAACACCTAATCAAAGGGGGTCCCAGGTGACAGGCTCCTGCCAATCTACTGTTTATGACCAATCCTAAGGATTGGCCAGCAATAAATTACAACTGGAAAACCTCTTTTAGGGGTTAAAGAGAAATGTGGTGCAGCCGACTATAGTTATGGCAGTGGGAGGGGAAGGGGGGTTGTGTGAGCAGCCAAGGGCCTGTGATACTTATTCACCACTGTTGTCAGCTGTAGTTAAAATATATATTGTGGACTGGAACGATCAAAACTGACATCACAAACTGTGATCTTGATCCCCATTCCAACCAGTCAAAGTCTCCAATTTATTTTCTAAACTGCAATTGAAGTTAATGAGACAAGCGCTTTCCACCTAGTATGGTAGGAGGCTGGTTTTCCGAGCAGCAGTCGTCACAGCATTAACTTTATCTTGTTCTTATTCTAGCCTCTCATCATCCAAGCAATTTTCCATGAAGACCCTGATGAGATCCAGTCGCTGATCTATAAAGCAGAGGATGTTAATGCTTTGGTAAGAACTTTCATTTTTATTTCTTGTTTGATTTTGGCAGGACAAAAAGTATTGTGAGCTCCAGTAGTGTCTGCGACCAACTCATACCCATCTTATCACTTCTTCCCAACTGGTCTATTTCTTATCAAACACTTCCATGAAAATCACATAAGTTGCATGAACTATATTCTTAAAGGGGTTATACTACAAATACAAGTTACCACCAATCCATAGGATATCCAGACCTCCCAAAAGTCTTGGATCCAGCAGGACAGTCCCAGTTTTGAACAGTGTCCTGCCATCCCAGGCAGTCTGCCGCTTGTCCTCGCTGGCTTCGGCCCCCACCACCCCTCTACCAGCACCCACTCTACCTAGTAGTTAGACCGCCACCGATCCTGAGAACAAGAGGCCCCTGCCCCCACATTTCCCAATGCAGGATGGATTCTGCTTATGATCCCTAGGAAAGGAATGGAGCCGTGGCTTCGCTTGTGCATTGCCACACGATTTATTTCAGTGGGGCAGACAGAGATAGCGGAGCATAGTGCTCAGCTATCTGACTGGTTCATTGAAAGGAATGGACCCGCGCATGTGCCCATTCGCTGATACATTAGGGATAATAGGCAGAACCCATCTTGCATTGGGAATTAGGGAAGACACCATTCCCCAATTCTCAAGATAGTTGCGGGTCCCAGTGGTCTCACCCCCACCGATATCCAGTGTATGGGCTAAAACGTTTTAAAATTCCATCCACTAACTGTACAATCCCTTTAAGGAGCTCTATGAAGTCAGATCTTGTAGACCAACCCCTGGATAATTAGGTTGTCACACTTCAATGGATGTCTTAAGGTGCCCATAAGCAGGAGACAAAACTCCACTGAACTGTTGTAGGAAAGGCTTGAAAGGCTCCACAAGGAGTTGTGCACTGAAATCAAGGACTCGGTTAACTCCAAGGAGGATGTTGGAAAGCATATTCCAGAACTGAAAGGTCTGGATGCAGAGATGATCCATATGCAGAAGGCACTTGCTGCAGCAGAATCTGCCAAAAGACAAGAACAGCAGGAAAGAGAGAAACTGGCAGGCAGAATTACAAGCAGTGGTGGAAGAGATGGGGAAGAGAAGGATGAACTTCCTCTGGAGACTTAGATGGAACAGGAGCGTGAACCATAACTCATGACCGTGTACTGGTTGGACATTAAAGAGGAGCCGCATTAGCAGTATTGTGTTAAAAGTTCAGTACCCATATATTGGGTTTCTCACAATCCTTGCCCAGTAATTGGGGTTTCAATCTACGTCCTCTTCTTCCCATGTAACGACTTTCTAAAAACTCATTACCCGGTCACCAATAATATAGTCTCTCGCAGCCCTGTATCACATGAATGTTGTTGGGCAGAAGTGAGGAGGGGGATGCAGAGCCAGAAGTCTCTCCATTGCTTGTATCCAGCTCAGTCTTTATCCAAAAGACACATCTGTTCGGTTGAAGATCTTATGCCCGTAGGGCTAATCCTGCACACCGCAGTTTCTCCCACACCAGGAAGTATCCCTTGCTCCTCACTCAACAACATGGCTGCACAGACTCAGGGGAGTATCCCCAGCTCCCCACACTGCAGCCTAGCTGCACAAAGAGAAGTGTCCCCAGTTACTCGCACTGCAGCATAGTTGCACAGACTCCCTACTTCCTGGAAAACTTCAGAGAGAGGACCAGCACACTGGATAACTTGTAAAAGCTGCTTCTTTATTCCCCAGTAAAACAGCATAAGAAACTGCGACGTTTCGACCTCACATACCAGGTCTTTGTCAAGCATGCAGTACTAGGGCAATAAGCCCCTATTATATAGACATAAAAGACAACCCCCACAATTAAACAAATGTGCACACCCACATAAAAAAGCCCCTGATTGGTCCAGGCATAAGAGGTTATCAGCTGTGGTGAATCAATAAATAAGACAATACTTAGTAGATTGGACTCACATATGTCTCCACGGTATAAAGTACTGTGTCCCTACTTCCTGTCCTTTTTCCTGCTCAGCTCTGTTCCTTGTTTCTCCCCTCTTTAAAGTTGCAGTAGTTTACAAATCACCCCCCTTACATTCTAATGCAGAGCCAGATGCACAGGATGTATCTAGTGATGTTAAAGTAATGTTTCCATCTTAGCCAAATATGGTTGGATTGAGAGCACCACTCTGCACAAGGTTGCTAGGTGGACACAAAAAGCTACAGGTCATTGGGCTATGTTGTTTCAGCAACTCCCATAGAAGTCAATGGGAATAGCACAGTGAGCTACGTTATTTCAGTAACTTGGAAATTATGGAAACGGCATAGCTCATTGCTTGTGTAACTACTATTGACTTCTATGGGAATTATGGAAACAATTCAGCAAAGTCCACTGTTTTCATAATACCAACCACCCCCAGGCACCTCGTACATCCTGGTCAGGTGCACAACTAAAGGTAGGTAAGGGTTCCGGAGGTGAATTCTGTGTCTATCTTTTATGGCTTGTCCTGTGGATATACCATAAAATTCTGAGATGGGAATACCCCTTTAAGGGCTCTTCTTCCCTGGTTATAGATTTTCCCCGCCCCCTCTCTAGCCCCACCCCTAGTCACCATTCTCAGGGAAGGCCTGGGAAAGTCTTCTAGCCCCGCCCCATATCTCTCCAAATATGGGGAGATAAGTAAGAGATCTCCTGTAGCTCCGACCCCTCTCTTTTCCTGCAATGGGGGATTCCACTGCTCTTTCACAATCTTCTCTGATTGATTTCAGTTGGGACGGCGCTGCTGCCGGCCCCATTGAAAACAATGGGCGATATCACAGATTTTCTTACAGCAACTTGCAGTGAGTGAAAACATCGCAAGTAAAAATTAAACCATTGACAATCATTGGTTTCAAACTCATGCATTTTCACTCCCTCATGCATCGCAGGAAGATCTTATCGCCAGCGGGGAAGAGTCCTAAGAGTGATGTTCAGATGGCCATGAGGGGGCAGCTTGGTTCTGCAGCTCTTCAGATGAGAGCTGTGGAAGGGTTTAGGTTCCCAACAAGATGATTTTGCAAATGGTGATACAAAGATTAGTGTTAAGTAAGGAGGAACAGCCAATTGGCTTAGTAGAGTTCAGGGAGTTTAGCTCACATGAAAGTGTGTGCCATGCGTTAGCACGCAGCAAGTACACAATGACATGCATGCTTGCTGAGTGCCGCCAATCCCCATACTCTATCTTAGCGTGTGTGTGTGTGTGTAATATGCACTAAGATAGTGCATGTGAAAATCTATGTTGCCCATAACAACCAATCACAACCAATTAATTTTACTTCAGCAGTATAAGAAATTCCAACCAATCACAGCACAGCTCTGATAAGCAAGGTTCATTCTCAACTGCAACCTAATATAAGGAATAAAGAATGGTTGTGTCAAAGGGCAATTGTGGCACCAACTAATGAAACTGTAGGACAGATGAATGAAGAAATTATGTCACAAGTCGAAGGAGAAATGGCAGGGTATCTGTTGGTGGATAATGTTCTGGACACTGAACAAGTCACCTCATACCCTGTAGAGTTCCTTCACTCTTTGGAATTGTCAGGAGTGCCTTCCCAGACGCTATAGTTAAAAGTTGGTGTTTCGGTCCTATTAATACGTAATCATAATGCGCCAAAACTGTGCCCCGGTACACGATTACAAATTACACACCTGAGGCAAAATATTGTAAGAGCCATTATTATGACTGAAATAGCAAAAGGAGAAAGTGTTTTAGTTCCCCGCGTTCTGATAATACAGACGGATTTGCCTTTTCAATTTAAAAGGCTGTAATTCCCTCTAAAAATGGCATTTGCGATGATGATGAATAAGGCTCAAGGGCAAACACTTAAGGTAGCAGGTGTACGCTTAGAAAAAAACATGGGTAACTGTATGTGGCGTGCTCACATTTATACAGCTCACAAAACCTTTACATCTGAGCAAAACCATACAGAACTGCTGACATAGCAGATTGCAGTTACATTACTTTCACTAAACACAGATTAGATAAAAAAAGACAAATTCCACGCGGATGAAGTTGCAGCTAACAAGCCAGTCTTGTATGTTTCTAAGTTTATGTGTTTGGTTTTCTGCATTTTTTTAATAAACTCTTTTTTATTGAGATTTTTCATATGATTAGATTTGGGACTGAAACCTGCGTCGGGCTTAGGTCTAACTTTATAGCTATCCTTCGTTTCTGCCTACTTCCTCTCCCATCTGCTGTGGCGTTATTTGTTTATGTTAATCTAATTTAAGTCTCCCCAGACGATTGGTGTCTGTCTGGATATAGTACCAAGATGTAGTTCTAAACGGCGTTACACATGTAGTGATCTCTTCAGGGTCTAGAAATTTTCCTATAAAGATTTGCCATTTTGCGAAAAACTTTGGTGCCTGGGCTTCTGCGCTTCTTTCTATTTCCAGTCTCTCCCTTTTTAGTAGGTATTTTAGTTGTTTTATTATATCTAGGGTTGTCGGTGGAGTTGCTTGCAGCCAGTTTGACAAGAGACATCTTGTATGAATGATCTTGGTGTGAATGCCGAGGCCGATTAGGACATGGAATACGTAGGCCTGTGGAGTCAAGGGGATAAGTATCTCCCCTATCTCCTGTATCAACACTTGTACTTGCTCCCAATATGTTTTAATTTTGGAGCAGTGCCAGAGTCCGTGTAGTAGATCAGAATTTGGTTGGGAGCATTTGGGGCATGCCTGTAATCTGTCTAGGTTTCCCTGGTGTGGGGGGATGTTAAAGCCGTATATTGCGCCTTGTATTATTTAGAAGAAGGTTTCGCGCCATCTTTCGTTTGTTATGGCCTTTCTCACTGCGTCCCAGCTTTGGATGATTTTTTGGGTTATCTCGGGCTCTTGTAATTCTCATGCCCATCTTTTAAACATTTGGTTCTTGTCTGATAAAGCCCATCCTTCCCTGAATCGGTGGTATAGGTCAGATATGGAATGTCTTGGGGGAGGGCTCCCTATAAGTAGATCCATTGGGTTATTTATTGCTTCTTTTGAGATCTCAATTAGCCTTGTCCGCAGGAATCCCCGCATTTGCGCATATGGTAGGAAGTGTGATGGAGATAAGTCATATGTTTCCTGCATCTCCTTGAATGTTTTATACCTAGGCTCTTTATGGTGGAGAAGGTGTTGAACTCTTCCAATACCCTTACTATGCCACTCTTTAAACATTTTGTTTGTCCTTTCTTCTCTAAATTCAGGGTGCCCCCATAACTCCATATGCTTTGAGAGCTTGAATGGTAGTTTATATGCTTTGTGTGCAGTTTTCCAAGCTGCGATAGTGTCTCTTGCCATGTTTGAGTGTTTAACCTCAGGTGGGAGCTTAGCAAAGCCTGTGTGTAATAGGGTGTTTAGATTCCATGGGTGTAGTAATTCCCTCTCAAGTGTGTAGTTTGAAAAGTGATCTGATCCCTGGAGCCATTCTAACGAATGTCTCATCAAACTGGCCACATTATATGTGCGTATGTCTGGTAGGTTCAACCCCCCCCCCCCCCTATTATTAGACATCATTAGTTTTTTCATGGCAATACGAGGTCGTTTGCGTAACCAGATAAACGTTGAGAATGCTGTATATAATTTTCCTATGTCTTGTCTTTTTAGTAAGAGTGGGATAGTCTGTAGTTGGTATAGTAGTTTTGGAAAGCTGATCATTTTAACCCCTTCCCGCTGCAGGGCGTAAGTTTACGTCCTGGCAGCCTGGTACTTCCCGCAACAGGGCGTAAACTTACGTCCTGGAGATAGCGCGGGATCACATAAGATCCCACGCTCTCTCGCAGCGGGAGCCGGCTGTCAGACACAGCCGGCGTCCCGCTGCAACATAAAAGAAATGAAAATGCGGTCTCTTTTGGGGGAAGATGTATTGCCTGTACCCAAAAAGAGAATGCATAAGCGACTTCCCTCAATTCCACTTTGTGAGTCGCGTTAACAAACTATCTAGGGATTCCGCTCCGGACTCTTAGTACCTTTTATGTGCCCCCTATAGTATCTCTAATCTTTTCTATCCTTACTTTCTACATTTTTACATTCAGTATCTATACGATTCTCGTAAACCAAGAGTTCTCTTCTAGCGTCTCTTAACAGTCCCCCCACAACACAGTCCTTTCCCTCGTCATATCACACTCACGGTTCGCCTCCCAATTGTTTAGGCCGTTGGTGTTGATGGGGCTGTAGGCTTTTGGCGTTCTTTTGGTGCTGCCGGAGGGACTCGATCCGCCTTCTGTTTGTTCTTACTTGTCGTGTTCTCTTGAGAAGGTTCATCTCTTTGTCTGGCCGGGCAGGGTCGAGGTGATACTAAGCGGAGCTCGCTCTCTGCCTTTTCTGGGTGGTAAAATGTTAGTGTGGTTCCGTCCTTCTTGTACACTTTCAATACCGCTGGGTACATGAGTGCGAATTTAGGTTGTTTTCTAAAAAGTGCCGAGCAAATTGGGGAAAAAGCCTTTCGTCTGCATTGGACTTCTGCAGAGAAATCAGCAAAGATTAGGATTCTGTGTCCTTCGATCTCCAGCGCACTCTGTCCGCCCTTGAAGTTTCGCAGAATTAGGGCCCTATCTGTATAGTCCAGATATTTTACTATAACTGGCCTAGTGGTTTTCTGCATTTTGCTATGTGAATATTTCACCATATCTCGTAGGATAATGACAAGCGGAGCCCCCTCCATGCAGCAGCGTTTCTTGGTGATGCAGACATAATTGAGCGCCTCATACTATCTGGTAAGTTCATTTAGCCTGATGGCTTAGTAATACTTATTTAACTTAGGGCCGGTTGCACGAATGTTTTGATCTGAGATCAAGTAGAAAAACGATGTACCAACATGATTTAGGCTGTGATCTGGTTTCTAATCTAGGTCCAACTTGATCACCAGATTTTGGCAGATCAAACTAGTTGAACTACCGGTAGTGAAATCATTGAACAACTTTTAGAACCTGCATTTGAGATCAAGAGAAGTACAACAGGCAACATGTTAGGGGGTCCATTTGGATGCCCGTATCAAAGATGATGTATCCCAGAAACGGCAGGCTGGTTTGCTCCAATAGACATTTTTTCCAATCTGGCAAAAAGTAAATTAAACCTAACTTGTTTTAGAGCATTTGGGCAAAGATCAGGATGTAAATTAGGGGCACCCATGACATCTGCTGCAGTGTTATGGCACTTTCAAAAATTACAGTGAAAACACTAAGAAAATAGCCTTGTGGTGTAAGATAGGCCGGTCACTAAGAGGTTAAATTTGGTTTGGTATTTGCATCTGTGACTATAGTAATCCGATGTATTTAATGCGTTAGGTGCTCGTGTTAACGCTAAAGACAACATGTGGCTGACTCCTCTTCATCGGGCGGCTGCATCAAGAAGCGAGGTCAGTACAGCTTTCCATCTTGTCACCCCCTGATCATCCACTGCCGAACCCAGTAAGCCTCGGATCGCACCAGCGCTTCTGGTCTCTGTTCTTCAGCTCTGTTATAGGAGCTGAACAACAAAAAAAAAACTAAAAGTGCCAGAACTGACCGGCACCCAGCGAACCCCAAGCATTGAAATGGGGTCCCACCAGCATATCCCCAGGGAGGTAGTGCAGCATGCTGCACTATGTTGTCTGGCATTCTTTTGTCGGATCTGTTTCCGAGGCTCTGATGTGACATGATCTTACTTATATTAATTCAGGCAGCAATCAGAGTACGACTGAACAGGGGCGCCCCTACCAGGAGGGAACGTCAGCCAGCTGCATCAGGCGACAGGCTACAGGACCCTAGATGGACAGCAGCAACCCAACATTTTACTCACTCACTACAGGGCACAATTACTATTATTACTGGGGCCACTATGGGGGTCATTATTACTACTGGGGCAACTTTGGAGGTCATTATTGCTACTGGGGCCACTATGGGGGTCATTATTACTACTGGGGCCACTATGGGGATTACTTTTACTACTGGGGCAACTATGGGGGTCATTATTACTACTGGAGCCACTATAGAGATCACTATTACTACTGGGGCCACTATGGGGGTTACTATTACTACTGAGGCCACTATGGGGATCATTATTACTACTGGGGCCACTATGGGGGTCATTATTACTACTGGGGCCACTATGGGGGTCATTATTACTACTGGGGCCACTATGGGGGTCATTATTACTACTGGGGCCACTATGGGGGTCATTATTACTACTGGGGCCACTATGGGGGTCATTATTATTACTGGGGCCACTATAGAGATCACTATTACTACTGGGGCCACTATGGGGTCACTATTACAACTGGAACCATTATGGGGGTTACTATTACTACTGAGGCCACTATGGGGATCATTATTACTACTGGGGCCACTATGGGGGTCATTATTACTACTGGGGCCACTATGGGGTCATTATTATTACTGGGGCCACTATGGGGATCACTATTACAACTGGGCCACTATGGGGGTCATTATTACTACTGGGGTCACTATGGGAATCACTATTACTACTGGGTCCACTATGGGGGTCATTCATGGAGACTAGAGATGAGCGAGCGTACTCGGAAAAGCACTACTTGCTCAAGTAATTTGCTTTATCCGAGTATCGCTGTGCTCGTCCCTGAAGATTCGGGTGCCGGCACGGAGCGGGGAGCTGCAGGGGAGAGCGGGGAGGAACGGAGGGGAGATCTTTCTCTCCCTCTCTCCCGCCCGCTCTCCCCTGCTCCCCGCTGCGACTCACCTGTCAGCCGCAGCGGCACCCGAATCTTCAGGGACGAGCACAGCGATACTCGGATAAAGCCAATTACTCGAGCGAGTAGTGCTTATCCGAGTACGCTCGCTCATCTCTAATGGAGACATAAAAATGACTTTTTGGCATATTTGAAGCCCCATGACTTTATTAGTTCTCTGGCGGTGTACGGGGGCTCCTTTCTTGCAGGGTCAGCAGTAGTTTTTATTGCTGCCATTTTTGGGTACTCAAGAGATTTTTATTACTTTTTATGAAAAAATAAAATAAATAAATCTTATTTCCTTTTTAGTTTTTATTGTGACACAGGGTGACCAAAAATAACCAGCAATTCTGTCATAATTTCTTTTTCATAGAATGTTCAGTTTTTTCAGACATGGCAATGCATTTATGTTTATTTTCTTTATTGTTCAAATTTTGTGGGAAAAATAGAAAACGGTTTTGTCAACTTTCATATTTTCAGTTGAAAATTTTTTTCCCCCGCCCCTTGTCGGCAGCTAGCAATAGGAGGGGGTGGAGGGGGGCGGAGCTTAGCTCTGCTCTCCCCCATTGCAAACAGCCAGAGTAGAGGAGAGAGGAGGAGAGAAGGGGGAGGCAGTTTAGCAGCCTCCCACCTCCCCTCTCCGACAGCTGTCATAGGCTCCCGTGGGAGTCTATGCAGCAGCTGGTGTATTCTGGGCAGAAAGATAGTTCCAGGACTATCTTTCCTACCCTGCGGTATATTGGCCAGCTGGGTGCTTTTATGCCGCAGGAATACACCTGTGTGATCTGCTGCATTGGAATCCAAAGCATCAGATTGTAGCGTATATCGTCCGGCAGTGAAAACGGCACCCAATATAAGTTTGTGTGAAGGAGCCCTAACAGTGTATTGTAATTTTAACATTCATACAGTATATTAAGCCCTGCTACGGGCCACTAGCAGGGCTTAATGTGGTTAGATGTAGAGGCGTATAGTTGAAGCTCCCGATGCAAAACTTGTAACAGGGCCCCCAACTATAATGCTTTACTCATAGTACTGGGTTCCCTATATGGAGAAGAGAGGCCTTATGGGCCCCCTAAGGCTCCTGGGCCCGAATGCAACCGCATCCCCTGCATCCTCTATAGTTACCTGGTTATATGCATGGCTACTCTGAGAGTCTTCACTGGGCCCAGGGTCACCATAGTAACCATTGGCATTCCGCGTCAGGAGGGGTGGCCAATGGTGAGTCAGAGATGGCCAGTTAACATGCTGCACCTAGGATTGACAGCATAAGTGTAACAATTGAGTGATATTTTATAGTCAAAGGGGCGGTACGACGATTGGAAGTTAACGTCTATCCATAGAATATGCATAGGTTATATCTTGCTGATCGGTGGGGGTCTCGAGTTTGGGGTTCCCATGCACACCTCGCAGTGAGAAGGAAACTAAATGGAGTGTTGGTTGCGCAAGCGCACCGTTGCCCGTTCACTTTCGATGAGGCTGCGGAGATGGCCAAACAGAACCTGCGAGGGTATTTCCGTCAGCCGCATTAAAATGAAGTGACTCCCCCCTCCCACAGTGACAGGCAGAACAGGACATTCTGGAGATTAGTCAGGGACTCAGCTGTGAGGCCACCCACCAATCAGTACATTATCCCCTATCCTGTGCATAGGGCATAACTTGCAGTCTTGGTACAACCCTTCTAGGTAGAGGTCTCCCAAAGCCCTTGGGAAAACCACTCCATTCGTTTCAATGAGTCTGATGAAAATAGCCAAGCATAGCACTCAACTATCAGTTTGCCCCATTGAAATGAATGGAGCCGCGCATGTGCAACCAGAGGACCATTCACTGCTATGTTAGGGAAATAGGCAGAATCCACCCTGCACTGCAAAAGATGGAGGACATAGGTTCTCGTTCTGGGGATCAATGGCAGTCCCAATGGTTGGACCCCCACCGATCTATCGATTTTCACTCATCTAGTTAGATCCCATTTGTCAAAGTTACCTAATACTTCAAAAATAAAATAAACAAAAAATATATCATTTCCATTTCCAGTTCCAATAATGATGATTATATTTGATACTCGCAGCATACAGAGTAAATATACACATTCTGTAGGGTAATTTGTTGCATCTTTGCAGGACCAAAATGTTTTCCTCTGTAAAGCGGTTATCTAGGGTTTTGAAAACATGGCTGCTTTCTTCCAGACACAGCGCCACCCTTGTACATAAGGTTGTATCTGGTATTGCATCTCAGCTTCTATTCACTTTGATAGAGCTGAGCTGCAAGAAAGCAGCTTTGTTTTTTCCAACCATGGACAAACCCTTATAATTTCTAATCTGACATTTGGGAAATCTGTCCCTTTCAGGAAGCGGTGCAGGTATTGATAAAACACTCTGCTGATGTCAATGCTAGAGATAAAAAGTGGCAAACACCCCTCCATGTGGCGGCAGCAAATAAATCGGTCAAGTGCGCAGAATTAATAATTCCATTGCTGAGCAGTGTGAATGTGTCTGACAGAGGAGGCCACACAGCCTTGCATCATGCTGCGATGGCTGGTCAATTAGAGGTAAGTGGTAAAATTCTATTCTTTCACTTTTTTCTGTTCGTTCTTTGCTAGCAAACAAGTCTCCATATTTATCCTGGTACAGTAAGTGTTAAAGGGCCATGTTAGAGTAATAACTTAGTTTAGGTGATACTTCAGAGGTATCGAAGACTCATCAACCAGATATTCCCAATTACCTCTATGGTGCTGTCAGGGAAATTCTAAGTACAGCACCAATCAGGCCCACCCCACTTGCCCCGCTGCCGGCGGTAAGAAGAAAACACCACACGGAGGTCTGGTATAGTTTCTCACACGGGGTCATGACTGCGCTTTGCCGTCCTTTATTACAGATTACATGAGATCTTATACCCTTTGGTCTCATCACTAGAAATGGGTGATGGGCTCATTGGCTAAAATTCACAGCATAACCATATGTGGGAAGTCCGGATTTCCGGCCTGAGACAGTGAAAGTTCAGATGCATAGTTGAACGGTCTCCATCTTGATAAGGCACTTCTGGGAAAACGGCCAAGTACACGCGGCCTTCGTCTGGTTCTTCCTTGTGTTCAAGATACATTTTGTCTTCGCCTTGCAAGGCCTCTTGGCATATCTGATGCTTGATCTCCATATAAGTTTTTAGGGGGGTTTGTGAGGGTATATGGAGAAGAACAGAAGATGCAGCAATCAGGTCTTGTTCCAAAGCTCTTCTGCAGGAAGTAGCCGCTCACAAGAGTTTTTATCGCAAAAAGTAGAACAAAGAAGTATATAAGTATCCAATCACAGTGGGCAGCACCCTACTTACATTGGTTTGCTGTAGTAAAACAACAAATCATTAAAATCAGTAACATTATGTGGATACAAAGACTAAATATGGTCTCTAGGAAACGCTCAAAGGAATATATGCAAAAAAACATACAACCCTCACAGAGCTCCGTCCATGGAAAAATAAAGTTCTGGCACTGTGAATAGAGTGATGCAATAGAAAATACTTTCCAAAATAAGGTTTAAAAAAACATCAAGTCATTTATGCTGCATAATTAACACTGTAAAGGAAAAATTCAAAAACAATGGCAAAATTGAAGGTTTTTTTTCTTCCTGCCCTCCCAAACAAATAAGTTATGTAAAACATTAAATGAAAAATGGTGCCAATAAAAACTACAACTCGTCACGCAAGAAACAAGCCCTCATACGGCAACAGAGACGGAAAAATATGATAGTTATGGCTATCCCACAAATCTGTGCGTTCTTAGGTCTAAAATAGGCTGCGTCACTAAGGCCTCATGTCCACGGGCAAAAGAAGAATTAAAATTCGCAGCGGATTTTAACTCTTCTCCTGCCCGCGGATCCGCACCCCATAGGGATGCATTGACCACCCGCGGTTAGATAAATACCCGCGGATGGTCAATAAAAGGGATTTTAAAAAAAATGGAGCATGAAAAAATCTGGACCATGCTCCATTTTCGTGTGGGTCTCCCGATCGAAGCCTATGGAAGCCGTCCGGATCCGCGGGAGACCTAAAATAGGAATTTAAAAGAATTAACTCACCCGCAGCGGACCGGGAGGGTCTTCTCTTCCTCACGGCCGGATCTTTCTTGCTTCGGCTCGGCGGATGTGCCCGGCGCATGCGCGCGGCACGTCGGCGACGTGCCGCCGGCGTGACGAGTTTATCCGCCGGCCGAAAAAGAAGATCCGGCCATGAGGAAGAGAAGACCCTCCCGGTCCGCTGCGGGTGAGTTAATTCTTTTAAATTCCTATTTTAAGCGCTCATGTCCGCGGGGCAGGAGGGACCTGCTACAGATTCTCCATGGAGAATCCGTAGCGGGCCTGATTTTCCCCGTGGACATGAGGCCTAAGGGGTTAAAATATGTAGCATGTGCTACGTTGGCCCATTTTTGATGAAAAATACTACTACAGCCAAGGAATCTTAACGCGTTATGGTAACTTTCTGTGAGACACTTTATTTGCCTTTTTCAATAGCTTTACAATGGCTTCTGTTATATTAAAGGGGCGGTCCGAGATCTTTATTTCGTAAAGTGTGTTCTGAATGCAGTAAAACAACAGACAGGCATATACTCCTCTCTGCCCGCTGCTCGAGATCTCCGCCCTTTTTGCGTTCATTGGTATTACCTTCTACACTCTTTGTGAAAAACAATCTGGCCCACAGAAGAAGCTGTCGTTCTGCTGCAGAACTCGTCCTGCAGTTCCATCTCAGCCAGATATACAAATGCTGAGAGTTGTGGTGATTAGATGGACGGACACCGGAGGCCCTAAAAGTGGTCCCCCCCCCCCCCGGGCCTATTGAAGACTCTTAGAGGCCCCTTGTGTGTAGTGACCTCTTCTTGCACCGTACCACCTCCTGCATCCAAGCTAGAGGCGGTACAGCAGGGTGCTATAGCCTCCATGCTAACCCATATCACATCTTGTATCCAAGCTAGAGGAGCTACAACAGAATACTAGAGCCTCCATGTCTGCCCCTATCACATCTTGTATCCAAGCTAGAGGCGGTACAACAGGGTACTAGAGCCTCTATGGCTGCTCGTATTACAGCTTGTATCCAAGCTAGAGGCGGTACAATAGGGTACTAGAGCCTCCATGTCTGCCCGTATCACATCTTGTATCCAAGTTAGAGGCGGTACAACAGGATGCTATAGCCTCCATGCCAACCCATATCACATCTTGTATCCAAGCTAGACGAGCTACAACAGAATACTAGAGCCTCCATGTCTGCCCGTATCACATCTTGTATCCAAGCTAGAGGCGGTACAACAGGGTACTAGAGCCTCCATGCCCGCCCATATCACATTTTGTATCCAAGCTAGAGGGGGTACAACAGGGTACTAGAGCCTCCATGCCTGACCGTATCAGATGTTGTATCCAAGCTAGAGGCGCTACAACAGGGTACTAGAACCTTCCTTACAAGGGGTCAGTTCTCCACAGTAAATGACCCTGTTGCTCTGATCTTGTAATCACTTATATCAACGGTATAATCGCATCCCTCCGACAACTTCTAGCGGAGGGATTTAGTGTATTGGGCAAGTAATTTATCTTTTTTTTAGCCCAGTTAAAAATAATACCAATTAAAGCAAATCCAGATGGAATACATCATCAGCCATGCGCCCGTATTACGGACTATACAAATGTGCCGGCGTGAAACTGGCCCAAATATGCGCAATTCTGTTTAAATAACAATTCCCTTCACCATGGTTCTTTTTTACATAAAAGAAGTGTCTGAATACATCAATTCTATATGACTACTAATTGATATTTAAGAATTCTAACTAATTAAAGGGGTTGCTCAGTTACAAAGTATTGAGAGCGACCCACAGGATAAGTCATCAATAGTAAATCGGCAGGGGTCTGCCACCCGGGTCCCCCACAGATAGTTTGTTCACTTCCGCTTTTCACTGAGCACATTTCTGCAGGAAGCAGGCAGCTCCATTTTCAGTGCAGTGGCCAGACTTGGTGTTACAGGCCCTTCACTTCAATGGCCAATGGTGTTGGAACAGAGCTGTCTGCTTTCTGCAGAAATCAGTTCAGTGTACAAGCAATGAGAATCCCAGACAGTTGTCCCACGGATAGGCTATCAGTAATTTACAATTGGACAACCCCTTTAAAAAAAAAAATCCGGACCTATGAACATTCCCTGCTAATACACAGGCCTGACTTTTGCAGATGGTTAACCTGCTGATTGCAAGAGGAGCAAATATAAATGCATTTGACAAGAGGGACAGAAGAGCGCTGCACTGGGCAGCCCACACAGGTAAGACTTACTACTGTACGTAGTGCAAAACATCAGCCCCCCAATGCTTCGTATCTGACGCCTCAGATACTGCCTGTTACGGCACTCTGCCCCCCGAGCGCCAGGTGGGGTGCCCTGAACTTCCCGCACCCCGCTGTCCCTGCCTACTTGCCACGGCCCTGGCTGACCCCAGGCGGACAACAGGGCGGCGGTCCCTGCTCTGGCTAGGGACCTGGCGACTACCTAGATGGAACTACTAATGGGGGACAGAGTGCCGACAGAAGGGGCAGGTAGAACAGACCAACAGAACTTACAAAGCAGAGTAACGCTGGAGATGGAGCTCACAGGCAAACTGAAAGGACACTGACTGGCAACTAGAGCAAACTGAGACAGACCTGACTAGAGGCTAACAGAACCAATAACTGGCGGTGAGCTCAGGTCACTGCCAGCCTTTTAACTTAAAGCCTCCGCCCAGGGGCGGAGAGTGGGAGGAGCCAACTCTCCCACTGTTGCATATGGGTGGTGGAGGAGAGCAGGCGGCACCCTACGGGTAGACACACCCACGCCGCTGCACGCTGGCTGCTCCACGCCGCCGGGAGAGCCCCGACAGCAGAGCTCCGGGACGCCGGAGCCGACATCGGAGCGGCGCGCGCCGGCCGCGGGACCCAGTGCCGCCCTGCATGGTAACACCGCCCTCAGGACAGTGCTTCGTATCTGACGCCTCAGATACCGCCCTCAGGACAGTGCTTCATATCTGACGCCTCAGATACCGCCCTCAGGACAGTTCTTCGTATCTGACGCCTCAGATACCGCCCTCAGGACAGTGCTTCGCATCTGACGCCTCAGATACCGCCCTCAAGACAGTGCTTCGCATCTGACGCCTCAGATACCGCCCTCAGGACAGTGCTTCGTATCTGACGCCTCAGATACCGCCCTCAGGACAGTGCTTCGTATCTGACGCCTCAGATACCGCCCTCAGGACAGTGCTTCGTATTTGATGCCTCAGATACCGCCCTCAGGACAGTGCTTCGCATCTGACGCCTCAGATACCGCCCTCAGGACAGTGATTCGCATCTGACGCCTCAGATACCGCCCTCAGGACAGTGATTCGCATCTGACGCCTCAGATACCGCCCTCAGGACAGTGCTTCGCATCTGACGCCTCAAATACCACCCTCAGGACAGTGCTTCGCATCTGACGCCTCAGATACCGCCCTCAGGACAGTGCTTCGCATCTGACGCCTCAGATACCGCCCTCAGGACAGTGCTTCGTATCTGACGCCTCAGATACCGCCCTCAGGACAGTGCTTCGTATCTGACGCCTCAGATACCGCCCTCAGTTCAGTGCTTCGTATCTGACGCTTCAGATACAGCCCTCAGGACAGTGCTTCGTATCAGACGCCTCAGATACCGCCCTCAGGACAGTGCTTCGTATCTGACGCCTCAGATACCGCCCTCAGGACAGTGCTTCGTATCTGACGCCTCAGATACCGCCCTCAGGACAGTGCTTCGTATCTGACGCCTCAGATACCGCCCTCAGGACAGTGCTTCGTATCTGACGCCTCAGATACCGCCCTCAGGACAGTGCTTCGTATCGGACGCCTCAGATACCGCCCTCAGGACAGTGCTTCGTTTCGAACGCCTCAGATACTGCCCTCAGGACAGTGCTTCGTATCTGACGCCTCAGATACTGCCCTCAGGACAGTGCTTCGCATCTGACGCCTCAGATACTGCCCTCAGGACAGTGCTTCGCATCTGACGCCTCAGATACCGCCCTCAGGACAGTGCTTCGCATCTGACGCCTCAGATACCGCCCTCAGGACAGTGCTTCGCATCTGTCGCCTCAGATACCGCCCTCAGGACAGTGCTTCGTATCTGACGCTTCAGATACAGCCCTCAGGACAGTGCTTCGTATCTGACGCCTCAGATACCGCCCTCAGGACAGTGCTTCGTATCTGACGCCTCAGATACCGCCCTCAGGACAGTGCTTCGTATCTGACGCCTCAGATACCGCCCTCAGGACAGTGCTTCGTATCTGACGCCTCAGATACCGCCCTCAGGACAGTGCTTCGTATCGGACGCCTCAGATACCGCCCTCAGGACAGTGCTTCGTTTCGAACGCCTCAGATACTGCCCTCAGGACAGTGCTTCGTATCTGACGCCTCAGATACTGCCCTCAGGACAGTGCTTCGCATCTGACGCCTCAGATACTGCCCTCAGGACAGTGCTTCGTATCTGACGCCTCAGATACCGCCCTCAGGACAGTGCTTCGTATCTGACGCCTCAGATACCGCCCTCAGGACAGTGCTTCGTATCTGACGCCTCAGATACCGCCCTCAGGACAGTGCTTCGTATCTGACACCTCAGATACCGCCCTCAGGACAGTGCTTCATATCTGACACTTCAGATACAGCCCTCAGGACAGTGCTTCATATCTGACACTTCAGATACAGCCCTCAGGACAGTGCTTCGTATCTGACGCCTCAGATACCGCCCTCAGGACAGAGCTTCGTATCTGACGCCTCAGATACCGCCCTCAGGACAGTGCTTCGTATCTGACGCCTCAGATACCGCCCTCAGGACAGTGCTTCGTATCTGACGCCTCAGATACCGCCCTCAGGACAGTGCTTCGTATCGGACGCCTCAGATACCGCCCTCAGGACAGTGCTTCGTATCGGACGCCTCAGATACCGCCCTCAGGACAGTGCTTCGTATCGGACGCTTCACATACCGCCCTCAGGACAGTGCTTCGTATCTGACGCTTCACATACCGCCCTCAGGACAGTGCTTCGTATCTGACGCTTCACATACCACCCTCAGGACAGTGCTTCGTATCTGACGCTTCACATACCGCTCTCTATATCATGCGTTGTATCTGGCAGGTTCTCTGAGGCGTGCGGAGAGGATCTGTCTCCGGCTGTCACGTTTCCAGTTTTTCTTTATCCTCTTTCTTTCTCTAACTTTCCTTATTCTAACCTTCTCTTGTTCTTCACTTAACCTTTCCTTCTCACTGCACTATCACTCTCTGAGGGCGGATTCACATGGGCGAGAAAATTGCACAATTTTCACGTGATGCGAGAGTCAGTAAAAAAGCAGATTATAAAACCAATGATTTACAAGTTATTTATTTAAATTCTGATTTAGCGGGATGAAGGATTCTATCAGCGACGCTTTCACTGATGAGATGTTGAGAGAACGAAAAATCCATGCCTTATCTTTCTGCGATGCGCAGGTTTTTTTTTCTTCTTTTTTTCTCCTAGGTTTCCCTATGGAGCCTATTTCTTATCGCACTGCAACACAACAAACACACATTGTGATGCGATTTTAATATTAGAAAGTTCTATTGACTTTTGCGATTTACAAAAAGCCCGATTTTTATCGTGGGCGGCAGCGATACAAGATTATTCTAAAAAAAAAAGCATCGCTGACGCTTAAAAATTACAGGAACAAAGACACGATTTTTTTTTCTCACAGCAAAATCGCGATCGCCCGTGTGAGACTAGCCTTAGGCCTTAGTCAGACGGGCGTTTTTAGCCGCGATTTGCGCATGCGCATGCGTCCGGCGATTTTTTTAAAACCATTGCTTTGCAATGGTATCGGACACATGAGCGCTTTTTATGCGCTTGTCCGATAAATTATAGAACAGAAATCGCAGATCGCACCTATCTGCGATCTGCGATTCCTGTTCTCTTCTGTATATGCGCTCAATGGGCCGGCGGCAGCAGCGCCGACCCCATTGAGAACATATAGAAGACAAATCATTCTTCTCTGCCACAGCTGTAACAGCTGTGACAGAGAAGAACGATGTTTGCCCATTGAATTCAATGGAGCGGCAATACAGCCGCTCCATTGAAAGCAATGGGCTGCCGGCGTGCGCGGGGTGAATTGTCGGGAAGGGGTTAAATATATAAACCCTTCCCTGCAATTCATCCTAAAATGTGTTAAAATAAAAAAAAATTGTATACTCACCTTTCCGCTGCAGCCGGAGTCCAGCCGCGGCCGCTGTCAGTTCTCCTGAACTGCTTCTTGGCACTATTCAGCCGGCGGGGCTTTAAAATCCCTGCCTGCTGAATGATCTGCCTCTGATTGGTCACAGCCCTGACCAATCAGAGGCTGAAAACACTCACACACCCATTCATGAATTCATGAATGGGTGAGTGACTGCTGCCTCTCAGCGCTGAGCCAATCAAGGGCAGGTCTGACTCACATCCATTCATGAATTCATGAATGGGTGTGAGAGGCATGCCTCTGATTGGCTCAGCGCTGAGCCAATCAGGGGGCAGGTCTGACTCACACCCCCTTCACACCCACTGCAGGACGGCCACGCGGAGCTCCGGCTGCCGGGAGAAGGTGAGTATACAATTTTTTTTTATTTTAACACATTTTAGGATGGATTGCAGGGAAGGGCTTATATATTTAAGCCCTTCCCGACAATTCATCCCGGGCTCGCCCGCAGCGCATTGCTTTCAATGGAGACGGCTGTATTGCCGTCTCCATTTAATGCAATGCGCTGGACAGCTCCGGCCCATTTCTAATGAAACGCAGCTAGGAGCAGATTTTCGGGCGACTTGCGCGCACCGGTCACGCGATTTGCGGATGCGCATCCGTCATGACTTGTTTACCTGCAGAGCACTGAACTTTCTGGAAGCTGGGTGGAGCTATTTATGGGCTCTGGGTCCCCCCTGAGCACACAGTTCAGGGGTCTAGTCTACTCACTAATTGGACTTGTTGGTCCTCCAGCCATCAAATTCAATATAATATATAATTAAATTAAAGAAACACAACAGTTAAATAAACCATATACCTTGGTTATGTAGTGACCGCTCTCGGGCACTACGGCCGGAGGGGCATTTCCACCTCTGGTGATCGGCGTATCATAAGGATCATGCATAACCTTTGATTACACCATGAAGAAGCTTTAGTTACATAAAACCACAAAATCTTTGAATATTGCTCCCCTTTTGCCTATTAATACAGCGCCGTGTGAAAGTATTTCCTCCCTTATGTTTGTTCTTCAGTTATCTTGTGTTACAGCCTGGAATTAAAACAGATCTTTGCAGGTTTGTTCACATTTTGACCACTTTGAATGTACAAAATACTTCTTACTGTGAACCAACCCTGATCCCAGAGCCTCCAAGTACTGTGGATGCTGGGAGGGATTACAGTTGGCCCCTGCACGGTGCATGGTATGAGAAAACAGATACCCCATGGCAGACTTGTGAGTTTTTGGGCATGCTGTCTACTAAAAAATAGTAATAGAATAAAAAGTGATCAAAACACTTATATGTACCCCTAAAATGGTTCCAGTAAAAACTTGAGGTTGGCCTACAAAAATTCATCTCTCACACAGCGCCATAAACAGAAAAGTAAGTTATGGCGGGAAGGGGGGGGGGGGAATCAGGAGATGGTGACAGTGTTTTTTTTTTTAAAGTTCTATTTCTTTTTTTTATAGTAATGTGAAATAAAAAAACCCTGTATACATTTGTACTGACTAGCAGGATAAGGTGATTATGTCATTTTGGCTGCACTGTGGACGCCATAAAAACTAGTCCCCAAATACCATGGCGCAATTGTGTGTGTGTTTTTTTTCCCCCCCCATTTCATTCCACTTAAAAAGTTTGGAAGTTTTTCATTATAGTATGTAGTTCATTAAATAGTACTATTTAAAAAATGCAACTTGTCCCTTAAAATCAGCGAGCCCTCATATTGATGTGTCACTGGAAAAATAAAACAAAATATGGCTCTCGTAAACGGGGATGAAAAAATAAAAGCAAAATATGAAGAAATTGCTGATCATTAAAGGGGTAAAGAGCGCATTATACTGAATTGTCAGCACAGCTGGGTGCTCTTCCCGGACGCTGCCCAGTAGGCGTGATGCCACTGTTAAGATGTGATGCCTACACCCACGAAGAGTGCGGACAGTATGTGCTTTACAGCGATAGGAGTAGATATATACGCTCCGCGCCCACAGTGTGTTTTCTCTACCTCTTTTATAGGTCATCTTGAAGTTGTGACGTTATTGATAAACTGTGGAGCTGAAGTTACCTGTAAAGATAAGAAGGGTTACACACCGCTCCATGCCGCTGCAGCGAACGGTCAAGTCAACGTCGTGAAGCATCTTCTCAGCTTCAGTAATGGAGTAAGTATCGGGGCCACGTTGTCACTTTTATACCTTCCCCAGAATGGAAGAGTGACCAAAGGAAACCTACAATTCAGATATTCTATATTAAAGAGGAATTCTAATCTTAGATATCTCTGGAATATACACAAGATATGCCACAAATGTCTGACGTCCCCCTCCGCCACGTTCAATGATCCTTGTCACGGTCCAACCATACCAGCTGTTCCCCCAATCGAGGCAATCGAGCTGCCCCAGCATAGCTCAGCTCCGATTCAGTCTTTTTCCTACTTGGCTCTGTTTTTCAGCGAGCCCGGACCCTCCTGTGGTTCAACTCTGTCTTTTTTATAGGGCACCTGTAGAGTGCTGAGAAATTTCTCACCTGTTCTCTAGGAAGGCCGTCTTAGCCCTCTGTGAGGCGCTCCTCTGCCCATTTTTTGGCGCACACTCAGTTCAGTCCTCACAACTTTCCCTGCTCAGACAGATCTCTCTTACTCTCCCCCACCACCCCCCTGAGCACGCTCGGAGCAGAAGGCAGTTACTCGAGATGAGCGAGTCTCGCTCAAGTAACTGACCTTACCGAGCGTGCTCGCTCATCTCTAGTAGTTTCACATCTGCGTCGGGGAGGTCCGTTTTCTGCTCCGTTCGGGGAGTAGGAAAGGGGAATCCCCATGGCCAAACGGCTCCAACTTAGGACAGTACTAAATGGACCCAATTGACCCCATCTGACCGGTGGTTCCAACAAAGATGTGAAAGCACCCTATGTCTATGCTATACTTCTTCCCCACTTAGACAAAACAGAGCTTTTTCTACACTATCCTGCAAAAAAATGTCGGCCTGTAATACGGACGCCATCTGGAAGTTAGAGACCTCTGTTGCCACCATTCTGTTGTTTGAGTCGCACCACTATACCTCCCCTCACCCCAATAAATCAGGAGATTATGTATTCAACAAGTGCTTAGCCCATTGAACCTCTGTGCCATCTCTAGCTCCATACTGCCCAAGGGATAACCTCAGAACAAACTCGAACTACATTGGAAACAAATGTTTGAAACACATATTCCACAGGGATATAAGCTCCATCAGCCGGGCATGGCAAAGATCATTTCCCCTGCATGGACTAGTATTACTGATGGTAGAGGAAGAAGTCGGATTATCTCAACCACTGTGGGTAAAATCTATAGTCCATTTAGGCCCAGGGTACTTTGCCAGAAGACATCCGCCTCATGAAAACCTGGAGAACGTACTACTTGGGCACATGGCAGCCTCTTTCCGCCCAAAGATGAAGGAATGACCAATGAATCAGGGAGCCTGGCAAATTCATAAAACAGAAAATCAATTAGTTAACCGGTCAGGGCAAATATAGCAGCAGAATGCCAGTGACTCAACTTCTTAACTTGCTCTTCTGGTAACCTAAGATCGCTAGCAGTACTCACTGTGCCGATATAGAATGAGTGGGTTCCAAAATCAGTAAGAAAGCCCGAGTGATGATAAAGCATGTTTGAAAAATGGCAAATGAAGTTCAATGTTGAAAAATGTAAGACTATGCACATGGGCAGGAGGAACGGATGTCACCAATATTCACTTAATGGGGTACCACTAGGGAAAAGTGATATGGAAAAGGATCTGGGGGTACTAGTGGATTGTAGACTGAACTGGAGTAACCAATGCCAATCAGCTGCTGCAAAGGCAAATAAAGTCTTGGAGTGCATTAAAAGAGGTATAGGGGCGAAGGACGAGAACATCATCCCCCCACTATATAAGGCACTTGTCAGGCCTCACATGGAATACTGCGTACAATTCTGGTCACTGGTGCTCAGGAAAGATGTCACAGTGCTGGAGGGGGTTCAAAGAAGGGCAACTAAACTAATACATGGAATGACGGGACTGGAATACCCAGAGAGGCTATCCAAATTGGGACTATTTACTCTAGAAAAAAGAAGGTTAAGAGGCGACCAAATAACCATGTATAAGTACATGAGGGGACAACACATGGATCTCTGCCAGGATCTGTTTACACCCAGGACCATGACGGTAACAAGAGGACATCCGCTACGATTAGAGGAAAGCAGGGTTCATCACCAACATAGAAGGGGATTCTTTACTGTAAGAGCAGTTAGACTGTGGAACTCTCTGCCGGAGGAAGTGGTGATGGCAAAATTCATAGAGGAGTTTAAAAGGGGACTTGATGTCTTTCTGGAGAGGAAGGATATTATAGGATACAAGTCTTTGGTTAATTGTCAATCCGGGTATACAGGCAGGTAGGAACTATTAGGGGTTGGTCCAGGGAACAGTCTGATTGCCATTAGGGAGTCAGGAAGGAATTTTTTCCCCAAAAGGGCTAATTGGCTTCTGCCCTTGGTTTTTTTTTTGCCTTCCTCTGGATCAACTCAGTAGGATAGACAGGCTGGACTAGATGGACAATGTCTTCATTCAGCCTTACATACTATGTTACTATGTTACTATGTAAACGAGTGAGAAAAGTACTTGATTGTGGCTTATTTCCAGATTTGATTCTCTGTCACCGTCTCGTCTTTTAGTTGCAGTTCAGCATAGGATCTGGTCTTTGCCATGTGGCAGTACAATGCCAGAGATTGTCACTAGAGGGCTCAGTAATAGTCAATTTGGCATAGAAAGGGTGTCTCTACTTGTTAATCAGGAGGCACCAGAGGAAGGAGGTGTATCTCTTAGCTACTAGCTTCCGGGACTGTGGCACCTGACTGTGTGAGAAGAGGCGCCCTCTGTACTACAGCAAGAGTATTGGTAAGGAATATGATTATGTTGAACTGCGAGCATTGAGGCACTAGGCCTGTGAGATCTAGAATGTATGGTTAAAGGCCAAACGGCCAGGCGTTGATCTGTGTACCAATTTATTGTCAAGTGTGAAGTGCTGTAAACTTTTAATGGTGGTAGAACAAAACTGGCAGAAGCCAGATATAAAGAGAGTTCCCGTTGTGAGTTGAGTTCCTGAGAGTAATGCCATCATTTTGAAAGGAAAATCCCCCTATTATCACATGTGGTGTTTCAGATGCGGAATGACAATGGCATATACAAAGTTGCCATGATGTCCTGAAAGTGTGGAATATGGTGGTTTTCACAGAGAAGTTGCTGTGATTGCAGTTAAAGGGCCAGCAGAGCTAAAAATACAAAACTGCAAGAGGAAAAAGTGTGGTTGTTGCAAAAGTTAAAGGGCCAGCTACCCAAATTAAGAGACTGTCTTTGTGGAGATAAGAGATGGTCGCAGTTTGCTATAGTAAAACAGTTCCGGTAGTGAGTTGAAGATTCTGAGAGTGACACCACCATCTTGTAAGGAACATGGTGGTCCCAAGTAGTGACTAATCCCCTATTGTTACACCTAGTAAGAGTCTACTTTCAGTAGGGAGGACTCGGCCGACAAACGACATGCAGAACTGTCTTTCCCCCTACACCACCTCAGCCTCTGGAGCTCATTGGTAGTTGGCTCTCCAAGTCAAACCAGCGTAGACAGGGAAGCCGTGAGGAGTTAGCTGGTGGATGCAAAAGCCTGGGCAGTGTGTGGCACATGGAGTGCAGGAAGGGTGCCATGCCCACCGAGTTCAATAGATCAGTAGGCAAACACCCATTCTGACTGTCATGATATGAGGCATATGAAGCAAGTCTGGGAACTGCAAATAAGGCATGTAGTCACGCTCTATACCCCACGCATTACATGACCATGAAGCCTCATCAGACATTAACTGGATTATTGTGTTGCATTTTGTTTTTGTGATTACATTACAAGATTAACTTACATTTTGAGAGGAAACCTTGCTCTGGTCCCAGTGATTGTTGTGGCAGATGTCACAAGAAATCAGGTGACCGCAGCAGCCAATGAGATGCTGCAGGGTCACCACTTATTTCTTCGAAACAGCACTCTCATCCTGAGCTCCATACCAGGAGTCTCTCATTGGATGCAGTAGTCATCTAATTTCCTGTGACATCATCTCTCATAGCAATCACTGGGACCACAGCAGGGTTGCAGAGCCGGATCCTGGCGGCGGCGGAGTAAGTATAGTTCACTTTATTATTTTAATACAGGGGGTCTAATTGAAGCAGGGGTCTCAAGTAACTGGACAACCCTTTTAATATTTGTTTGTATTCCAATTTGTTGAGAACGGTAGACCCTAGAGAGATGAAATCGGGTCTAAAACCTTCAAAAGTGCCTGATATACCAACATGGCAAATTTGGTGTAGATTGTACCAGTCATTCTGCCATAGAGAGCAGTCAACAGAAATTCCTATATATGTATGTGTGATCACAATGATATTGCTATGACCATTGTTGTCACCATTCTCTTTTTGTTCTCCCAGACCGAGGAGGAAAACCTTTATGGTAATACGGCTCTGCATATCGCCTGCTATAACGGTCAAGATAAAGTAGCGAAAGAACTGGTTGACCACGGCGCTTGTGTGAACCAGAAAAATAACAAAGGTTTCACTCCGCTACATTTTGCTGCAGTCTCTAATCATGGCGTAAAATGTTTTGATCTATTAATTACCAATGGCGCTGATGTAAACGTTCAGGTTGGTATTCCTTTTAACTGGCATATTTGTACTCATTTGACATCTATATGTGCAGAACTATTTTTTCATGCATATGGTAAAGAAACCATGAATGTGTCAGGATTACCCGGTATGTATTGTACGGTATGTTAAAGGGAACCTGTCACCACATATTCCCAGGGTAATCCGTCTAAACACAGATGAAATGTGCCTTTCAAATGTAACTTTTGTTGTACTCCATGCACCAAGCATGCCTGCAAAGCTACTGTTGTATCTTGTCTCCACCAGAAGTATGGGTGGAAACAAGCTGCCCACCCACAACTTTATCCACTGTCCTCGTCATGTTCGTTCTTGTCTTCCTCCTCCTCTTCCTTTCCTCCTCATCCTACTGCTCTTCCTCGCAACGCTATGGGGACGTAGGTCCGCAGTGATACTTCCTGCTGGTGTCGGCGCCGTAATTCCCCCCCCCCCGCTGCCTTCTCCCATTCATGCTCCGCCGGTCACCTACTTTGTCTCCTTGCCAGCGTCACATAACGCTTGTAATATGTGACGGCACCATGGAGACTGACAGCGCAGGAGCCAGGAAGGGGACAAGGGAGAGTGGCGGAGTGTCACTGGCCCCCGCCGCTCTGCCTTCTTCTCCTGTCCCTGCTCCGGCCGCTCTGCCTTCTTCTCCTGTCCCTGCTCTGGTGTAGTCTAGTGCAAAAGCCAGTAAGGGCACAAGGGAGAGCGGCCATGGGGTCAGTGGCACGAGGTGGGAGGGGACATAATGGAAACCCATTCTCCGGCCCAGCCAATCAAACTGTGGGTGTGCAGCTTGTCTCCACCCATTCTTCTGGTGGAGAAAAGATACAACAGTACTGCCTGCAAAATCAAGGCTTTCATTGCTGCGCCATGTGCGAATAAAGAGCGATTGATCCGATGGGAGGGATGGACTATCTCTGTAACCCTTCGCATCTCCCACAACATCGCCCCTCTCAGGTGACACGGAAACGTTCTCCACATCATTACAACAGCAGTCAGCGTCTCGCTCATGTGCCATGACATCCAGAACTGAGATTTGTCTTCCTCTGGTGCCGCTGATCGTGGGATTGGAAGATGGTGATTGTCAGCGCATGCGCAATAGAAATGGGTGAATATACCCATAACAGGGACAGATGTACTGCGCATGCACCGATCTCTGACATCGTGGTGCATTTGCACCAGACTTTGACTGCCGCTGTGATGATGTGGAGAACGTCTCCATGTCACGGGTAGAGAGAGAGGCGCTGTTGGATGAGTTACGAAGGATTACAGAGACGGTACGGCCAGCCCACCATGAACAGTCTGGCCCGCCCACTGGACTGATCGTCCAATTGTTTGACTTCGGTTTCTGGCTACTTGCACCATACCCCTAAGGCCTCTGCCACACTTGTGGTATGGGGGTCTATAGTAACCAGGGGAGCATCTAGTCTCTCTTTCTGGGTGAGGGGGGGCCTTCACACTCGCAATAAAAATGTGCGATTTTTGCGCAATGCGTGAGTTAGAGAAGACGCAGAATTATGAAACCAATGATTTTCAATAGTTTCCTTCACATTTGTGATGTTTTCACTCATGCAATGTTGTAAGAGAAAAAAAATTGTGGCATTCCCTATCTTTTTGCGTTTTTTTTAATCGGCCAGGTTTCCCTATTTTCATATGACGCGTTTTTAACATTAAAAAGTCCTATTGACTTTCGCATTTAAAAATCACGGCATAATCATGGGGGGGGGGGGGGGGAGCGTGTGAGAAATTCGCAAATGGCAAAGAAGTTTTTGTGAGAAAATGCATCACTGATGCTCAAAAATCGCAGGAAAAAAAACCAGCATTTTTGCCGTGATTTTCTCACAGCGAAAGTCAATTCCCAGTGTGAAGACGCCCTGAGGCGAAGAGTGAAATGGTGCCCCACCCTGACCATAGGGGGGTGTTAGGGTCTTTGACACCTGCGTTAGGATCAGTTTAGGGTGTCCGTCTCTCTGCTCTGTTTTTGAAGGAGAGAAACAAGTATATTCTGCATCATAGGCGTCCGCAGCGCCTTAGAGAGAACACAGGAGGAAATGCAGCAGATAAATACAGTACCAGAACCAAGCACATTGCATATATACAGTACCAGAAGCAAGCTTGGTCTATAGATACAGCGCCAGAGCCAAGCTTATAACATAAATACGGTTCTTGAACCAGATGAGCGTATTACAGCTCCAGATTTTGTCTGTGTTTTGCGTGCCATAATTTAACCCCTTAGTGACAGAGCTTTTTTCCATTTTCGTTTTTTCCTCCTTCCTTTTAGAAAAATCGTAGCTCCTTTATTTATCCATCGACGTCGCTATATGAGGGCTTGTTTTTTGCGGAGTTGTAGTTTTCAATGGTGCTATTTATTGTACCATATAATGTACTGAAAAACATAAAAAAAATTTTAAATGGAGAGAAATGGGAAAAAAGCATTCCACCATCTTTCGGTGCGTCCTGTTTCTACGGCGCACAAACTGCAACAAAAATGACCCGATAACTTTATTCTACGGGTTGGTACGATTAACTACGATACCAAACTTGTATAGTTTTTTTTTTTTTTGCTGTACTACTTGTATTTTTTTTAAAGATATTAAATTTTTTAAATTATTTTCTGCGCACAATAACTTTTTTATTTTTCTGTCGACATAGTTGAGTGAGGGCTCATTTTGTGCGGTATGTCCTGTCATTTCCGTTGGTACCATTTGTTGCATACAATTGACTTTTTGATCGCTTTTTATTACATTTAGCATGACCAAAAAAAGTGCATTTCTGACATTCTTTATTTTTGCTTTCAGACCATGTTCACCGTGCGGGGTAAATAATGCATTACTTTGATAGATCGGACTTTTACGGACGTAGCGATACCGAGCACGTATTTTTGGTTTATTGTTTTTTTTTTATTGCAAATATGGCAAAAGGGTTTTTTTAAAACTTTTTATTACTTTTTTTTTTTTAATAAAACTTTTTTGTCCTTATTTTTACACTTTCTTTTAGTCCTCCTAGACTACCACAAGCAGCGATGCTTTGAGCGCTCCTGCAGTGTGACGTAATGCTATAGCATTAGGTCATACTGCTTTTTGACATGTAGTCTATCAAACCACCCCACGGGGATGGCTTGATAGGCGGTCTGCTAAGGCAGCCCTAGGGACTTTCAGAAGGATCCGGCTGCTATGACACCTGCACGGCTCCCCCGAGCTCACCGCGGGGGGCATATTAGCCTATTACTCCCCACTTCTACACGAACCAACCTAAACAACCAATCACCGTGAACCAGCCAAACCAAATAACCAATCACCGGGAATGAGTAAATCCAAACCACCAATCAGATTGCTAATGGAATGACGGCCTGGCTACTGTGAATGGAGGTGGACTGCTGGGCTGATCCCTGGCCACTCCGCCTCCATTCACTGAGTGATCCTCCTATGTGAAAGTACAAGTGCGATTATGGCAGGTCCGGGGGTGCCGCAGCCGCTCTGTTCTGGTGATCATGAGGGCTCCGTGTATATGTGTAATGGTGATTGATTCGTAATTGTAACAAATCTATCTTTGTTCCAGAGTCTTGATGGAAAGACTCCTCTACACATGACTGCAACGCACGGGAGATTTACAAGATCACAAATTCTTATACAGAACGGTAACCATCATTATTTACTCTTAGTGGTCAGAACATATACGTTAGGGTAGAGTTATTATCAGGGGTGTAGTGCCCCCCAAAAGTGCCAGAGTTCTAGGGTGTGGCGCGGTTAAGACGGAGCAAGCAGCATAGGTGGGTCTATCAGTGGAGGCGGGGCTAGCTGTTTAAGGTCCCATTTGTTCATGGTTCTGCAAATAGGGACTGTTGAACGGCATTGCGTAATACCACCATACAGCAACCAGATAGTATTAAAGGGATTGTCCCGCACCGAAACGGGTTGTTTTTTTTTGCATAGGCCCCCCGTTCAGCGCAGGACAAACTCAAGGGATGTGTTGAAATAAAAAAAAAAATTTTACTTACCCGAATCCCCTCTCTACAACTTCTTCCTTCTTTTCCTCTAAGATGGCCGCCGGGATCTTCACCCACGATGCACCGCGGGTCTTCTCCCATGGTGCACCGTGGGCTCTGTGCGGTCCATTGCCGATTCCAGCCTCCTGATTGGCTGGAATCGGCACACGTGACGGGGCGGAGCTACGCTATGACACGTAGAAGGGGCGGAGCCAGAACGCCGCTCGTGCCCGGACCGACCAGAAGGGAGAAGACCCTTTTGCGCAAGCGCGTCTAATCGGGTGATTAGACACTGAAATTAGACGGCACCATGGAGACAGGGACGCCAGCGCAGGGAAGGTGAGTATATAACTTCTGTATAGCACATATTTAATGCACAATGTATATTACAAAGTGCATGTATATGGCCATACAGAAGTGTTTAACTTGTCATCGCGGGACAACCCCTTTAACTAGCAGTTATACACAGGCACTCTGGTGACCGTATACATTAGAGGTACTTACCAGGGTCCGAATGCAGACCTCAGCCGCCAGCTGTCTGGATCAGGAGACGCAATTAGGGGACATTATAACGTAGAGGGGGCATTATAGAGATGCCACAGAGGGGGCATTACAACAAAGAGGGGTACTTACATAACGTTTCTCCCCAAAGACTAAAGAATACAAAAAGAAAATGAATACATCACTGTAGCTATACAAAAAGATAGAAGAGGGTGACTGACAGGATGTTTAAGGAACACAAGTGGAATTACCATCACTTTCCTGGAAAAACTATGTGAAGCGTGGTACCTAAAAGTCAATACCCCCAACCGATGAAGGGCCGAAGGTGTGCAGGCAGGATGTCCTTGACTTCTTGGTTGTTGCAGTGCAGTAGTATCCAAGGGGGATAGCTACTTTCCATGAATCCCTCTCCCGCTCGATACTGCTGCAGACCCCACAGGTGTTTCCCCCCCCCCCCCCCCCCCCTCCCCACACACACACACTACGTTTCCCATGGCCACAGCGGGAAACTGGTGTTGGGAAAAATTTACGGACTTTGTAGAAACAAAAGATGAAGAAGCAGCTTGGGCGCCATCTTGTGTGCCCATATTCTCTTCCTCTTGAACACTGTGTAACACTGGCAACTCCACTTTATCCAAAAGTGTAATACGATTTTTCTTCAAGGCATAATGCATCTTGGACATATAAGAATGTGAACTGCCCTTTCTGCTCTGCATCTTCCTGCAGACGATATGATTTGTCTGGAATTTAGACACTAGACCGTCTTTTCAGACTCAGGCACAGGTATGAACTTCCACGGCTGGAAAATATATGGGAGGCACTTTTTGTCCATTCAAATAAAGGTCTTTTAACAAGGCACAGAGAAACAAGTCCACTCATGCATGCCAAAGGTGCGGAGGCACAATCCTGTTCGTGACGCCAGAAACGCACCCCTGCAGCGGACGAGGAACAGGCCCATAGCCGAGGAGATGGCAGGGTAGAGTTGGTCACTGGTCACGGTGGCTCTACCATCTCCTCCCCTGAGGGTAGTACGGAACCCGACCAAGTCTTAACCCTTTCCAATCCACTGTCTGACGTCTGAAGACATTCTGATTGAAGGCTGTACAGCTTCGATGTCGGAAGACGTCCGGCAGGGTATTCTTACTGTATATTACTGGTCGCTCTGTTGTCAGGAAGGGGGGGGGGGGGCTCTCCAGCATGTCCCATACCGCAGTACTGGCTCTAGCCAGCAGATGGTGCCATTGTATAACGGCAGAAAGAGAAAGCCCCCTAGGAAACCCTGAATCCAAAATTGGATGCAAAGGATTAAGTCCTTGTCATTCCTGATGCCACTGTTTCGTCCTCTGCGGTGAATCCATAAGATGATAAAGAATCCACACACACAGACAGTTAACTTTTCAGAGCAAAACCCGATACGGTCGATAGTGCTGCTTTACTGGTAATCCAGATGAGACAATATGAACAGTTATTTTTAAGACATCAGCACACTGGTACCCACACGATTTAGTGGTGCGACAGGAAGGAATCACAGGATGAATGCTCGGTTCACAGCCTGTTATCTGTGTAACGCTGCTCCTGGCCAAATCTCCTTCTCTTGCTAAAGCTCTCTACGGGTCAAACACTCGCTTTCTGTAGATGGCACTCTGCGCTGTATAACGCGGTCTCTCTCCTGATCCTCTCATTCGGCAAGTCTCCTGGGGGTAGTAGTCCCAGGGTAACCCCTAGACTTCCGCTCGCCCTCCTACATCATCCACGCACAGACCGACTAGTGTCTGCAGGGTCCAACGGAGACTGGCTCCTGCCAGCTCCTTTCCAACAACCTTGTACCGACCCTCGACTCTTGCAAAACTCTGCTTCTCTCCAACTAACTAAATTGCATCCACCTGGGCAAAGACCTATATCACGCATCATCATGTGACCACAAACGCACAACACAAATAAATACATCTTCCAGACAAGATAGTTCATTTGCTGACATTAACCCTTTCAGGGTATTAGTGTATCTTGACGCCACCAGAAGTTGTGGTGGAGTCAAGAAAGTGAGTGTTTGAGAGGAGTTGCCGCCCCCTGTTTCTGATTGGCTGTCCATGTTCTGCCCCTCACAGGTCCTGTAGGCAGCGGCGTCCAGGAGCGTCTCTCTCCCTGTCCTGTGCCTCACAGGTGCTGTAGACAGCGGCGGCCTTTTCTGTAGCAGTCCGGATTTTTGCAGCGCTGCAGCTGTTGGTGCCGACCGCACGACGGCATTCTCGAAGGCCTGAGCGGCCGCTCTTCACTTTGCCCCGCTGCTGTTGTTCCACAGAGCGGCGGCGCTTGGAAAGTTTACAGCGCTGTTGTGGAAGAGGGAGCGCTGAGCACAGCCTGTACTTCAGTGCTGCGTATGGGTGAGCGCTGCAGAGTGCCAGAGGGGCCCTGGTTAATTCCTCAGACACTGATGGCAGCAGCTGCGGCCCTGGACTGTATGTGCAGGAGGCTTCAGCGATGCATTGCGGTGGTGGAGAGCAGCAGTTTACCGGACAGCAATGCCGGCATCTGTAGCAGCGGGGTCACGAGTATATGTGCAGCAGCCTTACGCAATGCACAACGCCGCAGGGGGTGCCCGCATAAATGAACCCAGCACTTTGCGTGCTCCACGGACACTCTGTGGGTACAGCCGTTCCTTCACGCCGGACGCCACTGGCTACAGGACCTGTGAGGGGAGGACGGGGAGACAGCCGTACAGCCAATCAGGAACAGGGGGCGCAACCCCCTGTCAAACACTCTGTATCTTGACTCCACGACAACTTGAGGTGGCGTCAAGATACACTAATACCCCCTTTCAGTGCTGCAGAAATGCAACACACATACACTTCCTTCAACAATGAAGATGCTGATGATACAATTGCACAAGACATTATGAAGGGGCCCCGTTAATTCTGGGCCACTACAACACCCTCACACAAATGATGGCTCTCCGAATATGGCGGGTTAAGTGTTTTATAGCACAGAAGTAGTAAGAAAAAAAACCTATACATATATCGGACTGCAATTTATACTTATAATTACATGCCTTGTGTCAGCCCTTATTACCTGGGTTTGCCAGACCTTCACCTGAAAGCAGACCAGGTATGTGGAACTTTACAAAAACTAGTTGGCCACCCCTGGCATATATGATTTAGATGCATGTGGGATTGTGGTATGATGCAGTAGTAAGCAGGCCGATGCAAATGTTATATATTTTTCTTTCCAATTTCTTGGAAGGTTAGTCTAACAGTCCCGAAGAGCTCTTCCAGGCACATAGGATAACATTATACACCATCCACGGGTGACAGTCTCAATTAGACTTTATAGCCACGAAAGGGTACAGCTGGACCAAAGTAATAATTCCCGTTGACTCGGTGGTGTGGGGATGGGATAAATGGGCCCTGACGGCATAATGTTCCTCAGATCAGTCACTTTAATAATTACAATCGTCAGAAGTTCCTCTCACCAACTTGTTTCTTCACAAACTGGGTTAGGAGCATCAGGGTGTACAGTGGAACTGGCAGCGTCTCTATTTCCAGAATCCAGTGAAGCTCTTGGGACTTGCTTCTATAGCTAGTGAGTTTCGCTCCCTCAAAGAGGACATATTTTGTGCTCATCTTTATAGCAACTGTTTAACTCTTCAGGTACACTTCCTCCAGGCACTTGTGAGCCTCAGCATGGTTTATTTGGACCTTCTCTGAACTTCCAGACAACTTTGATCCCTAATAGTCACTGAGCCCTCCTTGGTCCTGTACTCTCCTCTGGTCTTTGATGTGGGCCCCCACCTGCCACAGCAGTCTGCTGTAGGAGTCCTCTGCAGTGCGCATCCTCAGCAGTGAGGGTACCTGCCATGTGACATGTGCCACTCTAACTACATAAAATGGTGCCCATCCAGCGCTTATATGCATTGGACCCTCCTCTTGGTAACCTCACAAGGGGGTCTAAGTGGGTGACATGCATCATCAAAGGGGGTATAGCTTTTTTCCAAAGCTCGTTGGCACTGTATCGGCCGCTTACTTCACTTTCAGGGGATTACAGTACAACTGAATTCAGTGACTCAAAAGTGATATCTGATTAGTTCTCTTTCCTTTTCTTTTCCATTTGGCCCAGCCTGTTATGATAACTTCTTGTAATAATTGCAACGTTTACTGCTGAGACCTCGTTGGCCCCTCATTTCTGTAACCATTTCCAACCTCTACAGGAACAGAAATTCAGTGTCCACAAGATACAAATAGATTGGCACTGCCCCATCCCTCTTCTAACCATAAGTCCCACGGGAGTAAATACAAACCCTACCAAGGTCATGCTGCACCAGATCTCTGGCAGAGCTCTGCAGTCCAAACAGTACATGGAACTGTAACACTAATAAACCATGATTACAGACTACATCCATACTGCTACTGTAAAAAAAAACACTCTGACCCCCATACAGTGACCATATAGCAGCAGATAATCAGTTCTACATAGGCACTCTGCAGACTGTATATCTGATTATACTAGTTATCAGAGATAACGGCCTCTATGATTTACTCTATATTTACTTTGTCTATCTTCTCCATCTTGCCCAAACCACCATGATGACTTCTCCTGGCCACAGCCTGGCTTTGCAGAATTTGACAGACATTTTGGCTTCTTACTTTTCCAGCTTCATCCCTAAGTTTTCCACACCTCTACACAATCTCCCAATCAATAGTGTCTCAGATAGTAATAATACCACCCATGGTGCCTCAAACAGTAATAGTATCTCCTGCTTTATGTGCCTCCTTAAAGGGGTTGTCCCGCGAAAGCAAGTGGGTCTATACACTTCTGTATGGCCATATTAATGCACTTTGTAATGTACATTGTGCATTAATTATGAGCCATACAGAAGTTATAAGAAATTTTTCACTTACCTGCTCCGTTGCTAGCGTCCTCGTTCCCATGGAGCCGTCTAATTTTCAGCGTCTAATCGCCAGATTAGACACGCTTGCGCAGTCCGGGTCTTCTTCTTTTCTGAATGGGGCCGCTCGTGCCAGAGACCGTCTCCTTGTAGCTCCGCCCCGTCACGTGCCGATTCCAGCCAATCAGGAGGCTGGAATCGGCAATGGACCGCACAGAAGCCCTGCGGTCCACCGAGAGAGAAGATCCCGGCGGCCATCTTCAGCAGGTAAGTAAGAAGTCACCGGAGCGCGAGGATTCAGGTAAGCACTGTCCGGTTTTCTTTTTTAACCCCTGCATCGGGGTTGTCTCGCGCCAAACGGGGGGGGGGGGGGGGGGGGTTGAAAAAAATAAATAAACGTTTCGGCGCGGGACAACCCCTTTAAGGCCCCATACAGTAAGTGCTGCTGTTAGTGTCCCCAAATCAGTAATAATGCCTCCTTATGCCCCCAATGAATGCCAACTTGTGTTCCCAATGAGTAATCATGCCAACTTATGCCCCCAATTGGTATTCATGCTTCTATTGTGCTGTAAGGTAAAAACAATGGTATATTCACCTCTGTTGCTCCCCATCACTCTGCTCAACTCAGATCTCCCACTTGTCTCCAGGCAACTAGTTATTTGACAACTGAGCATATGATCACTACAGCCAATCCCCTGCCTCCACCGTTGGAGACCAGGCATTGGCGGTCATGTGACCAGCTGTCAGGAGACAAGGGGAGAGCTGAGCGCTGAGCAGTGGCAGGGAAGCAACGGAGGAGCGTATACCATTGATTTCTTTATTTACGGCTTTCCTGCTATTTCTATAGTAACCACTGTCTTGGAGGAATCACGGGTCACCCAGAGACATGGGCCTCATGGCAGCTGCAATGGCAGTAGTTATGCCCCTGCTGAGACTGATTCCCATGCCCCCCTACCCCTTATAGACTGCTCTACTTGGACTAACCTACCTTATAGACTGTTCTTCATGACCTCTTCTTCCACAGACTGCATCTCATGGCCCTTGCGGACTGTCCCTCTTGCTTTCCTCCTCTCTCACTGCTCCCCATTTCTCAAAGACTACTTCTTATATCTGCCTCTCACAGACATGCCCCCTTCTTTCTCACAGACTACTTCCTGTGGCCACCTTCTTTCTCATGACTGTTCCCCATCTCACAGCTCCTGTCATACATTTATAATGGAGGAGATCACAGCTTATTCTCCTGACTATATACTTACAGGCTGTAGCTTATTTAGGTGAATATAGTGTTTAGGTGCTCTTCAGTAGGCAGAAATGGTATAGCCTCAGCTAATGTTGTGCTGATCAATCATTGATCTGAAATTAAAAGTAAAAAAAAATCTCACCCTCAAGATGGTGACTGATAAGCATCAGACAGGGGGCTGCACTGCAGGGAAGTGGTTGCAGTACACAGAGGAGACCTCCAGAGTGTGCCAGTCAGGAGAGGGAGACTGTCGTAAAAAAAAAATGTATACCACATGGTACATATTTTTATGTGGAGGCATTTGCATAGGAAAGCACACTCTGCTGCTCCTTACTATCTAGTTGAAAAAATGACGTGTTCACACATATTGTACCGAGCCTAAAAGAACACTTTGTAGATCGCAGCCGCCAGCTTACCTCTCCTAGCTGCCATGGCACGTGTCGTCCTACTCCTTTTCTGGTATCTGTTCAAGCTTTGACAGTGACCCAGAGCACATGCCCACACTCTTAAAGGGTCAGTGCGCACCTTGCAAATGTTCCCCCTACCAATCATGTGGTACCCTTGGCTATATCTGACACCTTCCCTATATGGAGGGTGCCTGGGTTGGTGGTCTTTTGTCCTACTTACGGTGGTATTCAAGTGTGTTCTGATTCTCCAGTTCCAGACTTCAGCTATTCCTGACTTTTCTGTATTCTTTATTCCTGACTCCGGCTTGTGTCACAGACTTCTGTCTGCTGCTTGCTCCGTCTGCTGCCTGCTTTGACCCGTTGTACTTTGCTGAACCTGTTCTGTGTCTCCTGACCTCCAGCTTGTTCCTCCTACTGAAGTTCCGCTGCTTGCTCTACGCTCCTGTTCACACGCTCAGGTACCGCGCCTTGGTCTATAGTAGTGTCAGCTGCTACATTTGCAGCGTCCGAGGAGTGGGCCTTAGTCTAGGAGACAGCGGAGATTGGTGGTAGGCCCTTGTCACGGTGGCACTACTATCTCCCCCCAGAAGGGTAGCCAGGGGCCCGTCCAACAGAGCCACGGTCAGGCAATTAAAGTGTGGCAACCAGGGGCTTGGTTACCTGGTTCTCCTCTGCTTGGTTGTCATGGGTAACGCCACCATTCCTTCCTCTGCGGTGATGCGGGATTGCAGAAAAATAGTCCACACACAGAGTAGTTGAAAACAATGCCGGGAACGGTCGGCAGTGTTGCTTTACTGGAAAAGTAAGATTTAACAGTTCCACAATACACAAGTCCAATACAGCACGGCTTTAGACGGAATCAGTGGTGAGACAGGGTGGGCAGAACACAGAATGAACACCGGGCTCACAGTGCTAGTTATCTGTGCAGCTCCGCTCCTGGAAACCTATTCACTCTTTACTCTCCAGACTCTCGACCTGTCAACATTCACTTGTCAGACGTTTCTCAATGCTGCATGGCAAATTTCTCTTGCTCACAGAGGATGGTCGTTATCCTACTATCTCCTAAGGTTTGATAAGTCCAATGGAGACGGGTGATACCTTTCCTTCTCCTGCATGTCGAGTAGTGTAGGCTAGACTGCTTGCAGATGGACTGCCTAGACTAGCAGACTCTCTCACTCCCACCGACTCACTTCACTCTCCTCACCTACTGTGCAAACATTAATTCAAACATGGTCAGGTGACCACAGACTCTCAACACAAAAAGGATACTTTTTCAGACAGACGGTTCATGCAGACATTACCTTAGTGATGTATATAATCAATTTTATAAAATAAATTGCAGTGCTTTCAGGCACTAAGGTGGAGCCTCAGATGTAGCAGCCACAGGCCTGGGAAGAGCCAGGAGTCAGCAACGGGAGATCTCGGTTTAAAGTACAGATAGACGAGGCAGGTAGCGTAGTCAGAAGGGAAGCCAGGGGTCAGCAACGGGAGGTCTGTTTGCAGTTCAGATGGATGAGGCAGGTAGCATAGTCAGAAGGGAAGCCAGAAGTTGGTATCAGGAGGTCTTGTAGCAATAGTAGAGGAGCAGGCAGAAGTGGAGCTTGACCAATGCTGTGGAGCAGAATAATCATGCGCTGGTGTAGTGGCAGGGTCAGGCTTTTATAATGAGCTCAATCAGGAGCAGAGGTGGGGTCAGGACCAGGAGGCAGGAACTAGATAGCTGGAATCGTGGAACAAGGCTGAGAGTCATGCAAGGGAAGTGTCCACACGCTGGATGGCTCAGTAGTGAGAGCTATGAGGTCCCTGATTTGATTCCTGACATAAATAAAGGAATGAGCAAATAAATAAAAATATATAACAAACCTGAAAAAAAAATCTGTGTATTTCAGTTTACATTGCAATGCTTCTCAAGGTGAGAAATGAAGTTGGAGGTGGGAAGTCGGACTTGCCCGAGGTTTAGCCTTCGGTTGCCATTTCACTTCTGAGTTGTGAGTTATGTTAAAGGGGTTGTCCCGCGGCAGCAAGTGGGTCTATACACTTCTGTATGGCCATATTAATGCACTTTGTAATATACATTGTGCATTAATTATGAGCCATACAGAAGTTATAAAAAGTTTTTTACTTACCTGCTCCGTTGCTGGCGTCCTCGTCTCCATGGTGCCGACTAATTTTCGCCCTCCGATGGCCAAATTAGCCGCGCTTGCGCAGTCCAGGTCTTCTCCTGTTCTCTATGGGGCTCCGTGTAGCTCCGTGTAGCTCCGCCCCGTCACGTGCCGATTCCAGCCAATCAGGAGGCTGGAATCGGCAATGGACCGCACAGAAGAGCTGCGGTCCACGGAGGCAGAGGATCCCGGCGGCCATCTTCACAGGTAAGTGTAGAAGTCACCGGAGCGCGGGGATTAAGGTAAGCGCTCCGGTAAGCTTTCTGTACGTCCCTGCATCGGGGTTGTCTCGCGCCGAACGGGGGGGGGGTTGAAAAAAAAAAAACCCGTTTCGGCGCGGGACAACCCCTTTAATGTTCGGTTAAAAAAATTAATAAACGCCATAACCAACCCCCACCCAGCAGAAGGAATACTGGATGTTAGTGTGCTTAGTTCCTTTACAAGCGCAGGTGCCTAATGCTACATGGGGTTTAGGTGGGACTGACATCCCATTGGTCTAGAGCCATAAACAACGGTTCTATATAGTTCTGCGGTGTGACTTTGATTTCTATGTCTTTACAACAACTTGGAGCGTTCTGTAGTAAACCGTATATTCATGATTCTCATTCTTGTTTCTCTCTTTAAGGTGGGGATATTAATTGTGCTGATAAAGATGGAAATACGTCATTACATATGGCTGCCAAATATGGCCATGACCTTTTAATTAGCAATTTATTGTCATATGGAGCAAAAACCACCATGTAAGTGATACCGTAAAGACGCTTTATAAACCGAGGCGGGAGCATCCGAGGCTGACAACTATTCTCTTTTTGATATTTCAGAGGTGGTATACACGGTATGTTCCCGTTACACTTGGCGTCTTTGTACGCACATCCGGAGAGCTGTAGGAGGCTGTTGTCATCAGGTAGAGTCTCCCATCCCAACCGTGTTATCTGTCATGTTACTTGTGTTCTAAAACATCCTTTATTTAGAATTTTTTCAGATTCAGTTTCATGAAATGTGTGTGTGTATGTATGTATGTATGTATGTATGTATGTATGTGCACTGCTGGAAACTGAAAGGAATATAACAGTGAGATAATGTATGTAGGCGGGCTGGGTTAGTGGTAGTAGTATAATTCTAATCCGTTATAGCCAGATTCCTCTCTGCCTTTCATTGTTGTTTTTGTCATAGAAACGATTCAAAAACCTCAGTGGCCTGGCAGAAGGGGAAAAGGAGGGAGGTAGGCAGGTATTGGGGTAGGGGAGGGGTGGGGGGAGTTCTCTCATGGGGCAGCAACCCAAGGGGGGGGAAGGTTCCCCAAGGTTAGCTTTTGGGCTTTGTATTTATAGTGCAGTTGAGGTGCCAGCCTTCACTGTAGGGAGGGCGTAATCTATCCATGGGGTCAAAATATTTAGAAATCTGTCATACCTATCCTTTGATGTTAATTTCTCATTAATCGGGTACTAATTAATTCAACATTTAACCTCAGAGAAGTCCAGTGAGGTTTTTTGCCAAGATCAAGCGATAGTTTGTTTTGTGGCTAGGAAGAAGAACAAAATCCGCTTTTTAGAGTTTGGAGATATATTTGCAATCCGTTTGTTCTGTAGGGCTTCCCATGGGTTTTTACGCAGGTTATGATTAGTTACTGTATATATGAGGAAATATACCCTAATCCAGAGTCTTTTGACTCGAGGACAGGACCACCATATGTGGAACATATCTCCTGGGGAGGAGCATCCCCGGAAACAGTCTTTAGAGCGACCTGGTACTGCGTGAGCAATTCTTGTAGGAAATAAGTACCAGCGTAATAGGTTTTTATACAAGGTTTCTAACATCAGTGTATTGCGGGCACCACAACTGGGTAATCTCCAAATCTGGCACCAGTCGTCCTCGTCTAGAATGTTGCTTATGTCTCGCTCCCATTTTGCTACGTATGGTAGTTGCGAACGGTACAAGGCCCCAATATATTTGTGAGATGAGGCCTTTTGCTTGTTGGTATTTGCATATTACCCCTTGCAGGGGGATCTTATATGTTCACATAAACATTATAACAAACAAACTTACAAACATACATTGCCTTAACCCCTTCCCGCTGCAGGGCGTAAGTTTACGTCCTGGCAGCCTGGTACTTCCCGCAACAGGGCGTAAACTTACGTCCTGGAGATAGCGCGGGATCACATAAGATCCCGCGCTCTCTCGCAGCGGGAGCCGGCTGTCAGTCACAGCCGGCGTCCCGCTGCAACAGCGGGGGGGCATCGGAGATGCGCCCACCGCTGCTAACCCCTTCCCTGCCGCGATCTAAGTAGATCGCGGCAGGGAAAGAGTTCACAGAGGGAGCGCGGCTCCCTCTGTGTCTCCGGCCGGAACTCGCGATGTCATCGCGAGAGCCCGGCCTGTCACCATGGCAACAGGATGCCAGACACTGGCGTCCTGTATTGCCTGTGCCTATAATTGCTGTACAAGCGATAAGGCATGGCAGAGCAGTAGCTCTGCCATGCCTTATACCAGCGATCATCAGGGCAGTGGTTAAAGTCCCTCAGAGGGACACAAACAGTGTAAAAAAAACAAAGATTAAAAAAAGAATTTAAAAAGATGTAAAAAAAAAGAGTTAAAAAAACCATTTGTTAATGCTTTTCTCAGATTAGCATAAAAAAAGGTAAAAAAAAAATAAAACCCCACATATTTGGTATTGTCGCGTCCGTAACGACGCGTACAATAAGTTGCACATGCTTTTGACTGTGCACGGAAAAAAACGCAAAAAAAACCGCTAAAAAACTGAGGCAAAATGCTAATTTTTTGCATTTTGCCTCACTAAAAACGCAATAAAAGTGATCAAAAAAGCCGTATGTACCCCAAAATGGTACCAATAAAATCTACAGCTCGTCTCGCAAAAAATAAGCCCTCATAGAGTGCCGTACATCAAAAAATAAAAAAGTTACAGGACTTTGAATGCAGCAATTTAGAAAAAAAAATCACCCAGAAAAAGGGTTTTTATTGCAGAAAAGTGGGAAAACCTAAAAAAATGTAAGAATTTTGGTATCGTTGTAACCGTACCGGTCCGCAGAAAAAATGGAATGTCTCATTTATGCTGCATGAGTACCTCTGTAAAAAAAAAAAAAAAAAAAATCTATGGCAGAATTGATGCGTTTTCTCTCCCTGCTATCATTAAAAAAAAAAAAAAAAAAAGGTTTTACAATATAGTCTATGTACCCAAAAGTGGCACCGATAAAAACTACAGTTCGCCACGCAAAAAACAAGCCCTCATACGGCCGCGTCGACGGAAAAATAAAAAAGTTATGACTTTTGATAAACGGAGAAGAAAATCCGCCAAAAATTGTTGCGTCCTTAATCCCAAAATAGGCCATGTCATGAAGGGGTTAAAGACTTGTTAAAGGTAGTGTTTTGGTACAAACAGGATTAGCTTTATAGGACGATTTGTTCAACTTTCTGATCAAAGGCGGATGTTTTTAATAGGGAGTTTGTGTTTTTGAGAAAAGAGGATCTGAAATTCTTGAGCTGTAAATAGCGTCCAGTTGTGTCTTAAGAGTTCACCAGGTTAGTCGTTGCTGATAGTGAAATCAGGTTAACAGAACACACTGCATGGGGGGCCGAGAACGCAACCCAGCTTCAAGCAATTGGTTTACAATTTGAAGTCAGTCATGACTTCAGCTGCTCCTCTGATCTGTGCTGCAGTCTTCCATTTATCAGCAACTGAGGCCTCATACTGGAGGGTGATAAGACTGAATGTGTTATCAGAGCAAGGGTACCTGGTGTAAGATGTGGTCGATACTGAGTTTACTGTTGAATTGCCAAGTGAGACTTCACTAGAGACTATTGCCATATTCTAATGTTACCAGTATAAAGAGACTGTTATATTCTATCTGCATTCCTGCAATTACATCTGCAATGTTGTGCATGTTGCTTTCCTGTATCTGCTGCAGCCAAATCTACAGTGAAGAAACATTTGATGGCCTCAGTGAATTAGTCACCTGTATTCTGGCACTCATTACACCTGCAGGCTACATTCACACCAGCGTGAATCTTGCGCAAGTTTTATGCATTGCTAAGCGCACAAATCTCAGGTGCATTTGAACTCCCATTCTTTTAGGGTCATACACATGCTGCAAGGTAAAACATCGCTGCATGTCCTACTTGTGTTGTGTCCCTCGAACGCATCGCTTATGTTTTCAATGGGACACTCAAACACATTGCATGCCGTGGAATGTGATGTTTCCTATTAAAATCAATGGGAAACACTTGCCGATCCCCCGACGCGCGTGAAACACGTCCCAGAGGATCGGAATTTCACAGAAGTGATGCAAGGCATTTTTGCATGAAAACCGCCTCACACATTGACAAGCGCGATATGCGGCTGTCTTCCTCGGCCCCGTATCGCACTCGCCCGTGTGAAGGTAGCCTGATAGTTTTTCTCTCCATTAGAGCAACAAAAGTTAACTAACATCTGGCTGTTGCTGCAGTAGTTGTCCTATAAAGGTTGTATGTTGCCCCAAACCACGTCTTAAGGTGGTCGTACACCTCAGATATGCTTCCCATCCGCCATACATGTGCATATACTTATCTCCTGTGAGAATACAGGATCACACATGTTCAAATCCATCTTGCCAATTCTTCTTTCCCGTAACTTCTATTATTGGGGAGAATTGAGAACATAAAATGTCCAAATGCCCAGTTTTGGTCCGTGAAATATGCCCATGTGAATGAGCCCTAAATATAACTGTATAGGCTCAGAGGGTGCTCCAGAATAGCCACACAATCATTGTCCTGTCACGCTTGCCTATGTGCTTCAAGGAGGCATAGGAGGTGCCTTATGTCAGAGAAACCCTGTTTCTCCCCTTCTTAAGCTAAAAGCTTGGCAACAGCTGGCTGCTAATTGGCTGTATGTCATGCCTCCACTTATTGGTCAAGGGGTGTCTTTGGAGTTCAGAGTGGGAAACTAGACAGTGAGCCTCTATACTGAGGGGGAGGAGAGAAAGTGCGGTAGCAAGGCAGGAAGTGAAGGAGGAGTCAGAGTAGTCTTCAGTAGTCAATCTGCGTAGGAGGTCGGAGGGTGTGCAGTTGAAGCAAGTGTTTCTCTTCAGGGAAACCAGGATTCACCAGCTCCCTAGTCTTACTGGTAGTATGGTTGAAGCCGTTCCACTAAAACAGTGAGTTACACAAAACCCGGTGTAGCCAGGGGTAGTAAGCAGCCATCTTAGCTCTAAATTCACTTCCAGTAAGCCTCACCAATAACTAGTCCTGTGGGAGTTCATAGTGGGTAACCTTCAGAGTTCAAATAGAGAGAGAGAGCGTTGAAGAGGAAATTGTATTTACTAGGAATTCAGCTGTACAGCATAACAGTTTGTTCTGCTACCATCCTGCAAGATTGCTACTGTTCATTGTACCATATTTTCACTAAGTTAAAGCTGAAGTAAACTGTGCGCTTCCAGTTTGCAAACCCAAACAGCTATGAGGACTCGTGTTAAATTATTTCCACCATTGACTACTGTAGTCCCGGATGATGTGCTGGAGTCACGTGACAAACCGCTATCAATCTTAATAAGAAATGTATCTGTATTTTGTGCAGCTGTGCTGTGACCGAGGTAGGACACTTTTGCCGCCGTTGTCGGGAGAAATTGAAGAGCCACCCATGACATCCATCTCACAATCCCCATGGTCTCCTGCACTTTGGCGCGTCTCGCTCCGATGCTGCATTACTACACCTTACCACAGCTATGGCGCTCTATGAGTTATGATGGGAATTCTTCCCTTCCACCTCTTTAGCCCTGAGCTTCCTACCTTGGCAGTGTACTAGGGTGACGGGTAGAGCTGTCAAAGCTGTGCCGCCACCTGGGAGTTGCTGAACAAATATGAACCCCATTCATTTGAATGGGGTCATGCACATGAGCAATGTTTGTTTGTTTTTTTTTCTGCATGGCACCGCGATGCGATACTAGATGAGGAACAAACCGCAGCATGTTCTCTCTGGCTGCGAGATCTTGCAGTGGGGCTGGTGGCAGCAGTGCCGGACCCCTAGAGAGGAATAGGAGAACTCCACAGTCGTCCTCCCCCAGCTGTGACAACCGTGCTGGAGGATCCCTGCATCCCCGAAGCAATGCAAGGATACCCGGGGATTTCACATAGTGGGGAGCGCGATATGGGAGCAGGATTCACAGACAGATATTGCACTCGCCCGTGTGAAGTTAGCCCTAAGGCTGATGTGGCCCTCAGTGAAAGTGAATTTGAGAGCTACGATGTAAATGATTCATATTTATCGCACATCCTCAGAAAAAACAGCCATATCCTACACATTATATACTTCTCTTCAGGATTCATGTTCTCTCTTATGCCTGCTAGGCCTCTGCTGGGTGCTGTGGAGCACTTACTGCTCTCATGTCTGCTAGGCCTCTGCTGGGTGCTGTGGAGCACTTACTGCTCTCATGTCTGCTAGGCCTCTGCTGGGTGCTGTGGAGCACTTACTGCTCTCATGTCTGCTAGGCCTCTGCTGGGTGCTGTGGAGCACTTACTGCTCTCATGTCTGCTAGGCCTCTGCTGGGTGCTGTGGAGCACTTACTGCTCTCATGTCTGCTAGGCCTCTGCTGGGTGCTGTGGAGCACTTACTGCTCTCATGTCTGCTAGGCCTCTGCTGGGTGCTGTGGAGCACTTACTGCTCTCATGTCTGCTAGGCCTCTGCTGGCTGCTGCGGGGCACACACTGCTCTTATGTCCTCTCTTATGTCTGCTAGGCCTCTGCTGGGTGCTGTGGAGCACACGCTGCTCTCATGTCCTCTCTTGTGTCTGCGAGGCCTCTGTGGTATTAGGCCTCATGTCCACGGGCAAATTACGAATTAAAATCCGGAGCGTTTTTCCTGCACGCGGATCTGCGCCCCATAGGGATGCATTAGACACCCGCAGGTAGTTAAATACCTGCGGATGTCATTTATTCCCTGCAGGCGCGGGTCCCGCGTGCAGGAAAAAATCCGGACATGCTCCATTTCAGTTCGAGTCTCCCGCGAGGACTGCTCCCGCAGGCTTCTATTGAAGCCTATGGGTACGGGTCTTCCCTTCTTCGCGGCCTGATCTTCCTTCTTCGCGGCCGGATCTTCTTTCTTCGGCCTGGCGGATGTGTCCGGCGCATGCACGCGACACCCAGCCGACGTGCCGAGCACATCCGCCGGGCCGAAGAAAGAAGATCCGACCGCGACGGAAAGAAGATCAGGCCGCGAAGAAGGGAAGATCCGGAGAGGTAATTCTTATTTTCAGCCTCATGTCCATGGAGAATGCCTGATTTTCCCCGTGGACATGAGGCCTTAGTGTATCTTGACGCCAGCATGAGCTAGGGGTTTGACAGGAAGAATGCCCCTGTCACACCCCCAGCTCCTGATAGGCTTAAGACATGAAGGTCCTCCAGTGTGCATTGATAACTGGCTGCTCTGCTGCCTTAGGCTGATGATGACTTCAATGTTACCGCTGTAAGCTGGCAGCTGGCAGCATGAAGATGTAATAATAATTAACCGTCACGCTAAAGGCAGCAGGGCGGGCAGTCATCAATGCAGACGCTGCAGCGATCAGTGTGAGCAGATCGGCGGTCCCCGGCTCCCTGCTGAGTTGCGCCAGCCGGCAAAGAGCCTATGCTGCATGACAGCCACTCCCCCACCCACCGCCATGTTGCCGCTGGCCATGCATCTGTTCTGCCGCCCTGACGCCCACCTGGCCCGCCGGCTGACTGCTGCATGCCAGCAGCCGCCATAGCCTCCCGGTTCCCTGCCGTCTGATCCACCCTGTCACCGCTGCAAAACTACAGGATGCGCACGCATCTTCTGCTCCGCCGGCAGAACAGCCGTCCGGCTTCCACCGCAGCCTCTGTTTTCCCTGCTGCCCGCTCCCTCGCTTATCCACTGCCAAAGTGGCCCCTGGGCACGCATGAGCTGCTCCATGGTGTCGCGGCAAAAATATATGGCCGTCTAGGGAAAGCGGAGTGTACCTTGTGAATGACGTCATATGACCCATGCTACGGTGATAGCCTGATGAGGGACAGCAGAGTGTACCCTGCGACTGAAGTCTAGGTGACCCGTGCAATAGGGCTGCCCATACCTAGAGTTCAGTACGTCATATGACGGAGGAATTAAAGGGGTTGTCCCGCGCCGAAACGGGTTTTTTTTTTTTTTCAATAGCCCCCCGTTCGGCGCGAGACAAACCCGATGCAGGGGTTAAAAAAAAACAAAAAAACGGATAGTGCTTACCTGAATCCCCGCGCTCCGGTGACTTCTTACTTACCTTGCGAAGATGGCCGCCGGGATCTTCACCCAGATGTCTGGATCTCATCCAGACATATGTCCCTAGTTTGTGAAGTCACTTCTCCTGGTATATTTCAATGGTGTCTCTCATTGCGCATTTTTAAATTCATATAATTATTATAATACCTTACAATCAAATAATTTCCATTACAATGGCAACGACACCCGGCCGTCTGCCGACTCCTCTCTGCTACGTCCTGGCAGCGCTAAATGCTTAGTGGCCTTCCAAGCTGATAAGAAGCCAATCACTGACAAGGGGCGTCACCCCTCTGTCAATCTTGACACCACTTTCTGGTGGCGTCAAGATAGACTAATACTGGCCTCTGCTGGGTGCTTGGGAGCACACACTGCTCTCATGTCCTCTCTTATGTCTGCTAGGCCTCTACTAAGTGCTGGGGAGCACATGCTGCTGTAATGTCCTCCCTTATGTCTGCTAGGCCTCTGCTGGGGAGCACATGCTGCTGTAATGTCCTCCCTTATGTCTGGTAGGCCTCTGCTGGGGAGCACATGCTGCTCTAATGTCCTCTCTTATGTCTGCTAGGCCTCTACTAAGTGCTGGGGAGCACATGCTGCTGTAATGTCCTCCCTTATGTCTGCTAGGCCTCTGCTGGGAAGCACATGCTGCTCTAATGTCCTCTCTTATGTCTGGTAGGTCTCTGCTAGGTGCTGCGGAGCGCACACTGCTCTCATGTCCTCTTTTATGTCTGCTAGGCCTGTGCTGGGTGCTGCGGAGCACATGCTGCTCTCGTATCCTCTCCTATGCCTGCTAGGCCTCTGCTGGGTGCTGTGGAGCACACACTGCTCTCATGCCCTCTCCCATGCCTGCTAGGCCTCTGCTGGGTGCTGCGGAGCACACGCTGCTCTCATGTCCTCTCTTATGTCTGCTAGGTCTCTGCTGGGTGCTGTGGAGCACACGCTGCTCTTATGTCTGCTAGGTCTCTGCTGGGTGCTGCGGAGCGCACACTGCTCTCATGCCCTCTCCCATGCCTGCTAGGCCTCTGCTGGGTGCTGCGGAGCACACGCTGCTCTCATGTCCTCTTATGCCTGGAAGGCCTCCGCTGCGTGCTGCGGAGCACACACTGCTCTCATGTCCTCTCTTATGTCTGCTAGGCCTCTGCTGGGTGCTGTGGGGCACACACTGTTCTTATGTCCTCTCTTATGTCTGCTGGTTGCTGTAGACCACACGCTGCTCTCGTATCCTCTCTTATGTCTGCCAAGTCTCTGCTGGGTGCTGAGAGCAGCGTGTGCTCCGCGTGTCCTCTCTTATGCCTGCTAGGCCTCTGCTGGGTGCTGCGGAGCACGCTCTGCTGCCATGTCCTCTCATGTCTGGTAGACCTCTGCTGGGTGCTGGGGAGCACACGCTGCTCTCATATTCTGAGACACAATGTAACATCATAGTAGTAGCTCTATATAGTGGAGGGGGTTATATGGGCTAGAATATGTGGAGTCTGATGATTAATGAGAGTATAGTCTCAATGTGACTGTTGAGGGACCCTCATCTGTAATCTTTAACCCATTAGTGTCCTGTTTTGACCGTAAGGAAGCAACTATTTTTTTGTTGGGATTTTAATCTCTTTTCAACTTTTCAAAAAACCATAAAGTTATTCCTCCGTCGACATGGCCATACGGGGCATGGTTTTTGTGTGGTGACGTATTTTGCATTCGACCTTCCATGCAGCTGTGCCGCACTAAGTGATCGAGCGCATGCGCAGTGACTCGTTCTCAGACCAAACTGATGTCACTCACATTGGAGGGGTAATACATGACATCTCCAGCGGGAAGAGCTGGAGCCGGAACTCAGCAAGATAGGGGGCGGTTTTAGCAGAAAAGGCTGGAATAGTGCCAGACCGCTGGCATAGTCAAACGCCCATCACGGCCCGGGCTCATTAGCATATCGCATGGGAGAAACTTATTGGCCAATATCTTTGCATAGGAGATAATTTGACAAAAGATAAGACCGGATTTATACGATCATAAGCCTATTTGCACGCGTATTTGTGACGCATTTTTGCCGAATGTTTGTTCCATTTTTGCTTGTGTTTCGGCAGATTTTATTTACTTTTTGCACTCACAATGCACAAATGTGTCAGCAAAGAAACGCTCACCGATGCTCTCTGCCATTGAAACCGCCAATGAGTTTGATGAGAACTCGTTTGACACAAGTAATCAAAGAATGTGGCTCTCTCCTATGTGCTGCCGTACCACTAGAACCTCCTGGACTTCAGCATGTTGGACGTTACACGGGGATTCTGTTAGTAGGAGTAATTTTGTTTTGTGTCCCTCCAGGGTTTGAGAAGAGTGTTCCAGATACTTTTGGTAGAACGTTCCTTCACGCTGCGGCTGCAGGAGGGTGAGGACATGTATAGTGCGTATGCTGAGATCCTGGTTTTACGTCCCTTTTAATTCTGATCTGTGTCTATACCGATTCTGACTGCACTGATTTCCTTCTTACAAAAATGGTCAAATTAAATTTATGAATTCCTTTACTAGACAGGCATGCCCCAAAACTCCATCCTGAGGGCTCTTCCACACTTGCGTTTTCCTTGCACGGTTTTTTCATGTGCTATCACTGCATTTTTTTCACACAAATGTCAATGGAACTTTCCAATATTAACCCTTTCCCGCAACAGGGCGTAAACATACGTCCTGGAGATAGCGCGGGATCACATAAGATCGGCGTCCCGCTGCAACAGCGGGGGGGCATCGGAGATGCATCCCCCGCTGTTAACCCCTTCCCTGCCGCGATCTAAGTAGATCGCGGCAGGGAAAGAGTTCACAGAGGGAGCGCGGCTCCCTCTGTGTCTCCGGCCGGAACTCGCGATGTCATCGCGAGAGCCCGGCCTGTCACCATGGCAACAGGACGCCAGACACTGGCGTCCTGTATTGCTTGTGCCTATAATCGCTGTACAAGCGATAAGGCATGGCAGAGCAGTAGCTCTGCCATGCCCTATACCAGCGATCATCAGGGCAGTGGTTAAAGTCCCTCAGAGGGACACAAACAGTGTAAAAAAAACAAAGATTAAAAAAAGAATTTAAAAAAATGTAAAAAAAAGAGTAAAAAAAAACATTTTTTAATGCTTTTTCTCAGATTAGCATAAAAAAAGGTAAAAAAAAAATAAAACTCCACATATTTGGTATTGTCGCGTCCGTAACGCCATGTACAATACGTTGCACATGCTTTTGACTGTGCACGGAAAAAAACGCAAAAAAAACCGCTAAAAAACTGAGGCAAAATGCTAATTTTTAGCATTTTGCCTCACTAAAAACGCAATAAAAGTGATCAAAAAAGCCGTATGTACCCCAAAATGGTACCAATAAAATCTACAGCTCGTCTCGCAAAAAATAAGCCCTCATAGAGTGCCGTACATCAAAAAATAAAAAAGTTACAGGACTTTGAATGCAGCAATTTAGAAAAAAAAAAAAGATTACCCAGAAAAAGGGTTTTTATTGCAGAAAAGTGGGAAAACCTTAAAAAAATGTAAGAATTTTGGTATCGTTGTAACCGTACCGGTCCGCAGAAAAAATGGGGTGTCTCATTTATGCTACATGAGTACCGCTGTAAAAAAAAAATAAAAAAATCTATGGCAGAATTGATGCGTTTTCTCTCCCTGCTATCATTAAAAAAAAAAAAAAGTTTTACAATATAGTCTATGTACCCAAGAGTGGCACCGATAAAAACTACAGTTCGCCACGCAAAAAACAAGCCCTCATACGGCCGCGTCGACGGAAAAATAAAAAAGTTATGACTTTTGATAAACGGAGAAGAAAATCCGCCAAAAATTGTTGCGTCCTTAAGCCCAAAATAGGCCGTGTCATGAAGGGGTTAAAAATGCATTGCAGAAAAAATGCAAAATTGCTTTTTTTTGTGCAATGAGCTTTTAACACTAGAAAGTTCCATGACATTCGCGTAAAAAAAAACAGCTATATCGTGTGAAAAAAACACGGAAGAAAAAAAACGCAAGATTGGAAGAGCCCTGACGGAGTTGAAGTATGAAATGCTGCACTTCTCCCAAGAAGAAATAAAAAACTCATTTTACAGTGATTGAAAGTGTCAATACACAAGATACGCAATACATATTTGAACCATCGAGACCTGTTTGAAGTGACACAGAGATAATCTGGCGCCAGTAGCAACAGCGGCCCCCACGGTGGTGCTGGCAGCAACAGCGGTGGTGTTTCGGCAATTTTGCTAGCAGTAGATGGCGCCTAGAAACTCAAAAGTACAAGTTCAACGGCTTAACCTTCATTATTCACTGTTATTTCTGTGCTCTGAAATAAATTTTGTGCATTTTGGTGACTCCGTCTGCTGCATCGTATTCTGAATCCTGCATGGCTATCCCTCCATCTGTGACATATCTCTGATATACTCTCCACACGCAGACACGTAGCCGCTTTATATTATACCTTTTTACAACCACATGTCCCAAAGACCATGCTGCTCTCTACCATGTCTAGTGAGGGATGTAGATAGTATATTTCACAGTTGCTCCAGAACTCATCCTAAAATACAACAGCAGAACCAAACTCGTAACAAATGCAATCACTACAATAAAACTCCAGAACCAACCTCAGTACATAGATACTGTACCAGAATAAAGCTCGGTACATAAATACAGCACTGGCTCTGAGCTCATAACATATAGCACCCGAACCAAGCTCCGTACATAGATACAATACTAGAATAAAGCTTGGTACATAAATACAGCACTGGCTCTGAGCTCATAACATACAGCACCTGAACCAAGCTCCATACATAGATACTGTACCAGAATAAAGCTCGGTACATAAATACAGCACTGGCTCTGAGCTCATAACATACAGCACCTGAACCAAGCTCCATACATAGATACTGTACCAGAATAAAGCTCGGTACATAAATACAGCACTGGCACTGAGCTCATAACATATAGCACCTGAACCAAGCTCCATACATAGATACTGTACCAGAATAAAGCTCGGTACATAAATACAGCGCTGGCTCTGAGCTCATAACATATAGCACCTGAACCAAGCTCCATACATAGATACTGTACCAGAATAAAGCTCGGTACATAAATACAGCACTGGCACTGAGCTCATAACATATAGCACCTGAACCAAGCTCCATACATAGATACTGTACCAGAATAAAGCTCGGTACATAAATACAGCACTGGCTCGGAGCTCATAACATACAGCACCTGAACCAAACTCCGTACATAGATACAATACCAGAATAAAGCTCAGTACATAAATACAGCACTGGCACTGAGCTCATAACATACAGCACCTGAACCAAGCTCCATACATAGATACTATACCAGAATAAAGCTCGGTACATAAATACAGCACTGGCACTGAGCTCATAACATACAGCACCTGAACCACGCTCCATACATAGATACTATACCAGAATAAAGCTCGGTACATAAATACAGCACTGGCACTGAGCTCATAACATACAGCACCTGAACCACGCTCCATACATAGATACTGTACCAGAATAAAGCTCGGTACATAAATACAGCACTGGCTCTGAGCTCATAACATACAGCACCTGAACCAAACTCCGTACATAGATACAATACCAGAATAAAGCTCAGTACATAAATACAGCACTGGCACTGAGCTCATAACATACAGCACCTGAACCAAGCTCCATACATAGATACTATACCAGAATAAAGCTCGGTACATAAATACAGCACTGGCACTGAGCTCATAACATACAGCACCTGAACCAAGCTCCATACATAGATACTGTACCAGAATAAAGCTCGGTACATAAATACAGCACTGGCTCTGAGCTCATAACATACAGAACCTGAACCAAGCTCCGTACATAGATACAATACCAGAATAAAGCTCGGTACATAAATACAGCACTGGCACTGAGCTCATAACATATAGCACCTGAACCAAGCTCCGTACATAGATACAATACCAGAATAAAGCTCGGTACATAAATACAGCACTGGCACTGAGCTCATAACATACAGCACCTGAACCAAGCTCCGTACATAGATACTGTACCAGAACAAAGCTCAGTACATAAATACAGCCCCAGAACCAACCTCTGTATATATTGCCCTACTACATTCTCATATTTCTTTATTTAGGGCTCCACTTTAACCTCTATTAAATTCTTTATCATCTCTTGTACAGGAATATAGAGTGCATTAAACTGTTACAGAACCTTGAAGCAGACTTGTCTCGGAAGGACCGATATGGGCGGTAAGATTAACATGGTTTTTTTTGCCTGCATTGAAACCATTGGAAAACTTTTTCGAAAGCCTCCAAAATATCATCTCGAAACAAGAGTCTTAAGAAAAGCTTAAGGTTAAAGCAACTAATCACATCACGTACCGTATCCTATATTTATCGCTTTCTGATGGGGCAGTGGACAGTTAGTCCCTGCAAGTATCTGTACATGTAAGGGCAAGGAGCGGCGTCACTACCTGAGCCTACAGTTTCCACATTGGGATTGTAACTCTAACAGCCGCGGTCCTGATGCATCGGCTGGGATCGGAGTTAAGACCAATCTCAGCCGTTTAACTCCTAAAATGTTGACCATGGTATCTAAGCAGGTTGGCGTTCTCTCACTCCATCATCCCCCAACCCCGATGACTGCCATGCCAGTCAGAGTGAAATAATGACCCTGATTCTGCCATGTACAGTGGCCTGTTAGACTCTGCTTCTAGCAGGGTTTAATAGGTCCAACTGTCAATGAGGAAAATGGTAGTTGAAGATAATACACTGCACTACCTAACTGCTTTAAGTACTCAAACAATGATGTGTTCAAGTCCCGTTGTGGGACAAATGTAGTAAAAAAAAATGAATACAAAAGTTATGTCTCTGAATACGGAGATGAAATGAGTTGTAAAACACCCAAAAAAATTCTAAATCCTATTGCCCCACAAAATGAAAGTTAGCACATCCGTTATACCACACGGGTTAACCCCTTCCCGCTGCAGGGCGTAAGTTTACGTCCTGGCAGCCTGGTACTTCCCGCAACAGGGCGTAAACTTACGTCATGGAGATAGCGCGGGATCACATAAGATCCAGCGCTATCCCGCAGCGGGAGCCGGCTGTCAGTCACAGCCGGCGTCCCGCTGCAACAGCGGGGGGGGGCATCGGAGATGCATCCCCCGCTGTTAACCCCTTCCCTGCCGCGATCTAAGTAGATCGCGGCAGGGAAAGAGTCCACAGAGGGAGCGCGGCTCCCTCTGTGTCTCCGGCCGGAACTCGCGATGTCATCGCGAGAGCCCGGCCTGTCACCATGGCAACAGGACGCCAGACACTGGCGTCCTGTATTGCCTGTGCCTATAATCGCTGTACAAGCGATAAAGGCATGGCAGAGCAGTAGCTCTGCCATGCCCTATACCAGCGATCATCAGGGCAGTGGTTAAAGTCCCTCAGAGGGACACAAACAGTGTAAAAAAAACAAAGATTAAAAAAATGAATTAAAAAATAAATAAAATCCCACATATTTGGTATTGTCACGTCCGTAACGACGCGTACAATAAGGTGCACATGCTCTTGACTGTGCACGGGAAAAAACGCTAAAAAAAATGCTAAAAAACTGAGGCAAAATGCTAATTCTTAGCATTTTGACTCACTAAAAACGCAATAAAAGTGATCAAAAAAGCCGTATGTAACCCAAAATGGTACCAATAAAATCTACAGCTTGTCTTGCAAAAAATAAGCCCTCATAGAGCGCCGTACATCAAAAAATAAAAAAGTTACAGGACTTTGAATGCAGCGATTTCGAAAAAAAAAAAAGATTACCCAGAAAAAGGGTTTTTATTGCAGAAAAGTGGGAAAACCTAAAAAAAATGTAAGAATTTTGGTATCGTTGTAACCGTACCGGTCCGCAGAAAAAATGGAATGTCTCATTTATGCTGCATGAGTACCGCTGTAAAAATAAAATAAAAAAATCTATGGCAGAATTGATGCGTTTTCTCTCCCTGCTATCATTAAAAAAAAAAAAAAAGTTTTACAATATAGTCTATGTACCCAAGAGTGGCACCGATAAAAACTACAGTTCGCCACGCAAAAAACAAGCCCTCACACGGCCGCGTCGACGGAAAAATAAAAAAGTTATGACTTTTGATAAACGGAGAAGAAAATCCGCCAAAAATTGTTGCGTCCTTCAGCTCAAAATAGGCCGTGTCATGAAGGGGTTAATATCATAAAAACAGAAGCCATGCAACAGTGACAGAATTGCTGTTTCTTCCCGCCCTCCCCTCAAAATATATGATGATGCCCTTATTCCGCACAGCTTCCATATGTCAGCATGCTATACATTTACATACCCCAAGGAAAACTACTACTACTTACATACCTTGGTCAATTCCCTAAGAGGTGTAGTTTCCAAAATTAGGTCACCTTTGGAGGGCTCCCCTGCATTGGGTATCCCAGGGCTCTGTGACTGCAACATGAGGCCAGCAAAATCTGTGCTCCTTCCCTTCTGATCCCTACTGTTCGCCCCAACCGTGTGGGTGTTTCCATACTTGGTAGAAACTGGATAGCAAATTGTGGGGCACTTTTCTCCTATCACCCATTGCTGAAAATGAAAAATTTGGGGCCAAACTTGTGTTTTTTGGAAAATTTGTAATTATTAATTTCCAAAGCCCACCTCTAAATTCCCTGGATGAATTACTTGAGTGTAATTTTCAAAATGGGGTCTTCTGTAGGCTGTTTCGTATTTGTTGTCACCCCGAGGTCTCTGCAAACTTCAAATGGTTCCTGAAAAATGTCCCAATGTGCTCTTTCAGTTCTGAGGCCGGTGTTTGAGTGCCGCTAATTGTTAAAATCATATAATATATAAATATATCACATCTTGTATCCAAGCTAGAGGCGGTACAACAGGGTACTAGAGCCTCCATGCCTGCCTGTATCACATCTTGTATCCAAGCTAGAGGTGGTACAACAGGGTACTAGAGCCTCCATGCCCACCCATATCACATCTTGTATCCAAGCTATAGGCGGTACAACAGGGTACTAGAGCCTCCATGCCTGTCCGTATCACATCTTGCACCCAAGCTAGAGGCGGTACAACAGGGTACTAGAGCCTCCATGCCCGCCCGTATCACATCTTGTATCCAAGCTAGAGGCGGTACAACAGGGTACTAGAACCTCCATGCCTGCCCATAACACATCTTGTATCCAAGCTAGAGGCGGTACAACAGGGTACTAGAGCCTCCATGCCAGCCTGTATCACATCTTGTATCCAAGCTAGAGGCGGTACAACAGGGTACTAGAGCCTCCATGCCTGTCCGTATCACATCTTGTATCCAAGCTAGAGGCGGTACAACAGGGTACTAGAGCCTCCATGCCCACCCGTATCACATCTTGTATCCAAGCTAGAGGCGGTACAACAGGGTACTAGAGCCTCCATGCCTGTCCATATCACATCTTGTATCCAAGCTAGAGGCGGTACAACAGGCTACTAGAGCCTCCATGTCTGCCCGTATCACATCTTGTATCCAAGCTAGAGGCGGTACAACAGGGTACTAGAGCCTCCATGTCCCCCGTATCACATCTTGCACCCAAGCTAGAGGCGGTACAACAGGGTACTAGAGCCTCCATGCCTGTCCGTATCACATCTTGCACCCAAGCTAGAGGCGGTACAACAGGGTACTAGAGCCTCCATGCCCGCCCATATCACATCTTGTATCCAAGCTAGAGGCGGTACAACAGGGTACTAGAGCCTCCATGCCTGCCCGTATCACATCTTGTATCCAAGCTATAGGCGGTACAACAGGGTACTAGAGCCTCCATGCCTGCCTGTATCACATCTTGTATCCAAGCTAGAGGCGGTACAACAGGGTACTAGAGCCTCCATGCCCACCCATATCACATCTTGTATCCAAGCTATAGGCGGTACAACAGGGTACTAGAGCCTCCATGCCCACCCATATCACATCTTGTATCCAAGCTATAGGCGGTACAACAGGGTACTAGAGCCTCCATGCCCACCCATATCACATCTTGTATCCAAGCTAGAGGCGGTACAACAGGGTACTAGAGCCTCCATGCCTGTCCGTATCACATCTTGCACCCAAGCTAGAGGCGGTACAACAGGGTACTAGAGCCTCCATGCCCGCCCATATCACATCTTGTATCCAAGCTAGAGGCGGCACAACAGGGTACTAGAGCCTCCATGCCTGCCCGTATCACATCTTGTATCCAAGCTAGAGGCGGTACAACAGGGTACTAGAACCTCCATGCCTGCCCATAACACATCTTGTATCCAAGCTAGAGGCGGTACAACAGGGTACTAGAGCCTCCATGCCAGCCTGTATCACATCTTGTATCCAAGCTAGAGGCGGTACAACAGGGTACTAGAGCCTCCATGCCTGTCCGTATCACATCTTGTATCCAAGCTAGAGGCGGTACAACAGGGTACTAGAGCCTCCATGCCTGTCCATATCACATCTTGTATCCAAGCTAGAGGCGGTACAACAGGGTACTAGAGCCTCCATGCCTGTCCATATCACATCTTGTATCCAAGCTAGAGGCGGTACAACAGGCTACTAGAGCCTCCATGTCTGCCCGTATCACATCTTGTATCCAAGCTAGAGGCGGTACAACAGGGTACTAGAGCCTCCATGTCCCCCGTATCACATCTTGCCCCCAAGCTAGAGGCGGTACAACAGGGTACTAGAGCCTCCATGCCTGTCCGTATCACATCTTGCACCCAAGCTAGAGGCGGTACAACAGGGTACTAGAGCCTCCATGCCCGCCCATATCACATCTTGTATCCAAGCTAGAGGTGGTACAACAGGGTACTAGAGCCTCCATGCCTGCCCGTATCACATCTTGTATCCAAGCTAGAGGCGGTACAACAGGGTACTAGAGCCTCCATGCCAGCCTGTATCACATCTTGTATACAAGCTAGAGGCGGTACAACAGGGTACTAGAGCCTCCATGCCTGTCCGTATCACATCTTGTATCCAAGCTAGAGGCGGTACAACAGGGTACTAGAGCCTCCATGCCTGTCCATATCCCATCTTGTATTCAAGCTAGAAGCGGTACAACAGGGTACTAGAGCCTCCATGCCTGTCCATATCACATCTTGTATCCAAGCTAGAGGCGGTACAACAGGCTACTAGAGCCTCCATGTCTGCCCGTATCACATCTTGTATCCAAGCTAGAGGCGGTACAGCAGGGTACTAGAGCCTCCATGTCTGCCCGTATCACATCTTGTATCCAAGCTAGAGGTGGTACAACAGGGTACTAGAGCCTCCATGCCTGTCCATATCACATCTTGTATCCAAGCTAGAGGCGGTACAACAGGGTACTAGAGCCTCCATGCCTGTCCATATCACATCTTGTATCCAAGCTAGAGGCGGTACAACAGGCTACTAGAGCCTCCATGTCTGCCCGTATCACATCTTGTATCCAAGCTAGAGGCGGTACAGCAGGGTACTAGAGCCTCCATGTCTGCCCGTATCACATCTTGTATCCAAGCTAGATGTGGTACAACAGGGTACTAGAGCCTCCATGCCTGTCCATATCACATCTTGTATCCAAGCTAGAGGTGGTACAACAGGGTACTAGAGCCTCCATGCCTGTCCATATCACATCTTGTATCCAAGCTAGAGGTGGTACAACAGGGTACTAGAGCCTCCATCCCTGTCTGTATCACATCTTGTATCCAATATAGAGGTGGTACAACAGGGTACTAGAGCCTCCATGCCTGTCCATATCACATCTTGTATCCAAGCTAGAGGCGGTACAACAGGGTACTAGAGCCTCCATGCCTGCCCATATCACATCTTGTATCCAAGCTAGAGGCGGTACAACAGGGTACTAGAGCCTCCATGCCTGTCCATATCACATCTTGTATCCAAGCTAGAGGTGGTACAACAGGGTACTAGAGCCTCCATGCTGCCCATATCACATCTTGTATCCAAGCTAGAGGTGGTACAACAGGGTACTAGAACCTCCATGCCTGCCCATATCACATCTTGTATTCAAGCTAGAGGTGGTACAACAGGGTACTAGAGCCTCCATGCCTGCCCATATCACATCTTGTATTCAAGCTAGAGGTGGTACAACAGGGTACTAGAGCCTCCATGTCTGCCCATATCACATCTTGTATCCAAGCTAGAGGTGGTACAACAGGGTACTAGAGCCTCCATGCCCCCCGTATCACATCTTGTATCAAAGCCACAACTGTATATATCTATATATATAAAATTGAATGTATGTCTGTCTGTCTGTTTGTCCTTTATGCATTACTACACCATTCATCCGATCGCCATGAAGCTTTGGGAAGTTGTTGAGTACACTCCTGGGAAGATTACTGGCATAGTACATCTATCCTACGATAGGTGGCGCGCGTGCGAGCGTCGTCGACAGTTATGCCCCCCAGACAAAGATGGTTTGATTTCCATCTCAAGCACAAAAGCAAAAGGCATTACGAGCAACGGGATGAGTGTTCAACTACAAGATGATGCATCCGCCGAACGTATCACAAGACAATTGCTGGATATTGAGAATGCTGAGGTAAAATGAAAGCTGTGCTGTGATTGGTTGTTATATATTATACTGAGGTAACATGAAAGCTGCGCTGTGATTGGTTGTTATATATTATACTGAGGTAACATGAAAGCTGCTCTGTGATTGGTTGTTAGATATTATACTGCTGAGGTAACATGAAAGCTGTGCTGTGATTGGTTGTTATATATTATACTGAGGTAACATGAAAGCTGTGCTGTGATTGGTTGTTATATATTATACTGAGGTAACATGAAAGCTGCGCTGTGATTGGTTGTTATATATTATACTGAGGTAAAATAAAAGCTGTGCTGTGATTGGTTGTTATATATTATACTGCTGAGGTAACATGAAAGCTGTGCTGTGATTGGTTGTTATATATTATACTGAGGTAACATGAAAGCTGTGCTGTGATTGGTTGTTATATATTATACTGAGGTAACATGAAAGCTGCGCTGTGATTGGTTGTTATATATTATACTGAGGTAACATGAAAGCTGTGCTGTGATTGGTTGTTATATATTATACTGAGGTAACATGAAAGCTGTGCTGTGATTGGTTGTTATATATTATACTGAGGAAACCTGAAAGCTGCGCTGTGATTGGTTGTTATATATTATACTGAGGTAACATGAAAGCTGTGCTGTGATTGGTTGTTATATATTATACCGCTGAGGTAACATGAAAGCTGTGCTGTGATTGGTTGTTATATATTATACTGCTGAGGTAACATGAAAGCTGCGCTGTGATTGGTTGTTATATATTATACTGCTGAGGTTACATGAAAGCTGTGCTGTGATTGGTTGCTATATATTATACTGCTGAGGTAACATGAAAGCTGTGCTGTGATTGGTTGTTATATATTATACTGAGGTAACATGAAAGCTGCGCTGTGATTGGTTGTTATATATTATACTGAGGTAACATGAAAGCTGCGCTGTGATTGGTTGTTATATATTATACTGCTGAGGTAGCATGAAAGCTGTGCTGTGATTGGTTGCTATTTCTTATACTGCTGAGGTAACATGAAAGCTGTGCTGTGATTGGTTGCTATATATTATACTGCTGAGGTAACATGAAAGCTGTGCTGTGATTGGTTGCTATTTCTTATATTGCTGAGGTAAAATGAAAGCTGCACTGTGATTGGTTGTTATATATTATACTGAGGTAACATGAAAGCTGTGCTGTGATTGGTTGATATTTCTTATACTGCTGAGGTAACATAAAAGCTGCTCTGTGATTGGTTGTTATATATTATATCGCTGAGGTAACATGAAAGCTGCACTGTGATTGGTTGCTATATATTATCCCGCTAAGGTAACATGAAAGCTGTGCTGTGATTGGTTGCTATTTCTTATACTGCTGAGGTAACATGAAAGCTGTGCTGTGATTGGTTGCTATTTCTTATATTGCTGAGGTAAAATGAAAGCTGTGCTGCGATTGGTTGCTATTTCTTATACTGCTGAGGTAACATGAAAGCTGTGCTGTGATTGGTTGCTATTTTTTATATTGCTGAGGCAGAATAAAAGTTGCACTGTGATTGGTTGTTATTTCTCTTACTGCTGAGGTAACATGAAAGCTGCGCTGTGATTGGTTGTTATATATTCTGCTGAGGTAACATGAAAGCTGTGCTGTGATTGGTTGTTATATATTATACTGAGGTAACATGAAAACTGCACTGTGATTGGGTGTTATATATTATAAAGCTGAGGTAACATATAAGCTGCGCTGTGATTGGTGGTTATATATTATACCACTGAGGTAACATGAAAGCTGCGCTGTGATTGGTTGTTATATATTATACTGAGGTAACATGAAAGCTGCGCTGTGATTGGTTGTTATATATTATACCACTGAGGTAACATGAAAGCTGCGCTGTGATTGGTTGTTATATAGTATACTGAGGTAACATGAAACCTGCGCTGTGATTGGTTGTTATATATTATACTGAGGTAACATGAAAGCTGCGCTGTGATTGGTTGGTATGTAGGTAAGCTAGTATATTATATAAAACACACACACAGTATATACAGAGATGTACAACTTTGTACTACCTTTAGCTTGGATACAAGATGTGATACAGGTGGGTATGGAGGCTCTAGTACCCTGTTGTACTGCCTCTAGCTTGGATACAAGATGTGATATGGGCAGGCATGGAGGCTCTAGTACTCTGTTGTATTGCCTCTAGCTTGGATACAAGATGTGATACAGGTGGGTATGGAGGCTTTAGCACCCTGTTGTACCGCCTCTAGCTTGGATACAAGATGTGATATGGGCGGGCATGGAGGCTCTAGTACCCTGTTGTACCACCTCTAGCTTGGATACAAGTTGTGATATGGGCGGGCATGGAGGCTCTAGTACCCTGTTGTACCGCCTCTAGCTTGGATACAAGTTGTGATATGGGCGGGCATGGAGGCTCTAGTATCCTGTTGTACCACCTCTAGCTTGGATACAAGTTGTGATATGGGCGGGCATGGAGGCTTTAGCACCCTGTTGTACCACCTCTAGCTTGGATACAAGTTGTGATATGGGCGGGCATGGAGGCTTTAGTACGCTGTTGTTTGAGGCATTTCTGTGACTTCCTTGTGTGCCTGCTGGAAAACGCCTCTTGGAAGCCTCTTGAGGAACACATGTGGCTGCAGGATGTCCTGAACATATCGCTGAGCTGTCATTGCCCCCCCCCCCCACCACTAGGGGTGACTGGCTGTCAAATACGATGAACCTTCCCATCACACCAGCAGGGGGCAGTGTGCTGCCCCACAGCAAAGGCAGGATGGAGGTGCTCAATTGCAGGTGGACCCACTTTTAGGGCCTCCGGTAACAAGACTGCTCATCTAATCACTACAAGTCTAATCATTTGCATATTTGCCTGAGATGGAACTGCAGGATGAGTTTTACAGCAAAATGACAACTTCTTCCAAGGACTGGATTTTTTTTTTGACAAAGAGAGTATAATTTTAGCATTTTGGTAATTGTACCAAGCTGCAGAAATTATCATTCATCCTGTGTGATTAAGGGCGCCTGCACCCGAGTGGTCCAAAATAGGCGGTGTCACTGAGGGGTTAATGGCATTGTAGACATGCAGGTGGCACAGTATGTATGTACCCTGGACTGGTGAGAAGTGACGGCTACCTTCTGCTTTCTGTTGACCAGGTTTGCAGTGGTCTTCACCTGTAGACCATACTGTGGTGGTGAAGAAGAGCTCCCGTAGTACTGATGACTGTTGTATCTACTGATGGCTGCAACGCTTTCTTCTTGCAGGACGCCCCTTCATTATGCATCTGCCAATGCCCATTTTCTGTGTGTCGAAGCTCTGGTACAAGCTGGGGCCAGCGTTAATGAAACCGATGACTGGGGAAGAACGTCCGTGCATTACGCTGCTGCCTCAGACATCAAGAGAAGGTAGGAACGACATCTGCACCGCGGACGCTTGTTGGGTTCCTTCGGACCGAAAGCATTTTGGAAGTATTATGTGTCTTGGCTTCCCTACAGGACGTCAGTGATGATTCTACCTAATTGTAGAATGGACCTTATGTATTGTCACACGTTACATCATGTCCAGATGCCATGCTGTTGAGATTTTTTTTTTGTGGGTAATGAGCACAAAATAGGGCATTGTTGAGTTTACCGCAGCAGAAGAACGGCGCAACAACATTCGGAGACTACTGAGGCAACAATATGCATGTGCCATGGAGGCACACTCTCTTAGTGGTTATGCTTTCAAGGTAGTTTTTGGTGGTTACAGTTCTTAATCCCTTAACAGTCAAGGGTGTACAAGTGCATGTATGCCCTCTAGTGGTGGTGCTCTTTAGGGAGCAGGTGTAAGGAGGGTGGGGGTAGGACTTCCTTGATTTTCTCCATGTTATAAGGGCCGTGCCTTATGTTCTACTTGCAGTGTTTTATTTCTCAGGAACGTGTGCCTTTAAGAGGTGGTGAGCGCGTTGGTGAGGATCAGGTGATGTGGGCAGGCTCTAAGGTCCCAGGGTTTGTATGCAGTGGTCTGGCTTTCCCTGACTCCCTGTTGATAAGTCTTATACAGGCTTGGGAGCTGAGCCTGCTTTCTATAAGACATGTGCTTTGTATAAGTCTGAACACAGCTGTTAACCATTTAGATGCTGCTGTAAAATCTGACAGTGGCATTTAAAAGGCCAACTATCTCCCTCTGTCTCCCATATGCCCCCTCCCACATAATGAGATTGCAGGGTGGTGTTCAGGTATCATTTTGTTTCTGCCTATTAAGCTATACCGAAGGCACAGCTTAATAAAATGCCTGCAGAAATACAATACAGTGTAATACTGAAGTATTGCAGTATATTGTAAAAATGATCACATGTTCAAGTCACCTATGGGGGAGGTTAAAAAAAAAGTTAAATACATTTTTTTAAATTACTACAAAAAATATATATTAATGCATAAATAAATTATAAATCCAATCTATTAGGAAAAAGGCCGGCTGCACATGGGCGGGTCAGATTCCGGATGCTGGATCCCACAGTGGAATCTGACCATGTGCCCAGCTGGTGACCCCCGCATACCTGTTTTCCTTTCTGTACTGTAGAAGTAGTCGGATATGTGCAGTGCAGTGCAGTACAAAAAGCCATTTGTGTGGACACCGCACTAAAAGAAGAGCATACTGCCATTGTTATTTTATTTTTTTTTCCCTCCACGAAAAGAAAATCGCGATTGATGTCCACTTGTGTGCAGGAAAAGGTGCTTTGCCATAGCATGCTATGGGCGGAATCTGCTGCAGAATCAGGAGATGGACGCCGGCTCTGGATTCTGCAATGCAAATATGCTCGTGTGCAGCCAACCGAATGCCTTAATATCCCGTATGGTAAACACAGAGAAAAAAAATGCTGAAAAATTGAGCTTATTTTCGTCGCCCCATATTGGCCCCAGCAGTAATAGAGTCTCCCACAGTGGTGCCAGTAGTAATAGTGTCCCCCACAGTGGACTCACTAGTATTAGTGGCCCCAATCATAAGTGTCCCCCACAGTGGATTCGGTGGTAATAGTGACCCCCACAGTGTCCCCAGTAGTAAATGTCCCCTATATTCACCCAAGTAGTAATAGTGACCCCAACAGTGGCTTTAGTAGTAACAGTGTCCTCTATATCTGCCCCAGTAGTAATAGTGACCCCCCCCCCCCCCACAGTGAGTTCAGTAGTAATAGTGACCCCACACACACACAGTGACAGCAGTAGTAATAGTGTCCCCTGTATCCACCCCAGTAGTAATAATGACCCCTGCAGTGACCTCAGTAGTAATAGTGTCCCCTATATCCGCCTCAGTAGTAATAGTGACCCCCACAATGGCCTCAGTGGTAAAAAAAACCACAAAAAAATCCCTGAAACCTATATACTCACCCTCTGCCTGGTCTTTAGAGCGTCGCTGCTCCTCTTCTCGGCGCTGCTGTGAGTGGAAGCGCGTGCGCCCAGAGAAGTGCCTCCTCCCTTTTCCTGCGGAACTAAGGAGGTCAGGGGAGGGGTTGGGTAAGATCCCGGTTGCACACACTGTTGTCCATATGTGCATCCAGCAAAGTCGCAGCAGAGGGATTTGTGCATGCAGAAGGTAATGAAAAACATGCACCTGCAAATATGCTATGCAAATGCACTTACGCCCGTGTTATACCAGCCTTAGGCCGGCTGCACACGGCCGTGACGGGCTCCGCCGCGGAATATTCCGCGGCGAAGCCTGTCACGGCGCCCCCCAGAGACGCCATACTTACCAGCAGATCCGGAGTTCTGGGTCCCGCATGACGCTTCCCCGCCCACCGCCGCCGCGTCATATGACACGCCCACCGCGTCATGTGACACGGCCGGCCGCGTCATATGACGTGGCAGCGGTAGGCGGGGAAGCGTTTTCACGCTATCTTCCGCTGTGCTACGAGGTAGAGATTTAGGCCGCTTTCACGCGGGCTACAAAATCACGCAATTTCCGGCGATGCAACAGTGCCACAAAACACGCTTGTGAAACCCAAGCTTTCCAATGCTTTCCTTCTCATTAGCAATATTTTCAGTCATGCTCTATCTTTCTACAATGCGCTAAGTTTTCTCTCCCATATCTCCCTATGGAGCTCGCCTTGTTTATTGCATCACACGAACTTATGATTTTCGTGCGATGCGATTTTAACATTAGAAACTCCTATTGACTTTCGTGATAAATTGTTCAGTTTTATCGAGAGTGGCAGCAGGAAAAAAATCAGCGCTGACGCTACAAAATTGGGGATGTCAGTTGTAGACTATTGGTAGCCTATCCTCCAGTTAGACCATTAATAACAGATCAGTGGAGGTCTACCAGTGATCAACTTGTTCACCACACTGGTGTGATTTGTGTACTCAGCTGATTTCTGCAGGAAGCAGACAGCTCCATTCCCACTGCAGTGGCCAGGCTTGGTATTACAGGCCATTAAATTCTATGGGAACATTGCCTGCAATACAAAGGCTGGCCACTACAGTGAGATGGAGCTGTCTGGTTCCTGCAGCAATCACCTAAGTACACAAGTGCATTGGCCTGGTGAATAGCTGATTGGCATCGATCCTGGGTAACAGACCCCCACTGACTAACCATTGATGACTTATTTTGCAGATAGGGCATTAATAGTTTACAACTAACATACATAGTAACATAGTATGTAAGGCTGAAAAAAAGACATATGTCCATCCAGCTCAGCCTATTACCCCCCAGTGTTGATCCAGAGGAAGGCAATAAAAAACTTGGCCAACCTCTTTAACATTTTGGGATGTGTCATGTAGGTATTTCCATAAACTTGACACAATGAACAGTATTTTCCATTCCTGATTACTTGATAACGCTCCTCCAGAGTTTTGTTTGTGAACCCCTTGTCGGCATTTATGTACATTTTATCTGTTGTCCATTGCTATGCAGCTGATGTAATAGAAAGGCATCTTCTTCATAGGAGAAGAACAATGCAGAGTAATCTTCAAGAGAGAACCGAAAAGTGTGACAAGACTACTTATATCCAAGAGGAAAACGCTGGAAAGTGAGTGTGACGGTTTGTAGCTCTGATGTGTTATAGGGGTTATTCAATGAGAACCACTTACCTCCTATTTACAGGATGTATAACTGCTGGGACCAACATGGATCTCTAGAATGGGGGTTCTGAGCGGTGTGGAGGAGTTGCATGACCGGCCTTGTGATTTGTGGTATCCTAACAGTTGGTTCCCCAGAAATCATATACAGGGTTATTATAAATTACCGTCCTGATGTGAGACCATCATTACTCCAGTTTTATGCCATTATGATACAGAAATCTGATCTGAATGGAAACAGAAACTCAAAAAGTTTTGTTGCACAGCATCAAAAATGTTTTCCCCATCGGCGGTGATCAATGTGACCACCTCTGTCACTGGACACACATGAAGCCTGTAGCCAAGTTCAAGCTATACACATAGCGGATCACTACTGACTGATGCAATGGCTTCTGGGATGTTTCCTTGCAGATAATGGTGGGTGGTAAGGTGGACTCTAATACTCCTCCAGAGAAAAATCACAAGCCATAAAGTCTAATCCATCGGTTTGGTAGTCGCCACTCACTTCTGGCTTCATTGCAATGACTGCCTCCCCATTCTGTTGAAAGATGACACCTGGGATCTCCTTTCCCAGCTGCGGCAAAAGCCATATCATTAGCATCCAGGTAGGAAATCCCCAGGATTGTTTCCTCATGGAAAAAGGGGTCAGAAACTTTCCTACAGGTGTGGTGCCCACAGGCCGCGGAGGGAGTTCGGGTGATAGCAATGGCAGCGGCAGTGGCTCTGCTACTCCCCCTGTTCCCCGAACCGCACGTGCAGGGAAAACACTGCAGTATGAATGGTGTTCTACTTGGCGGTGAGTGCTACCCGTGAAGTCAGGCAGGAAAAGATGGTGGTTTGTCAAGTTAGTAACGGGAGTCCATATTTAGGCTGAAACCTACTCCGCACAAAATAATAAAAAATTGAAAACACAAAATAAAACAGAAATTGTCCTTTTCCCCCTGAAGTGTAGTGTGGTACCTCAGTGCAGATGTGGTAGGTGGTGGGAAGGGACTCGAGGAGACAGGATTAACTGTAAAAACAACAGGACGTTTTATTGGCAGTGAGAGAGATCTTTACTTAGGTACAGTTACACAACTTGTATAGCTTTGCTTGAGTTAAATGATTACAATGTGAACACAGGGATCACTTACCTTCCCATTAAGAGTTATTAATTGGACTACACTTTTGTCCCTTTTGCTTCGCACTCCAGCTTTCCTTCCCTGTGTTAGCTAGTAATATCGCCTTTCCTCTTCCTTTCTCTTCCTTTCACTGTTTTCCTGCTTATGATTATCCTCCTTCTAATTTCTCTCTTGCCCAATCTCTCCCTCCTGCTGACTTTCTGTCCAGACACATCAACTGGATTGGATACTCACACTTTTTCTCTTCCCACCGCACTGGCTTCTCTCTGATGTTCTTTCCTTGCTTGTTCCTTCTGGCTCTTGGACTCTTCTGGCCTGAACTCTCCTAGACTCCACCCCCTATCTCCTTTTCACAATCACTCTAGGGGAATCCTCTTCCAATCACAAGCCCTCTTTCTTCCTGCTACCTGCCTAGTCACAGTTACTAGGTGACCTGAAACCCAATGGGGATGGGGGAACCTGTCGGTGAACAACACACATTGGTGATTGGAAAAGCATATTAAGAGCATAAAACTTGCGCAAAACACACATTTTAACCATGAAATAACCACAGAAGTTCTCTAGTGAACCTAATCCAGGTCACTGCAGAGTTGTAGCGCAGAACACATTCACGTTGAGGGAGTCGTGCATACGTTCCATGTGGATAGGTGGGTTTTCATGTAGATGGGTGGGTTTCTGACATTACGTTTGTTGCCCGAAAGGTGGAAGGCGGCTTCATCACTAAACACTAAAGACTCCATGAAACCACCGATTCCCGTCAGAGTTTGCAGACTCTCGCAGAAAGAACGTTACCGTGCTTTGTCATTTGGTTTCAGGGCCGGTAACAATTGCAATCAGTAAGGATAGCATTGCAAACTTTTGCGCAGAACCTTCCTTACGGTCGTCTGCAGGGTGTCCAATTCTCTGCTCGCTCTGACAGTGGATTTCTGAGGTCTTTGTGTGAGGCTTCCACGCTTACTGGTGAATGGCCGGAGGGTTTTGTCTTACAGATACAACCTTTTTCCTTAGAATTGGAGTACCACTTACGAATTGTGAGCCTGCTGCGCGGAGATTTACCAAACTTTACTTGAAAAGGATGCTACACACTAATAGATTGGTGAACATGAAAATCAGGGACGCAAAACGCTTTCCTGTCTTCATTGGCAGCCATTTTTTCTCGGTTACGCATTTCAGCATCACTCCAGTGTCTTTATCTGGCCGTTCATGAGCATTGTACTAATAGACAGAGAATTATGGGTTATATAGGAAATCCATCCATCTGCAGTGTCTGCTTATACTTATTCCATATTTGAATTATTATACTTGTTGGGTCTAACCCCTTCTTCCCTCCTTTCATCCCTCTCACATCCCGTTTGTGTTTACAACACAGATGCTTACAGTTTCTTCTTAAAAACGATGCCAACCCATTAATTTACGACAAAGCCGGCTACAATGCCATCCACTATGCTGCTGCTTACGGGCACAGAGAAGGTCTGAAATACGTAAGTAACTTCTGGAGGTAAAATTCACTAGATTCTGCTTTATTTTGCTATTATTTATTTTTAAAGTACCATTAAAGGGGTTGTCCTGCGCCGAAACGGGGTTTTTTTTTTTCAATAGCCCCCCCGTTCGGCGCGAGACAAACCCGATGCAGGGGTTTAAAAAAAAAAAAACGGATAGTGCTTACCTGAATCCCCGCGCTCCGGTGACTTCTTACTTACCTTGTAAAGATGGCCGCCGGGATCTTCACCCTCGGTGGACCGCAGGTCTTCTGTGCGGTCCATTGCCGATTCCAGCCTCCTGATTGGCTGGAATCGGCACACGTGACGTGACGGGGCGGAGCTACGAGGAGCCGCTCTCCGGCACGAGCGGCCCCATTCAGAAGAAAGAAGACCGGACTGCGCAAGCGCGTCTAATCGGGCGATTAGACGCTGAAAATTAGACGGCACCATGGAGACGAGGACGCCAGCAACGGAACAGGTAAGTGAATAACTTCTGTATGGCTCATAATTAATGCACAATGTACATTACAAAGTGCATTAATATGGCCATACAGAAGTGTATACCCCCACTTGGTTTCGCGGGACAACCCCTTTAATGCCAATCCCATCATCCTCGCCACTGTTCTCACTACTCATCAGCTCATCCCCATTACTGCTATTAATGTATAAAACAGTTGCAATCAGTGCTCTTTGTTTTGGACCCATTTTCTTTATACTTCTGGTCACATGATGTGTGGTCTGACTGCTGTTTAGGCGGTTCATTACCTGGACTGTAATAACATTGCATCTTATATTACTAGTTATTTCAGAAGGGTCGGTGATCCGGGGGGATTATTCCATTTGCCAGATTTGGAGTTGCGGAGGTTTTCCCTAAAATGAGGAAAATTGGCTTCTACCATCTGGGGGGAGGGGTTTCCTTTCCTCTGGATCAACACTGCAGGATCATAGTCTGAACTGGATTTACGGGGGGCTTTTTCAGTCTTACACACTATAGTTCTATGTTTGCATCTGTTTATAAATACAGAATGTTATAAGTCTGGTGGAAAATGAAGTGTTTGGTATATCTCATCTAGGTTCAAGAAATGTATAAGTGAGCCATAGGACGGAGGAAGACAGTACACCCTTCCCGAATACTGTAACTTCTTCTCAACATTATCCATATTACATATAAAATACTTCACTGAATACAAAGTTAACATTGTTGGTAATTGTGTTACCCTTGTAGTTTTTATGAACCAGGACCCACTAGAACTTTTTTTTTTTTTTTTAAAGCTCTTGAAGGTGACAGAAGGTAGCATTGATGAAGCGGTCGCATTGCCTGCAAGGAGTCCTCTCCACTTGGCGGTAAGTCTTTGTTTGAACTTTTTAAGATCCAATCTATTTGGGCGCATGAATGTTGGAAATAGAATGGCTCGCTGGACGGCTTTGCTTGTAAGGCCTCTATCACACATTTCGGATTTAGCATATATACAGTATTTATCAACCCAACCGGGAGGGAGTCCAATGTTAAGTACTTTGCAGTACTGCAAAAGAAACACACCTGTCGCTTAAGACTAACGTACTCTTTAACCCCTTCCTACCCCAGGGCATAAATGTACCTGCTGGCTGAGAATGGGTTCCCACAAATGGGTCTACATTTACGTTCTATGAATGGTGCAAACTCGGAAGCGGAGCCCACGCTATCTGCAGCAGGAGCCAGCTGTGACTAACATCCAGCCTCCTTTGTGAGAACACACGATCCCCACTGTTAACCCTTTACATGCCACGATCAGTGATTATCATGGCATGTAAAAGGATCACAGAGGGGAGGGGCACTACCTCTGTAACATCATCGCTTTCTACCATGTAATCGCGGATGGGCTGCTATGGTAACCACATGCCAGTCAATAGTGTCTGGGTCTACTGTGGCCTGTGATGCTATGATAAGTGATACAATGCATTATAAGTACAGAGGTACTGCAGTGTATTCAGAGTGATCATAGTCAAAGGTTCAAGTCCCTACACAGATATAAGAAAGTTAAAATACTGTAACTTTTTTGCACACTTTCCTACATGTGTGGTAACGTAGGATCCATAATGACCCATACCATAAATGAAACACACTTTTTAGCCCACACAGCAAATGTTAGAAAAAAATAAAGCATCTTGGCTCCATCTCTTAGCTGTTTTTTTTTTCATTTTACCTCCCCACAAAACACAAGAAAAGTGATCAAAAAATGCCTTATGTACTCCAATATGGTACCAATAAAAACTTCTGTTTGCCTGCTCCGTTATGGGAGCAGCAGAATGTAATCTCCTGGATGAATGGATCCGTCTCATAACAGAACCCAACTGTGCCAAACGGATCCCATTGACCATTATGAGGTCCGGTTTGCCTGTCCAGCCTGGCCGAAAAATTCCTGCATGAACGGCTTTTTCGTCCGGCATTTCATAGTGGATTAGCGCCAGAGGCTGAACGATGCCTCCAACTCAGATGTTAATAGAGTCTAAGGGGTTAAGTATGCATACTAAGCAAGACTGGATAATAAGGTCTGGAGTATCTTGGGGATTTCCTTCCTGATTGTTTTGCTCTCCTTGATGCGCACTACGGATCATCCTCAGGATCGGCTAATAAATGGTCTTCTATCTCACCTTGATGCTTTCTGTTGGATTCTGATGTCTATTAGGTACACATTAAGCAAGTAGACCAGGAAAACTCCACCGTGAGAGCTCTGCTGGAGGACAAATGCTGCTGCTCCAGTTTCAATGTATTTAATAATGCAATGCCCCAACACTTGGCCTTCCACCGATATGGATGATATAGTCTAAGAACATGCTTTCATTGTGAAGACTTAAAAAAACTGCTTTCACCTCTTCACGCCCCAGGGTGTACACTTAAATCTTGGGCATGCGAGGTTTGTATGGACCAGGATCGATAGTCTATCCCGCTCCATACACGGCGGTTATCGGCTGTCGTTGACAGTGGACATGTGCCCGCAACACCGTCGATCAGCATGAATGCTGATTGTGGCTTTTAACCCTTTTAAATGCCGTTGTCAATTCTGACAGCGGCATTTAAATGCCCTAATTGGTATTCGAGGGTTAGAATTGCAGCCCCTGCGATAAAATCGTGAGGTGCCTTTCAGTTACCATGGCAGCCTGGGGCCTTCTGTAAGCCCCCAGGGCTGTCAGGGCTGATTGCCTACCAAAACTGACTGCCTGACAGACTGCGGTATAATGGAATACTATGGTACTTCATTGTATTGTGTGAGCAATTAAACAGTCATAAGTTCAAGTTCCCTATAGGTCCTTTCAAACAGGATGAAATTAGCCAAATCTGCAGCTGCGGAATTCCATACCAAAATTCGCAGGTATACCTATGGATTTCGATGAGGATTTTCAAGCAGATTTTAGTAATTTTCAATTACGCATCAAAATCCACAGGTAGCCTGCGGATTTTGGCACAACATTTACCATAACTTGCAGTGTATCATGTGGCCTATTCTGCCCCGTGTAAAAGGTCCCTATGGGGACTAAAAAAGTTATCTTTTCTGATGATTAACCCCTTCCCGCTGCAGGGCGTAAGTTTACGTCCTGGCAGCCTGGTACTTCCCGCAACAGGGCGTAAACTTACGTCCTGGAGATAGCGCGGGATCACATAAGATCCCGCGCTCTCTCGCAGCGGGAGCCGTCTGTCAGTCACAGCCGGCGTCCCGCTGCAACAGCGGGGGGGCATCCCCCGCTGTTAACCCCTTCCCTGCCGCGATCTACGTAGATCGCGGCAGGGAAAGAGTTCACAGAGGGAGCACGGCTCCCTCTGTGTCTCCGGCCGGAACTCGCGATATCATCGCGAGAGCCCGGCCTGTCACCATGGCAACAGGACGCCAGACACTGGCGTCCTGTATTGCCTGTGCCTATAATCGCTGTACAGCGATCATCAGGGCAGTGGTTAAAGTCCCTCAGAGGGACACAAACAGTGTAAAAAAAAAAAAGATTAAAAAAAGAATTTAAAAAAATGTAAAAAAAAGAGTTAAAAAAACCATTTTTTAATGCTTTTTCTCAGATTAGCATAAAAAAAGGTAAAAAAAAATAAAACCCCACATATTTGGTATTGTCGCATCCGTAACGACGCGTACAATAAGTTGCACATGCTTTTGACTGTGCACGGAAAAAAACGCCAAAAAAAACGCTAAAAAACTGAGGCAAAATGCTAATTTTTAGCATTTTGCCTCACTAAAAACGCAATAAAAGTGATCAAAAAAGCCGTATGTACCCCAAAATGGTACCAATAAAATCTACACCTCGTCTCACAAAAAATAAGCCCTCATAGAGTGCCGTACATCAAAAAATAAAAAAGTTACAGGACTTTGAATGCAGCAATTTAGAAAAAAAAAAAAGATTACCCAGAAAAAGGGTTTTTATTGCAGAAAAGTGGGAAAACCTAAAAAAAATGTAAGAATTTTGGTATCGTTGTAACCGTACCGGTCCGCAGAAAAATGGAATGTCTCATTTATGCTGCATGAGTACCGCTGTAAAAAAAAAATAAAAAAATCTATGGCAGAATTGATGCGTTTTCTCTCCCTATCATTAAAAAAAAAAAAAAAAAGTTTTACAATATAGTCCATGTACCCAAGAGTGGCACCGATAATAACTACAGTTCGCCACGCAAAAAACAAGCCCTCATACGGCCGCGTCGACGGAAAAATAAAAAAGTTATGACTTTTGATAAACGGAGAAGAAAATCCGCCAAAAATTGTTGGGTCCTTAAGCCCAAAATAGGCCGTGTCATGAAGGGGTTAATAAAACTTTTTTTAGCAAGTAATAAAGGATTAAAATTCTCTCCTTTTTGCCTTTTCTTATAATGAATCAAAACAAACTCCCAAAAACATATTTGGTGTCTGAAAAGGCGGATCTATCAAAGGAGCGCATTATTCATCCCAAATGGTAAACATCATCTAAAAAAAAAACACACAACATCAGAATTGCTTTTTTTAGGTCACACCGTCTAAGAAAAAACATAATAGAAAGCGATCAAAAATTCCAAAATGCTACCAACATAAACTGCGGGACGTCCCACAAAGAACGAGCCCTCACACAACTATGTCAACCGAATAATAAAAAAGGATGGCAGCAGAAAATAATTAAATTTTTTAAAAGTAGTCCAGCAAAAAACCTCTATAAATTTGGGATCGTCAATCTTACTGACCGATAGAGTCATTAAGTTATTATGTCATTTTTGCCACAGTGTATATACTGTAAAAACAAGACCTCCCAAAGATGGCGGAATTGCATTTTTGCCATTTCACTCCACTTTCTTTTTCAGCATATTATAGGTCTTAGTCAAAAGGGCGTTTTTTTGCGCGATTTGCGGATCGCATGACGGATGCGCATCCGCAAATCGCGTGACCGGTGCGTGCAAGTCGTCCGCAAATCGCCCGAAAATCTGCTCCTAGCCGCGTTTCATTAGAAACGGGCCGGAGCTGTCCAGCGCATTGCATTCAATGGAGACGGCAATACAGCCGCTCCATTGAAAGCAATGGGCTGCCGGCGTGCGCGGGGTGAATTGTCGGTAAGGGGTTAAATATATAAGCCCTTCCCTGCAATTCATCCTAAAATGTGTTAAAATAAAAAAAAATTGTATACTCACCTTCTCCCGGCAGCCGGAGCTCCGAGCGGCCGTCCTGCAATGGGTGTGAAGGGGGTGTGAGTCAGACCTGCCCCCTGATTGGCTCAGCGCTAAGCCAATCAGAGGCATGCCTCACTCACACCCATTCATGAATTCATGAATGGGTGTGTGAGTGTTTTCAGCCTCTGATTGGTCAGGGCTGTGACCAATCAGAGGCAGATCATTCAGCAGGCGGGGATTTTAAAGCCCCGCCGGCTGAATAGTGCCAAGAAGCAGTTCAGGAGAACTGACAGCGGCCGCGGCTGGACTCCGGCTGCAGCGGAAAGGTGAGTATACAATTTTTTTTTATTTTAACACATTTTAGGATGAATTGCAGGGAAGGGCTTATATATTTAACCCCTTCCCGACAATTCACCCCGCGCACGCCGGCAGCCCATTGCTTTCAATGGAGCGGCTGTATTGCCGCTCCATTGAATTCAATGGGCAAACATCGTTCTTCTCTGTCACAGCTGTTACAGCTGTGGCAGAGAAGAATGATTTGTCTTCTGTATGTTCTCAATGGGGTCGGCGCTGCTGCCGCCGGCCCCATTGAGCGCATATACAGAAGAGAACAGGAATCGCAGATCGCAGATAGGTGCGATCTGCGATTTTTTTTGTTCTATAATTTATCGGACGAGCGCATAAAAAGCGCTCGTGTCCGATACCATTGCAAAGCAATGGTTTTATAAAATCGCCGGACGCATGCGCATACGCAAATCGCGGCTAAAAACGCCCGTCTGACTAAGGCCATATAGTACCGTTAAAAAAATACAACAAGCCCTCCGACAGCTACAGTGATGTAAAATAACAGCTATGATATTTTTGAAAGTGTGGAAGAAACTTTTTTTTTTTTTTACAATGTCTGTGTCCTCAACAGGTTCAAATGAAATCCTACATATAATGGTGTCATCAGCAAGAGTTAGAAGATGTTCCGTAATAATCTAATTGTCTGATGGTCCCATTTCCCATCCCCTTGTGTTTCCTAGGCTTACTACGGACATCACCAGGCTTTGGAAATACTTTTTGATTGTTACTATCATACTGATATTAAAGATGAAAAAGGACGCACCCCACTGGATCTCGCCTCATTTAAAGGACATGTTGAATGTGTTGAAGCTCTCATTAAGGAAGGAGCTTCTATTCTTGTACATGACTCGGTTACTCAAAGAACTCCCCTCCATGCGGCTGGTAAGACCTTCTCTGCCAACGCAGTGTGTAAAAGAAGTAAAATGTCTAATGCCAATCTACATACTGCGCTAAAGGTTTAGGAAGGTGTGGAAAAAATGCTGCAAAGTGAGAATGCTTTCAGACATAGAAGAGTTAATTGTTAACTTTTGTTCATTCATTTAGCATTTTGTTAACCCATTAATGACACGGCCTATTTTGGGCTTAAGGACGCAACAATTTTTGGCGGATTTTCTTCTCCGTTTATCAAAAGCCCTAACTTTTTTATTTTTCCGTCGACGCGGCCGTATGAGGGCTTGTTTTTTGCGTGGCGAGCTGTAGTTTTTATCGGTGCCACTTTTGGGTACATAGACTATATTGTAAAATTTTTTTTTTTTTTTTTAATGATAGCAGGGAGAGAAAACGCATCAATTCTGCCATAGATTTTTTTTATTTTTTTTTACAGCGGTACTCATGCAGCATAAATGAGACATTCCATTTTTTCTGCGGACCGGTACGGTTACAACGATACCAAAATTCTTACATTTTTTTTAGGTTTTCCCACTTTTCTGCAATAAAAACCCTTTTTCTGGGTAATCTTTTTTTTTTTTCTAAATTGCTGCATTCAAAGTCCTGTAACTTTTTTATTTTTTGATGTACGGCGCTCTATGAGGGCTTATTTTTTGCGAGACGAGCTGTAGATTTTATTGGTACATACGGCTTTTTTGATCACTTTTATTGCGTTTTTAGTGAGGCAAAATGCTAAAAATTAGCATTTTGCCTCAGTTTTTTAGCGGTTTTTTTTGCGTTTTTTTCCGTGCACAGTCAAAAGCATGTGCAACTTATTGTACGCGTCGTTACGGACGCGACAATACCAAATATGTGGGGTTTTATTTATTTTTTACCTTTTTTTATGCTAATCTGAGAAAAAGCATTAAAAAATGGTTTTTTTAACTTTTTTTTTACATTTTTTTAAATTCTTTTTTTAATCTTTGTTTTTTTTACACTGTTTGTGTCCCTCTGAGGGACTTTAACCACTGCCCTGATGATCGCTGGTATAAGGCATGGCAGAGCTACTGCTCTGCCATGCCTTATCGCTTGTACAGTGATTATAGGCATAGGCAATACAGGACGCCAGTGTCTGGCGTCCTGTTGCCATGGTGACAGGCCGGGTTCTCGCGATGACATCGCGAGTTCCAGCCGGAGACACAGAGGGAGCCGCGCTCCCTCTGTGAACTCTTTCCCTGCCGCGATCTACTTAGATCGCGGCAGGGAAGGGGTTAACAGCGGGCGGCACATCTCCGATGCCCCCCCGCTGTTGCAGCGGGACGCCGGCTGTGACTGACAGCCGGCTCCCGCTGCGAGAGAGCGCGGGATCTTATGTGATCCCGCGCTATCTCCAGGACGTAAGTTTACGCCCTGTTGCGGGAAGTACCAGGCTGCCAGGACGTAAACTTACGCCCTGCAGCGGGAAGGGGTTAACTGGCAAAAAATCCCTAAATGTAAACCAGATGAATATTCGGTGTGACGACCCTTTGCCTTTTATGTTAACCATAAATTCAGCTGGTACCATAAGGTGAGGTTGTGACATCGCCACAAAAATATCTCTAGTCGATAGTTTGTTCAGCGATAGTCGACACTATCGCTAATTCGATATATCGACTTTTTAAATGCGATATAAAACAGGTCTGGGGTAATAAAGCAACAATCAACCAAAAAATTATAGTTTTCTTTTAAAACTTTAAACCGAATTTCTTATTAGCTTCTAACAATTAATAACAGGAAAATAGATTCAAGTTACAAAGGGAAATAAACAATTACAGATGAAACATATAATAAAATGAGGTCTATGAGAAGAAGTTTTTTATCATTGGCCCCAATAATCGTTATCTAATGAGCCAAGAAATATTAATTTGGCCGCATGCTCTCCATTCACAATGCTCCTTCGAGCCGACATGACCGGAAGTGCAGAAGGATGATTGGAGGTAAATACACTGAAACAAGGTCCTGCCAGCTACAAGGCAGCCAGAAGCTGGCCGCTGGAGCTGACGGGATGTGAGCATGATCTTTGCATGTTTGTGGGGCTGCATGCCCTGCATTTTTGCAAGTTGCCGCTGAGGGACTAATGGTCTCCATGGCAACCTGTAAACTATGCAGGGCCTGGTAACGCGAACACAGCGTCCCGAACACAATTGTAATTGCGTTAGATGGGTCTCCTATCTTTTCTATGGGCACTGCGTTGGCGTTAGACGCTGAACACACGGCATGTCACGTCATGTCACGATATTTCGATATACCGGTTTTCGATGTCCCAACCCTACCATAAAGTAGTACTACATGACAAGGAATGCCATACACTCAATAATAGAACTATTCACAGGCACTTTTCATATATTAACTGTAATCTTAACCAGAGCAACCAGTGTCAGGTGTAGTGACCCAGAGTAGGGTCCCTCTGTCATTAGTAAGTCTGATGGTCGTCTTTAAGTAAGTTTGTTTGTCTCCCTGACCCATGATTGTGTTGTGATTGGTAGTTTGGGAATAGGGGGAGGAGTTGTTAGTGAGAGAGATGGTGGAGAAGGGTGTTGGTGGTCGGAGAAGGAGGTTCGCGCAGGAGAGACGGACTAATTCTCCTGCCGGGGCTAAGCTGCGGTTACTACTGCTGCTAGAGGGTTCAATGCTGCATTGTGGGTGTGTAGAGTGCATATAATGCAAGATTTGTAGTATTTTAGCACTTTTAATAGTTTTTTTATATTATGCTGTTTATGGTCATTTTTCTTTCTTCTTTTAGTCATGAATGGTCATACATCCTGCTTACATGTATTACTGGAAATGTCAAACCAGCAGAAGGTTGTGAATGCAGTGGATGAAATGAAGCAGTAAGTTGCATTATATATATCACAGGCTTCTGCACCATAGTACCCATAGGGTGTCTCTGGTCTCTCAGTGGTGTAGCCATGTGCACATAGTGGTGTTCCAGTATAGAGATGAGCGAGCGTACTCGTTTCGAGTAATTACTCGATCGAGTACCGCCATTTTTAAGTACTTCAGTACTCGAGTGCAAAGTACTCGGGGTCGCCGGGGGGCGGGGGGCGCCGTGGGTGAGTGGAGGGTAGCAGCGGGGAACAGGGGGGAGCCCTCTCTCTCTCCCTCTCCCCCCCACTCCCCGCTGCAGCCCCCCACTCACCCACGGCGCCCCCCGAATTTTTTCGCCTGAGTACGGAAGTACTCGAAAATCGTGGTACTCGGGCGAAAAAGGGGCGTGGCCGAGCACGTTCGCTCATCTCTATTCCAGTACAATAATACTAATGTATCAACAAAGGCAATGCATATATAAATATGCCAGTCACAGGGGGGATCTTCCGGGAGCAGATGCTCAGTCACCGGTATCACTTCGGCAGAGCCCAAGCGGGGTGCTGGGCCCTAGGTTGCTAGTGAGGGCCGTTGGGGTGCAGCAGTTGAAGGGGAAGGACCAGGCTGGCAGCCTCACCTATGACCGTGCATCGGCAGAGGAAGGGGGTAGGCCCTTGTTCAGGCATCAATGGCCTGGGGTTCAGCGCCATATATGTAACATCTAGGAGTGGACTCCATGCTTGCCAACTGTTTTTATTCTGTGTTTCCTTTGTAGCAGTCTCTTTAGTTGTAGTCCCTGCAGCTTTGTTCTCTCATTGCCGTCAGTTCTGGTGTGTTTTGGAGCTGCACTTCTCAAACACTGTTTGCCTTCTTTCATGTGCGACTGTCCCTCCCAACAATGCAGTCTCTCTTAAGGCTGGGTACCACTGAACTTGTTCTCCAGCTTGCAGCTCTCTATGTTCTCCAGTCCTCCATATCACCCACCTGACCTCTTCAATGGGAAGTCACATACAACACTCCAGAGAGTGATTGTTCTCAGTGAGAAAAACCAAGTGATCTTGTAGATATCATACCTTTTAATTGCTAACAAAAATGCATGATGATACAGCAAGCTTTCGGGGATATCTCTCCCCCTTCGTCAGGATAATGAATGAAACTAGTTTGGATGGCACATAATTATAACATACAGATGCAGAGGGGAGGAGAACGCATTCCTCTTCATCTAAAGAAAAATGTTCACGCACAGAAATTTGAGACTGTTTTGCACTCAAGACCTAAAACAACAGACAAACTGAGCTGATAAATACATCGTAAATCAGTCCACTGAGCTCAGGACTGGTTTATAATTATTACAAGTCAAGTTCTGAATTTTTATGTTTATGTTTCTAGTTTTAAATATAGAAAGGAAAAAAAATTACTATTGGGAAGAGGACATCCCTCTTGACCTCCTTCAGACCTTTCATATTTTTCACTTATGCAAGAATCCCGGGCTGAGGTTCATTCCATTCTTGAGGGTATCAAACTTGGCCATAAATTTGTACTTCCAAATTTTTCTGTGATGCTGCGACTTGAAATTGCTCTTCTCATCTGCTCTATACTGTGTCCATGACTACAAAAATGTTTTGCCACAGGTAGTTCAGTCTTTCCCTCTCTAATTTAGTGGCGATGAGATCTCATCCTGGCTTTCAGTTTTTGTCCTGTTTCCTCAACATAAAGGCCCCAACCGGACATTTACTGCACCGGATCAGGTACACAACATCAGACATGGAACATGTGAATATCCCCGGGATTTTATAGTCCTGCTGTGTGTTGGTGCAGTAAATGTCCTCTGGCCCTGCATGACAGCTCCAGGTTGTCGGCTACCTCCAGGAATCGGTATCATGGAGAGGTCACGTCCTCAGCTCACGGGGCTTTAATCCTCAGGAGATGCATGTTTTTACATCCCTGAGGATTAAAGCCCACAAAGCCAGGATGTAAAAAGGCAATGGGTCCGTCAGTAAGGGGTTAAATGGCTTTGTTCTGTCCTCCCTCCTTCCCGAATGGTCAGCGCCATGGCAGCTACACCCCTGCCGAAAACCGTAGAAACTGCTATGGTGCCATGGTGGGGGGGGGAGCGCTGCTCTCAGGGAGGAGGATGTTTTGGGAGGTTCTTGCAGCGCACAGGAGTCTTGCCAATTCTTCTGGGAGTTCAGCAGGTATAATCCCGAGAACCTCAATAAAAGTAATATACAGTGCAGACAAACTTTATTTTCTACCCCCCTTTCCTGATGGCTGGTGCCCTGATGGAACTAGAGCTACATCCGTGTGGAGTAGAAGGAGCTCTGCTCGCCCACAACTGCATTATCCTTTTCCTGTTGAAGGAACCGAGCTCGGAGAATCAGTAGGGCGCTGTATCCACAGCATCGATTTATATGACAAGGGCGTTGACCTTAAAGTGTAGCTGCACTTTCTATATATATTTGACATATCATAGACCAGTTGCTAGAATGATCCAGCTGAAGCGCTTACCTGAGTGCGGTCACTGCTTGCTAGCTGAAGACGAGCCCATAGGGGTCTCCTGGGATTTCTGGCCTCACTTCAGCACAGCGGTGTTCATGCTGTATACCATATTTCACATTGAATGAGAGCTAAAGGGGTTGTCCAGCTGTAAACCATTTATGGTCTATCCACAAGGCAGGTCATCAATAATAGATTGGCTGGGGTCTGTTACCTGGGATCTCTGCCAATAGGATGTTCACCAAGTTGGCGCACTCATGAACTGAGGTCATGTTTGAGGGAAGCCCACTCTAGTGGGCTGGCTTGGTATTGCAGGCCAAGTTCTCATTTTTAAGGGGAGCTGGCCTACAATACCAAATCTGGCGACAGCAGTAAGAACAGAGTTGCCTACTTCCTGCTTTCTGGCCCAGTGATTAGCTGATTGCTGGGCATCTTAAACCCCAGCTGGTCTACTATTGATAACCTGTCCTGTTGATGTTCAGCTATAAACTTTTGACTGTCTAACACCTTTAAACAAACACCTGGCCATCTGGCCTGTAACTAAACATTGTACGGTACTCTTGCCTAGTGTCACAGAACATCACTCACAGGCTTTTGTAAACAGCCTCTCTCTCCCCAGGACTGTAAAACGTTCTGAGAGGCACACCTCCTTTTTACTAAACCCTTTCAGTTGCCTGCTAGTTAACCAACAGAAGCACCCTTTCTCTGCCAGACAGACTTTCAGGCCATTTGAAAATGGTCACTAAGGGGCTTGATTACACAGTTGCAGCTTCTAACACACATAGTGGGGCTACATCTTTCCCACGAGCATCTATCGGCCGGCCGATATATGCTGTGATCTGATGCATTGGATTTCTCTGCATCAGATCACATGGCCGTATTCCTGAGATGTAAAAGCGTCCAGCCGGACAATATAGCACCGGGCATTTTTACGTCGGGCCCAAAAGATAATCCTAGAACTATCTTTTGGGCCAGAATACGGCGGCCGCTGCATGATCTCCTATGGGAGCCCATGGCAGCGGCCGAAGGTGGGAGGGAGTTTAGCAGCGTGACTGCTAAACTCCCTCCCTCTGCTCTCCTCCCTGCTCGTTCTTTGCAATGGGAGGGGGCTGGACGGGGGTGGAGCTAAGCGCCGTCCCGCCTCCTCCCATTGCAGGCTGCGGACTAGGGGCAGGACGTGGGTGGAGCTAAGCTCCCGCCCTCTTCCCGCCCCTTGTCTATAGCCATCAATGGGAGGAGGCGGGATGGGGCGGCGCTAGCTTTGTCCCTGTCCCCTCCCATTGTAAAGAACGAGCAGGGAGGAGAGCAGAGGTGAGCCTGCAATGTGCAGGGAGGGGAAAGGGTCGCCTTCACACTTGCGATCGCGATATCGCTGCGTTTTTTTTAACGCGAATATCAATAGCACTTTCTGTTAAAAACGGACCGCACAAAAATTGCAAAGCACAAACTTATTTTTTTGCGATTTTTGTGCGATGCGTTTTTTAACATTAAAAAATCCTATTGACATTTGCATTAAACAAACGGCAGCGATATCGCGATCGCCAGTGTGAAGGCGCCCTAATAGTGACAAACATTTTACGTATAAAAACCTGCTGTACTTAAATGCAAACCTTCGTTTTGTTCCTTTGCTAGAACCCCTTTGATGCTTGCGGTGGCACATGGAAATATTGACGCAGTCTCTTTGTTGCTTGAAAGGGAGGCATCTGTAGATGCTGTTGATGTCTACGGGTGCACCGCGCTGCACAGAGGGGTAAGTTACCATGTGAGGGTAAGTACTAGAGAAAATTACAACAAACAGGAGAATTCAGGACTAATCAAGTGATTTGGAGCCGTACTAACTGCCGGGTGTGCTCCTTCAGGCTGTACTCAACCGCTGCAATATCAGTCCGAGAACCTTAGACCAATACAGCACTCCTAAACCTACCATTAACTGCGATGCATAATAAAACACGTCGTATCGACGTTCATGGGGATTTTCACGCATGTGAAAAAAATCGCAAGTGCTTCTAGTAGTTAAAGTGGAAAAAAATCACACTCCTAGGCAAAACGCATGGCATGCGAATGTGATTTATTTTTTTTTTATTTTTTTCTTCATCCAATTGAAAATATGAAAATATTTTTAAAAAATACGACATGCAGCAATTTTTATATCTCAAGCCATCGGTCCAAGAGAAAGATTCCTCATGTGAATATACAGATTAAAATAAATATTTTTCACGTGTGACTTCCTTCCATATCGCTATTGGTCGGGATTCACTTGTGACAATTGCCCATGTGAATCCAGCCTAAGGAGAAACTTCACACCTTCCGACCCCATGTCACAGGCCTCTCATCCAGCCAGTCGGAAACCTGCTGCACCCTGATGAGGGGCAAAACACTGGAAGCAGTCTGTCTGTGCATGGTTATCTGTTCCTTCTGGAGAAGACTCTGACTTTGGCTCATATTCCCTGTCAAGGCTTGTTAAAAGTGTGACTCTGACTGCAGGAATGCTGCCTTCCAATGGGTGGCGTTCTAGAGGCAATATTCCATCGTTCCCATTTGCGTAACTTAGATGAATAATGGAGAAAACTAAATAATTATAATGAATGGCAGTCTTCTAAAAGACCCCAGAGCTATCATAGCAGAATGCCTGTCAAGCCACACCCGTGGTGTGGCTTGATAGAATGCCTGTCAGACCGCAATATAATGTAATGCTGTGATGTCCTTGTTCTCTCTGGCAGCTAAGAAACAACAAATAAGTTTTCCAAAAAGTTTTACTAATTATTAAAAAAAATAAAGGTAGAAGAAGTTAAAAAAAACAAACAAAAAAAAAACCTTTTGCCATATTTAGAATGAAAGAATCTAAATAAAAAACCAAAAACCCGTGTATTGTATCTCTGCATCTGTAAAAGTCCGATCTATCAATGTAACATATTATTTACCCCGCACAATGAGCGTTGTCAAAAGAAAAAGCCGCCAGAATTGTAATTTCGGATTCCGCGGAAAAAGCAGGAGTTTAAAAAAAAAAATCTGTACTGCGCATGTCTGACGGCGAGCCACGCGAAACATCCGCAGTACAGAAAGAAGAAAAAGAAAGCGGGTACGCGCGGACGCCACTGATGCCAGAGTCGGATTACGCTGTGGGACTTTGCATGCGGAATCTGACCCGCCCGTGTGCAGCAGCCTTAGGGCTCCCACCCACTGGCGATATTTTCTTTCTTGCGCTGCGAGAGCACGAGAAAAATCTCGCATCGCAGCGCAAGAAAGAGGCCGGTATAGAACCGGCATATCGCAAGTGGTTTCAATGGGGCCAGCGACAGCAGCGCTAGCCCCATTGAAAGCATAGGGAGAATGCCGCAGACTTCTGCCACAGCTGTGACAGCTGTGGCAGAAGTTCACGGCATTCTATTCCATTGCTTTCAATAGGATCGGCACTGCTGCCAATCCCATTGAAATCAATGGTTTCAGCCAAGCCCTGCAGAATGATTATCGGGGAAGGGCTTGAAATATAAGCCCTTCCCCGATAATCATCAATAAGTGTGTAAAAAAATGTATTACTCACCTCTCCTGCGCTCAGCCGCGTCCTGCTGCTGGCTCCCTGGCACTGCTATGAAGCTCTTTCAGTAGTCGGGGATTTAAAAATCCCCGCCTCCTGAAAGAACTGTGCAGATTGGCTGAGGGCTCAGCCAATAGCAGCTACTGCTTAGCTATTGGCTGAGCGCTCAGCCAATCACACATAGCCCTTAGCTATTCATTCATATAAGGGCTAAGATATAGCTATTCAGCTGTGGCAGAAGTCCCCGGCATTCTCCATCTCTTTTCAATGGGGCTAGCACTGCTGCCGCTGGCCCCATTGAAAAGACTGGCGATGTGTCGGCATGATGCCGATTTATTATTTTTTTCTCGCACTGCGTTGCGAGACTTTAACTTTAGAATCGCATCGCAGTGAAGAAAATATCGCCAGTGGGTGGGAGCCCTTAAACGAGCACACTGCTAGTTGTTGGCGCTGGAGGAGAGGGGAGGTGAGGCGGCGAGGGGAAGGGAAGGGGGAGACAGCTTAGCAGAGCTAAGCTGTCTTCCCCCGCCCAATGGCATATACGCTGAGCCTGTGCATCACCTAGTAGCGTGTATCTGCTGGCCGTGAAAACGCCAGCCAATATACGCTCGTGTGAATAAGCCCTTAAGGCCAAACTAGGTCACATTCTTGAAGGGATAATAGAAAACACTTTGTATACGATCATAAGCTTTAGGGGTACTTTGCTATAACTTGTTAGAATAGGGGTTACTTGGCTTATGAAAATAAATGTATGTCCTGGTTTGGAAGCAGTTCCTGCAAATTGATATACGTTTCTATCCAATGGATAGTGCTTTCTCAAAGCTGAGAGCACCTCATCCACAGCGGGAGCCAGCTGTAAGCTTCCCGCTGCAACAGCATCTCCGTTGTTAACCTGTTACATGCTGCGATCAATGCGGATTGTGGCATGTAAAAGGTTCACAGAGAAAGGGTGCTCCCTCTGTGGCGGTATCAGCCATCCACCCTGTGATCATGAAGAGGCGATGGGTTGCCAAGGCAAACAGACACCAGTCAATGGCGTCCAAGTCTGCCATGGCCTGTGATCGCTATGAAAAGTGATAATGCATTGCAGTACAGAAGTACTGTAGTGTATTATCAGAGCGACCATAGCATCTCGGGTTCAAGAATGTAAAAATAGAATAGTAAAAAACTTTAAAAATAGCTTGTTTAAGAAAAAATTTAATATAATTACATCCATAAAGACCTGTACAACAAATTGAACTCCATTTTTATCCTGTACGCTGATAAACCTCGAGTTCAATTTATTGTACAGGTCTTAGGGAGTTCAAAAACAGAATAAACTACAGCTCGTCACACAAACAAACAACTCCTCACACAGCTCTGCGGGTCCAAAAAGAATACGTTTTGCGACATTGAATGCAGCAATGCAAAAAATTTTTTTTTTTTCCGAAAAAAGGTTTTTTTATTGTGCGAAAGTGGAAAAACCTAAAAAATTTATGTATAATTTTGGTATTGTCGTAATTGTACCAACCTGCATAAATAAAAATCACATCATTTAGGCCTTAGTCAGACGGGCGTTTTTTCGTGCGATTTGCGGATCGCAAGTCGCCCGCAAATCGCCCGAAAATCTGCTCCTAGCCGCATTTCATTAGAAACGGGCCGGAGCTGTCCAGCACATTGCATTCAATGGAGACGGCAATACAGCCGTCTCCATTGAAAGCAATGCGCTGCAGGCGAGCCCGGGATGAATTGTCTGTAAGGGCTTAAATATATAAGCCCTTCCCTGCAATCCATCCTAAAATGTGTTAAAATAAAAAAAAATTGTATACTCACCTTTCCTCGGCAGCCGGAGCTCTGCGCGGCTGTCCTGCAGTGGGTGTGAAGGGGGTTTGAGTCAGACCTGCCCCCTGATTGGCTCAGCGCTGAGAGGCAGCAGTCACTCACCCATTCATGAATTCATGAATGGGTGTGTGAGTGTTTTCAGCCTCTGATTGGTCAGGGCTGTGACCAATCAGAGGCAGATCATTCAGCAGGCGGGGATTTTAAAGCCCCGCCGGCTGAATAGTGCCAAGAAGCAGTTCAGGAGAACTGACAGCGGCCGCGGCTAGACTCCGGCTGCAGCGGAAAGGTGAGTATACAATTTTTTTTTATTTTAACACATTTTAGGATGAATTGCAGGGAAGGGCTTATATATTTAACCCCTTCCCGACAGTTCACCCCGCGCACGCCGGCAGCCCATTGCTTTCAATGGACCTGCTGTATTGCCGCTCCATTGAATTCAATGGGCAAACATCGTTCTTCTCTGCCACAGCTGTTACAGCTGTGGCAGAGAAGAAGGATTTGTCTACTATATGTTCTCAATGGGGTCGGCGCTGCTGCCGCCGGCCCCATTGAGCGCATATACAGAAGAGAACAGGAATCGCAGATCGCAGATAGGTGCGATCTGCGATTTTTTTTGTTCTATAATTTATCGGACGAGCGCATAAAAAGCGCTCATGTGTCCGATACCATTGCAAAGCAATGGTTTTATAAAATCACTGGACGCATGCGCATGCGCAAATCGCGGCTAAAAACGCCCGTCTGACTAAGGCCTCATGCTGTATAATTACTGCTGTTGATGTTTTTTTATTTTTTTTCTCCCTGTCCACCAAAAACCTTTCATAAAAGTTATAAAATACATTATATGTACCCCAAAAATGGTGCCAATAAAACTGCAGCTCATACGGCCTTGTTAACGGGAAATGATATAAATTAGGGCTTTTGGAATGTAGAGAGGAAAATGCCCAAAAATCGTTGCATACTTAGGTCTAAAATGGGCTGCATCACTAAGGGGTTAAAGAATCCCGTCTGGTCTTTACGTCTGACTATATGAATATTCTTCCTATTTCAATAGTGAGACCTTTTGTTTGTACCGATGCAGGTTATGGCGGGCCATGACGAATGCGTCCAAATGCTGCTGGATCAGGAAGCATCGGTGTTCTGTAGAGACTCGAAGGGAAGGACGCCGCTGCACTACGCCGCTGCTCAAGGCTATTCTATATTGCTGAATGACTTATTGCAAACGACACTTTCCGAAGGAGACCACAACTTCAAAGACAACAACGACTTCACACTTCTGCATTGGTCGTCATATAATGGTACGTAGCTGTAATAAAAAGTGCCCATGCTGACCGTTATTTAACCCCTTCCCACTGTGCTCCTTTTTAGTTTTCTCACTTTCTTTTTTTTCCTCCCTACCCTCAAAAAATCATAACTTTCTTATTTTTCTGGTGACAGAGCTACAGGAGCGAGTGAAGGAAAAACGTGGTATTTAGGCGCTGCTCTCCAATAAATGCCCCTTCATCAGTCACGCTGGGTAGAACATCACTCTTGTGGCTGGGGGATATGGACCCAAAAGCGCTGGCGGTACCAGAAGCCGTGGAATGCCAGGACCGGGAGCAGCACTTCTCCTGGTACCCCCAGTTGTGGAATCCCACATCTTTTGGTAGCGCCAGTGCTTTTGGGTTTCACTGGGGCAGAAAAAAGTCTATTAGTATTAAATAGCCCTTCACAGTATAGACAGTCCGAAAACTAAATGTTATCGATCTAGTTAAAAATAGGGCTTAGGAGAAAAATGCATACCACGTTATCCACGTATTTGACTAGAAGAAATGAGAATTGAGGAGGTAACGTGAATACCTGGACAAACATGCAATACAGAAACAAAAATGTAAGAATACGGAAGTAGGTAGGTAGGGTCCCCCCTGAACTAGCAATATATTCCCAGGTAGTCACACATGAGCCCGGGAGACCCTGTGGCCTGCGTGTATATGGGGGGGGGGGGGGGTTGAGGTTCCCTAGGTTTAGGGTTGGTACTGAAGCCCTACCAGGATTGAAAGTCCAACTGCCTTCTTTATGATCAGGCAGAAGTGGCCAGGGTGGGCATAGGAGTCTAGCCTACATACCAGTAGAGGAAGGCCTCCATTGATTTAGTATTTCAGTAGTTTAAATAGTTGGGTTGTTTAAATAGTAATGGATAGAATGCTGGTTCCCTTTATTGTTATTGGTTCATCATAGTTTGATCTTGTTGGTTTGTTGATTCACTCGGCTCCCCGCCTTACCGAGTAAGTGAAGAAGCGATAAGAGTATTGGTATTTCACCGGCGGCATTCAAGATCTAGGCAATAAGTTAGTTCAATATGTGTTATAATCATGCGCAAATGCACAGGGAAATAGAGCATGCTGTGTATCTTTGGCGCAAACGAAATGTGTGCGCAAAATACGCTTGGTGTGTTCAATTTATTGTACGGGTCATTATGAATACAAAGATGCCAAATGTGGGATTGAATTTTTATTTTTTATGTTTATCCTTTAAAGAAAAGCGGGGAAGTGCGCAACAAGCTTTTTTCACCTTTTTTTTTTTTTAACATTTTTATGTCCCTCTAGGGGACTTGAACATGTGACTCAATGATCGCTTTAATAATACACTTATGTACTGCAATTTATTATCACTTATCATAGTGATCACATGCCATGGCAGACCCAGACACCACTGACCCTGTGTGATTACATAGCAGCAGTGATGACATCACAGAGGGAGCACCCTCCCTGTGCAAACCTTTCTTTTTTTGTTTTTATTCCAATAATTTATTCTTTATTGAAACTTTTTCAAGTAGTCAACAGACTTGAGAAGTAATAACCCATGTCTTAAACATGGACTCGGTAAACAAATCGACTAGCGGAGAGACTATGCACATAGATATTAGATGGATAGATATTCATCCAGGATGCCCAAAAAGAACATGTGAAAGTTTTGGAAGTATATCTGTAATTATTCATTACATTAGATTGATGGAATCAGTAACTTCATTAAAGGCAGGTGCACCTGAGGACTTCCATTTTTTGGCAAATGAAGTGCAAGAATAAAATGAGAAACAATCACTGCATAAAAAGTTGTGAGTTTCTTGGCAGCCAGAGAGCCAGGGCTGGGGCCGGAACTGCAAAGTGACCGACTAAATGAAATAAAAAATCATATTCCGAAAAGAGTGAATAACGGGGCAAGACCATCACATGTGAAATTAATGCCTAGGGGACTCATGTGGTACGGAGTGTTAAGGCAGCAGACTGCAGTCCTAAGCTCTCGCTCATGACCTGAAGGTTGCCAGTTCAGATTCCCCGCTTGAGTCAGCTAGCTGGCTCAAGGTTGACTCCACCTTCCATCCTTCTGAGGTCGGTAAAATGACCTCGGAAGGACGGACGTTACAGAGGAATGGTCGGATGGACGTCGCAGAGCCCTCCCTCTGTCAACCCTTTAACAACCCTTTAATAAATAAATTACCTGAAAGGGCTGCAGAATAACAAGTCCCTTCCCTTAAGGTTTCATCATGTGGATAGCAAGAGATTAGAAGCGATCCCACGCCATCCCATAGCCAGACTCCCGCTGCAACAGCGGGGGTGCATAAAGATAGCAACCCCCGCTATTAACCTCTGTGCTGTCATCGTGTTTTTTCTTTAACCCTTTCGAATCCACTGTCTGACTTCTGAAGACGTGATTTAAGGCTGTACAGCTCCAATGTTGGAAGACGCCCATCGGGGTTCTCTTACTGTATATTGCCAGCTTCTCTGCTGTCGGAGCCTATCCAACCTGTCACCTCATGCAGTACTGGCTTTAGCCAGCATATAGCGCCGTTGTATAACGGCAGAAAAAGAGTAAGCCCCCTAGGAAAACCAGGATAGAAATTGGATTGGAAAGGGTTAAGGCTGCACAATCTTTACTTCCTGACTTTAGAAAAATTTCATATTCTAAGATGAACACAAAATCTCAACTATAAGTGTTGGGAAAATTGGCAGTTTATGAAAACGGCTCTTTGTTAGAGTTTTCTACTTTATGTAGTCAATTTCAGATTGCAACACGCTCTTCATTCCTTAGATGTTCATACATTTTTTCCCTCAGGTCTGCTTATCTCCTCCCCCCCCCCCCCCCGTCCACCATTACATCTAAAGATATCTCCATTTTCTATGATGACTTTCTCTTTGGCGTCTCAAATCAAATCCTGACATATACAATTGTGGTCGTAAGATATTAAACAACAATTTTACTTAGAAAATTGGAAAAAAAAAAGCTCTCACTTGGCCAAAAAAGGTCTTGCATGGTATCTGACATTGGGCGTCTTACACTGGTACCTAACCCCTGCTAGACTTGCCAACTCCATTCCTGAGAGGTAGCAGACTTCTGGGTGCTTATTTCCATATGTGGGGATCCTGTCCCGTTTTCTGCTCCTTTTGGAACATGATTTTCAGCTTTGTTTCCCCTGTGACACATTGTTTTGTGGCCCCCGACCCGGCGCTGGCTCTTTGCTACTTGCATACAGATAGGTTTTCACCTTTTTATTCAGGTCATATTTCCCACATTTGCCAGGAAGCTTCCATAGTCTCGGCCATATTGCTCTTTTATTGAGGGTACATTGGCAGCTCCAGATCTGGAGGCCTTTTGGGGACATTTATTGTATTATTTTGATCTGGTTTCTTACATTTTCTTCCTTTTTGCTTCTTTCCCTTTCACATTACTCTCAGTAGTGGTGGATATTTCATTCGATTTTATTCTAGTTTTTCTTAATTTTAATGCTCACCCATTTCCTTTTATTGTTTTATATATATTTTTTTTTCTTTAACCCCTTGAGTGGCGGGTTTCCTACCACCCTGTCGTGCCCACCAGGGCAGGTTTTTTAAAATGGTGTAATCATTGAATTTCAACTAATTTTGCAGTTGCGTCTCAAGAGCCATAACTTTTTCATTTTTCCATTGACACGGCCGTATGAGGGCTTGTTTTTTGCGGGACAAGTTGTGATTTTTTTAAACAGGGGGGAGGAAAAAAAGAAATGGGGAAAAAAGAAAAAAAGGGGCCATGTCATTAAGGGGTTAAATGTATTAACTTCCTTCTCTGGGTCATTACGACGCATGGATACCACATGTGTGATTGTATTTTTGATTTTTTACAAAGTAAAGGGAGACAAGTGTTTTTATTATTTTTTTTATAATTTTTTTACTTTTTATTTATTTATTTTTTTATTTTTGTCCCTGTAGGGGACTTCCACAGGGACCCATCAGGACCCCTGATCACATTCCGGGGGTCCGATGGTGACAGCCCTTTACATGCTGCAGTCACATAGTCAGCATGTAAAGGGTTAACACAGCAGAGATCGGAGGTTTTCTCTGATCTCTGCTGTAAGAGCTAGTACCTAGCTGTCCTCTGACAGACAAGCACCAAGCTCTCCCTGCCACAGAGACCATCCGCTTGCTTCTGACAAGCCGATGGTCTCTATGGCAACCTGTAAACAAAGTGGAGATTGCCGGCATATCGGCAATGTCTTCTGCTGGTTTTTCGAAGCCCTTGCTTTGTTCTCTGTGGACTGTGCAGGCAGAGCACACTGTCACAGTTTGTGGCATTGTGCTCTGCAGCTCCCATAGTGATACAGAGCCCGGAAATCTTCCGGGCTATGTCACTATGAGCAGTGGAGCTCGTCCCGGAAAATTTCCAGGCGTGCCACTCAAGGGGTTAAAGGAGCGTTTATTGGACATTTTAAAGATCACAATACAAAAAGACCTCCGTACTTTCTTCAATCCCTTAAAATTTATAATACGCTTTTTTATTAAAATATAGTACAAAAAAAGGTATAAAGTACAAGCATACTAAACCCCTAACTTTAACTGTGCGTTCGCCAGCACAGTGGACCTGCAGTCTTTATGCAAGTATCAAAAAAATGAGGAAGAACTTAAAATTTCCCTAGAGCAATTAGTCAGACATGTTTGATGCAGTGTTAGGGCATTCAATCCACCGGCCCCATATCTTCTTAAATTTGGCATGGTAACCTCGAGCCATGTATGTCAGCTTATATAAGGAGGTAACACTATTTATTTCACGCAGCCAGGCAGTCTTAGTGTTTTTTTGGGGGGTGCTTCCAGTTGAGTATTACTTTTTTAGCCTTAAAAAGCAGCAATTTGTATAGAATGCGTGTTGCTACGCCAACCGGGATGTCTTCCACAAGGCTAAAGAGGCAAACCTTAGGGTGTAAAATACGCGAGGTGCCCAAATTTGTTTCCATCAACTCAAGAATATCACGTCAGTAAATGTGTAAGATATGACACTCCCAAAACATATGCATGATTGTGCCCACATCTGTTGGGCATCTTGAACACACCGCCTCTGGGAATAGGCCCATAGCATGCAGCCACGTAGGGGTGTAATATATTCTATGAAAGAACTTAAAGAGGTTGTCCCGCGCCGAAACGGGTTTTTTTTTTTCAGAGCAACCGAGTAATCTTGTAGATATGATACCTATTTAATGGCTAACAGAAATACATGATGTTACAGCGAGCTTTCGGGTTCTTCTATCGACCCTTTATCAGGCTGATGAAGCTGGTTTGGTTGGGGCACAAATACAGCATACAAAGTCAGAGGGGACACCCATCTTCATCGAAATAACATTATGTATTCCTGTTATTCATTAAAGGGGTTGTCCCGCGCCGAAACGGTTTTTTTTTTTTTCAATAGCCCCCCCGTTCGGCGCGAGACAAACCCGATGCATGTGTTGAAAAAAAAAAACGGATAGTACTTACCCGAATCCCCGCGCTCCGGTGACTTCTTACTTACCTTGCGAAGATGGCCGCCGGGATCTTCACCCTCGGTGGACCGCAGGTCTTCTGTGCGGTCCATTGCCGATTCCAGCCTCCTGATTGGCTGGAATCGGCACACGTGACGGGGCGGAGCTACGAGGAGCAGCTCTCCAGCACGAGCAGCCCCATTCAACATGGAGAAGACCGGACTGCGCAAGCGCGTCTAATCGGGCGATTAGACGCTGAAAATTAGACGGCACCATGGAGACGGGGACGCCAGCAACGGAACAGGTAAGTGAATAACTTCTGTATGGCTCATAATTAATGCACAATGTACATTACAGAAGTGTGTACCCCAACTTTGTTTCGCGGGACAACCCCTTTAAATGTCTTCTTAGTTCTGTGGGGTTGACTTTATTTAGGGAGTCAATGTTGTTAATTTGAGAGATCAGAAAGGTTACTACTTCTTCCCTCTTCCTTTTAGCTCTAGAACAGTATTTTAAGGATGGACCTCTCATACAGTGGGTATAAAACGTCTCACAACCCTGGTAATCTGCCATGTTTTTCTCATGTTAAACATTCCAACAAAGATGAATCCTTTCAGATTTATTTCCACTTCAATAGGACCCGGTATCTATACAATGCCATGCCAAGACAAACTGAAATCTTTCGGGGTGGAAAAATAAAAAAAAAACAATAATATTGGGGTTGCATAAATACGCACAACCTAAAACTAATACTTTGTGGATGCACCTTTTGACTTTATTACAACATTCGGTCTTTTTGTATCGGTATCTATCAGCACGGCATATCTTGACTTGGTCATCTTTGCCCACTTTGCCTTGCAAGAGCGCTGTGAAGCTGTCATTATGAGGGCATCTGATGTGTAGCGCCCTCTTCAGGACAACCCACCAGTTTGAAATGGGATTCACGTCTGGGCTCTGGCTGGGCCATTCCAAAACTTTGATCTTCTACTGGCGAAGCCATTCTTTTGTGTGTTTGGAGGTCTGCTTTGGGTTGTTGTCATGCTGAAAGGTGAACTTCATCTTCAGCTGAAGGTTTTGTACTAAAATGGACTGATATTCGGAACTGGTCATAATTCCCTCCACCTTGACTAAAGCCTATTACAGCAACAGGAAAACAGTCCCAAAGTATAATGCTGCCCCGACCCTCTTCACTGCGGGTCTGGTGTTCTTCTGGTGATGCGCAGTGTTGGCTTTGCATCAAACATACTTTTTGGAATTATGGCGAGAAAGTTCAAACTTGGTCTCATCAGACGATAACACGTTCTCCCGCAGACTTTTGGCAGACTTAATGTAGATTTTGGCAAAACGTAGGCGGCTTGGATATTTTTCTTTGTAAGAAAAGCCTTCATTTAGTAATTTCTCTGGTGGCTGGATTGTGTTCTTCTGCTGCAGGTGATGAAGAGCTATTGATATGAGATTGTTGTGAGGGAGAATGACTTTCTTGGGTTGCCGTTACAACCTTAGCTGGGTCAGAGCTCTGGTCGTAGTTCTCAGTAACTCTAGTAGCACTATGAGAGTCAGAAGGAAAAAATCCGTAATCTTCCTTGGAGCTGCAGATTTCATACATTTTCGACTCATTAATCAGAGTTAACAAATTCTGCTGCAATTGACCATGCTTTGGATGCTGCTAGGACAGCTTCTCCATGTGTCCCTTGTGGCAGAGCTGCTATACCCGGAGTGCTTTAGCTTGGTGGACCGTAGGCTCCAACAGTCGGGAACCAAGCATCCGCCAGAAGACTTTTGCGATCCTCAGGAGGCTGTGGGTCCGTGTCTATCAGACGCTGCTGCAAGATGTTGTAGGCTGCGGTTGTTCTGGCTCAGCCTCAGGAAAGCCAGATGTTGGACATCCCTGGACGCCGCTTCAAAGTGTGAAGAAGAGCGCAGGGCAGGGGATATAGTTACTCACAGGGGGATCCGTGTCTGATAACGGGCAAATAGCATCCAAATTACGAATAAATCAGAGGAGCGAGGTCTCCATGCCTCCTCTCAGCACCACACCTGACCACGTCCCACTCTGTGAACCTTTTACATGCCACGATCAACGTTGATCGCAGCATGTAAGGGGCTAATGTCGGGGATCACTGTTCTCACCGGCCGGCTGTCAGTCACAGTCTACTTCTGAGGTCACGCCATCCATAGGATGTAAGTTTGCATGCATTCGTGAGAACCCCTCATGGTATTTCCATCTCAGAAATCCCATTTCAGGGTTTTTCAAATGTCAAAACAATGCACTAACCCCTAAGATTATTTCACAGCTGCCCCATTCTCCGGATATTCCTGTGTATCCTCTCTTCTTGTTTACAGCTCGCTGCTAGGGAAACCTCCACTATGAAGAGAAGGTGGCCAATGCGTACAGATTTAATGCTCTTCATCTAGTGGGGGGGATCTCAGGAGCGCATGTCTTCCAGTAGGCCACCACTACTGCTGTGCTCTGCTATTGAATTTCATGGGAAACCCCTTTAACCCCTTAGTGACACGGCCTATCTTGGCAACTATTTTGGAGGGATTTACATTTCCAGCTTTCAAAAGCCATAACGTTTTGATTTTTCCATCAACACGGTCGCATGAGGGCTTGTTTTTTGCATGGCGAGCTGTAGTTTTTATTGGTATCTTTTTTTTCGGTACATATAATATATTGCATAACATTTGTTCCTTTTTGCTTTTGTGGGGCGGGAGAAAAAAAACATCAATTCTGCCATTGCTTTTTTTGGCTTATATTTACAGCATTAGTCATGCAGCATAAATGACTCAATATTTTTTTTCTGTAGTTTAATACAATTACGACAATACTAATAAATATATATATAATAAATGTGTGTGTTTTTAGACTTTTTCAAGTTTGCACAATAAAACCCCTTTTTTTTAATATTCTTTATACCTTTACCTTTCCCAATCCTATCCCATACCTTTTTTTAATTTTCCATTGACGGAGTTCTGTGAAGACCTTGTTCTTTGACTGATGAGCTGTAGTTTTTTATTAGTACCATTTTGGGTTACATGCAGCTTTTTTTTGATCAATTTTATTGTGTTTTTTAGAAGGCGAAATGAAAATATTTTAATTTTTATTTTTTTTATAGTATTTGCCGTGCTGGATGAATAGTATGTTACATTTATTGTACAGGTCTTCATGATACCATACCTGTACGCAGAGAAGGTTTTTTTTTTTTTTTGGTCCTTTTTATTTTTACATTTTTATGTCGCTGTAGGAGACTTGAACCTGTGATGCTAATATTTCTCTGATAATACACCACAGTACTTTTGTTCTGCAATGAATTATCGCTAATCATAGCGATCACAAGCCATGGCAATTGTCTGCCGTCCGGTTCTCATGGCAATCCCATCGGCCCTCCATGATTACATGGTGGAGGGTGGATTACATCACAGTGGGAGTGTTCTTCCTTTGTGAACCCTTTAAATGCTGTGATCAACATTAATCACAGCATGTAAGGGGTTAATGGCAGGGATCGGTGTTCTCGCCTATCCCCGCTTTTGAGGAGTGATGCTGTCAGTCACCCTGGGGCAAGAACTGCTCTCCATCCAGGACGCACATTCACACCCATGTGGGGGGTCAAACTGAGACCGTTGAGCTGATGCTGTCTGCTTCCAAATTGGTCTTTAGGGGTGAGTACTCAGACGACACAAATGGACAGCCACATGCACGATGGGAATGCCATGAGTGAAGTGAAAGTTTATTCAAAGTTACAGATGATATAGGAAAGGTTTGCTGACGTATTGATTTGATTACTGCGCATGCCCAAGGCTACATAACATCTGCAGATTTTAATTAGCAATACACATCTTTCAAAGAAGTCTCCTACATGAGCAATACATCAATGTCCGGTGACAACTGTATCAAAACAAAATGTTCCTGGACGCTTCTTACTAGAAGGGAGTGAGCTTTCTCAAGGGAAAGGAGACATGAGAGAAAGAAAAGCTGATAAGACATATGTGAACATATCCAAGGTCATTATAATTGGAATTTAACATCTTTCTAGGTAAAAGGTGAAATTTAATACAGATACATGTATTAAAGCAAAACAAGCAAAGAGATACAAAATGGAGTCGCTGTAGTCTATTATTAAAGCGTCGGCCCTTACACGTATAAGCTTAAACCTTTAGCAGAAGACGACGCAAATTATAAACACATAAGTATTCTGTAAAATACACTTATCAATTTAAAGGCATAAACCTGAATTAACCCCTCACACCCAGGAATGAGAAGGGCTTACAGAGAATGTTTCCACTGTGGGATACTCCCCAATACCATTTTCGGGTAGCCAGACATTATTCTCTGTTGGAAAGCTCCACAGAGAGCTATGACCCAACCTGGACTCCGCCTTGGCTGCAGGTGACACTAATTAATTAGGATTCACTCCTTGCTTTGGTTACAATAACCTGCTGTATTACTTGTAGGGCATGAAGGCTGCTTGGAGGTGCTTCTGGAGCAACGATCATTCCGTCATTTCACTGGAAACGTTTTCTCTCCTCTGCATTGTGCGGTGTAAGTATTTGTAATGTGCTACTTCTACAATAGGAGGTTTATCAGTATTTGTTCCAATATCACTTACAATATACAGGATTAACCCTTTCCCGCTGCAGCCCTTTTTGTGTTTATTTTTTCCTACCATTTTCCAAAAAGCATATATATTTTTACAGTGACATAGCTACATAGGGGCTTGTTTGAGGGAGGAGTTGTAGTTTTCATTTTAAACGCTGGCACCGTAAAAATGCCTGAACGGCAAAGGGTCCGGTGCATATACGTTGAGGCTGCAATGCCATGGGGCCTGGGGAGACATCCCTCATTCCCTCCTCCTCGTCAGCTCACCACCTCTCTCCCCCCTCCGGCCATTTACAATGGGAGGGGGAGGAGCTAAGCTCCCGCCCCTTGCTTGCAGCCAGCAATTGCAATCAGCGGCAAGAGGCGGAGAGGAGAAGGGGGTGGGAATTTAGCAGTCACGCTGCTAAATTTCCTCCCACCTCCATTCTCCGGCAGCTAACATAGGCTCCCATAGGAGTCTATGCAGCTGCTGCCTTTTACGTAGCGGAAATACACCCCTGTGCACTGATGCATTGTAAGCCAATGCATCAGAGGGGCAGCGTATATTGGCCGGGCTTGAAAACCCCGCTGATGGAGATTTCTCTCCTCTCGCTCCCCCACCGCTCTCCATTGACTTAATACTGCGGCCGTTCAGTACTGAACGGCCACTATTTACACTGAACGATGAGCTCATCATCTTTCATTTATGCAGTATAAACGATAGACGATCAGCTCCTCACTCAGTGTTCAGTGTAAATAGCAGCCGTTAAAACAGCGGTCGTTCAGTAGTAAAGTCAATGGAGAAGGGCGGGGGAGCGAGAGGAGAGTAATACTAGCTCCCATGTGACAGCACGGACATGTGGAGACGAGTCTCGGGCATAGTTTGCTCGACATTCGTCTCGTGTAAATGGACCTTAAGGCTTTTGAAAAGTGGAGATGAAAATAAAAAAAAATAAATCATTGTATCCTTAAGTATTGAACTAGGCTGTGTCCTGAAGGGGTTAACCACTTTATGTTCAGAAACATTTCTGGCTTTTTACACGTTACATTAATGCCTGATATGATTGTTCTCAGTAAGAGCAACCGAGTAATCTTGTAGATATGATACCTATTTAATGGCTAACAGAAATACATGATGTTACAGCGAGCTTTCGGGTTCTTCTATCGACCCTTTATCAGGCTGATGAAGCTGGTTTGGTTGGGGCACAAATACAACATACAAAGTCAGAGGGGACACCCATCTTCATCGAAATAACATTATGTATTCCTGTTATTCATTAAAAGGTATCATATCTGCAAGATTACTTGGTTTCTCTTACTGAGAACAATCACATTTTGCTAACACCGGACCAAACCTTTTTTTTTTCCATTAATGCATGATACAGACGTGTTTGTACAAAAGTAACGTTTGCCCCAAGTATCAATATTGCCAAGTTCATTTTAGGACATTTAAACCTTTTGCTCCATGTACCTGCTCTAGCACTCGTGGATTTTGTTTTCCTTATGTCTAAAATGTGTCATTTTCTACAGAATTAATAATCATGAGAACTGCGCAGCATTGCTAATTGGATCAATCAATGCAAGCATTGTTAACTGCAAAGACAAGAAGGGGAGGTAAGTCTTTAATTTAAAGGGGAAGCCTTTAAAGAGACCAGGATGGATGAACACAAACATATTTTCTTCTTTTTTAACATGTGTGCAAGTTCTATCACCTGGAAAGAGGGGGGAATATCTAAAGAAGACTTTAATGCAGTTTGCAGAAACTGTAGGGCAAGTGTCAGAATAGTTAAAGCTGATAATGAATTGAGGTTTGCAACAGAGGCCAAAAGGAATACAAACAAGATTTTGGGGCTTCGTCAAAAGAAATGTCAAAGAAAATATAGAATGTTTATAGGTTGAAAATAGTGAATTGGCTACAAATGATGTTGAGAAGGCCAAACTTTAACATTCCTATTTTGCATCGGTTTTCTCTCAGAAAGTAAATGTAACATCAGCTGATCTTCCCTGTGCTAATGAAGAAAAAAAAAGAATGCAGGCTAACTATAAACAGAGATCTGGTGAGGGAACACTTAGATAACTTACATGAATCCAAGTCTCCAGGTCCAGATGAATTACATCCTAGGAGACTGAAGGAAGCAGAAGATGTAATTGCTGAACAACTCACCGTAATCTTTGAAATTTCCCAGAAGATTGGAGAAGGGCAAATGTCCCTATCTTTTAAAAAGGAAAGGAGGTGGTCCCAGGAAACTACATACCTGTGAGCCTGACTTCTATACCGGGAAAGATCATTGTATAAATTAATAAAAAGCATGTATGTAAGACCTTGAAGGAAAAGGTAGTAATTAACCAGAGCCAGCATGAGTTTGTAACAAACAAGTCATGCAATTACAGATAGTGAAAGTGGACCCACTGCTAACCAACGAGCTTGGCTTTTGGACCAGACCTGGTGTGGCTGGCAGCTGACCCCAGTTGCAAGGTACTCTCAGATGGGGAATCTTGCCCTTAGCTAATCAGGAAGGTGGGAAGACACCTGCCTAAAAGCAGGGTAGGCATCCTGATCAGAATGACCCCACATTGGAACCACTGGGCTAACTATCCCTAATAGGACACAGGGATGATGAACTGAACACAGGGTACACAGAACAGGACTGACTTACCACAGTGATGGGAAGAATGCACAGACTGGAAGGAAATGGACAAACGCACACAGACTAAAGCACAAGGCAAAGAACATACAGAATGAACAAATAGGACTATTCTGTCTATTTGATCCTGTATCTGAGACAGGTGACCTAGATGTGCTGGGTGTCTGAAACAAACGCACAACAATACTGAGGCAAAGATGGAGGATTCCCAGCTCAGCTAAATAGAGAGGTAATTACCAATTAAGCTGCAGTTGGGCTGTGAGCGCTGAACAGGGTTAACTAGTGCATTGCTCAAACACAGTGGAAGAAAAGAGTATATTTATACATAAGGAGCAGAGTGACGCCCGCTTCTACCTGGAACAGCAAGAGGGCGGCAGCCATGGGTAGCAGTCCTAACACATGCAGACTAATCTAATTTCCTTCTATGACAGAATCACCAACTGGGTCGATCAGGAATATGCAGTAGATATAGTATATCTTGATTTTAGTAAAGCATTTGACAAAGCATCGCATACCATCCTTATTGAAAAAATAACAAAATATGGAATCAACTAGGTAACGGTTTAGTGGATTCACAACTGGTTGAGTGATCGTACTCAGAGTGGTCATAAATGGCTACACATCCTACTAAAAGAATGTATCAAGTGGCGTACCACAAGGCTCTGTCCTAGGCCCAGTGTTGGTCAGCATTTTTATATATGATCTGGAAGAGGGAATTGAGGAGAAACTGATCAAATTTGCCAGTTACACAAAGCTAGGAGGGATGGCTAACACTAGAGAAGAGAGAGTATTCAAAAAGATCTAGATAAGCTTGACAAGTGGGCAGTGACTAACAGAATGGTATTTAACAAGGAGAAATGCAAAGTACTACATCGGGGCAAAAGAATTGAAAAACGCAAACGCAGAATGGGAGAAATTAGGCTAAGAGGCACCACATGTGAAAAAGACTTGTGTTTGTCTTTTTTTGCTGCTGCATCATATTATTGACTCATGTTCAGTTTCTGGTTAGTATACCCAATTCTGCGATGTATCAAGAGAAGCATAAAGTCTAGATCACGTGAGGTCATTATCTGACTCTATATTTCCTTAGTCAGACCTCATCTGGAATACTGTGTCCAGTTCTGGGCACCCCAATTTAAAAAAGACCTCAATAAACTAGAGCAAGTTCAAAAAAGAGTTACCAGGATGGTCAGCAAACCATGTCTTATGAGGAACAGTTAAAGGATCTAGGGATGTTTAGCTTGCAGAAGAGAAGGCTGAGAGGAGACTTAATAGCCGTCTACAAATATCTGAAGGGCTGTCACACTGCAGAGGGATCAGCCCTATTCTCATCGGAATATGTTGGCGCTATACAAATAAAGTTTATTATTATTATTATCTGCACAAGGAAAGACTAGAAGCAATGGGATGAAACTGAAAGGGAAGAGACACAAATTAGATATTAGACAGTGAGGGGGATCAATGAGTGGAACAGGTTACCACGGGAGGTGGGGAGTTTTCCTTCAGTATAAGTCTTCATAGTCTGGACAGACATTTGTCTAGGATTTAATGAAGCCTGCATTGAGCAGGGGGTTGGACCCGATGACCGTGGAGGTCCCTACTAACTCTGATTCTGTGACTTTATGATAGATATAAGACTCCTTGTCAAAAGAAATCCCTCCCCTAGAAGGAGTTGTCGGAATGGTATGAAACTTTCAAAGTGTGATTTGTAACATTGATATAAGTAAGTGGTTACAATAGCAAAGCAAAAAGATCATTTATTGCGGAAAACGGACCCGTTGAAGGGAGGCTCTAGTACCCCGTGGGGGGGCCTCTACCTTGGATGCAAGATGTAATACAGGGGGGAATGGAGTCATACACTTTCCATATGGTATCATATAGCAGATCGCTCCACATTTGCTGTAACTGAGCCTCTAGATCATGCAAAGTTATAGGCTGTTGAAGTTGGCGTCCCAGATGGTCCCATGCATTTTCTATTGATGATAAATCTGGTGACTGGGCAGGCCACAGAAGTGTGACAATGTTGTGGGGGCTTCCTGTGACCCCCTTGTGTGCGCGGCCGAACATTATCCTGCTGCCTCTTGGAAGCCGCCATGAGAGGAACACATGTGGCTGCAGGATGTCCTGAACATATCGCTGAGCTGTCATTGTCCCTCGTACCACTACTAGGGGGACCGACTGTCATATGTGATGGCCTCCAGACCATCACATCAGCAAGGGGCAGTGTGCCGCTCCACAGCAAAGGCAGGATTGAGTCGCTCACCACTAGGTCTCCAGACATGAACATGGCCACCATCAGTGCCCTCTCTGAAGACAACCTGATTCCCCTCCGTAGCAGTCCTAACATACAGGAGATGTAATTCTGCAATTAAAATCTGCGTAAAAAACACAAGAAAGTACACAAAACATTTTGCAGAACACATTCCACAGTTAAAAACACAACAAATCTTCACTAATTGACAAAATCTTCATTTGTGCTGAGTCCTGCAGTCAATTAAGTCACATGTGACTTAATCACCTAGGTTACGGAATAGGCTACATAATTCCAGCTTTTCTCTTCTGTTTATAAATTGTAAAACCTTTCCTTTTTCTTGTCTCCTCCCCCGAGGACCCCCCTCCACGCTGCCGCCTTCACAGATCACCTGGAATGTCTACAACTCCTCCTACGTTTTAATGCCGATGTGAATACTGCTGACCTTTCAGGAAAGACACCTTTTATGACTGCTGTGGAAAATGGCCACTTACATGCTGCAGGTGGGTACCACGCTTCTCCCAGATCCAGATTTTATTTAACCCCTTAGTGACCAGCCTATTTAGTTGCCTTAAGAACCAAGTCATTTTTATTACAAGAGCCATAACCTGTGGACATAGCTGTATGAGGGCTTGTTTTTGGGGAATGAGTTGTATATTTTAATGGCCCTACTCTGAGGTCCATATAATGTGTTCTATAACCTTTATTACATTTTTTTGGTGGGAGATGAAACACTCCCCACCTCTCTCTCCCAAAAATTCTGCTATTGTTTTGGGTTTTGTTTTTACAGTGTTCACCATTCGTAATTTTCTTATCTGATCGGAACGATTACTGCGACACCAAGTTTATAGAGATTTTTATTTTTCACTACTTTAGCACACTAAAAAAGCATTTTTAGGGGGGCGTGGCCAAGCAGCCAGAGAGACCGGCCGCATGTGAGAGGAGCTCCCGGTCAAGCCGATTTACCGGTCATCCTGATTCATCCTGAGGGCCCCAAAACCCATCCAAACACCCCCTGAAGCAGAGGGGGAGCAAATGGAGCCACCTGCAGCACCCGCGCGGCACACACGACCGAGGTAACGCGGGCGGCGGGCCCGCGACTCCGCGACCGCTGCCATTTTGAGAGCGTCGCCAACCGCCGGGCGAAAAAGCAACTGGGGGAGGCAGCCGGGGAGACTCCCAGACCGGGCAGGCAGCGCCGAGACCGGAGCAGGGTGAGCGGCAGAATGGAGGAGAGAGAGGCTGAGCCGGAGCCCCTGCACAGCGCTGTGAGTAGGAGCCGCGCTCCTTCCCGCCACAAACCGCGGGGGGGCAGAGGGGGAAGCTGCACGTCCAAAGCAGAGGGAGAGAGGCAGAGTGTATACCCCTGGAAAGGGACACTTGCTGGCACCACTACGCTGCAGCTATCTTAAAAGTGCAGCCACTAACTCCTGATACATAGAGGAGCCAGCATAACCAGCAGCCATCCAGAGAAGAAAAAGAGGGGAAATAAGGGAAAGAGCCTTCTGGTGTGTGTACTCCACATCCAAGCCAAAGGTGCTACAGAAGGCACAACAAGCACTAAAAAGCAGCCACAGTGATCTCCTAAGCAGTGAAACACCAGACACAGACACCATAAGGTACACGCTTCAAAGAGACCACACAGCAGAGCAGAGCCCTTTATAGGCCCCCTACTGGGAACCCAATACCCTGCAGAGCCATCCAATATAAGGAAAACAAAACAGCAAAAAAGACCCACTATGGGACCCACCAGGCAGAACTCGTCAGTTGACAAACTAAAAGCGTTTGCTAGGGGGGAGTCCCGCAAAGACTCTGGTCCTGAACTCGCCACAGCAGGAACATCAACGGCGAAAGACACCAGCCCAGGCCCACCCGAGGGCACAGTTCAAACCCTACAGCAGCTATCTGATCAGCTCCTATCCGCAATACAGACATCCACGACCACTCTCACGGGAAAGATCGACGAAGTAAAAATGGACGTAAGCCTATTAAGGCAAGACCTTCAAAACCTGAGAGAACGAGTTAAAAGCACTGAAGACAGAATCTCTACGCTAGATGACACCGTCCCTCCAATGTCGGCCGCAATACGTGACCTCACACAAAAAGCTGAGTACTGGAGACAAAAAGCGGACGACCTCGAAAACCGCTCACGACGGAATAACTTGCGTATAGTGGGTCTTCCAGAGCGAGCTGAAGGACAGAGACCTGAAGAATTCATAGAAAAATGGCTCCGCGAACCCCTCCCAAATGCCGGACTATCACAAGTCTTCGTGATTGAAAGAGCCCATCGGGTGCCTATGAAGCCGCCTATACCAAGAGCACCACCTAGACCCCTGCTGGCGAAACTACTCAACTCCCGAGATAGAGACATAATCCTACAAGCTGCCAAAAAAGGAGGCCCCCTGCGACACGACAACGCCGCAATATCCATCTTCCCTGATTTCTCAGCCGACCTCCAGAAACAACGGGCGTCATTCATCGGAATTAAAAAGCAGCTGCGAGACCTGCAACTTCCATACTCCATGATGTATCCGGCGCGACTACGGGTGATAGATGGAGATTGCACACGTTTCTTCTCCACGCCAACCGAAGCAGGGGAGTGGCTGGCTACCAGACGCCCACCAGAAGGACTGTAATGTATACATAACTGCCTTTCCTTTCCCTCACAGGTACCGGGACTCTAATATAAGCAAGTAAACATGCAACAAAAGTTACCCCAAAGCTCGTTAGAAAGTATACTCTAGTTGCACCTTGCCCATGTATGAGACCGTGATATGGCACCGAGATCATTACCAAACACTACCATTTCCCGGCCTAAAACACCTCCCCCACCTGGAAATGATGGTGGACCACCCTCTCCCTCAGTACCAGCAACAACGCTAATAACTTCCCCCCCCCCCCCCCCCCCCGTACCACCATACCTATCCCTTACCCCTTCATCTTCCCGTTCCCTCCCCAACCCCCCCCCCCCCTTTCTTCTTTTTCCTTCCTGGCGACCACACGTACTATGCCTGCAGGAGACCCACCTCACACTACAAAAGTTTTGCTGAAGCCGTGGGTGCAGTGGTCCGCTCACTCATGTCATACAACCTACTCCAGGGGGGTGTCCCTGTTAATAGGAGGACACTAAGATGGGAAGTAGAACAAATCAAGAGAGACCCAGAGGGCAGATACATTTTCGTAAGATCCAAAATTAACAACGACCCATATGTCCTCCTGTGCTGCTATAATCCACCACCAGCAACAACAGCTATTCTAGCAGATGGCGTCCAATTTACAGCATTCTCACCAGATGCGACAATAATATGCATGGGAGACATGAATCTGGTGATGGACCCCCTTATGGACAGATTCGGCGGTGGTGCTCTGAGGGAGGGGGACACGAGCAGGACCCGCCTGGCCTCTATCATCTCGGTGACGGGTTGGCTAGACCTATGGCGCGTATTTCACCCGCAAATACAGGAATTCACTTGCCACGCAGCCCATAACCACGCAGTCAGTCGAATAGACTACATATTCGGTCCCCCTCACTATTTCCTAAGATCAGCTCCATAGAATTCCTGCCTCGAGGGATCTCGGACCATACTCCAATCCGCATGATCCTCAAAAACCAAGGTCTGACCACTATCAAGAGAATAAAAGTGCACCCATGCTGGCTTGCACTGCTCGGCCCCAATGACCGCATACCTGACCAAATCCAAATTTATTTTGAGGCGCACGAGGCGCATACAGACAAAATGTTAGTATGGGAAGCATTTAAGTCCTATCTTAGAGGCTGCTTCAGATCCTCAATCTCCTTCATTAAAAAAAGCCTCTGCGCGAGAAGGAGAACTCCAAGCAGAACAATGCCAACTACTAGAGAAGGAGTTCATTGCTGACCCATCAGACATTAAAAGAGACAGATGGCTCCAGACTGGCAGAGATTGGGGGCGTGGCCTGGAGTGAGTCCGAGACGGCAGCGTTTGTGTAGGCTCCGCTCGGCGGCGACTCTCAGCAACAGTTACAGCAGTCAGTGGACACTCAAAACCTACCTTTTGCAAGGTAAACGTCCTGGGACCATGGCGGCAGCGTGAAGGACCTCTAAAGCGACCCCGGCGCGCCTGGAGGAGTTCTTTGCGCCGCGCGGCTCTCTCCCTGAAATGGCGGCGGTGGGAGCTCCGGAAGCAGCAACGGGAACCCCGGTAAGAGACCTCCGCAAATCCCTGATCCCGATACCCGCAAGCAGAGAGGATCAAGATAGAGGACAGGAGGGGACAATGGGTGCAGGACAAGAGGAGAAAGGGGCTTTAGCAGGGAATAAGCAAAAGTCCAGGGTCCCTACAAGCCGCAGCTCAAAAAACAAAATGGCGCCGGCGACAACACAGGGAGCTCACTCTGCCTCAAACAGCCCAGCTAAGCAAAGGCAAAGAATGACAGACGTTATGGAGGGAGAGAGCCCTGATATAATTACATCCCAACCTGTAACGGAAGGCGAAATTGATAATCTGTCTGCATCTGATAAACCGGCCTCAGAATCATACATCAAAGAGGCGATACTAGCCCTAAGAAACACAATACAAGCTGACCTGAGGGGTCTGTCCCAACGCGTAGACGCGGCAATTTCAGAAGTCACCAACAGATTGAATAATACTGAGAACAAAATGGAGGAGCTCGTAAAATCGCATAATGAGCTCATCGACGCCCACTATGACTTAGAGGGGACCGTTACCGCGCTGCAAAATAAGTTAATTGATATGGAAGACAGACTGGCAGAGATTACTTATTATACCTGAGAGAAAAAGCCCAGAGGAACCTCCTTTACACTCGACAATCCTTTTTTGAACTAGGAAACCAATCCAGCAAACTACTAGCCTTTATGGCTCGACAGGAGACCGCCCCCCCCATCCGTCCTAAGAATAAAATCTGCCCAAGGAGATATACTCACAGACCCAAAAGAGATCCTAATTAGATTCCAACAATTCTACGACAACCTATATCAAACGCGGACTGATTATCAGCCAGAAGAACTGGAAGCCTACCTGACAGACATAACATTCCCAAAATTGCAGGACACTCATAAATCCCTACTAGACTCCCCAATTACAGAGGAGGAGATTGAGGAAACATTAAGTGACGTGGCGAAAAACAAAACCTCGGGCACAGATGGCCTACCGATAGAAGTCTATATACAATACAAGAAAGAAATAATACCACCCTTGCTCTCCCTATATGAACACATATTTGACAAAAACCAGCTACCAGAATCGATGCTGGAAGCTAACACCCCGACCAAACAGGTTTCATCCCCGGAATGTCTACATCAGACAATATCAGAAGGACGCAAGTAATCACGCAAGGTGGGGTGGAAGTGGAGGTCAGACTGGGCCCTGGCCTCATTAGACGCAGCCAAGGCGTTTGACTCGGTAGAGTGGCCATATCTGATGGAGATCTTGCGGAGGTTTGGACCCATTTATTAGGTGGATCTCTATACTCTATAAATCCCCGACCGCTAAAGTAGTGGTAAACGGTCTGTCCTCCACCTCCTTCCAACTACATAGGGGGACCCGACAGGGCTGCCCCCTCTGCCCCCTTCTGTTTGCGATTGCAATAGAACCCCTGGCCCTGAAAATCCGAAAGCACACCACATATAGAGGCATTCTGATAGGACCCAGAGAGGACAGAGTCGGATTATACGCAGACGACATAATACTGTATATGTCGGACCCCAAAAATACCCTCCCGTTGGCTATCTCCCTAATAGACGAGTTTGGAAACTTCTCAGGCCTACGTATAAATTGGCAGAAATCCGTGTTTATGCCCCTAAGAACAGAAGGATGGCAGATGGGAGACCTATATTGTAAGCTGCAAGTTACCCCCCAATTTAAATACCTAGGGATCTGGATTACTAGAGACCATATGCTAAGCCTAGACCTAAACATCACCCCCTTAAACTTAAATCCTGGAGCTCCTTGCCACTGTCTGTAGCGGGTAGAATTAACCTCATTAAAATGATAATACTCCCCAAGTACTTATACTGTCTAGAACACGCAGAAGCACCCATACCACAGAAATTCTTCAAAAAAACCAACTCCCTAATAATACCATTTAGATGGGGGAACTCTAGGGCCAAACTCCGTATGGAAACTCTACAGCGGCCTAAAGAAATGGCAGGAATGGCGTTACCAGACTTCAAAATCTACTAGCTAGCGGGACAAGTAGGATACATCCGACACTGGTTATGGGGCTCTCCTCTCCCAAACTCCGAGCACCACCTGATGTTCTTCCTCTCAGAGGCATCGCGTCGCCTCCTCCTATGATGTCTGCAGTGAGGATAATGATGGCAAGCGGGATTCTGCTAAGACTCGGTAACATCGCAGGTCGTTAGGGACTGGTTTTTGAGCTAGACTGCTTCTCTTTAGTTTCGATACTCTTGGGTGTACGTCCGGTTTCTTCGCTGCACCGTACCGCTTCATCACACCTTTTGCTTTTTCTTTTATTTCATCAAATTTAGAAATCCTAATTAAAGAGAACAAAGTGGATTTGACTGCAAAAGATGATCTTTCCAACACAGCACTTCACTTGGCATGCATTGCAGTAAGTTATTTGTGTGTTATGGTGGTCTATGCTTTTTGTCAATTGGTAGAACCTAAACTGGCTACAAGACAGTCTATAGTTGGTGACAGGCTCTGATGGCCGCTAGAAGTCATTTCTAGGTAATTGCCATTTTCTAGGTTTGGATAATACACTGCAATACTTCAGTATATTATGCCTCTCACTGGACCTGAGAGGCATAATATACCTCCAGTTGCCAATGGGTTGTTATGGCAACCTGTCATTATGTAGCAGATGTGTCCATGGGGAAATAAAAGGACCCTTCTCCCTTTATTTAACTCCTTACATGTCACTGTTGCTCTTTGTGTTATTATGAAATGCTAAAATTTTCAGAATCTACATGCTTTGAATATTGACACAGCACAGAGCAGTCAAGTGGGTGGAGCCTTGCCAGCTTCTTTCTTCCGTCATCACGGACTAATGGGTCTCTCCTCTGAAACAGGAATGTACAGAGAACCTTGCAATGTGTATTCCTGGCTCGGGTTCATTCTGTCTAAGGCTTGAATAGTGCAAACACATGGTGACAGGTTCCCTTTAAATATTGCCATACTCAGTTCACATGGAACAGTGGCCACAAACATCAATGTAGTAAGTCATTCACATTAAATAGCAGTTCAAAGGGTTACCGGACAAGATCTGTACTCCTCTGCAGCTGTCAGGATCCAGCACTGCAGTCCCGCTGTAGTCCCAGTGTTGTGACAGCTGATGACATGGGAAGTCAGGTGACTGCTGCAGCCAATAAGAGGCTGCAGCATCACCACTCATTCTCCTGGCATCAGCGCTCACATTCTGAGTGCTGTGATGCCAGGTGTTTGGGAACATAATGCTGCAGCCTCTCATTGGCTGCAGCAGTCACCTGACTTCTGGTGATGGAAGCAGGGCTTTATGGATGAGAGTAGTGAGTTTGAATTGAATTCTGTATGTAACGGGCAGCCAGTGCAGTGACCGGCACAGGGCAGGGGCGTCCGAGTAACGGCTGGACAGGAAGATGAGCCTGGCTGCCGCATTCAGGATGGATTGGAGAGGGTAGAGTCTGGAGCAGGGAAGGCCAATCAGCAACAAGTTGCAATAATCGAGGCGGGAGTGGATGAGGGCAACAGTAAGCTTTTTTTAGCGTGTCCACCGTGAGAAAAGAGCGGATTCTTGTGATGTTCTTGAGGTGCAGCTGACATGTTTGGGCCAGAGATTGGATGTAGGAGGTAAAGAAGAGATCGGAGTCGAATATGACTCCAAGGCAGCGGGCATGTTGTCTAGGAGTTATGGTGCCACACACTGAGATGGAGATGTCAGGATGAGGGCGGTTAGTGGAGGGTGGAAACACCAGCAAGTCAAAAAAATAAATACACTGTTAGATTCAAGCTCATTAAATAAACACAGCACCAGAACCAGGAACAAGACTTCTTCTCCATATTGGCAGTTTCAGACACGCATCCCAGCTTGATTGTGGGTCCGCAGTTATCCTACAGTACCAATCTACACCGTGTTACCGGTTCAAGTGCATTAGCTACAATGATCAGAGGTGATGCCATGTCTGTTTAGACTTATCTGCACCCCGTTTTCTTTTCTCTGGGACCAGATTGCCACTGAGATTTCTTGCAGCCATGACTCACTTCTGCACACTCCCCCCATCCTGTTTTCGCAACCCCCAATTAACTTCCTAGTGTCTCCTTATGGTAATAGTGCCTGTACTGTGGTCCCACTAAGTAATAATACTTGCCAGCTGTAAGTCCATGTCTTTTTTAAAGTGGGGTGCCCAGAACTGGACACAGTATTGCAGATGAGGTCTGACTAAGGAAGAGTAGAGGGGATAATGACCTACCGGGATCTAGTCTCTCTGCTTCTCTTAATACATCCCAGAATTGTGTTTGCCTTTTTGGCTGCTGCATCACATTGCTTACTCATGTTCAGTCTATGATCTATTAGTATACCCAAGTGTCTTTGATATATGCTGCTTAACCCAATTTCTCCCATTCTCTATGTGCTTTTTTTTTTCATTTTTCTTGCCAAGACGTAGGACTTTGCATTTCTCCCAGTTAAAGGGGTTGTCCCGCGAAAGCAAGTGGGGTTATGCACTTCTGTATGGCCATATTAATGCACTTTGTAATATACATCGTGCATTAAATATGAGCCATACAGAAGTTATTCACTTACCTGCTCCGTTGCTAGCGTCCCCGTCGCCATGGTGCTGTCTAATTTCAGCGTCTAATCGCCCGACTAGACGCGCTTGCGCAGATGGGTCTTTTCCCTTCGGCTCGGTCCGGCAGCAGCGGCGTTCTGGCTCCGCCCCCTTGTACGCGTCATCGCGTAGCTCCACCCCGTCACGTGTGCCGATTCCAGCCTCCTGATTGGTGTATACCCCCACTTGCTGCCACGGGACAACCCCTTTAAATACATTGATATTATCTATCATATAGCAGACCTTTATTCCAACCTCAATTCTTATTGCTTGCAGGGACATGAAAGCTGCGCCTTATTCATCATTGACAGGATAAACGACGAGAGTCTCATCAATGCAGCAAACAAGACTTTGCAAACGCAAGTGACAGCTACTATTTCTGCATTTCTTAATCTAGTACAATAGATTAACTGTAATTAGATATACCTAATTAATAATTACTGTTTTTGTCTATCCTGGCCGTCATCAACACCTGGCAGATCAGGGTGTCGGGGTCCACTTTGCCTGGGAAGCCCATTCAAGAGTAGAATCAATCTGGTCCTCATTCGTAACAGTCAATTGTATCAAGCTCTTAAAGACGTGGATACAATTGGCTATGACAGCGGCACTGCAAGAAGCCCAATGCTTTCTGCTCATCATCTTCGGCATCGCTGCATTCAACGTTCCATAAGGTTTTATTTTTTCATGGACGGAGCTCTGTGAGGCTTGTTTTTTGCATGACGAGCTGCAGTTTTTATTGGTACATACGGCTTTTTTGATCACTTTTATTGCATTCTTTTTGGGAGGTGAAATGAACAAAAAAGGCATTTTGCCTGGTTTTTTTTTTGCTTTTTTTTTTTAAATAGAATGTGCTGTTTGGGCCAAACCAGGTTTTCAATTTATTGTACAGATAAATTATGTGACGATACGAATCGGGTTTTCATTATTTTTTTTTGTTTACATTTTTTATGTCTCTGTAGGGACCTTGAACTTGCAGTGTTCTGATAATACACTGCAATATATCTGTACTGCAATGTATTATTGCTTATAATAGTGACTACAGGCCTTGGCAGAGCTATTCAACTTGCTTGGAAAAGGAGCGAAGGCATCCTACTTTCAATCCAGAGAAGTTGCATTTCTGCAATACTTAAGAAGTGACAGTGGCTTTGTGCCATAACATACTTGGTTTAACCCCTTAATGACACGGCCTATTTTGGCGTTGAGGACCAAGCGATTTTTTTGGTATTTTTCCATCTCCATTTTTCAAAAGCCATAACTTTTTTATTTTTCCGTCGACGCGGCCGTATAAGGGCTTGTTTTTTGCGTGGCGAGCTGTAGTTTTTATCGGTGCCACTTTTGGGTACATAGACAATATCGTAAAAAATTTTTTTTTTTTTTTTATGATAACAGGGAGAGAAAACGCATCAATTCTGCCATAGATTTCTTTTTCTTTTTTTTACAGCGTTAATCATGCAGCATAAATGACACACAAAATTTTTTCTGCGGGTCGGTACGGTAACAACGATACCAAAATTGTTATATATTTTTTTTAGGTTTTTACACTTTTTTGCAATAAAACCCCCTTTTTTTTGGAAACCTTTTTTTTCCTCTATAGCTGCATTCAAAGTCCTGTAACTTTTTAATTTTTCTATGTACGGAGCTCTGTGAGGGCTTATTTTTTTGCGAGACGAGCTGTAGTTTTTATTGGTACCATTTTGGGGAATGTACGGCTTTTTTGATCACTTTTATTGCATTTTTTGGGAGGCAAAATGCTAAAAATTAGCATTTTGCCTCTTTTTTAGCGTTGTTTTTTACGCTTTTTATCGTACAAAATAAAAAGTGTGTTCAACTTTTTGTACACGTCGTTACGGACGCGTCAATACCAAATATGTGGGGTTTTAATTTTTTTTTCCTTTTTTTATGCTAATATTAGAAAAAGCATAAAAAAGGGGGGTTTTTACATTTTTTTAACATTTTTCTTTTTTTTAATACTATTTGAGTCCCTCTGAGGGACTTACAGCACTGTACTGATGATCGCTGTTATAAGGCATGGCAGAGCTACTGCTCTGCCATGCCTTATCGCTTATACAGCGATTATAGGCACAGGCAATACAGGACGCCAGTGACATCGCGAGTTCCGGCCGGAGACACAGAGGGAGCGCGATCCCTCTGTGAACTCTTTCCCTGCCGCGATCTACTTAGAACGCGGCAGGGAAGGGGTTAACAGCGGGGGTCGCATCTCCGATGCCCCCCCGCTGTTGCAGCGGGACGCTGGCTGTGACTGACAGCCGGCTCCCGCTGCGGGATAGCGCTGGATCTTATGTGATCCCGCGCTATCCCCAGGACGTACCGGTACATCCTGTTGCGGGAAGGGGTTAATGGAGGAATTGGGAAATCCAATCTACAACTCAAATGAATGGTGACTGTTCATCGATAGCTCAAAGTGGAGCTTAAAGTGTGTCGTCCTCCACCGTGGCAATAATTGGTGCCGTCCCATTTGGCCATTCAGTTTCTCTGGAGTCCTATTGATGGCCGACTATTGTTGGAGCATCAGGCGAGATTGTCCACAGATTGAACACTCCAGGGCAAGCTAGAAGCGTTCATTTTAACCTTAACTGCTACTACTTACACAAGTTCACGTACAAAGACAATAAATCCTTCTTATGTACATGGTAACTTTAAATAAGCATTACATTCAGGGAATTAAGTGGATTTTCCATTGTATGTAAATTTTGTATGGTTTGAGAAAAATGGAGGGGATCCTGCTTTTTAAAAAGTTGATTTGAGAAAAACTGGGGTCATTTTTGGATTCAGAAGCCACAAGTTAGTAAAAAAAACAAATGTAAGATCTAAGTCAACTAAAGTGGTATCAATACAAACTATAGCTTGCCACAAGCCCTTATATGGCCGTGTCTACAGAAGCCATCATTTTGTTATTCTTCCGTAAAGTGGAGATGAAAATCCCCCCAAATTGTCATGTCCTTAGAAGCAGCCCATTGTGGACCTAAGGGTGCGTTCACACGAACGTATATCGGCTTGGTTTTCACGCTGAGCCGATATACATCCTCCTCGTGTGCAGGGGGGAGGGGGATGGAAGAGCCAGGGGCAGGAACTGAGGCTCCCGCCCCCTCTGCACTATTTGTAATGAGAGGAGGCGGGACGGGGGCGGGGCTAAGGTTCCACGAATTAGCCCCACCCCCGTCCTGCCTCTCCCCATTGCAAATAGTGCAGAGGGGCGGAGAGGAGGCAGAGAGGGGTCGGGAGCTCAGTTCCTGCCCCTGGCTCTTCCATCCTCCCCCCCCTTGCACACGAGGAGGACGTATATCGGCTCGGTGTGAAAACCGAGCCGATATACGTTCGTGTGAATGCACCCTCAAGGTGTTAATACCTGTGAGCTGCATTTGTCCCAATGCCATAAATCGAAACCATCTGCTATTAGGTTGGTCTCCACTATCAGCCTTCATTTGGCTTAGAAGTATCTGCCGCCCACGCCAACATGTAGTCGCGGATGCTTGCTGGGGTCCACATGGGCTATGTGGGTAAGATAGCTGTATGTCGGCTTGTGTACTTACCAATCTCTTAAACCGCAGGCCGCTGCAGATAGCAGTGAAGAACGGCTTGAAGGATGTTGTGGAGAAACTGATAACTAAAGGAGCGAGCTGAACCTAAGAAAGGTAAAGCAACCGATGGAAGATTCTTGTGTTCTACTTAGTATTTGCTGTCTTCACACATTCTTGTGTTCTACTTCGTATTTGCCGTCTTCACGCAGTGTTAAGGGGTTTTGTCACTTGATTCTATTGATGACCCAAATATCAGAGCAGTGGGCATCCCGATCCCTGCCATTCAGCTGACTGTCTTATTGTCCGTGCGGACGGTCGGACGTCCACAACACTTATTGGGCCTGAAGAGTAACAGTCTGAATTACTCCCGTTCATTTCACAAGTGCTTGATAAACTGCAGATGCGCTGAGCCGAGATCCCCAGCACACGCACAACACGGCATTTCCTCCATCACCCACAGCGCACTGGCCAAGAGGAGCGACAGTGGATGTACGTCATCCTGTAGAGATGGTCCAGCCCACCCACAGGACCGCTTGCTGCAAATTCACATGTGGCGCGGGAAATGTCTAAACCTTCTTCTTAAAGGTGCGATTCGATCAGAATTTTTAACAAAATAAGTTTGAAAAAGTGCAGTACTTCAGTTTTTTACTGGAATGACACTTAAAGGGGTTGTCCCGCGCCGAAACGGGTTTTTTTTTTTTTTTTCAACAGCCCCCCCGTTCGGCGCGAGACAAACCCGATGCACTGGTTAAAAAAGAAAACCGGACAGTGCTTACCTGAATCCCCGCGCTCCGGTGACTTCTTACTTACCTCGTGAAGATGGCCGCTGGGATCTTCACCCTCGGTGGACCGCAGGTCTTCTGTGCGGTCCATTGCCGATTCCAGCCTCCTGATTGGCTGGAATCGGCACGTGACGGGGCGGAGCTACACGGAGCCGCTCTCCGGCACGAGCGGCCCCATTCAGAAGAGAAGAAGACCGGACTGCGCAAGCGCGTCTAATCGGGCGATTAGACGCTGAAAATTAGACGGCACCATGGAGACGAGGACGCCAGCAACGGAACAGGTAAGTGAATAACTTCTGTATGGCTCATAATTAATGCACAATGTACATTACAAAGTGCATTAATATGGCCATACAGAAGAGTATACCCCACTTGCTGCCGCGGGACAACCCCTTTAAGGAGAAGCGGTCATCGGTCCAGCAGCTGTAAAACCGCATTACACAGATGAAACAATGAACACGCAGCATTGACCGCACCTATAATCCCAATTCCAAAAAAGTGATGACCCTATGTAAAATGTAAATAAATGTTAAGAAAAAAAGAATGCAATTATTTGGAAACCTCATATAACCATATTTTACTCATAGAAGAACACAGAACACGTATCAGAGGGGGAGGGGAGACTTTATTTCATTCCATTTAAAAAATAACGCATGTAGAAATTGATGGCAGCAACACATCTTACATAAGTTGGGGCAATGGTAACAAAAAGCTGGAAAACGGGTACTAATGCAAATCAGGCGGAGGGTCAATTTTCTACTAAGTCACATGACTGTGTATAAAAAGAGCATGTTAGAGAGGCCGAGTCTCTCAGAAGTAAAGATGGTCAGAGGTCACCAATCTGTGAAAAACTGTCTAAATATTGTGGAGCAATTTCAGAAAAATGCTTCTCAACGTAAAATTACAAGAACTTTGAATACCCCCATCTACAGTACATATCATGCACACAAGGGACAAGGCACACTGTTAACATTGGCTTCTCCACATCTACGGGCCCCCAGATAGCACTACATTAATAATAAGCATCATTCTGTAATGTGAAGCACGGCATGGGCTCAGGAATACTTCCAGAAATCATCATCTGTCAACACAGTTTGTTGTGCAATCCACAGATGTACGTTATATCTGTAACATACAAGGAAACCAGATATCAACACAGTCCAGAAACACCGGCGTCTTCTCTGGGCCAAAGCCCATTTAGAATGGACTGAAGCAAAATGGAGAACTGTTCTGTGAGGAGATTAAAATCTGAAATTCTTTAAAAACCACAGACATCCTTGTCCTGTAGACCTGGGAGCAGAAAGACCATCCAGCTGATCAGCACACAGTTATGGTACGGGGGTGGCACTAGTGCCTGTGGCATGGACAGCTTACACATGTTGACAGGCACTATCAGTGCTGAGCCAACATGAGGTTGTAGAACATCTGCTCCCATCCACATGTCTCTTTCAGGGAAGACAATGCTAAACCCCATACTGCATTCATCACAACAGCATAGCTTCCCAGAAGAAGAGACTGGGGTGAACCGGCCGCCGGCAGTCCGGACCTTTCACCACATACTGCATGCATCACAAGAGCATGGCTTCACAGAAGAAGAGCCCGGGGTAAAACGGCCGCCGGCAGTCCAGACCTTTCACCACATACTGCATGCATCACAACAGCATGGCTTCACAGAAGAGGAGTCCGGGGTGAACCGGCTGCCGGCAGTCCGGACCTTTCACCACATACTGCATCCATCACAACAGCATGGCTTCACAGAAAAAGAGCCCGGGGTAAAACAGCCACCTGCAGTCCGGACCTTTCACCACATACTGCATCCATCACAACAGCATGGCTTCACAGAAGAAGAGCCCGGGGTAAAACGGCCGCCGGCAGTCCAGACCTTTCACCACATACTGCATGCATCACAACAGCATGGCTTCACAGAAGAGGAGTCCGGGGTGAACCAGCCTCCGGCAGTCCAGACCTTGCACCACATACTGCATCCATCACAACAGCATGGCTTCCCAGAAGAAGAGTCCGGAGTGAACCGGCCGCCAGCAGTCCAGACCTTTCACCACATACTGCATCCATCACAACAGCATGGCTTCACAGAAAAAGAGCCCGGGGTAAAACAGCTGCCGGCAGTCCAGACCTTTCACCACATACTGCATCCATCACAACAGCATGGCTTCACAGAAGAGGAGTCCGGGGTGAACCGACCGCCGGCAGTCCAGACCTTGCACCACATACTGCATCCATCACAACAGCATGGCTTCCCAGAAGAAGAGTCCGGGGTGAACCGGCCGCCAGCAGTCCGGACCTTTCACCACATACTGCATCCATCACAACAGCATGGCTTCCCAGAAGAGGAGTCCGGGGTGAACCAGCTGCCGGCAGTTCAGACCTTTCACCACATACTGCATCCATCACAACAGCATGGCTTCACAGAAGAAGAGCCCGGGGTAAAACGGCCGCCGGCAGTCCAGACCTTGCACCACATACTGCATCCATCACAACAGCATGGCTTCACAGAAGAGGAGCCCGGGGTAAAACGGCCGCCGGCAGTCCAGACCTTGCACCACATACTGCATCCATCACAACAGCATGGCTTCACAGAAGAAGAGCCCGGGGTAAAACGGACGCCGGCAGTCCAGACCTTTCACCACATACTGCATCCATCACAACAGCATGGCTTCACAGAAGAGGAGTCCGGGGTGAACCAGCTGCCGGCAGTTCAGACCTTTCACCACATACTGCATCCATCACAACAGCATGGCTTCACAGAAGAGGAGTCCGGGGTGAACCGACCGCCGGCAGTCCAGACCTTGCACCACATACTGCATCCATCACAACAGCATGGCTTCCCAGAAGAGTCCGGGGTGAACCGGCCGCCAGCAGTCCGGACCTTTCACCACATACTGCATCCATCACAACAGCATGGCTTCCCAGAAGAGGAGTCCGGGGTGAACCAGCTGCCGGCAGTTCAGACCTTTCACCACATACTGCATCCATCACAACAGCATGGCTTCACAGAAGAAGAGCCCGGGGTAAAACGGCCGCCGGCAGTCCAGACCTTGCACCACATACTGCATCCATCACAACAGCATGGCTTCACAGAAGAAGAGCCCGGGGTAAAACGGCCGCCGGCAGTCCAGACCTTGCACCACATACTGCATCCATCACAACAGCATGGCTTCACAGAAGAAGAGCCCGGGGTAAAACGGACGCCGGCAGTCCAGACCTTTCACCACATACTGCATCCATCACAACAGCATGGCTTCACAGAAGAGGAGTCCGGGGTGAACCAGCTGCCGGCAGTTCAGACCTTTCACCACATACTGCATCCATCACAACAGCATGGCTTCCCAGAAGAAGAGTCCGGAGTGAACCAGCCATTGGCAGTCTGGACCTTTCACCAATAGGAAACAAAGACGACCGAGGCCTGTGAGCAGCCAAAATCCTACATCAGACAAGAATCAGAAAGCATTCCTCTCCTGACACTCCAGCAATCAGTCTCCTCACTTCCCAGAAGAGGGGATGCTCCACAATGGTAGACAAGGCCCCGCCCCCAGCTTACCCGTGTAGTAACCAAATCCACTATATAGTCCTAGCCTAATGCTAATGCATCACGGGAACTATGCACTTTCCCTCTGGTTTGCCTATTATTGCGATGGGCACTCCTACACCAATGAACAGAAAGGGGAAAAAAGATTAGTTTTGGCTGGTATTTGGAATCTGCGAACTCCTGGGCTAAGATCAGGGCGCACCCGAAATACAAGATAATACAAGTGCAACAAAAAAGAGAAATGACAACATAAAAATACAAAGGAACCTGTCGTTTGGAGAGAATATATTGTCTGGTATGGACAATGTTCTGGGCATTCCCTGTGTGGAGGTCACTGTGCAGGGCAGTGGAGGAAGTGAGCTGTGACATAACTCATTGAGAATAGTTGAAGGCAACTTCAAACACAACTTCCATGCCCCAAAAAGGATTTTTAAATGTCCATAGTTGGGTAATTCCAAGCAGCTTTATTATCCACATTGTCCAACTAGTATCCCAGCCCAGAATGAGGTGTTCTTTTCATTGTGTCACCAAGTAGAAGCACCATTAGCTCAGTTATGGTGCTTATAGTTTCGGTGACATGGAGTCTAGGGAGCCTCTTTTCTTCCTCACCCAGTTCCCCATTCCTACCGGGTTTCCGGGGTAATTCAGCAAACACACAGCAAGCTTGTGTCTTTTCAGAAGGCTGTGCGTGTGACCTCCCATAGAGAGTAATGGTGAGGAAAAGAATACTGGGGAACACCGGTGGGAAGTCTAATGGGCCAGCAGGCTGGAGAAACTGTTAACCTGAACTGATGAAGGGGTCCTGCCCCGAAACGCGTATTCTAAGGCTGGTTGGTAAACTGTAGTACTGGTTGATTAATAAAAGAGAAATTGAGCTTCAATTTCTGTAGTAAATTGACTGGTTTTGGAGAATTGTGCTGAATCACCAGTTTTTGCTCGATATTCTCACTCTAGTCACACCCACATGGTGGAACGATATCTGGTCAGCAGGACCTCCGTGGTGTCCTAAATGTTAGTTGCTCTTTTATTGGTCACGCCTTCTCCAAGAAAAAAATTGAATAAAAAGCGATCAAAAAGTAAAAATGATACCAATAGAAATTGCAGGACCATCCTGCAAAACTGAGCCGGCACATGACTGTCGATGAAAAAACAAAGAAGTTATGGCTGGCAGAAGATGGGCGAGTACCTTAGCGAGTACCTGCCCGCTCGGCAAAAAAGACTCGGCTGCCAGCGGGAAGCGGTGGGGGAGAGCAGGGAGGAACGGAGGGGAGATCTTTCTCCCTCTCTCCCCCCTGCCGCAACTCACCTCTTACCCGCGCCGGCAGCCGAACCTTTTCTTCCGAGCGGGCAGGTACTCGCTAAGGGCAATGCTCGATCGAGTAATTGCCCTTAGCGAGTATGCTCGCTCGTCTCTTATAGGTGATTAGCTGTGACATCACCCCAGGGCCTGATCTTCTCTTTTGCCTTGCCCCCTGTTAATCCTGCCTGGTTCTTGTCACTTTCCTAGATTCTGACCTTAGCATCCTTGAGCTTGCTCCTGCTTGGCACCTCCGCTCTCTGTCCTGGCATTGCCACGCTCCTGCCCTTTATCCAGCCCCTATTGAAACGTACTTTAAATGACAAGTTCATTGTACACAGAATTTCTCTTCCAGGTCTGCTGAAGCCATTTGCAAATCTGAAAATTCCCCAAGAATAAAATGTCTTCTCCTCTGGTTGTGTGCAATGAAGAAAGTAACAACCTTCGTGGTTCACCTTCAGAATGTCTGTTACCACATTTGGATCCCGGTTTCCAGTTATAATCTATTAAACAATCTCTTAACGGGGCTGAGCAACATCATTTTAAAGAAAAAAGCTTATACTTCTCGCTCCTCCCACACCAACAGCACCAGGCCTCTCCTGTGACATAATGTTTACAGGCTACAGCAGCCTATTTATGGGATGTCACAGGCTGCTGCAGCCAATCACAGCACCTGGTGCTCAAGTGCTGAGCTCTGTGATTGGGCACAGACGACGGGAATGCTGTGTGGAAGATGCGGGGAGCTAGAGGAGGCGAGTATAGGCTTGGTTATTTCTGATGATGGGGAACCTGTTTTTTTTATTTCTTTGTCCTGCATACAGACTCGGGGCAGAAATGCTGTATTTTCTGTTACAATAAAAGTGAAACAATAGGTTAAAGTTTTTCATGTTATTTGATCTGCAGTCAGGACCACTAGCAGCCAGTTATGGAAAAGGTCCAAAAATTTCCAAGAAATTGGCAATAGTACATCAAACAGAAATACCATTGTGCGCTGCCCCGAATAGTGTGACAATAGGGGATTAGTCACTACTCAGGATCGCCATCTTCTCCACTCAAGATGGTTGGTGCCACCCTCAGGAACACACTATTACTAAAGTCTGGCATCTGAAAGTTTATCAGCAACGGTTCACAGTATTTCGCACTGTACACAAAATACACCCTGGCCAGCTGGTTACTAACTATGCAACATCTTTGGCCCTAGCTATAACTCCTGACACAGTATAAGCACCGTCGATTTTCCCTTTCTTGAGCATCAGAACCCCGGGAGCTCCCTGCTCTTATGTAAAAGGCTTCACCATAGCCGTAAAACAAAGCAGCCAATACTCACCGCTCCCCACTTGTGCTGCTTGTTTACAAGCTGCAGTCAGCAGGGAGAGACAATATACCTGCTGCTGCAGCCAATGACACAGCCATGGACTGGAGAGGAGTGAGGAGCAGGGAGTATCAGCTGCTTTATTTTACACCACGGGGGACCCTTTAAGATTCCCTTTACACAAGTTGAACAAACCCTTTAATGTGTACACACACTACTTTTTCTACATATACAACCAAGGCCAGGGTTTATGTGGCCCTCTAGTAATGGTCTCTGTGCGCCCCTTAGTGGCGGGTTATAACACCTGCGGCAATAAATCTGCAATGGGGTTTTTTACTTCATTTACAACCAAACAACGCGTTAGCTTTATATACTGTAAGGAGGCACCACAGAAATAATGCTTGGGTAGATTTGTTAAAACAAAGCATGGATTGGCAAGCTATTTTGTATTCTAGTGAAACTCCAACTCCTCCATCAGCTGCACAGTGGTAAGGATATGCAGAGCTGGAGTTTCACACGTTCGAACACTGTATACCCGACATGTGATCACAACGCTGAGGTGATGGTCAGAGACAGAATGCAGGACATCGAGTGATGCACAGGTGAAGTCCTCTGGGCTAGTTCCTTTTCTTCTCCATTTGGTCCAGACCTTCATGTCTACTTCCAGTACATCTTGCCTCTGTGGAGTGTGCTGCCCATTTATGTTTGGCTACTCTAAAGATAATTGTGCCACCTGAATTGTACGACTGACTGCGCTCCAGCAATAATCAACACTGTGTACTTAAAATTAATTAGATACACTCTGGCCTCAAAAATAAATAATGGAGGCTATATCCCCTAAAATTATAATACACACTGTATCCCCTAAAAGTTATCAGCTTTTCTTCTGTGTCAAAACTACCATGAAGACTGTGCAGAGATTTGGGGCTGCAATCTAACTCCCCATCTTGCTGCTACTGCCTGCCTCCCCCACCCCCCAGGAAATACTCCCTGCAGCGCCCATAACAAAATACTGTTCTCTTTGTGGCCCTAAACACAGCAACTAGCGCCCTTTGCAACCCCCAGCACAGAAATAATCCCCCTCTGCAGTCCCCCACCGTAATAATCCAATTTTATGGCTCACCAGCACCACCCAGTAGAAAGCCCCTTTCACAGCTCTCACCATAGTAATGAGCCCCAATTGTGGCGTTCAGCCCCCACAATAAACCCTCTTTGTGGCCCACCACACGGTAATAAGCCCCTTTTGCACCCTCCCACCACAGTAAGCAGTCCCATTTGTAGCCTCTTAATTTCCTGACTGCCTAATTACTGTTAATGACCTAGTCTGATCCTCACCCGTTGCAGCACACATCTGGTCTGGCAGTCTATATCTTCATTTGAGCATCTTTTCTCTCTCCTGCTTTAATCCTTTCCAATCCAATGTCGGGCCTGCCCCGACATCATAATTTCCCTCCATAGCTCCGATGTCGGGGCAGGCCCGACACTGCAGTGCAGGAGTGGATCTGCACCCGATCGTCAGGCGCATTGGGTGCAGATGCACTCCTGCACTGATCCTCATCAAGGACCCCCGAGGAGAAGGCAGAAAGGGTTTTTAACACTTACCTGACCCCCGGCGGTCACATGAACGCCGAGCCGGGAGCCTGCACCGTGGAAGGACCTGCTTACCTGACCGGCGTCTTGTGCATTCTCCTTCTGTCTCCCGGCCTGGCGATCATGTGACCGCCAGATGCCACCTGACCCCAGCGGTCACATGATCGCCGAGGTCGGGAGGCAGAAGGAGAATACGGAAGACGCCGGACAGGTAAGCAGGTCCCTCCCTGCACCCTCCTGAACTCTGTCAGATCAGGAGGGTGCAGGGAAAATGTATTTTTTCTCACCCATTCTCCCCAGCACCAATTTATTTGGAGCTGGGGAGAATGGGTGAGAAAAAATAAATGGATTGGAAAGGGTTAATGTTCTGGAGAAAAGGAGGCGATGGGACAGCCTGTTCCAGGTTTTGTCAAGATCATCTGTGTGTTTCCAAGGTGGCCAGAAGCCTGACAAAAGCCTCCATGGCAGCTATGTAACTCAGCCTATTAGACCCCGCCTCCGGAAGACTCTAATAGGCTTAGAAGAATGGCGCACTGCACGATCCTAGCGATCAAACAATCACATCTTCAAGTCTCCTTCAAGGACTAAAAAAAAAAAAAGTGTTCAAAAAGTTCAATAAAATGTAATTGAAAGAAGAAATCCATAAAAAAAAAAAAAATTCCCCACAAAGCTGAAATAAATAAAAATCTAGAAAAAAAAATTAAAGCAAAACATAAGATATTTATCTCGCTCGTAACTCCTCAGGCAACTCAAATATTTTATTCATTGCCGGGAACGCCATAAAAATTTTAAAAAGTAATGGTAGAATTGCCGTTTTTTAATGTGTTTTGCGAGGCAAAGCCACATGTACCTCAAATTAATAAAAACTACTACTTTTCCTGCAAAAAACAAGACCACACAAAGCTCCGTTGCTATAAGAATACTGCGGGGCGTAGAAGGCGGAGCCAATTTTTCTCTTTGAAAACGTGTTTTTATTGTGCAAAAGCAGTAAAAAAAAATAAAAAAAAAAAAAGATCCATATAAACTTGGCAATCATACTGATCCAGTATTTACCAAATTGTGAACCCAGAAATTTGGGCACTGTTTTTGTATTTTGCTGTCTCTCTCCCCCCCCCCCCCCCCCCAAAAAAAGAATGTAATAAAAGTCCTACAACACATATCTACCCCAGTGTGCTGCCATTGAAATATACCACCCAGTTCACAAAAAAACAAGCCCTCATACAGCTATGTGAGTTATGCCTCCTGCATGCGACAATGACAATAGCTAGGTCCTAAAGGCACAAAATGGGCAAGTCATGAAGGGGTTAAGAGATCGATGCCATTTAAAAAATTTTTTATACAATTTATTAAGTTGAATCAGTGAGGAATTGTGGGAAACATCCCTTTAGTATATTCATAACAAATAAGTACGTCCCCCCCCCCCCCCCCTTTCAACGAGAGGAAAGGCGTGGAATATATTAAAGGCACTTGTGAGCGTCAGGCTTTAAGGAAAAAAAAAGCTGCACATGTGGCACCTCTGTATCTGCTGTTAGAGGGGCACGGTGCGCCCACCTACAGTGATGCAGTGATGGTCACACATGCACGGCACTGATCCACTAATTTCAAAGGGACTGATGGAAGTAGTCAAATCTAAGCATTTAGCCATCTCCAGCACTCCCACTGAAAAGTAATGGGGCGGCACCATTATGTATGAAGGCGCTGCTTCATAAATTCTCCTCCTCCTCACTGGGGGGGCAGGAACCTCACATCAAGAAGGAGGGGGGAGACACAGGACCCCGGTTCTCAGGATCAGTGGAGGTCTCAGCAGCAAGACCCCACCAATCAGTTTTATCACCTATTCTATGGATAGGTGATCAAGGGGTCGTACTGCTTTTAGGCGCAGCTCAGGCTGGACGGCCCCGTCGCCATATAAAGAAAATAGAATTAGATACAAAATCTATAAATCAGAGTAGAGATTTCAACTACAAACTCCAAAAAAGGTGGGGCGCTGTGCAATATGGAAGAAGTTGTTTTGCTGCAGAACTCGCCCTGCGGTTCCATCTCAGGTGGATATACAAATGCTGAGAGTTGTGGGGTGATTAGATGGACGGTCTTGTCAGCGGAGGCCCTAAAAGTGGTTCCCCCCCTTGGCCTATAAGAGGCTCTCAGAGCTCCTTGTGTGTAGTGACCTCTTCTTCCACTTATGTAGTGCTTGTTGACCACTAGACGCCTCTACGATGCAGAGGAGAAATTTCACCCCATTACCAAAGTCTGAGAGGGGCGCATTATTGGGATGTGGGAAGCTGGACGGTCATATTGATGAATTGTCCCCCACTGGGCCATTCTGACCAGACTGTTAGGGGGTGTTGGGACCAGTGGATGGGGGCACACAAGGGGACCGGGCTCAGGACACCCCTACAGACCACCAGTAGAGAGGATCATCTGACCAGACTGTTGGAGGCGTTGGGACAAGTGGATGTGTGAGGCACACAAGGTGACCGGGCTCAAGATGCCCCCTACAGACCATCAGTAGGAAGGAGCGTCTGACAGGACTGTTAGGAGGTGCTGGTACCAGTGGATGGGGACACACAAGGTGACCGGGCTCAGGACGCCTCCTACAGACCATCAGTAGGAAGGAGCGTCTGACAGGACTGTTAGGAGGTGCTGGGACCAGTGGATGGGGGCACACAAGGTGACCGGGCTCAAGATGCCCCCTACAGACCACCAGTAGAGAGGATCATCTGACCAGACTGTTGGAGGCGTTGGGACAAGTGGATGTGTGAGGCACACAAGGTGACCGGGCTCAAGATGTCCCCTACAGACCATCAGTAGGAAGGAGCGTCTGACAGGACTGTTAGGAGGTGCTGGTACCAGTGGATGGTGGCACACAAGGTGACCAGGCTCAGGACGCCTCCTACAGACCACCAGTAGAGAGGAGTGTCTGACCAGACTGTTAAGGGGTGTTGGGATGGTGTAAATTTTAAATACCCGATCGTCATTCAGGAGTCCTGAACGGGCCCTCTACATTGAGATCGGAGGTTGCCGTTAGGTTGTTATGAGAGCCTGAGGCCTTCTAACGAGACTGCTTGTGAGAACGCGGTATAATGCCATATTGTGGTATTGCATTATACTGTATGAGCGATCAAATAATTGCCAGTTCAAGACCACTCTAAGGACTAAAACAAAACGTAAAAATAAGTTAAAAAAAAAATGTATTAAATATTAGAAAAAATAAAAAAAGCAGTAAGTGTTTAAAAACTCCCTGATATCACGGTCCGCAAAAGTCCAGATTATTAAAATGTCACATTATTAATCCTGCAAAGTGAAGACCTGCAACAAAAATATATATATATGCAAGGCTGAAACTGTGCTTTTTTTGGTCACCCCATATTCAAGGAAAAAAACGAAAGAAAAAACAATCCAAAATTCTTATGTACCCCCAAACCATGTTATAAAAACTACAAGTCACGCAATGTGGTGACAAAAAAAAGAAAGAAACTACCTTTAAAAAAAAAATTTGCTTTCTAAATCATAGTACATAAAAAAAAAAAAAAACTATATGAATTTCGTGTCGCTGTAATCGTACTGACTCACAGAATGAAGAGGACATGCCATTTATACTGCATGGTAAGCGTTACCCTCCAACAGGAGGCGCTCTGTTGGCACTTTTCCATCCGGATTGTATTGTGTCTATTATTTGCTATCACTACTATGCAGAGTCATGGGAATAAGAGACGCTCCACAACTGAAGTATTAAGCAGCCATCAGGGGAGCTGCCAGATTCTCTTTGTGCCGATGGACTTTGATCCTTCTGCTTAGAGCGCTGCGGACCACAGAAGATACATTTTGTGCATTCAGATAAAGGGAGAAAATAACAGATCCAAAAATGCAATAAAAAAACCCAAAACATTCCTGTATACAAATCAGGCGATTCACCAAAAGGTACATCAAAAGTTCAGCAGCAGCCGAGTGTTTCATCATCATAAATTATTAATTTCCCGGTCTCATCATAGGAAGATTCACGGGAGCGGTCGGTCAAATTGTAGTTTTCCATTTATTCCACAGATTTTTACAAATTCACCTTGGACTATATAAAGCAGGACAATGCATGTAGAAAAAGAGACAATGTGAGAAAATAAGCTACTCTGTATAAATGAAGCTGTCCAAAGACCACGACTAAGACTGAGAAGGGGAGCTGGAGCCGCGCCGTCATCTTCAGGAGTTTGCTGGAAGAGAACCAAATACACAATGAGCAAGTATAGAACCCCAAGAGAGCTTCCTTCTGACATTTACGGCACGGATCTTCCAAGACCATGGTGGTGGCCACGGCCGGCACAGAGGAGGTCCTGATAAAGTCCTCCTAAAGTATTACATCAGGTATAACTCTGAAGATGCCTGGAAAGGCTTCAGGTAAAGCCGATCCTTGAGGATCCTCCTCTGTGCGGAGCCCTCGTTGACTCCACCATGATCTTGGAAAGTGGTCAGCAGCAGCGGACATTGAGCATCACACCAGTTCTTGTCGCAGACCGGTGGAATATCTGGGAGGCCACGGCTTACTTCAGCCAACAGCATTAACGTACAAGGGCGGCTCTAAAGGACCATCCTCCATATTTAAGTAATTAAACTCTTCCTGACATGTACAGCGCACGTCAGCGGTCACTGCACGGAGCAGGTTCAGGAGCCCTCTACAAACAGCGGGTGTTGACCATCTTTGACATCAGACGCCCACCCACATGGGCCTTGATTGGAGATTGTTCCAATTGTGGCATTAACCCTTTCCAATCCAATGTCGGGCCTGCCCCGACATCATCATTTTCCTCCACAGCTCCGATGTCGGGGCAGGCCCCACACTGCAGTGCAGGAGTGCATCTGCACCCGATCGTCAGACACATCGGGTGCAGATACACTTGTGCACTGGCCCTCATCGAGGACGCCCGAGGAGAAGGCAGAAAGGGTTTTTAACTCTTTCTGTCTTCTCCTTTACACATTACAGAGGGCTCAATTAGCACTATGTAATGCATACAGATTCCAGCCGGCGATCATGTGACCGCCGGTGTTACCTGAGCCCCAGCGGTCACATGAACGCCAAGCCGGGAGCCTGCACCGTGGGGGGGCCTGCTTACCTGTCCGGTGTCTTTCGCATTCTCCTTCTGTCTCCCGGCCCGGCGATCATGTGACCGCCAGGTGCCACCTGACCCCAGCGGTCACATGATCGTCGAGCCGGGAGGCAGAAGGAGAATGCGGAAGACGCCGGACAGGTAAGCAGGTCCCTCCCTGCACCCTCCTGAACTCTGTTAGATCAGGAGGGTGCAGGGAAAAATGTATTTTTTCTCACCCATTCTCCCCAGCACCAATTTATTTGGAGCTGGGGAGAATGGGTGAGAAAAAAATAAATGGATTGGAAAGGGTTAATCCTTTAAAATGCCACTGTAAATTGCGAAAGTGGTATTTAAAAGACCCCATCGAGACGGAGATGTCCCAAAATGGGCCCCATACTGTAAAATCATGGGGTGCTGTCCAGGTGGCATGCCTATTAAACACATCTGTGGCACACCTTAGCCCCCTAAGGGCTCTTTCAGACAAACATAGTTGTCACTCTGCTACCAGCACAAAAAGATCGCAGCTAAAGAGCTGTAAAGATGGCGTGAACGGGCTGCCTGCAGCTACTCCATCCGTGGTGCGAGCTGCGTGCTTGCAAGGCTCCAATCTCTGCGCACCTCAGAGCCGAAATGCGAGTTCGCACTTGCATGTCCTATCCTTGTTAGGTGCGCACAGTGCGCACGCGTCTTACAATCATCCATGTGAACTCTTACAGAAGCGCGTTGTGAGCTGCTAGCAGCGCGAAAACTATGTTCATCTGAACGAGCCCTAAGGACCGGCCCTTTTTGGAGGGGTTTTTCTCTCCACTTTCAAAGAAATCATGACTTCTTTATCCATCAATGCAGCCGTTTTTTTGCGGGACAAGTTGTATTTTTCAACGGTACCATTTAATATATCATATCGCTGCGGTAACTGCAATACATTGTATGTATAAAAAAAAATTTAATTTTGGTTTATGGACCCTGGTGGCCAATCTAGTGAACTACACCAACTGCAATATGCCATATGTCAACAGACCAATGAGAAACCGTGAAATTCCCTCTTTCTATAGGACGAATCAAGATGATGGGGGCAAAATGGGAATGTTTTTTTATCTCTGCTGTAAAGTTTGATCGATTTGACATACAAGCAGCTGCAGTTCCCACGACGGTACGCTGTACGGAAAAACGGCAATATGTGTAAATGGAAAAAAATGCAATCCAAAACGTCTTTGAGCGGGTCTTGTTTTACGGTCCACGTTATTCTGTGGGCGGCGCCATTACCACCAGACCAAATTTATACTTAGATTTTTTTTCCTGTACGGCTTTTAAAAAGGCTAAATTATTTTCTGCCGCCATCTTCTGACCGCCATATCCTCCTCCTATTTCTGCTGACCGCTGCGGGGCTCGTTTTTTGGCAGGATGTCCTGTGGTTTCTATTGGCAGCATTTTGAAGTACAAATGACCTGGATGACTTTTTATTATATTTTTGGGATGTGGTGACCAGCGTGATTCTGGCGACGACGCTCACAGTGCGGGATGAATAATGCGATACTCTGATAGATCGGCCTTTTAACAAGGCAGCGATAATCATCACAGCAAGAATTAAAAAAAACAAGTAAACCTTGGTATGGCTGCATCCGTAGGAGTCTAACTTATTAAGATGTCACATTATTAACCCTGCATGGTGAACGCCGTCAGAAAAGAATTCGCCAGAAGTACATTTTTTGGTCACCCAGACTCCTAGAAAACTATTTAATAAAATGCGATCAAAAAGTCGTATGTCCACCAAAACGGTATCAATAAAAACCAGGTCACTTCACAAAAATGGAGTCCTTGCACAGCGAAGCGTAAATAAAAAGGTTAGGGAAATCAACAGATGGGAAGAGAAAGCAATTTATTTAAAAAAAAAATTTTTTCCCCAAGTAGTACTGCATTAACCCTTTGCAATCCAATTTTGGATTCAGGGTTTACTAGGGGGCTTTCTCTTTCTGCCAATATACAATGGCGCCATCTGCTGGCTAGAGCCAGTACTGCGGTATAGGACATGCTGGAGTGGCCCCTAACAACAGAGCGGCCAGTAATATACAGTAAGAATACCCTGCTGGACATCTTCCGACATCGGAAGCTGTATAGCCTTCAATCAGAATGTCTTTAGACGTCAGAAAGTGGATTGGAAAGGGTTAAGAAAAACTATACATTCGGTACTAATGAGACCGATCCACAGAAGATAGATAATGTTTACTGCCCCGTTCGGGCCAGAGAAACTAAACCCAAAAATGGCACAGATGTCTTTTTTTTTTCCCCGTTTTGCGTTTTTCAGTATGTTCGATGGCACCACTGAAACATGAACTCCTCCTGCCAAAGACAAGGCACTGGAGAAATAAAGTGATTTATTTTAATGTTATTTCTTGAAAGTGGGGGGAAAAATGAAAATGAAAACGTTGCCAGAGACATCAAGGTCACCCAACTGATCTGCAGTTTCCCCCAAACATAATAAAGTCTCCATATGTAACTCTAGTCCCCACGTTGGACGCCCATAGACTCACCTGGATCTCAGGGACGATACGGTGGAGTTCATCAGAATCTCTACTGTAAAGATTAGTGTAAAGGCCAACATTCGCACCGGGTCCGGGTCCAGCTGAATACTGTGTCTAGGCAAAATCAGGGAGGCAAACGTTATAAATAACAGCACCTACAAGAAAACCCTTAAAGGGGTTGTCCCGCGAAAGCAAGTGGGGGTATACACTTCTGTATGGCCATATTAATGCACTTTGTAATATACATCGTGCATTAAATATTGGCCATACAGAAGTTATACACTTACCCCCTCCGGTGTTGGCGTCCCCGTCTCCATGGCGCCGACTGAAGCCTTCTTCTGCCTGGATTAGACGTGCTTGCGCTGAAGGGGCCGCTCCGGCGTGCTCGCGCCGCACAGGTCTTCTGTGCATGCGCAGAAGACCTCTGCGGCGCGAGCACGCCGGAGCCGGACAGAAAAGGGCAGACTGCGCAAGCACGTCTAATCCAGGCAGAAGGCGGCTTTGGTCGGCGCCATGGAGACGGGGACGCCAACACCGGAGGGGGTAAGTGCATAACTTCTGTATGGCCAATATTTGTGACAGCTGCCCCTATATGTAATCACTGATAGCTCCGCCCACTGGACTGTGCAGAGGTATAAATGAACTGAATCTTCCCCCATAAAGCTATATATCAGTCTGCTCCTGCTCTAAAACATCATGTCTGCAGTATGGACTCTTTTAAAGGAGCGGTCTTCAACTTTAAGAAAATTGGGCACAAAAAGGATATGGTAAAAAAGAAATATAACCTACAATCGCCCGTTAAACCCCTGCTGACCCCAGCACCACTTCTCCGATTCCCCCAAGGCAGTGACATCATCATGTGCATCATTTACATAACGGCTGCAGCCAATCACTAGCCTCAATTGCCGCATGCCGTTCATGCAAGTGTCAGCACTGAGGCCAATAACCAGCGTCACGTGAATGATGTACGTGACGTCATCACTTCAGGACCGCCAGGCATCAGAGCAGGGCAGACCGGAGCACCACAGCGATAATCTAACAGGTGCGTACAGGTTAGCTATTATATACCATATCCGGCTTGTGCCCAATTCTCCCAACACCCAGAAAACCCCTTTACATGGTCAGATTTATTAACCCCAGCGCCATAAAAATAGGAGGTGTGAAGTCATGAAACTAAACATAGTAACATAGTATGTAAGGCTGAATGAAGACAATGTCCATCTAGTCCAGCCTGTTAGCCTCCTGTTTTGTTGATCCAGAGGAAGGCAAAAAACCCCAAGGGCAGAAGCCAGATAGCCCTTTTGGGGAAAAAATTCCTTCCCGACTCCCTAATGGCAATCAGACTAATCCCTGGATCAACCCCTAATAGTTCCTACCTGCCTGTATACCCGGATTAATAATTAACCCAAGATTTATATCCTGTAATATCCTTCCTCTCCAGAAAGACATCAAGTCCCCTTTTAAACTCCTCTATGGATTTTGCCATCACCACTTCCTCCGGCAGAGAGTTCCACAGTCTAACTGCTCTTACAGTAAAGAATCCCCTTCTATGTTGGTGATGAAACCTACTTTCCTCTAATCGTAGCGGATGTCCTCTTGTTACCGTCGTGGTCCTGGGTGTAAACAGATCCTGGCAGAGATCCATGTGTTGTCCCCTCATGTATTTATACATGGTTATTTGGTCGCCTCTTAACCTTCTTTTTTCTAGAGTAAATAGTCCCAATTTGGATAGCCTCTCTGGGTATTCCAGTCCCGTCATTCCATGTATTAGTTTAGTTGCCCTTCTTTGAACCCCCTCCAGTACTGTAACATCTTTCCTGAGCACCAGTGACCAGAACTGTGTGCAGTATTCCATGTGAGGCCTGACAAGTGTCTTATATAATGGAAGGATAATGTTCTCGCCCCTCGCCCCTATACCTCTTTTAATGCACCCCAAGACTTTATTTGCCTTTGCAGCAGCTGACTGGCATTGGTTACTCCAGTTTAGTCTATTATCCACTAGTACCCCCAGATCCTTTTCCATATCACTTTTCCCTAGTGGTACCCCAATAAGTGAATATTGGTGACATCCGTTTCTCCTGCCCATGTGCAGAACCTTACATTTTTCAACATTGAACTTCATTTGCCATTTTCCTGCCCAATCCCCCGGCTTATCCAGGTCCGTTTGTAGCCGCACATTGTCTTCCGTTGTATTAATTATATTGTATAATTTTGTGTCATCTGCAAATATTGATATTTTGCTGTGCAGCCCCTCTATCAGGTCATTGATAAATATGTTGAACAGAGTGGGGCCTAATACTGAACCCTGTGGCACCCCGCTAGCGACTGTGGTCCAATCAGAGTACGAACCATTTATTACCACCCTCTGCTTTCTATCTCTGAGCCAGTTCTTTACCCACTTACACACGTTTTCGCCCACTCCGAGCTGCCTCATTTTGTATATCAGCCTATTATGTGGCACGGTGTCAAAGGCTTTAGAGAAGCTACCAGGTCATGAAGCTCAAAGTAATAAAATGTCAAGATGCCGAAACTACAAGTTGTGGAATCGGGCAAAAATGTGATAAAAACACTTCGGAAGATTCTATTTTTATGCCAAAATATAATAAAGTGAATTTTTATATCAGAAAAATTAATAACCGTTTTTAAACTAACTTTGTAAGTATCTTCTGTGTGTGTTTGTGAGTTGTGTGTCTTCTGTGTATCTGGTTAGTTGTGTCTTCTGTGTGTGTGTGTGTCTTGGGGTCTAAGTGTTTGTGAGGGGGGGGGGGGAAGAAAAAAAAAATTGTGACCGGTTGCGCATAAGTGTCAGCATGTAAGAGGTTGCGCGAGAGCGGCAGCGGGTGAGGGGTTGCAGTGGCGGGTGAGGGGTTGCAGCGGCGGGTCAGCGGAGCAGGTCAGCGGTGGCGGGTCAGCGGTGGCGGGTCAGCGGTGGCGGGTCAGCGGTTGCGGCAGCGTGTGAGAGGAGTGTGAACAAGTCTATCTTCACTACTTCCACAAGTAAATTGTAGATCCCCATTAGGATGAGCTCCATGCCTGGCAATGCCATCCAGTGTGCTACTTGTGCAATGTATGCGGTCCTTGATCAGCCGATCGAGGGTGCATACTGTTGCGCAAGATGTGTGCAGGTCGCACATTTAGAAGCCCAAATCCTGGATCTAAATGGGCAACTGGCAACACTGAGAGCCATTGACAACATGGAAAGGAGTTTGGTGCTCACTGAGCAGGCACTCGCTGGGGTAGAGGTGGGGGCGGATGGTGCTACGGAAGAGCAGGGGGAGCAGGCAGCTAGTTGGGTGACAGATAGAAAGAGGCGTAGAGGGAATAGATCCAGGGAGGCTGGTCCTGAACTGGCACAACCCAACATGTCTGCAACGTTGGCAGATGAGGGCGATGCCATTACAGAGCCAGCACCGCTGCAGCACGACATGCCCTCTGAACGCCAGGGGGATGACTGCTCCAGTGAGACGGGGACGGGGAGCGCAGGGCAGGCTAGACAGGTTCTAGTGGTGGGGGGACTCAATTATTAGGGGGACAGAGAGGGCAATCTGCCATAAAGACCGGGATCATCGAACGGTGTGTTGTCTTCCTGGCGCTCGAGGTCGACACATCGCGGATCGGATTGACAGATTCCTGGGAGGGGCTGGTGAGGATCCAGCGGTCATGGTGCACGTTGGCACCAATGAACAAGTTAGAGGTCAATGGAGGGCCCTCAAAAATGATTTCAGGGACCTAGGGTCCAAGCTTAGGGCGAGGACCTCCAGGGTAGTTTTCTCGGAAATACTACCTGTACCTAAAGCCACACTAGAAAGGCAGCAGGATCTTAGGGAGGTAAACAAGTGGTTCCGGAGTTGGTGTAAGAAGGAGGGGTTTGGGTTCCTGGAGAACTGGGCTGACTTTGCTGTCGGCTACAGGCTCTACCGTAGGGACGGGCTGCATCTTAATGGGGAGGGTGCAGCTGTGCTGGGGGAAAAGATGGCTAGAAGGCTGGAGGAGTGTTTAAACTAGGGACTGGGGGGGGAGGGTAAAATGAGAAATAGTGGGGTAGCCAGTGTAACTAGCGATCCGGGTCCAAGCAAAGGGAATGGGGGTCGAGCAGGGGGTGGGGTTAGTACAGTTAGAACTGATAGATCAGCCATAAGTACGAATAGCAACAAAACAAAGTTAAAAAACAAAAAAAATGATATAAATTGTATGACCACGAATGCAAGAAGTCTGATCAGTAAAGTGGGTGAGCTTGAAGCGAGAATGACTGATGAAAACTATGATATAGTCGGAATTACTGAAACATGGCTTGATGATAAGTGCGATTGGGCGGTGAATTTGCAGGGGTACAATCTCTTCAGAAGAGACCGAAGGAACCAGAAAGGGGGAGGGGTATGTCTGTACATCAAATCGAACTTGAAGCCGAGGCTACGGGAGGATATAGGGGTAGGAGACGAACAGGTGGAATCTCTTTGGGTAGAAATACAGGGAGGAAAAAATAACAAAATCCTGATAGGGGTCTTCTATCGACCACCAAAAGCAACAGAAGAAACTGAAAACTTACTACTAAGGTAGATAGAAGAGGTGTCAAAGCGCAACAAAGTAATTATCATGGGGGGCTTTAATTACCCAGATATAACATGGGAGAACGAAACCTGCAAATCTCACAGGGGTGATAAGTTCTTGAGAGTAATTAAAGACAATTACCTGAACCAACTTGTGCAGGAACCAACAAGAGGGAGAGCCATTCTGGACCTAGTACTAACAAACCGGAACGTATAATGGGGGTACAGGTTGAGGGGCACTTGGGGAACAGTGACCACAATATAATCAACTTCCAGCTGTCAATCAATAGGAAGCCTTATCAGGGAGCGACAAACAAACTAAACTTTAGTAAAGCAAAATTTGATGAGCTTAGAACTGCTATCAGTAACATTAATTGGGACAACATCCTCAAAAATATCAGTACGGAGGACAAATGGGAGGAGTTTAAAAGGATCCTAATCGCCTCATGTGAGCAGTCCATTCCCTTTAAAAATAAAAGAAACTCAACTAAAAGGAAACCAATGTGGCTCGACAAGACGGTACGAGGGGCAATAAACGAAAAGAAGAAAGCGTTCAAACTACTAAAGCAAGAAGGCAGCGAAGAAGCGCTAAAATCATACAGGGAAAAAAACAAAATATGCAAAGATAAGATCAAAACTGCCAAGGGGGAGGCAGAAAGACGGATCGCCAAAGAGAGCAAAAACAACCCGAAGCTATTTTTCAACTATATTAACAGCAAAAGGATTTGCAGGGAGAGCGCTGGCCCTTTAAAAAACAATGCAGGAGAAATCATTGATGATGACGAGGGGAAAGCAAATCTACTAAACAGTTTCTTCTCAAGTGTATTCACAAACGAAAAGGAAATGCCACACGAGATGCAGGGGAATAAAACGAACCCCTCACAAAATATCTCATACCTAACGCAGGAGGAGGTGGAGGTGCGGAAGCGACAAAAGAAAACTAAAATTGATAAATCGCCGGGCCCAGATGGAATACACCCAAGGATACTAAAGGAACTAAGTGACGAGATAGCTAGGCCGCTATACCTAATATTTCTAGACACTATCAAGACCGGTGTTGTACCATTGGATTGGCGCATTGCCAACGTGGTTCCAATTTACAAAAAAGGGAGCAAAAGTGAGCCTGGTAACTACAGGCCAGTAAGTCTCACTTCAGTAACGGGAAAAATTTTCGAGGGGATTCTGAGAGACGCCATCGATGAGTACCTCAAGGAGAACGAGGGAATAACTCCTCACCAGCATGGATTCATGAAGGGTCGCTCATGGCAGACAAATCTGATCAGTTTCTACGATGAAGTAAGCTCTAAGCTGGACCTGGGAGAATCTATTGATCTCGTATATCTGGACTTCTCTAAAGCCTTTGACACCGTGCCACATAATAGGCTAATATACAAAATGAGGCAGCTCGGATTGGGCGAAAACGTGTGTAAGTGGGTAAAAAATTGGCTCAATGATAGAAAGCAGAGGGTGGTAATAAATGGTTCGTACTCTGATTGGACCACAGTCGCTAGCGGGGTGCCACAGGGTTCAGTATTAGGCCCCATTCTGTTCAACATATTTATTAATGACCTGATAGAGGGGCTGCACAGCAAAATATCAATATCTGCAGATGATACTAAATTATACAAAATAATTAATGCAACGGAGGACAACGTACGGCTACAGACGGACCTAGATAAGATGGGGGCTTGGGGACAAAAATGGCAAATGAAGTTCAATGTTGATAAATGTAAGACTATGCACATGGGCAGGAGAAACGGATGTCACCAATATTCACTTAATGGGGTACCACTGGGGAAAAGTGATATGGAAAAGGATCTGGGGGTACTAGTGGATAATAGACTAAACTGGAGTAACCAATGCCAGTCAGCTGCTGCAAAGGCAAATAAAGTCTTGGGGTGCATTAAAAGAGGTATAGGGGCGAAGGACGAGAACATTATCCCCCCAGTATATAAGGCACTTGTCAGGCCCCACATGGAATACTGCGCACAGTTCTGGTCACCGTGGCTCAGGAAAGCGGTTATGGTATTGGAGGGGGTCCAAAGAAGGGCAACTAAACTAATACATGGAATGAAGGGACTGGAATACCCAGAGAGGCTATCCAAATTGGGACTATTTACTCTAGAAAAAAGAAGGTTAAGAGGCGACCAAATAACCATGTATAAGTACATGAGGGGACAACACATGGATCTCTCCCGTGATCTGTTTACACCCAGGACCACGACGGTAACAAGAGGGCATCCGCTACGATTAGAGGAAAGTAGGTTTCATCACCAACATAGAAGGGGATTCTTTACTGTAAGAGCAGTTAGACTGTGGAACTCTCTGCCTGAGGACGCAGTGATGGCAAAATCCATAGAGGAGTTTAAAAGGGGACTTGATGTCTTTCTGGAGAGGAAGGATATTACAGGATATAAATCTTAGGTTAAGTGTCAATCCTGGTATACAGGCAGGTAGGAACTGTTAGGGGTTGATCCAGGGAACAGTCTGATTGCCATTAGGGAGTCGGGAAGGAATTTTTTCCCCAAAAGGGCTAATTGGCTTCTGGCCTTGGGGTTTTTTGCCTTCCTCTGGATCAACTCGTTAGGATAGACAGGCTGGACTAGATGGACAATGTCTTCATTCAGCCTTACATACTATGTTACTATGTTTTGTAAGGTCGCACACCACATGAATGGCATGCGGCAGCAACCCCACCCGCCCGCGGGCAGCATTACTAGCATCGGGCACCATGGTTGGGTGGGGTGCGGGCTGCATTGATCATGCCGGTAGGGAGCCCGCACTCCAGGTTTGGGAAGGCATTTGTAGTTTCAGCAGGAAGAATCACAACTTGGATGATTCCATAATTTGGATGTTACACAAAGTAAAACATGGGTTCTATAGAATTGGTTTTCTTACAATCTGATTCTGCAATTATGTAGCACTCATCTATTTAAAGGGGATGTGTGGTTTCAAATTAAAAGTTTTTACTGGTTGCACATGGGTTAAAATAAAAAATAAAGCATATTTGAGCCCGTCTCCAATCCCCCCCCCCCCCCTTCCCTCCGGGGCACAGCTAACCATCTCCTGCTGGCCCGCCCTCCACCGCTGGAGCTCAGGTAACCACTGCGGCCAGACACTCCTGTCACAGTTACCGATGATGGTCACACAGCTCCCATCACAGCTTGTCCTGACTGTGTACTTATGATATTTAGAAAGATAATTAAACTGTCCCCTCAGCAGGCAGAAACAGTATAGCCTCAGCTAATACTGCGCTGATGCATCATGGGATTGATGTGAAAGAAAATGAAAAATCTCAATACGCAGTGAGTAGAACCCATTGATTTCAATGGGTTTCTTCACGCAAGTATTTTGCGCACGCATCTCGTTTGTGCGTGCTCCATTTTCCTGTGCATTGCATATTGAACTAATTGCCCCGGTCATGAATGGGAGCATAGTTGTGTGTCTTTTGTGCTTAAAAAGTACAGTAAAACACAGATGTGCACAAATACACAAAGCCAATTGCACTATATGTGGCATGAATGGGCTTACACCCGTGTTAAGGCCCATTTAGACCTAACGATTCTTGCTCAAAATTCGCTCAAAGCGGTCTTTTGAGCGATAACTGTTGCATCTAAACGCACGGACATCGTGCAGTTCTCGGGAAAGATTTGTTCCTCACTCACTTCTAGTTCTCTTGAATTGAGTGATGAACTTTTATCAGCGAGTGCAGGCTGTTATCACAGTCGGCAGCGCTGATACGATTCTTACAGCCTGTGTCCCGTTGGTAGTTCACAGGGGGACGCGAGCTGTAATCGAGGAGAACAATACGGCTGTTTACTTATGTAGAACAGTTGTATTGTTCTTGTAGCAATTGCAGAGATGTTCTGCTCCGCCTGCATGGCTCTTTAGTAGCCAATTAGCTACTATAGAGTATGCAAAGATGATCGCTCAAAACTGTCACTAAAACTATTGTTGGAGTGAATTTTGAGCGATCATCTGTCAGTGTAAATGGGGTCTTACACTGGCATTAAAATGGTGCCTGGTAAGCATCAGACAGGGTGCTGCACTGCAGGATATACAGAGGAGACCTCCAGAGTGTTACAGATAAATCAGGTGAGGGGCAGGAATGGAAAAATGGGCTTTCGCTGGAGTGTCCCTTTAATTTGAAACCACACAACCCCTTTAAATCACTCAGATAATGACTAGTAATGTGTTTTACATTTTCAGAGGCCTTTTCAATGTTTGCCTTTTTCATGTCTAAAAAGCAACCAGAATGTAATAGTGGTGCAGAGGATTGCTTCGCTCTAAACCATACCTTACATTCTTTATCCAGTAAACACAGCAAGGTGAAGTCAGTAGAGTCAGCCATAGCAGTAGGTTCATGGCGGACAGGTGCATGTTGATGCTGTCTGACTCGGTGCTTAGACCACACATAGGAGGTGACGGCCCGCAGGCTTCTTGCTGAGGACCCAGCTTGGGTTCACCTAGTTTGTTTGCTGTATTAGATCTCTCCTCTATGGGATTGTTGGCAGACATGGGACTTGTGGCCTGTGGAGAAAACACCCACAATCAACAGAGTAGAACTTTTTACAATGTTCCTGCATCATTATCCATCCATCATCGAATCATCATCATCATCATCCATCCATCGATCGTCATCCATCATCCATCGATCATCATCATCCATCCATCGATCATCATCATCCATCCATCGATCATCATCATCCATCCATCGATCATCATCATCCATCCATCGATCATCATCATCCATTCATCGATCATCATCATCCATTCATCAATCATCATCATCCATTCATCAATCATCATCATCCATTCATCAATCATCATCATCCATTCATCAATCATCATCATCCATTCATCAATCATCATCCTCCATCAATCATCATCCTCCATCAATCATCATCATCCATCAATCATCATCATCAGCCATCAATCATCATCATCCATCAATCATCATCATCCATCAATCATCATCATCCATCAATCATCCATCAATCATTCATCATCCATCATTCAATATGTTGGCAGGATGGGTACAAACACTAACCCCGTCTGGCCAGAGCTGTTCTTTTTTCCCCCCCTCCTCATTTAACAAAAAAAAAAAAATTCTGAAGTTTATTTTTGTTGCAACAATATCCAGTTACATAGTATATAAGGCCGAAAAAAGACATGTCCATCCAGATCAGCCTACAACCACACCTTCCCCCCAATGTTGATCCAGAGGAAGGCAAGCACCCCAGTAAAAAAGAAGCCAATTTCATCATCATCCATCATCAATCATCCATCCATCATCAAGCAATTAATCATCATCCATCATCAATCATCATCATAAACAATAAATCATCATCCATCATTAATCAATCATCATCCATCAATCATCCATCATCCATCATCCATCAATCATCAATCATCATCAATAAATCATCATCCATCATCAATCTATCATCATCCATCATCAATCTATCATCATCCATCATCAATCAAATCATCCATCAATCATCATCATCATTAATTAACATCCATCCAATCAATCACCATTCATCATCATCAATCATCATCCATCAACCATCCATCAATCATTATCCATCATCATCAATCAATCATCATCAAATCATCCAATCATTTATCATCATCCATCAACCATCATCCATCATCCATCAATCAATATGTTGGCAGGATGGGTACAAACACTAGCCCCGTCTGGCCAGAGCTGTTCTTTTTTTCCCCTCCTCATTTACCAAAAAAAAATTCTGAAGTTTATTTTTGTTGCAACATATCCAGTTACATAGTATATAAGGCCGAAAAAAGACATGTCCATCCAGATCAGCCTACAACCACACCTTCCCCCCAATGTTGATCCAGAGGAAGGCAAGCACCCCAGTAAAAAAAAGCCAATTTCATCAATCATCATCCATCAATCAATCATCATCCATCAATCATCATCATCAATAAATCATCCATCATCAATCGTGATCCATCATCAATCCATTATCATCCAATCATGCATCAATCATCCATCATTATCCATCATCAATCAATTAACCATCATCCATCATCATCCATACATCAATCATCCATTCATCATGAATCTATTATCATCCAATCAACATCCATCATTCATCATCATGAATCTATTATCATCCATCAATCAATTTATCATCAATCATCCATCAACATTCATCATCCATCATCATCATCAATCATCAACATCAATCATCATCATCCATCAACATCAATCATTATCCATCAAACAATACATTGGCAGGATGGGTACAAACACTAACCCCATCTGGCCAGAGCTGTTCTTTTTTTTCCCTCCTCATTTACAAAAAAAAATTCTGAAGTTTATTTTTGTTGCAACATATCCAGTTACATAGTATATAAGGCCGAAAAAAGACATGTCCATCCAGATCAGCCTACAACCACACCTTCCCCCCAATGTTGATCCAGAGGAAGGCAAGCACCCCAGTAAAAAAAAGCCAATTTCATCATCATCCATCATCAATCAATTAATCATCATCCATCAATCATCATCCAACATCAATCATGATCATCAATCCATTATCATCCATCAATCAATCATCATCCATCATTATCCATCATCAATCATCATCCATCAATCAATTAACCATCATCCATACATCAATCAATCATCATCCATTCATCATGAATCTATTATCATCCATCAATCATCCATCAATCAACATCCATCATTCATCATCATGAATCTATCATCCATCAATCAATTAATCATCAATCATCCATCAACATTCATCATCATCCATCATCAATCATCAAAAAATCATCATCCATCAATCATCATCATCCATCAACATCAATCATCATCATCCATCAACATCAATCATCATCATCCATCAACATCAATCAATCATCATCCATCAATATGTTGGCAGGATGGGTACAAACACTAACCCCGTCTGGCCAGAGCTGTTCTTTTTCCCCCCCTCCTCATTTACAAAAAAAAAATTCTGAAGTTTATTTTTGTTGCAACATATCCAGTTACATAGTATATAAGGCCGAAAAAAGACATGTCCATCCAGATCAGCCTACAACCACACCTTCCCCCCAATGTTGATCCAGAGGAAGGCAAGCACCCCAGTAAAAAAAAAAAAAACAATTTCATCATCATCAATCATCATCCATCAATCAATCATCATCCATCAATCATCATCATCAATAAATCATCATCCATCAATCATGATCCATCATCAATCAGCAAATCGTCCATCAACAAATCAATCATCAAAATCATCCATCAATCATCCATCATTATCCATCATCATCAATCATCCATCATCAATCAATTAAACCATCAACCATCATCATCCATACATCAATCATCATCCATTCATCATGAATCTATTATCATCCATCAATCATCCATCATCAATCAACATCCATCATTCATCATCATGAATCTATTATCATCCAATCATCCATCAATCAATCAATCATCCATCCATCCATCATCCATCCATCAATCATCCATCAATCAATCAATCAATCATCCATCAATCAATCAATCAATCAATCAATCAATCATCCATCCATCCATCAATCATCCATCAATCATCCTCCATCAATCATCCTCCATCAATCATCCTCCATCAATCATCCTCCATCAATCATCCTCCATCAATCATCATCCATCCATCAATCAATCCATCAATCAATCCATCATCATCAACATCCATCAATCATCATCCATCATCATCAACATCCATCAATCAATCCTCCATCAATAACCATCTATCAATCAATCAATCATCATCCATCATCATCATCATCCAATCATCATCCATCAATCAATATGTTGGCAGGATGGGTACAAACACTAACCCCGTCTGGCCAAAGCTGTTCAGAATTTTTTCCCCTCCTCATTTAACAAAAAATAAATCTGAACAGCTCTGGCCAGACGGGGTTAGTGTTTGTAGCCATCCTGCCAACATATTGATTGATGGATGATGGCGATGGGTGGCGGCGACGGGCGATGATTGATGGATGATGATTGATGGATGATGATTGATGGATGATTGATGGATGATAATAGATTGATTGGTGATGAATGATGGATGATTGATGAATTGATGGATGATTGATGAATTGATGGATGGATGATTGATGGATGATAATAGATTGATGGTGATGGATGATAATAGATTGATGGTGATGGATGATGATGATGATGGATGATAATAGATTGATGATGGATGACGATTTATTGATGATGCCTTCCTCTGAATCAACATTGGGGGGAAGGTGTGGTTGTAGGCTGATCTAGATGGACATGTCTTTTTTCGGCCTTATATACTATGTAACTGGATATGTTGCAACAAAAATAAACTTCAGATTTATTTTTTGTTAAATGAGGAGGGGAAAAAATTCTGAAGTTTATTTTTGTTGCAACATATCCAGTTACATAGTATATAAGGCCGAAAAAAGACATGTCCATCCAGATCAGCCTACAACCACACCTTCCCCCCAATGTTGATTCAGAGGAAGGCATCATCAATAAATCGTCATCCATCATCAATCTATTATCATCCATCATCATCATCATCATCAATCTATCATCATCCATCACCATCAATCTATTATCATCCATCACCATCAATCTATTATCATCCATCCATTCATCAATCATCCATCATTCATCACCAATCAATCTATTATCATCCATCAATCATCCATCAATCCATCATCCATCAATCAAAATCATCCATCAATCATCACCCATCACCATCCAACATCACCCATCACCATCCATCACCATCCATCATTCATCCATCGTCATCCATCATCAATCAATCATCAATCAATCATCAATCAATCAATCATCAATCATCAATCAATCATCATCCATCAATCAATATGTTGGCAGGATGGGTACAAACACTAACCCCGTCTGGCCAGAGCTGTTCTTTTTTCCCCCCTCCTCATTTACCCAAAAAAAATTCTGAAGTTTATTTTTGTTGCAACATATCCAGTTACATAGTATATAAGGCCGAAAAAAGACATGTCCATCCAGATCAGCCTACAACCACACCTTCCCCCCAATGTTGATCCAGAGGAAGGCAAGCACCCCAGTAAAAAAAAGCCAATTTTACTCATTTGAGGAAAAACGTCCTTCTCGATTCCAATCTGGCTATCAGAATAATCCCCGAATCACCAACCCTTCAGAAGTAATCAGTGATAGAACATGTAATAGTCTTACAAATCAGGAAAGGGGTCCATTACCACATCCTCAGGAGAGAGTTCTGAAGTCTCACTGCTCTTACAGTGAAGAACCCCCTTCTATGTTGGTGAAGAAACCTTCTTTCCTCTAGATGTAGAGAGCGCCCCCTTGTTACAGTCACAGTCCTGCGTATAACTAGGTGATGGGAGAGATCTCTGTACTGTCCCCTAATATATCTGTACATAGTTATTAGAGCGCCCCCTTGTTACAGTCCTGGGTATAAATAGATGATGGTAGAGATCTCTGTACTGACCCCTGATATATCTATACATAGTTATTAGAGCGCCCCCCCCCCTTTTTTTTACAGTCCTGGGTATACATATATCAGGGGTCAGTACAGAGATCTCTCCCATCATCTATGTATACCCAGGACTGTAAACAAAGGAGGGGGGGGGGGCTCTAATAACTATATATAGATATATCAGGGGTCAGTACAGAGATCTCTCCCATCATCTATCTATATATAGTTATTAGAGCGCCCCCTTGTTACAGTCCTAGGTGTAAATAGATGATGGGAGAGATCTTTGTACTGACCCCTGATATATTTATACATAGTTATTAGAGCGCCCCCTTGTTACAGTCCTGGATATAATAGATGATGGAAGAGATCTCTGTACTGACCCCTGATATATCTATACATAGTATAAAAGTGTCCCCTTGTTACAGTCATGGGTATAACTAGATGAAGAAGAGATCTCTGTACTGACCCCCGATATATCTACACATAGTTATTAGAGTGCCCCCTTGTTACAGTCCTGGATATAATAGATGATGGAAGAGATCTCTGTACTGACCCCTGATATATCTATACATAGTTCTTAGGTCGCCCCCTTGTTACAGTCCTGGATATAATAGATGATGGGAGAGATCTCTGTACTGACCCCTGATATATCTATACATAGTTATTAGAGCGCCCTCTTGTTACAGTCCTGGATATAATAGATGATGGAAGAGATCTCTGTACTGTCCCCTGATATATCTGTACATAGTTATTAGAGCGCCCCCTTGTTACAGTCCTGGGTATAATAGATGGTAGGAGAGATCTCTGTATTGTCCCCTGATATATCTATACATAGTTATTAGAGCGCCCCCTTGTTACACTCCTGGGTATAATAGATGGTGGGAGAGATCTCTATACTGACCTCTGATATATCTATACACAGTTATTAGGTTGCCCCCTTGTTACCGTCCTGGGTATAACAGATGATGGGAGAGATCTCTGTATTGTCCCCTGATATATCTATACATAGTTATTAGAGCGCCCCCTTGTTACACTCCTGGGTATAACAGATGATGGGAGAGATCTCTGTATTGTCCCCTGATATATCTATACATAGTTATTAGAGCGCCCCCTTGTTACACTCCTGGGTATAATAGATGATGGGAGAGATCTCTGTACTGACCCCTGATATGTTATACATAGTTATTAGAGCGCCCCCTTGTTACAGTCCTGGATATAATAGATGATGGGACAGATCTCTGTACTGACTCCTGATATATCTATACATAGTAATTAGAGCCCCCCCTTGTTACAGTCCTGGGTATAATAGATGATGGGAGAGATCCCTGTACTGACCCCTGATATATCTATACATAGGTATTAGTGCGCCCCCTTGTTACAGTCCTGGGTATAATAGATGATGGGAGAGATCTCTGTATTGACCCCTGATATATCTATACATAGTTATTAGAGCGCCCCCTTGTTACAGTCCTGGGTATAATAGATGATGGGACAGATCTCTGTATTGACCCCTGATATATCTGTGCATAGTTATTAGAGCGCCCCCTTGTTACAGTCCTGGGTATAATAGATGATGGGAGAGATCTCTGTATTGCCCCCCGATATATCTATACATAGTTATTAGGTCACCCCTCACACGTCTTTTTTCTAAACTAAATAAGCTCAATTTTGATAGTCTCTCTGGGTTTCTACTTTAGTTGCCCCCTTTGTACCCGCTCAAGCTCTGATAGGTCCTCCTTGACTACCAGTACCCCAAACTGTCCACAATATTCCATGTGTGGTCTGACCAGTGAATTGTAAAGAGGAAGAACAATGTTCGTCATGTTCCCCTAGACTCTTCTGATGCACCCATGATCCTATTTGCCTTGGCAGCAGCTGCCTGACACTGGTTGCTCCAGTAAGGCTTACAGTTAACTATAATCCCCAAGTCCTTCTCCATATCAGTGTTTCCAATTCAGTGTGCAATGATGACATGTATGTCCTGCCCGTGTGCAGAACCTTATACTTATCTGTGTTAAACCTCATTAGCCGTGTTTCTGCAAAAGCCCGCAACTTATCCAGTTCTACAACTATCTGTACTATCGCCATTCCTAAGAATGTGCTCCAGGATTTACAATGCTATCCGGTGTACATCCTGTGCCACGTATGCAGTTTGGCTATTTTCGTCAGCGCATGGAGTGCCGACTGCGCATGCTCGGCCAGTGCTCCACTCGGTGACGTCACGGCTGAGGAAGAGACGACCCCTGCAGTGACAGGCAGAGCAGGATATGGAAGTCTCGTTTTCAAGATTGGTGAGGGTCTCAGCAGTGAAACCCCCGCGATCAACCAGTTATCCTCTATCCTATGGACAGGGAATAGCTTGTAATTGCGGTACAACCCCTATAATTGTAAACGTACTTGGCTTAAGGGTGACCTACTACACAAAGTATAAATATATCAGGGTCAATACAATTTGTACTAAGGTCTGGGACTGTAATAAGGGGCACCCTAAACATCTACAGTAAAGGTGGTCACATGGTCGGACCTCCTGGGCATCCTCCCCAGACCGCGACAGCACTCCACGACTCCAGCGGTACAAGGAGACAAAGGATCCAGTTAAAAGGGGATTGGAAAGCCCATATTACGGCTATGCCCACTAACTGTGAACTGGATTCACTTTTCCAGCGCTTTGAAACCTCTGACTAACAAGCCTTAGCAGTCATCCAGAAGGAAGTTCAGCAAGTGGGACACAAGTTAAATATAGTTGCGGAGTCAGAGGAACACACTTTCACTATACTGGAGGCCTACAGCCAAGTTATACCAGCACAATCCACCGAAATTGCTAAAAAGTAGTTATGGAGCCACAATACCATTAACCCCTTGAGTGGCACGCCCAGAAATTTTCCGGGACGAGCTCCACTGCCCATAGCGGTATAGCCCGGAAGATTTCCGGGCTGTGTTTCACTATGGGAGCTGCAGAATACAATGCCATAAGCTGTGGCTGTGTGCTCTGCCTGCACAGACCCACACAGAGCAGTGCAGGACCTTGAAAAACAGAAGCAGGAAAATATTACCAATCTGCCAGCAATCTCCGCTTCTATTTTCAAAGTCCTGCACTGCTTTGTTTACAGGTTGCCATGGAGACCATCAACTTGTCAGAAGCCAGCCGATTGTCTCTGTGGCAGGGAGAGCTGGTGCTTGGCTGTTAGAGGATAGTCAGGCACCAGCTTTTACACAGCAGAGAATAAGAGAAATCCTCCCTCTCTGCTGTGTTAACCCTTTACATCCTGTGGTCGTATAGACCACGGCATGTAAAGGGCTGACAGAGGGAGGGGGCTCCCTCTGTCAGAGGATAGCCGGGCACCAGCTCTTACACAGCAGAGAATGGAGAAAACCTCTGATCTCTGCTGTGTTAACCCTTTAAATGCTGCAGTCTAGGTGCACCTCATAACCACTGCAGCCAATCACTGAGTCCGGGGTGCAGTGGTGATACAATGTAAGCAGCACCTCATAACCAGTGCAGCCAATCACTGAGTCCGGGCTGCCGTGGTGATACAATGTAAGCATTACCTCATAACCACTGCAGCCAATCACTGAGTCCAGGCTGCCGTGGTGATACAATGTCAGCAGCACCTCATAACCAGTGCAGCCAATCACTGAGTCCAGGCTGCCGTGGTGATACAATGTCAGCAGCACCTCATAACCAGTGCAGCCAATCACTTAGTCCGGGGTGCAGTGGTGATACAATGGCTGCACTGGTTATGAGGTGCTGCTTACATTGTATCACCACTGCACCCCGGACTCAGTGATTGGCTGCAGTGGTTATGAGGTGCTGCTTACATTGTATCACCACGGCACCCCGGACTCAGTGATTGGCTGCAGTGGTTATGAGGTGCTGCTTACATTGTATCACCACGGCACCCCGGACTCAGTGATTGGCTGCAGTGGTTATGAGGTGCTGCTTACATTGTATCACCACTGCACCCCGGACTCAGTGATTGGCTGCAGTGGTTATGAGGTGCTGCTTACATTGTATCACCACTGCACCCCGGACTCAGTGATTGGCTGCAGTGGTTATGAGGTGCTGCTTACATTGTATCACCACGGCACCCCGGACTCAGTGATTGGCTGCAGTGGTTATGAGGTGCTGCTTACATTGTATCACCACTGCACCCCGGACTCAGTGATTGGCTGCAGTGGTTATGAGGTGCTGCTTACATTGTATCACCACGGCAGCCCGGACTCAGTGATTGGCTGCAGTGGTTGGCTGCAGTGGTTATGAGGTGCTGCTTACATTGTATCACCACTACACCCCGGACTCAGTGATTGGCTGCACTGGTTATGAGGTACTGCTTACATTGTATCACCACTGCACCCCGGACTCAGTGATTGGCTGCAGTGGTTATGAGGTACTGCTTACATTGTATCACCACTGCACCCCGGACTCAGTGATTGGCTGCAGTGGTTATGAGGTACTGCTTACATTGTATCACCACTGCACCCCGGACTCAGTGATTGGCTGCACTGGTTATGAGGTACTGCTTACATTGTATCACCACTGCACCCCGGACTCAGTGATTGGCTGCAGTGGTTATGAGGTACTGCTTACATTGTATCACCACGGCAGCCCGGATTCAGTGATTGGCTGCACTGGTTATGAGGTGCTGTTGACATTGTATCACCACGGCACCCCGGACTCAGTGATTGGCTGCACTGGTTATGAGGTGCTGCTTACATTGTATCACCACAGCAGCCCGGACTGTGTGTGGACATAATGATGTTAAATTGTGCTCATATGGAGGGCAGCGGTTAAAGGCTACTTACATCTTCTGAACTTGACAATCTCCATAGTTTAGACTGCAACTTTACAACCTGTGGAAATACAAAGTATACACGAGCTAGAAAACAAAGTTTATGTACAAAACTCTGCAAAAGAAATATAAAAAGTTACAAAATGTCAGAAACGCTCAAGAGATTTGCATGCAGAATGACAATCATCCTTTAGTAACGTTGCAGGTCTCAGGAGTCAAACGTGGTATCTACCTCTCACCATACACGCTAGTTGCTGGATATTATCCCCCCTTAACATACATGTTAATATTGGAGAAACCCTCCTGTCAGCTTTCATTTATTGTAGGCTTTAAACTTCGGTCTCATGTAAATAGATTTTAAACAAAACTCAGTCTCCTTGAAGGTGTTGTCCGAGTTATAAGGTCTTGGTATAACCCCTTCCCCGTGCAGTAACATAAGAAATGGTGATATACTCCCCTCTCCACTGCTCGGTCCCCTGCTCCAGTCTGTGTTTACAACTGCAGTCCCGCCCGGTTTATGGGAGGTGACAGGTGCTGAAGCCAATAGCAGAGCTAGGTGATCGATCGCAGGACGAGTTCGAGTTTTAATAGAAACCTGGTACATACAATGCATTGAATACCCCCCCCCCCCCCCCCCATCCCCCCTTGCTGGGGACGATGGAATAAAAACAATTTGAAGCATTGTTTTTTGATGTTCACAGTGTGGTATAACTTTATTATATGGGTCACTACAGATTATGGCTACACCCCATTTTTGGAGGTCTTATTCTGTCTTACATACCATTTTCTAAATATTCTTTATTCATGTTTTGCAGAGATGGTCAAAAAGGGCTTTTTTTACGTTTTCAAATTATTATTATTTTTTTTACAGAACTTAGCGTGCTGGATAAATTCTGCAATATTTTATAGTACAGCGCGTTATAGACGTGGCGATAACAATTGTGTAGTTTTTTTTATTGTTATTTCCTCAATATTTAAAGCCTCGTGTAAAGAAAAAAAAAAAGAAGTTGAATTTATTTTTTCTGTAAAAACGTTTAGATGAAGCGGTCAGCAATGACTGCAGCATCAGAAGGGTTAAAAGGCGTAGAAGAGACATTAGATGAGCCAAGTCCTCATCATTTCACTCCTTTTCTGGGAAATCACGTCTATGCAACAATCACAGAGCAAATCTGCTCTCCGATTGGTGGGACGTGATCACATGAACAAAAATGCATGTCCTCCCTCCCCGGAGACCGGAGAATCACAGATCTTCTTTGCTGCTTATCGCCATACGTCAGGACATGGTCCAGCAATTTGAAAAGGTGTGGAAACCCTGTTTAACATACATTAACCCCTTAACGACCAGCCCATAGTGTTTTTACGTCCTCCCGAAGTGGACTTTATTCTCTGAGGACGTAAAAACATGTCTCCTGCAGAGAATAAAGCCCCTCGGGCTCTGGACGTGACAGCTCCATGCTGTCGGTGTCCGCAGGTAGCCGACAGCATGGAGCTGTCATCCCGGGCTGTACGGACCCCCCCCCCCATCCCGGGATTGCGATCGGCGCTGTCCAATGGATAGCGCCGATCGCAAGAAAGTAAACAAAACTGCAAAAAAAAGTTAAAGATTCAGCTGCCCTGATGGATCGGTTCCATGGGGGCAGCTGAAATTACTCACCGAAGTCCGCCGCACGACTCCCCGCTGTCCCGATGCTCCGGGCGCCGTAGCCGTCGTCCTGCGCATGCGCGCCAGGCGGCATTACATCAGCCGCATGCGCAGAAGGCCCGGCGGCGCGGGAGACTTAAAATCTCCTGGCTCCCGGCTCCTGTAGGTAGCCGGGAGGCAGGAGATGTCAGCGGGGACCGCGGTGAGCGGTCCCCGGTACCGCGATCGTCGTTATCCAATGGATAATGACGATCGCGGAAACGTGAAAAAAAAAGTGTACAAAAAGAAAAGTTTCACCTCCCCTCATGGATCGGATCCATGAGGGGAGGTGAAAATACTCATCTCAGGTTCGCCGATGTCCTCCGGCCGGTGTCGGACCCCCGCTGGGTTCTGCGCATGCGCCGATGTGGTGCGCATGCGTAGAAGGCCGGCGAGCCTGGCAAATTCAAAATCTCCCTGCACCCGGCTGTCACAGATAGCCGAGTGCAGGGAGATATGACTGGCGACCACTGTATGCGGTTTCCAGTCATATGATCACCGTTATCCATCAGATAACGGTGATCATATAAAGTTAAAAAGTAAAAAAAAAAGTTAAGTTAAAAAAAAGTTTAAAAAGTTAAAGTTTCATCTCCCCTTACGGATCGTATCCGTAAGGGGGGGGGATGAAATTATGTACCCAAGGTCCCGGATTTGTTCCCTGATGGGATGTTGATCCGCAGACCTTACCCCAGCTTCCGCGCATGCGCCCGTCAGCATGATGGCGGACACATGCGCAAAAGTGAAATATTGCCCGAGAAATGTTAAATCTCCCTGCTGCTGGCTACCAAAGGTAGCCAAGAGCCTGGAGATGTCACGGGGAGCCGCGGTATGCGGTTACTGGTCACGTGATCGCCGTTATCCAATGCATAATGGCGATCATGTAAAAGTTCTTTAAAAAGTGGCAGTTTCATCTCCCCTCACCGATGCGATCGGTTGGGGGAGATGAAACATCTTCTCGGAGGCTTCCGCACTTGAATCCAGATGCGATTATCCTCCATGGACCCTTCCGGCTGCTGCGCATGCGCCCGCCGGCAAAATGCCAGACACATTCACAGGAGCCGGGGAGCTCAGGAAATTTTAAATCTCCTTGCTCCCAGTGACCAATGGTTGCTGAGTGCTTGGAGCAGTGACCGGAGGCCTCGCTGAGCGGTCCCCGGTCACGTGATAAAGTAGCGATCTAACATTAGGCCGGTCACACATGACCGGAGAGGAATTACGGGTTCTGCATGCGCTTGATCAGCGGTAATCCACGGATCAATCGCATGCATTGGATTACACAATTCCCCCCAATTAGCGGGTCGGAATTACGGAATCCACTCGCAGAAATAGAACACGGCATGCTATATTTTACCGCGGATATCTGCGACCTAGAGCCCTTTGTGCTCTATGACCGCGGATATACCCGCAGCCCATGTGCAAACACATTGTGTACGGGCTGCGGGTACCCGGGTCATCTCTAAGCGACGGCACAAGAAATGCAAACAAAAAAAAAAGTACTGCGCATGACCGCCTGTGTGAGTAGGCTGTTATACGCAGTACATTACGCGGCCGTACGCAGGGTCACGGCCGGCTCACAGCTGGGATCCTCTGTGGGCCTCCGCAAGCGGATTCCACCTACGGCCGTGTGAGCCCGGCGTTATTCAGACCGCTACCTGTAATCCGTAATTTACAAGAAGCCCCAGGAACGCTCGCCTTCCTGCAGTTCCAGGAGCAGTTTGTTGAGCGCCTTCTCTGTGAGACCGCTGCACCGCAGCAAGAGTACAAAGCCTCACAGCGCCACTTTCTACACCCCATCCCCGCCGCTGAGGTTACGAAATACCCCCCAAAATACATGAGAGGGGGGGGGGGGGGATACCCGGTTTTCTTGCCCCATGTGCCCAGCCCAACCAGCCTCCGTAATTACCCCTGTCTTCGGACATAAAACGCAGTTTATATTATTACCTTTATCTAATATTTAGGGAATGCCAAAAAATGGGGATGGCGGGGGGGGGGGGGGGGGGGGGGGTGAGGGGGGGGGATTATTTTTAGGAAGTCAAATTTTTTTCCGTATAAGTGGGCAATGGGGCCTGGAATTTATTCAGTTCTGCCCCGAAATCCGGCGGGCATTCCCTCCATTATGGGCCTAGCCATGTGTCCTGTAAGTAGATTAGGGCCACAACGGGTATGTTTCTGAGCACGGGACAAACGGGGGTATCCATTTTGGGGTGAAAGTCTTCATTCCTATGTACACTGTACAAAAAAAACTGTTTTTAAATTGACACAATTGCCAAAAAAATGAAAATCGAATTTTTTTTCCTTCGGCTTGGCTTAGATTCATTCAAAAACTGTGAAGTCAAAAAAGTCATCGTACCCCTAGATAAATTCGTTAAGGAGTCTACTTTTCAAAATGGGGTCACTTGTGGGCGTTCTCCATCGTTTTGGTCACTCAAGGGCTCTACAAGTGGGCAATGGGGACTAAATCTCCTTTAAGCAAAATTTCTGTTCCGAAAGCCACCGATTGTATGCACAATGGGGCTCAAAATGAAAGGAGCAGACGTAATACTAGGGCCACAATGGGTATGTTTCTGAGCACGGGACAAACAGGGGTATCCATTCTGGGGTGTAAATACTCATTTTCATGTGTATTATAGAAAAAAGTCCTGTCTTTAAAATGACATATTTGCAAAAATATGAAATTTTAGTTTTTCTCTTCTAAATTGCATTGACTCCTGAAAACAAAAAGGTGGGGTTAAAATACTCCTGACACCCCTCAGTGAATACGTTAAGGGGTGTAGTTTTTAAAATGGGGTCACTTGTGGGGGTATCTATCATTTTGACTCCTATGAGCCTTTCCAATCTTGGCTTGGTGTAGGAAAACAAAGTCCTCCCCAAAATGCTGAAAAGTAATGTTACATTTGTACGTCTCCTAAATGGTTAAAAAAAAAACGAAAGTTTTTCCAATGTGCGCCCAAAATAAAGGGAACGGGTGGAAATATAAATCTTAGCAAAAATTTCTATATTATGTTTGCACATATTTGAGATATTGCAGTTGGAAATGTGAAAAAATGATGATTTTTTCAAAATTTTCCCAATTTTGGCGCTTTTAATAAATAAACACAAATTCTATCGGTCTTTTTTTCCCACCTAGATGAAGCACAACATGTGGCGAAAAAACAATGTCAGAATCGCTTGGATACGCAAAACCTTTCTGGTGTTTTTCCATGCTAAAGTGACACGTCAGATTTGCAAAATTTGGCCTGGTCATTAAGGCGCAAACAGGCTTGGTCACTAAGGGGTTAACCTACGTGGTGAGATTGTAGACGAAAAATGGAAAAGGTCACACCTCAAAAATAATAAAATAGACCTCAGTCCCACCCCGCACATTCATCCAGCCATTAATGCACAATATAACAATGGGCGGAGGACATCGAGGTCAGCCCCCCCCCCCCCTCTAAAAACAAGGTAAACATGAACATATATCTGAAAACCGTACCCTGTATACTTATTATGTTAATGTCTATTGTTCCCCGTTTAATGTTTTACCCTTTCCCCTCTCCCTCCTCCCTTAACCAGCCCCCTCCCCTTACTACCCCGCCCCCCCCCGCTGTCAAGACCGCTAAACTACCAAGAAACCCCAACCTTTTTTCCTACCCCTTTCTCTACCCCAACACCTCCCCAATATTAATGACGCACATTCGCTTGAAACGTGAGATCTCTGTACTGCAAATTACCTTTAGCCCCTTGAAACATAAATCAGGGGTTCCCAACTCCAGTCCTCAGGGACCACCAACAGGTCATGTTTTCAGGCTATCCTATAGTAAGAATACTTGTGGCAATGTCTAAGGCACCGACAATAATTACTTCACCTGTGTAACACTGAGTAAATCCTGAAAACCTGACCTGTTGACTGTCCCTGAGGACTGGAGTTGGAGAACACTGCTCTAAAGGATACAGTCTCCATGAGGCTACACTCACAGAAGCCGGTGCCCTGGCGCAACTCTTCAATGAAAGTCATACAGCAATAGCATGAAATATCCAGGGGGAGCCCCTTCATCGGTCATGTTGGGAGAAACGTCACTCTTGGGGTATGGGAGGTATGAACCCAAAAGTGCAGGTGACAACCGTGAGTCGAGACAAACAGGGCTGTGGTACCAGAGAAGAAGGCGGGGGGAAAGGTGGGGGTGTTGTTTATTGGAGAGTTGTGCCAAGGCGCCAGCGTTTGTGACTGTGATTACAGTGCAGTTGCCTCCAGTGATCACAGGAGGCGTCTTCTCTGATTGAGGACATCAGTCTTCATTTTTGTTCTTTATCTGGGCATAGATGACCATGAAGGTTTCCTCCAGCCACAATTCATCTCTGCACACTCTTACCATCCTTCCACTACCCCCAATAAACCTTTCATTAGCCCCTCATAGTACTAATGGTCCACATATAGTACTACTTCTCTCTGTGGCTCCCCCATAGTAGTAGACTAGTGTCCCCACAAAGCACTAGTGTCCTCCATCTGTTGCCCCACAAGGCACTGGTGGCCACACAAAGTAAGGAGTTCCCCTTCTGTGGCCCCACAAGATAATGGAGCCCCTTTTGTGTCTCTCCTTTCCTTGAACATCAAGATCACAAGTCTCACATCCAGCTGCTTGGGACGCTGCTCTCTCAGTCAGGGCAGGCTGCTGCTCCTTCCCCTCTCTTGGCAGTGCTACACTGAGAGCAGGAAGGAGGAGCAGCAGCCTGCGCTGACTGAGAGACCAGCGTCCCAAGTAGCTAAAATATAAGTGAAACCTGTGCTACTGGATATTCGGGGGGGGAGAGGTGAGTCAGTGGTGGGCCATTTGGCCCTGGGCCCCTCTGTCCCATAACCACTCTATTCATTCATGTAGTTTGCCTACAATGGTGGCACATCACTGCAGTCCAGGAAAGCTTGTCTCTTACATGCCCAGCTGGCCAATTTCCTGTCCAATCATCTGTCTGTAGTGCCTAACAATGTTAATGTGTATATGCATACAAACTTTCCAATCAAAGCATCCAGTGTCATTGAATCATATCTGTTCTATTTTTGTATTAGAAAGCCCTATGTAAAAAAACTAAAAAGTTGGGGTCGATTAACGAATAAATAAAAAAAAAAAAAATAAGAGTCTAGAGATTACAGGATTTCACAATTTAAAACTCAGTTCTGGGCATCAAAATATCCCTTGTCATGAAAGAGGGGAGCCGGCTGTAGGCAGCCGGGTCGGATTCTGCATGCGGGAGCCCGCAGCAGAATCTGACCCTGTGCCCAGCTGAAATCTGCGCAGGTACCCGTCATATCTTCTGTTTCGTACTGTGGATGATCCACACGGCGAGCTGTCGGACATGCGCAGTGCAGATTTTTTTTTTTTTCAAAAACCCCAACATTTCCTGTGACCTTTCCGCAATGTCAATTGCAGAATGGTTGCAGGTCAGACGGCTTCCGTCCATGCGCACAAAAACAGAACATGCTGCGATTTTTCCTTCACGAGCGGAAAACCGCAACTGATTTCCACACATGTGCAGTAAAAAGTGTTTTTCCATAGCACACTATGGGCGGGATTTGCTGCTAAGTATGCCCGTGTGCAGCCGGCCTGAGTCAGAGTTTAACAAGCAATGTCAAACTTTCATCTTAGGCATATCTGAATGGCTTTCATGATTGGCGCCGATATTTATATGTAAAGCCCAACAATTAAAAGCTTACCTTTTGTAAATAACGAATGAACAGAAGTAAGATGGAAAATGCACCGCAGGTCCTCCAAGCAATAAACAGGAAGAACAGGACTTCAGCAAGCAACCGGTGTGTAAGAGGTCCAGCTTCTTCAGGAAAGTCAGTGCGTCTGCCGGTAAAGAACACAAACCGTCACCAAGATATTAACCCCTTCATGACACGGCCTATTTTGGGCTTAAGGACGCAACAATTTTTGGCGGATTTTCTTCTCCGTTTATCAAGTCATAACTTTTTTATTTTTCCGTCGACGCGGCCGTATGAGGGCTTGTTTTTTGCGTGGCGAACTGTAGTTTTTATCGGTGCCACTCTTGGGTACATAGACTATATTGTAAAACTTTTTTTTTTTTTTTTTAATGATAGCAGAGAGAGAAAACGCATCAATTCTGCCATAGATTTTTTTATTTTTTTTTTACAGCGGTACTCATGCAGCATAAATGAGACATTCCATTTTTTCTGCGGACCGGTACGGTTACAACGATACCAAAATTCTTACATTTTTTTTAGGTTTTCCCACTTTTCTGCAATAAAACCCCTTTTTCTGGGTAATTTTTTTTTTCTAAATTGCTGCATTCAAAGTCCTGTAACTTTTTTATTTTTTGATGTACGGCACTCTATGAGGGCTTATTTTTTGCGAGACGAGCTGTAGATTTTATTGGTACCATTTTGGGGTACATACGGCTTTTTTGATCACTTTTATTGCGTTTTTAGTGAGGCAAAATGCTAAAAATTAGCATTTTGCCTCAGTTTTTTAGCGTTTTTTTCCATACACAGTCAAAAGCATATGCAACTTATTGTACGCGTCGTTACGGACGCGACAATACCAAATATGTGGGGTTTTATTTTTTTTTACCTTTTTTTATGCTAATCTGAGAAAAAGCATTAAAAAATGGTTTTTTTAACTCTTTTTTTTACATTTTTTTAAATTCTTTTTTTAATCTTTGTTTTTTTTACACTGTTTGTGTCCCTCTGAGGGACTTTAACCACTGCCCTGATGATCGCTGGTATAAGGCATGGCAGAGCTACTGCTCTGCCATGCCTTATCGCTTGTACAGCGATTATAGGCACAGGCAATACAGGACGCCAGTGTCTGGCGTCCTGTTGCCATGGTGACAGGCCGGGCTCTCACGATGACATCGCGAGTTCCGGCCGGAGACATAGAGGGAGCCGCGCTCCCTCTGTGAACTCTTTCCCTGCCGCGGTCTACTTAGATCGCGGCAGGGAAGGGGTTAACAGCGGGGGATGCATCTCCGATGCCCCCCCCCCCCCCCCGCTGTTGCAGCGGGACGCCGGCTGTGACTGACAGCCGGCTCCCGCTGCGAGAGCGCGCAGGATCTTATGTGATCCCGCGCTATCTCCAGGACGTAAGTTTACGCCCTGTTGCGGGAAGTACCAGGCTGCCAGGACGTAAACTTACGCCCTGCAGCGGGAAGGGGTTAAGACAGTTAGGCCACATGGAGGCTCTACTAGTGCGACTCGCCAGAATGACTTGATAGAGGGGTAGGGCAGGCCCCTCTGAGCCCTCACTGTTCGTGGATGATTTGCTCGTATACCGGTTGTGCCCGAGCGTGGTTAATGAAAGTGGAGAGGAAATAAGAGAGGGCGGAGCCAATCTGTAGACCGATGTTGTGGTTTGAGAATTTCGTTTTGTCTTTCTCCTCCCTTAATCTATATATTGGAGCGGGACTGATCGTTCATCCCGAAATCTATTAATTGCTGAATAAACATGGGTGGGAATCTTCTTGGAAACACGTCTCATATGTTGATTTCTCTGAACTTGTACCAACCACACCAAATTTGGCACCCACGTTATATCAAATAGGGCAACTGTCCTAACAAGCGCTACACAATATATAGTTCAAAGCGGTTCTCCAATTGTAAACGATTGATGACTTATGCTTATTACAGGCCATCGATAGTAGACTGTCCGAGACCTGCACAGATCAGCTATCCGCCAGGCCTATGCACTGAGCTAATCTGTGCAGCTCCGATTTTACTGCAGCGGCCAGACATGGTATTGCAGGCCAAGCTTTAATTCACTGCAACAAGAACTTTGCCTGTAATACCGAGCTTGGCCACTACAGTAAGAACAGAGCTGTCTGCATCCTGCAAGAATCAGCTCAGCGCACAAACACACCGGCAGCTGATTGGCAAGGCACCCGACGGCAACCCCCTGCCAATATACTATTGATAGCCTGTCCTAAGGATAAGCCATTAGTAGTTTACAATTGGACAACCCCTTTAAATAAAATAAAAGTTTTAATCACACCTTTTCAAAGTATTCCATGTTGATGACAGTATTCCAACTGTAGACTTGAAAATCATTCCACTCCAATACGCTATTCCACTACCAAACAGGAAAAGGAGTAAAGATCCCAGCGGAAACAGCAGGTTCATGGAATGCAACTCTGACGCATCAAGAGGTGGAAGCAGCAGGCTCTGCCAGGTATCTCTGAACCAGTCATAGCTGAATAAATAAAGTAGACAGTCAGGGGTGCAACTACGGAAGACTGGACGCCACGGCACGATTGTGAATGGGACCACCCATCTGAGCATTCTTTGGGCTCTATCAAACAAGCGTATTTTCGGTCTGCATTAACCCCTTGAGTGGCACGCCCGTAAATTGTCCGGGACGAGCTCCACTGCCCATAGCGATATAGCCCGGAAGATTTCCGGGCTATGTATCACTATGGGAGCTGCAGAGCACAATGCCACAAGCTGTGACATTGTGCTCTGTCTGCACAGACCCACATAGAGCAGTGCAGGACTTTGAAAAACCAGCAGAAGATATTGCCGATGTGCCGGCAATCTCCTGCTTTGTTTACAGGTTGCCATAGAGACCATCGGCTTGTCAGAAGCAAGCCGATGGTCTCTGTGGCAGGGAGAGCTAGTGCTTGGCTGTCAGAGGACAGCTAGGTACCAGCTCTTACAGCAGAGATCAGAAAAAACCTCCGATCTCTGCTGTGTTAACCCTTTACATGCTGCAGTCTATGTGACTGCAGCATGTAAAGGGCTGTCACTGCAGCATGTAAAGGGCTGTCACCATCGGACCCCCGGAATGTGATCAGGGGTCCTGATGGGTCCCTGTGGAAGTCCCCTAAAGGGACAAAAAAAAAAAGGTAAAGAATTATTAAAAAAAATAATAAAAACACTTGTCTCCCTTTACTTTGTAAAAAATCAAAAATACAATCACACATGTGGTATCCATGCGTCGTAATGACCCAGAGAAGGAAGTTAATACATTATTTAACCCCTTAATGACATGGCCCCTTTTTTTCTTTCTTCCCCATTTCTTTTTTTCCTCCCCCGTTTAAAAAATCACAACTTGTCCCGCAAAAAACAAGCCCTCATACGGCCATGTCAATGGAAAAATGAAAAAGTTATGGCTCTTGAGACGCAACTGCAAAATTAGTTGAAATTCAATGATTAGACCATTTTAAAAAACCTGCCCTGGTGGGCACGACAGGGTGGTAGGAAACCCGCCACTCAAGGGGTTAAACCACAGCCTCATGGCACACTGCTAAGTTAGAACAGTGGATCTATGCTATTAAAGGGGTTTTCAGGGACACAAAAAAAAAAAAAGTTAAGAGGGCTTAAAATTAAGAAAAACAGAATACTGGCCTATCCTGGTGTCCCTCTGTTAAGCGCTGCAGTCCCGCTGCATGGAGCCCGGGTGATCACATGCAGCTCATTGTGCAGGTAACCTCTCGGCAGCTCACAGGCTTCAGCAGCCAGAAAAGAATCAGCACTGAAGCCTCCGAGTGGCTGAGCGGTCATGTGCGCAACAAACGGCAAGCGACCGCCCGCCACTTTTTACGGGTTCCGTGCGGTGGGCCCAGGGCTTCCGGGATAGGAGAGCATTCCATTTATCTTCATTTACAAGGATTATCTGAGTTGTAGCTTCTCAGTAAAAGCCCTTCGCCATGCACTAGAATACCAAATAGACATACAAGTATACTCGGCCCCCGATGGGTCCCATGCCGCTGTTCCAGCTCTCCCAGCCTGTTTACGGGACGTGACCGCTGCTGCAGCCAGTGACGGAGCTCAGCGTTATTGGCTGCAGCATCTGTGATGTCCTGTAAACTAGTTGGGACTACAGCCTATTAAACACCTGCGTCCAGAGGACCAAGCACCGACTCGGGGGACACAATGGAAGTGGGGAGAGGGGAGTATATGTTAGTCGTCGGAAGGGATTTTCAAAAGCTACAACTTGGACAATCCCTTTAAGCCCTTTTATGTCCTGGAAAACCCCTTTAACCCCTTCCCGCTCCTGGACGTACCTGGTACGTCATGGCAGCCTGGTACTTCCCGCAACATGACGTACCTGGTACGTCCTGGAGATAGCACGGGATCACATAAGATCCCGCGCTATCCCGCAGCGGGAGCCGGCTGTCAGTCACAGCCGGCGTCCCGCTCCAACAGCGGGGGGACATCGGAGATGCGCCCGCCGCTGTTAACCCCTTCCCTGCCGCGATCTAAGTAGATCGCGGCAGGGAAAGAGTTCACAGAGGGATCGCGATCCCTGTGTGTCTCCGGCCGGAACTCGATGTTATCGAGAGAGCCCGGCCTGTCACCATGGCAACAGGACGCCAGACACTGGCGTCCTGTATTGCCTGTGCCTATAATCGCTGTACAAGCGATAAGGCATGGCAGAGCAGTAGCTTTGCCATGCCTTATGACAGCGATCATAGGCACAGTGATGTAAGTCCCTCAGAGGGACTCAAATAGTATAAAAAAAAGAAAAGAAAAGTGTAAAAAAAAGAAAAATGTAAAAAAAAAAAATGTAAAAAACCCCTTTTTTATGCTTTTTCTAATATTAGCATAAAAAAAGGGAAAAAAAACTAAAACCCCACATATTGGATATTGACGCGTCCGTAACGACGTGTACAAAAAGTTGAACACGCTTTTTATTTTGTACGACAAAAAGCGTAAAAAAAAACGCTAAAAAACAGAGGCAAAATGCTAATTTTTAGCATTTTGCCTCACAAAAAATGCAATAAAAGTGATCAAAAAAGCCGTACATTTCCCAAAATGGTACCAATAAAAACTACCGCTCGTCTTGCAAAAAATAAGCCCTTAAAGAGCTCCGTACATAGAAAAATAAAAAAGTTACATGACTTTGAATGCAGCTATAGAGAAAAAAAAAAGATTTCCAAAAAAAGGGGGTTTTATTGCAAAAAAGTGTAAAAACCTAAAAAAAATATAACAATTTTGGTATCGTTGTTACCGTACCGACCCGCAGAAAAAATTTAGTGTGTCATTTATGCTGCATGATTAACGCTGTAAAAAAAAAAAAAAAATCTATGGCAGAATTGATGCGTTTTCTCTCCGTTATCATTAAAAAAAAAAAAAAAAAAAAATTTTACGATATTGTCTATATACCCAAAAGTGGCACCGATAAAAACTACAGCTCGCCACGCAAAAAACAAGCCCTTATACGGCCGCGTCCACGGAAAAATAAAAAAGTTATGGCTTTTGAAAAATGGAGATGGAAAAATACCAAAAAATCGCTTGGTCCTCAACGCCAAAATAGGCCGTGTCATTAAGGGGTTAATGTAGTATGCTGGTCATTCTTCTAAAGGCGGTCGCATCTCTATGTAATGTTACCCCAGAGCCAGACCTGAAATCTGATTGGTTGCTATGCGGAACATTTTCTTATTGCATCAGTTTTCCAGACCTCATGTTTATGTATCTGATGGTAAGGTGCAAGCACCGAGTCGTGACCGACTCCTAGGGTGGCGTCACATTGGGACGTTGTTTTGGCAGACTGTTTTTGTGGAGTGGTTTGCCATTGCCTTTCCCAGTCATCTTTACCCCCACCAGCAAGCTGGGTGCTCACTTTACCAGAAAGATGGAAGGTTGAGTCAACCTTGAGCTGGCTACTTGAACCATGCGGGAACCATGTGAGCGAGAGCTTAGGAGTGCATACCGCTGCCTTAACACTCTGTGCTACACGAGGCTCTTCTGTATCTGATAAAAGGGCTATTGTAAATCTCCAGAAAGTGAATACAGTCTTACACCGTACCTCACCAAGCACTAACGTTGCAATGCCAAGATGTTGGGATCTAAAAGTTGAAATAAGAATGACGAACCGGGTGATGGCGTCGGCGGTACAGCTATGGGTTGCGGAAGCGGGTGATGGCGTCGGCGGTACAGCTATGGGTTGCGGAAGCGGGTGATGGCGTCGGCGGTACAGCTATGGGTTGCGGAAGCGGGTGATGGCGTCGGCGGTACAGCTATGGGTTGCGGAAGCGGGTGATGGCGTCGGCGGTACAGCTATGGGTTGCGGAAGCGGGTGATGGCGTCGGTGGTACAGCTATGGGTTGCGGAAGCGGGTGATGGCGTCGGCGGTACAGCTATGGGTTGCGGAAGCGGGTGATGGCGTCGGCGGTACAGCTATGGGTTGCGGAACCGGGTGATGGCGTCGGCGGTATAGCTATGGGTTGCGGAACCGGGTGACGGCGTCGGCGGTACAGCTATGGGTTGTGGAACCGGGTGACGGTGTCGGCGGTACAGCTATGGGTTGTGGAACCGGGTGACGGTGTCGGCGGTACAGCTATGGGTTGTGGAACCGGGTGACGGTGTCGGCGGTACAGCTATGGGTTGTGGAACCGGGCGATGGCGTCGGCGGCGGTACAGCTATGGGTTGTGGAACCGGGCGATGGTGTCGGCGGTACAGCTATGGGTTGTGGAACTCATGTTTTTTTTTTAAACAGACTTCAAAGTCAGCTTTTCCATGTCTGTATAACTGATGGATTGGGGAGGGGTGTGAAGCACGCACACATCCAAAAAGGATCAAAGACATTGATTTACCAGAAGTGAAGAATTTACCTCAGAAGGAATCGACAGATACTGAGAACAGGCTCAACCTTGTATGGTTTAGCTGCAACATCCAGTGACGTATCAAATTCTAAGCTGCACCCTGCAAAAAAAAGGACAAACACTTAAAAATGATCATAAGAGAGAACAAATGGCCAATTTCCCTTCCGCTCACAAGCTGTACTTCTAGTTGTAACCCTTTTGCCGGTCGCACGCTGTATAAACATCTACAGTGCAGGGAAACACTGTGAAATCTTGAATTTAACCCCTTAAGGACGCAACGATTTTTGGCGGATTTTAATCTCTATTTTTCAAAAGCCATAACTTTTTTATTTTTCTGTTAACGCGGCCGTATAACGGCTTGTTTTTCTGCGTGGCGAACTGTAGTTTTTAAGGTTCCATTTTTGAGTACATAGACTGATCTGGATTATAGTTTTCTCCAGCAGGTTTTGGGGTATTTTGTAGCTTCCGAATTGTATAGTGTGCACACATCGTCGAGCAGATTAGACACAAGCGATCAGTCTCATATCCAAAATGGCTCTCTGCCCAGAAACAGCCAGACAGGGCCTTTTATTGTAAAGACATACAATGGGCGTGCAACAGGTTACATCAGTAACATATAGGATTCTCATTTGTCGGATCATATAGAATCTCCCACCTCTCTGCCCACCCTCTCCAAGTGTTGATGTGGCATGGACTCTGTCCTCTATGCAGGCAACCTTAAGCAGTTTCTGTGTATGTGGCAACCCATTGTTTATCTAGCTTCAGGATGGGAGGGGTGGAAAGGTCTCTGTGTTATTTAGTAACTTTCTGTGTGGGGGCAGGGCTGGGGATTCATCCAAGATGGGCACAAGCAAATTATATATATATATATATATATATATATATATATATATATATATATATATATATATATATATATATATATATATATATATATATAAACACTGTGATTTAACTCTTTCCTTATGCAGCAGAGTTCCACATTAGGTTGAAGTCATTACAACAGCATAATACATTTGGTTTATACAAATCAATAGACATTTTATACTAACTAATCATCATGTCTATCACAAGACTATATTGTAAAACTTATTATTTTTTTATGATAGCAGGGAGAGAAATCGCATCAATTCTGCCATAGATTTTTTTTTTTTTTTACAGCATTAATCATGCAGCATAAATGACACAATTCATTTTGTTTCCGCGGGTCGATACAGTTACAATAATACCAAAATTCTTACATTTTTTAGGTTTTTCAACTTTTCTGCAATTAAAACCCTTTTTTTGGAAATTTTTTATTTTACAATTGACGGAGCTTTAGGAGGGCTTATTTTTTGTGAGATGAGCTGAAGTTTTTATTGGTACCATTTTGGGGAATATACTGCTTTTTTGATCACTTTTATTGCATTTTTGGGGAGGCAAAACGCAAAAAATTAGCATTTTGCCTTTTTTTTTTTTACGCTTTTTGCCGTACAAAATAAAAAGCGCGTTCATCTTTTTGTTACAAGTCGTTACGGACGCGTCAATACCAAATATGTGCCATTTTAATTTTTTTTTATGCCAATGTGAGAAAAAGCACAAAAAAAGGTTTGCCATGCTATATTGCTTATACAGCGATTACAGGCACTGGCAACACAGGACGTCAGTATCTGGCGTCCTGTTGCCACGGCAACAGGCTGGGCTCTCTGCGATTATATCGTGAGGACCCGGCAACATCACAGAGGGAGCGCGCTCCCTCTGTGAACCTTTCCCGTGCCACGATCTATATAGATCCCATTTCTTACTGTCCCCATTGTAATCAGAGCTCCAATGCTGGAGCAGTATAATGCGGGAATGCGGATTCAATAGTTTTTCTATAAATTAGTACAGCTGTGTACAGGCCCATTTACACGCAACGACTTTTTTTTTTGCTTTCAAATGATGAGCGTTAACACGTAAAGATGTTCATTTGACATTTTGGCCATTTTCACTGGGTCGCTAGTGTTTACACAAAGACAAGCGGACGATCGTTTGCTATGGGGGGGCGTACGTATATGCGGAGAAAACTAACTGTCGGTATTGTGCAAGTACGAGGATTGGCTTTTGGATGAATCACAAGCAAACAAATTGGCAAATTTTTTTTATGCAGGCCGAAACTCCGCAACAAATGCCAGGTGGACGAAAAGTGCACAACGGCTTCGCGTTTACACGCAACGATTATCGCTCGTCTGGATGAATTTAGAGCGATAATCGTTGCGTGTAAATGGGCCATTAGCTCTTTGTTCTCTGGTGCTATGCATTATGCTTCTTTCCTTTCACCACGGTTCCTATCTAGCCCCTTCACGCCCCAGGCGCACATTTTCCTGACTATATGACACAATCTAAACAAAAGTCCAACTGCCTGACACCTTCAGACAACAGCGGGCACAGCTCACTTTTCTTCACGGAGATTAAAACTAGATGACTTTTCAACCCAGGAAAATCTTCCCAAAAGTCGGGGGTCGTCTTATAGGGCGGGTATACCGTGATGTCGCAGGCGCTGCCAGGTTGACAGGCCGGCCACTCCCCCCTCTCAGGTCCTGGCACTCGGTAACATTGGCTTACCAGGCGCTGCAGCAGATTTCCTGGTCCGGAATCCCTGCAGGCCTGCGGGGCTGGACAGTGAGGGACAGGCGGCGCCAGAGAGGTTTCCCCGGTGGCCTGCCTGTAGGGGGCTGTGGTGGTGGACTGTGAGGGGGCGGCGGCAGAGCGCCTTCCCTGCCGGCGGACTTCAAGCTACAGGTCATTATTATCGGCTGCAGGAATATAATATACAATTGTTTTTTCCACTTATTTTCCACTAAAAATTACTAATTTTTTTTTTTTGAGTGGGTGGGAAAAGAACAATTTTGCAGTTGTTTATCGGGTCTTTATCTTACAGCATTCCTTCTGCAGTACAAATCACCTTCAGGGCTCTTCTTCTGAGTTGGTTATTTTGAGCATCCTGCATTGAAAAAAAACTAAATAAAAACAAAAATCTGTATGCACCCTAAAACGATACTAATAAAAATGTCAATCCGCAAAAGAGAAGCCCTCATGCAGCATAGATGAAAAACATATAGTTCTGGCTCTCTAGATATGGCAGTGCAAAAAAAAAAAAAAGTTTATGTTCAAAAGTATTTTATTGAGTTTTTACAACATATAACTTACATTATTGTCCGTTCGTGTTAAACAGAGATGCAAGATTACGCTTCTAATGGTTATTACAGATGCAATAAAAGCTAATATATATATTTATTTTTTTACATTTCTGGTTTTATTCTTGTAAACATTAAAGGGGTTGTCCCGCGAAAGCAAGTGGGGTTATACACTTCTGTATGGCCATATTAATGCACTTTGTAATGTACATCGTGCATTAATTATGAGCCATACAGAAGTTATTCACTTACCTGTTCCGTTGCTGGCGTCCTCGTCTCCATGGTTCTGTCTAATTTTCAGCGTCTAATCGCCCGATTAGACGCGCTTGCGCAGTCCGGTCTTCTTTTTCTTTTCTGAATGGGGCCGCTCGTGCCGGAGAGCGGCTCCTCGTAGCTCCGCCCCGTCACGTGCCGATTCCAGCCAATCAGGAGGCTGGAATCAGCAATGGACCGCACAGAAGCCCTGCGGCCCACCGAGGGAGAAGATCCCGGCGGCCATCTTCACCAGGTAAGTAAGAAGTCACCGGAGCGCGGGGATTCAGGTAAGCACTGTCCGGTTTTCTTTTTTAACCAGTGCATCGGGTTTGTCTCGCGCCGAAGGGGGGGGGGGCTGTTGAAAAAAAACAAAAACCCGTTTCGGCGCGGGACAACCCCTTTAAATATCTCCTAAAGCTTCGATAACATCCTCCTGCCTGATTTGTGACTTTAACAAACGTTGCTTCTGAGTTCTAAACTTGTATTTAACCAGCATTGTAACTGTCCATCTAAATTTTGTAGTCTAATTTCCGACAGGCATCCAGTCCCGGAGGTATCGGGACATAATGACTGTCGGTGCATAATACTTTTGAGTATAGTAGTGTGAAACTAAATCAAGAATGGGTGTGAGAAAGGGGTTGGGGAAAAGGGGGAAATAGAGGTTGTGAAAGAAGAGAAGATTAGAAATAAGGAAGTAGAGAAAGAGAGCCTCATGTTACCTCCAGCCTCTGTACGCTCGCCAAATCCAGGACTTATCGATTGGGGAGCTCGCCCCTCTGTAGCCACCCGTCAAAATCTGTTGACTTACGGAAGGTCAGCCAAAGCTCCCAGACCGCATGAAAGGCTGCATATTTGTTATCGTCCTCCGCTCTCAACTCCTCCATGTGGCTTGTATCGTCTAGGGCTACGACCCAGTTCAACCTGGAAGGTGAAACCTGTGATCTCCATAGGCGAGGGATACTAACCCTTGCTGCTAAGAGAAAGAAGCGAAGAATTCCTTTCTTAATTGTTCCTATCGGCCCCGGTATGGCAGACAGAAGGGCTATTTCAGGGGTGATGGCCAGTGAACTTCTGGTCAGAGCATTATATAGTCCCTCAACCGCCTTCCAAAGGGGTGAAATCTGGAGGACACGACCACCAAATGTGGGTAAGAGTCCCAGTTCCTGTCATGCACCTCCAACATAGATCAGTGACCCCTGGATAGAATCTGGCCAGACGTACCGGGGTGCGGTACCATCGTGTGAGCAATTTGTAATTTAGCTCTGAGATGGTCATCTTATGCGTCAGGCTTTGAATCTTCACCCACTCCTCGTCTGGCACGGTTCGACCCAGCTACTTCTCCCATGCTTTCCTGAATCCTCCTCCGGAACCCCGGCCCCCCTCGGCTACCAAGATGTTGTAGACCGCGGAGATCTCGCCTCTCCTTTTCTGTGGAGCTTCGCAAAGCCCCTCAAAGGATGTGGAGGGCTGTGTCAATTTGGTTATTGGCCCCAATGTACTTATGTAGTGAGTAATCTGATGGTATTGGAACCACGCGTCTGCCCTCGGTCCCCCCTCTCTCGCTAATGTCTCCAATTGCAGGATTCCGTCCTTGTCCATTACGTCACGCACCCTGGGGCATTGCAGCCCTAATCCCTTTATCAGGGGCAATCCGCCGTCTCCCTGGGGGAAGTCCGGGTTCCCTGTCAGCGGCGTCCATGACCCCGTCACTCTAACCAGTCCGCACCCTACTGCAAAGCCGTCCCATATTGTCAATATTGAACTCATTAGAGGGGATACCCTCAAACCGCGCCTGCCTAATCCTCCCTTCAGCCAAAATAGCCCCTGTAGTTGTTCAGTTGTTCGCTCTAGTTCCACCCAGTGTTCCGTGGGGTCCTTTCGTGTCAGGTCTAGTACTATTTTACTTATTGCAGCTCTATAATATGATGGCATATCTGGGAGTCCCAGTCCCCCGTTGTTCTTTAGCTGCGTTAGGAGACGTGGTTTGGAACCTTTCCATATGTATCGGGTTGCAACTTTTTGGAGTCTAATAAAATAGTCCTTTGGAAGGCTAATGGGCGGGGCTTGGAAGAGATCGAGAAGTTGGGTAAGACGTTCATTTGAAGTGTGTTAATTCTGCCCAGCCATGATAGGTTTAATGCTCTCCATTTATCTAGATCTTTTGTGATGGTTGTAAGGATAGGTTCAAAATTAAGCCCGTATAATTTCCCGGTATCTGCTGATAGGGTCACCCCCAGATATTTTATTTGGTCCTTTTCGCCATCTTAGGGGGAATTTTGATGCTAATTGGGTAATTTCCTCTACAGGGAGTGTGATATTTAGTATCTCTGATTTAGTCATGTTGATTTTAAAGTTGCTGACTCGGCTATATGATTCACATTCATGTAGGATTGCCGGTAAGTCTTGTTTAGGGTTAGTCATGTAGATCAATAAGTCGTCAGCAAATAGCGCAGCCTTATGCTCTCTCCCAGCGACTTTATAGCCCAAAATTTCTTTTTTTCCCTAATGGCATTGGCAAACGATTCCATTACCAATGCGTACAGCGTCGGTGACAGGGGGCACCCCTGGCGGGTTCCATTCTTGATGCTTATTGGTTTGGACAGTATGCCATTTACTCTTACCTGAGCAGTGGGCTCGTTATAAAGGGCCATAACCCATTGCCTGCATCTATTGCCCATACCCAACTGACTCAGCGTGCTTTCTAGGAACGACCAGTTGACTCGGTCGAAAGCTTTCTCCGCATCGACCGATAGTAGGCATGGTGGCGTGTTGGCCTCTTTTGCCCAATCCATCAGAGAGAGTGTTTTTATGGTGTTGTCCCTGGCTTCCCTCCCAGGGACAAACCCTACTTGGTCTCTGCTGATAATTTCCCAGGTTAACGGTCTTAGGCGTGATTCGATGACTTTCGCGAAGATCTTCGTGTCAATATTTAACAGGGAGATTGGGCGATAATTTTCGCAAGTCATGGGATCTTGACCCGGCTTGGGCAATACAGTTATGGTAGCCTGTAAGGACTGTGGAGGGAAGGTACATGTGTCTGAGATTGCGTTAAAGGCCTTGCTCAATGGTGGGGCGAGAAGATCACCAAAAGATTTGTAGAACCTTGGAGTGGAGTGAAGCCGTCGGGGCCCAGGCTTTTCCCTATTTTAAGCTCTTTGATTATTTCCTGATCCGTCAAGTCCTCATCTAATTCCCGCGCCTGGTCTATTGATATCGCTCTCAATGCGTGTGCCTGTAAATATTGGTCGATCTCCCCCTGCTCCACTGGGTTTTCGATGTTATACAGCTCGCTATAATTGTTCTGAAAGCATTCTAGAATATCTTTTGTTGCATGGACTTTCCCTTTCTCTTTTGATTTCATTGCCAATATGTAAGTTTGATTTCCCCTGGGGTCTAGGGCTCGCGCCAGCCATGCTCTGCTCTTATTTCCGTATTCATAGAATTTTCCTTTTAGCCTATCCCTCATGCAAAGGTGGTTTCTGTCCAGTATTTCTAGGACCTGTTGGCGTAGTATTGAGATTTCTGCGCCTAAGGTTTGTGTAGGGTTCGCTTTATTAGCTTGTTCCGCCTTTTCCATTCGGGGAAATCAGGCTCGACAGTTTCCCCGTCCTATCCCTTTTGAGGCGTGTACCGTGTGATATAAAGACCCCCCTTAGTACGCACTTCAGGGCCTCCCATTGCCCAGTCGGGTGTGTTGTATCCGTGCTGTGAGTATCTATGAATATTTCGATGCTCTTCCTGATCTCCTGTAGACAACACGAGTCGCTTGAAAGGTTGTCGTTTAATCTCCAGGAGTTCAGGCCCCCTCTAGTCCCCTGCCCCAGGAGTGCCCCGAAGACAGGCGTGTGGTCCGACCATACAAAGTTGCCCATAGAGCACTTGGAGTCAAGATCTAGGAGGTCGTGTGAGATGAAGATATAATCTAGTCTCCCGTAGCTGTTGTGTGATGCTGAGTGGTGGCTGTAGTCCTTGACCCCTGGATGGAGAATCCTCCAGAGGTCAACGAGTCTCAGCTCAGCCAACTGTCTCCGCAGTCTACGCAAAGCAGCCAAGGAAGTGCCGGATTAACCCGAGGACGAGTCCAGCTCCGGGTCCAGGCTGAGGTTGAGGTCCCCTCCGAGTACGATCCTGGAGCCTGAGGCAAACCGCGCCAGATCTCCCAGGATACGGAAGCCAAACGAGACCTGTCCGGAATTTGGAGAATAGATATCCGCTATTGTTAATATACGTCCTCCTAAATCGAGCTTTAAAAAGATATATCTCCCTTCGTTGTCTACTTTGGAAGCCAAGATTCTATGTGGGAGGGTCTTGTGGATTGCTATTGACCCTCCACATGACCTCTTGTCAGGGTTTACACTGTGATGCCAATTGGTATAATATCTATTGTTGCCTTTTGGGACTTGACCAGCTTTGTAGTGTGTCTCCTGAAAGAGGGCTATCATGACTCGCTTCTTGTGCATATGTGCCAAGATCTGGCCCCTCTTGGCCGGCGCTTTCATACCCCCTAGCATTGTAGGTACAAAAGGTTATACTAGCCATGACTTAATATGTAAATAGTGGACGGCCCTGGGGACAGGTCGTGACCGAAGCACACTCGAGGCATAAGCTCAAGAAAGAAGAAGGAAAGAAATAGAGGGGGGGGGGGGGTAGAGAAAAAAAAGTAGGTGACAGAAACCTGTTATTCTGTCGATTGGAATCCAGTTTTCCAATCTAGTAGAGTGGGGAACCAACTTAAGGTTGGCTGCAGTCGATGCGTAAGTATCGTCCATCCCGTGGGGTGGGATACCGAGCAGAAAAGGAAGCCCTCTCCCGCCACCTTCCCCGGCGACTCAAGTGAATGATTAGTGTAGAACTTATTAATATCACATTTCACCTTATCTGGAACACTTATACGACCATTATGCAGATTTTAACTTTTAGAAACTAAAAAGTCAAACCGAACGCATTTCTCCAATTACTATGGCAATAAACCCGAGCTCCTTTGACGCCGGAGCGATATTCGTAGTGAGTGATCAGCGTTTTGCCCCGTTGCCGGTCTCTGACGGCCTGGATCTGCGTGGTCTAGCCTCCTGCCATGGCTCTCTTGGGGCTTCAATGGGTAGGGCCGGCACATACAGCCAATCTGGGATCGCCACCATTGGTAACTCCAAAGTTCCTAGAAACATTGGCAGGTCAGCTGGTGATTTGAAGGAGGCTGTTTTCCCGTAAGTTGGAATGGGTACCCCCATCTGTATAGAATATTGTTTGCTCTCAGTTCCTCTAGAATCGGTCACACTGCCCTGCGCAACTGCAGTGAATGGTGGGCCAAATCTGGAAACACTTCTATGGGAGTACCATTGTGTTGTAGAGTGTCCTTTTTTTCACGGGCTTTTCGCATTATGGTTTCCTTGTCTTTCAAGTAGTGGATACGGCAAACCACATCTCGCGGTCTGTTTGGGTTGACTGGCTTTGGGCCCAGAGCCCTATGCATATGATCGATCTCAACTGGGTTCTCAGGTCCCCTCTGCAGCAGTGAGCCAAAGAAATTGCGGGCCCAGTCCTCCAACTGCGTTGGTGTGATCTCTTCCGATAGGCCCCTCAGGCGTATGTTGTTTCGCCTGTGGCGATTCTCGATGTCGTCAATGTGAGTCAAAATGTCCGCTAACTGTATAGCTTGGGCGTTTAATCGCTTGGCTATGGGCGTCTAAGGTAGAAAAAAACCTTCTCTTGCGACTCTTCCACAGTGCTTAGCCTGTTGCCCACTTGTTTGATCTCTTGTTGCAGCATATACATAGCTTCCTTATGTTAGGCCTCCAACCTTAGGAAATCACTTTTGGTTGGTAGTGCACGTAAATGATCCCTCCAATCCCACTTGTCCTCAGATGAGGGGTCTCTGGGCTGCGGGTACGGTCTGGGCGTTTTGGGTCTGGCTGCAATGGCGGCGCTTCTGCGGGTTTTATGCGTTGGGTTATGGTTCCCCTCTAGCGAGCTGACACTGCCACTGCCCCCTTCCATGTCACATGGGCCGGGACCCCGCTTATCCCCTTTTATGTTTTCTGGGGTAGTCATAGTCCCTTGCTGGGGAGGGCTGGGAGCATGCAACTCCGTGTGCAGGGGAGATTCCCCCTTTGCTCTGCTGTGTCAGGCCCTGTGCTTGGTTGTGTGGAGTCACCGGGGGAGAAGAGGACCCTGCAGCCCCTCTGTACTTATCTGTACCGTCGGCTTCTGGAGCTCCCGCTGTCTCCTCTGTCCCGGGCTCTTCATCTCCGCGGTCGGCTGGGCTCAGCGCCACGCACGTTCCGGCGCCATCTTGGGGAGGGGGGGGGGCGCCGAGCCGCGGCTCCCAAAGTACCGCTGTATGTTCGGCGGGACCTCTTCAGCGGCGTCCGGCGGCTTCCCGGCTCCTCTCCTTCACCATGACTCTCCTGGGACTTCTTCCTGCTTTTGGTCCGCGATGGGGTGAGTTTAGCCGGCGGTTGTAGCGGGAGCACGGGATTCACGCGTCCTACTCCTGCATAGTTAGCCCCCCCCCCAAAATAATAAATTTAAAAGCTCTTCTATTGTAGACAGGCATTCTGGTACTTGGAAGAAGAGAAAAAACCTGTGGGTGTGTAAGGAAAATAAAAGGATCAGTTCCTGCCACATTCAGGGGAACGCTGGCTGCCAGCCAGAGAGGCAGGCTGTAGCAGCAGTATAAGGCATGGAAACATAAGGTCTGGCGCAGACCAGTCTGGGCCCGTCACAAGGTCTGACAGAGGAGGACGTCCTCTACACCCCAGGTGGGAGATAATGACAGAGACCCTGTGGGTTGTGAACTCTGATTGTACGTTACACACAAATGTTTGCGGTGTATGCGAAATAAAGCTGGTGGAAGCCAGACATTCAAGTGATTTGAGCCTCCTGACTGCTATGCATGTGGCGTCACCCTGCTGAATGGCAAAGATGGTGATCCTATAAGCAAGTAGCCCCCAGATTTATATATATAATAAATTTGGTATCACAGTAATCGTACCGACTTGCAGGATAAAGTTGACATGTTATTCCTATTGCGTGGTAAGCAGGACCCAAAAATAATAAAGAGCCAGAGTTGCCTTTTTAGTACTTCTCCACTGCAAAAACATGCAATAAAAAGTGATGAAAAATTTGTTTGGACTTCAAAAATGGTACCAATGAACGCAGCTCCAAGCTCAGCCTGCAAAGAACAAGGCGCCCCCCAGTTTTGTAGATGTAGAGTTATGGCTCCCAGTATATGGCAACACTAAATTTAGAGAGAAAAAAAAAGGTTTTTGTGCAAAGGTGGTACAACATACAAAATCCATATACACTATATTGATAAAAGTATTGGGCCTCCACAGATACTGTGCTGGTAGGTGATTTGTGAGCATTATGTATAGAGGACAGTACCACAGGCATATCCCAGTACAGAAACCATCTGAATGCCACCAGGCGTAGAGCTGACATCAGAGTCTGGTGGGGAGAGGGAGGGGGCTGGGTCACCTGCAGCATTTTCAGACCCCCAAAGTCCCCTGTTGGCCATGTTATCGGTAAATGGAGACCATCCGGTGTGTGCGGTGCTGCCACGTTCAGGGAAACCTCGTGAACTAACAGAACATGGACAACGAAGCCTGGTAGGAGCTGTGAAGACATCACACACATCTGCCCTCGCTCAGGGGGTCGTACAGGCCATTGGGACATCCATTAGCACCAGAACCCTCCGTAGGGAACGGCATGTTAAGGGTTACCAAGGACGAGCGGCTGCACACAACATCCTAGCAGTGAAGGCACATCGAACATCTTTGGGAGGAACTAGAATGCCATATCCATGTAACCCAACATGCCAATCATCATTGAGGCCAAAGGCGGTCCAACACTGTATTGGAAAATGGGGATAAAGTTCAATTTTTCTATGTGTCCTAATACTTTTGTTAACCCCTTCATGACACGGCCTATTTTGGGCTTAAGGACGCAACAATTTTTGGCGGATTTTCTTCTCCGTTTATCAAAAGTCATAACTTTTTTATTTTTCCGTCGACGCGGCCGTATGAGGGCTTGTTTTTTGCGTGGCGAACTGTAGTTTTTATCGGTGCCACTCTTGGGTACATAGACTATATTGTAAACCTTTTTTTTTTATGATAGCAGGGAGAGAAAACGCATCAATTCTGCCATAGTTTTTATTTTTTTCTTACAGCGGTACACATGCAGCATAAATGAGACATTCCATTTTTTCTGCGGGCCGGTACGGTTACAACGATACCAAAATTCTTACATTTTTTTAGGTTTTCCCACTTTTCTGCAATAAAAACCCTTTTTCTGGGTAATCTTTTTTTTTTCTTCTAAATTGCTGCATTCAAAGTCCTGTAACTTTTTTATTTTTTGATGTACGGAGCTCTATGAGGGCTTATTTTTTGCGAGACGAGCTGTAGATTTTATTGGTACCATTTTGGGGTACATACGGCGTTTTTGATCACTTTTATTGCGTTTTTAGTGAGGCAAAATGCTAAAAATTAGCATTTTGCCTCAGTTTTTTTAGCGTTTTTTTTGCGTTTTTTTCCGTGCACAGTCAAAAGCATGTGCAACTTATTGTACGCGTCATTACGGACGCGACAATACCAAATATGTGGGGTTTTATTTATTTTTTTACCTTTTTTTATGCTAATCTGAGAAAAAGCATTAAAAAATGGTTTTTTTTAACTCTTTTTTTACATTTTTTTTTTAATCTTTGTTTTTTTTACACTGTTTGTGTCCCTCTGAGGGACTTTAACCACTGCCCTGATGATCGCTGGTATAAGGCATGGCAGAGCTACTGCTCTGCCATGCCTTATCGCTTGTACAGCGATTATAGGCATAGGCAATACAGGACGCCAGTGTCTGGCGTCCTGTTGCCATGGTGACAGGCCGGGCTCTCGCGATGACATCGCGAGTTCCGGCCGGAGACACAGAGGGAGCCGCGCTCCCTCTGTGAACTCTTTCCCTGCCGCGATCTACTTAGATCGCGGCAGGGAAGGGGTTAACAGCGGGGGGCGCATCTCCGATGCCCCCCCCGCTGTTGCAGCGGGACGCCGGCTGTGACTGACAGCCGGCTCCTGCTGCGAGAGAGCGCGGGATCTTATGTGATCCCACGCTATCTCCAGGACGTAAGTTTACGCCCTGTTGTGGGAAGTACCAGGCTGCCAGGACGTAAACTTACGCCCTGCAGCGGGAAGGGGTTAATATAGCATAAATTCGGTACGACCATAATTGTATCAATAACCAGAATAAAACCAACGTCACTCAACCTGTACAGAAAATAAAAACAATATATGATCATCCCACCGCCCAAAAAGAAGAAGAAAACGTAATAAAGGTGTTGTATGCAACCCACAATGCTATTAGGCCTCGTTCGCACGGGCTGCACAATCATCGCTACAAACGCCTGTATGTGACGCTCAGGGCTTCCAATGGGTTCTTTCAGGCTACAAAACGTCTCATGTGAAAGAACCCGTGGGACGTGACCGTTTTGGGGAATTTTTATCTCCACTTTTCAAAACCATTACTTTATTTTTCCAGCTGTGTTTTTTTATTGGTACCACTTCGGGGTACATTTAATGAACTTTCTAACTTTTATTAACCCCTTGAGGGGGGCAGGAATAAACACCACATCAATTTCACCATTGTGTATTTTTGTTTATACTGCACCGTGAACGCCGTAAAACAAAGGACATAAAACTTTGGTAGCAAGTGGAAAAAAATCAGCGCCACTTCCTCTTGCTGTGCGGCAGAAACCCCTACCCCCGATATCCAGAGACTAATCTAAGAGTTAGGACTCATGCCCGCGGCTGGGTCGGATTTTGCCTGCGAAATATCATGGCGGAATCAGACCCGGCGCCCCCCCAGAAACCCTTTACTCACCTCTCTGAATGCGCCACGAGAGTCTCGCATCACGTGCCAGTGTTGGGCTATGACGCGGATTGTTGTGGTACTCCCGGCGGGCATATATCACGGGACGGATGGCTTCCGTTGCAGCCAATGGCCGTGCGATTTTCCACAGAGAATAGAACATGCTGCAATTCTTCCCCCGCAAGTGGTAAATCACAGTTGATTTCCGCTGGTGGGCAGGGGAGAATCATTTAGCACAGCATGTCTATGAACGGACACTGCGGTCAGATACCCGTCCGTGGGCATGAGCCCTTCATCTTATCCTATCAGTCCAACAGTAAATATGGTGGTGTTACCTTTGCTGGATATTGAATACAGTTGTGCCCCAAAAGCAAGAAGCAGGTTAGACACTATGTAAACATGAAGTGATGGCCAATGACATCGGATGATCTGCAAACAAAAATATAACAAATTAAATAGGAGAATTCTAGAAAGGAAAAAGGAAAATACATTTTCTGTTCAAACTGGAACACTGAATGTCAAGCAGATCTAATCGGCATTTTTCTGCTTTCCACTCTTTTCCTTAACCTACTACTGAAAGCAGGTCAGTTAACCCCTTAATGACACGGCCTATTTTGGCGTTGAGGACCAAGCGATTTTTTGGTATTTTTCCATCTCCATTTTTCAAAAGCCATAACTTTTTTATTTTTCCGTGGACGCGGCCGTATGAGGGCTTGTTTTTTGCGTGGCGAGCTGTAGTTTTTATCGGTGCCACTTTTGGGTACATAGACAATATCGTAAAAATGTTTTATTTTTTTTATATGATAACAGGGAGAGAAAACGCATCAATTCTGACATAGATTTCTTTTTCTTTTTTTTACAGCGTTAATCATGCAGCATAAATGACACACTACATTTTTTCTGCGGGTCGGTACGGTAACAACGATACCAAAATTGTTATTTTTTTTAGGTTTTTACACTTTTTTGCAATAAAACCCCCCTTTTTTTTTGGAAATCTTTTTTTTCCTCTATAGCTGCATTCAAAGTCCTGTAACTTTTTTATTTTTCTATGTACGGAGCTCTATGAGGGCTTATTTTTTGCGAGGCGAGCTGTAGTTTTTATTGGTACCATTTTGGGGAATGTACGGCTTTTTTGATCACTTTTATTGCATTTTTTGGGAGGCATTTTGCCTCTGTTTTTTACGCTTTTTATCGTACAAAATAAAAAGTGTGTTCAACTTATTGTACGCGTCGTTACGGACGCATCAATACCAAATATGTGTGGTTTTAATTTTTTTCCCCTTTATTTATGCTAATATTAGAAAAAGCATAAAAAAAGGGGTTTTTTTTAACATTTAAAAAAAAATTTTTTTTTTTACACTTTTTTTTTTTTATACTATGAGTCCCTCTGAGGGACTTACAACACTGTGCCTATGATCGCTGTGATAAGGCATGGCAGAGCTACTGCTCTGCCATGCCTTATCGCTTATACAGCGATTATAGGCACAGGCAATACAGGACGCCAGTGTCTGGCGTCCTGTTGCCATAGCGACAGGCCGGGCTCTCGCGATGACATCGCGAGTTCCGGCCGGAGACACAGAGAGCACTATCCCTCTGTGAACTCTTTCCCTGCCGCGATCTACTTAGATCGCGGCAGGGAAGGGGTTAACAGCGGGGGGCGCATCTCCGATGTCCCCCCGCTGTTGCAGCGGGACGCCGGCTGTGACTGACAGCCGGCTCCCGCTGCGGGATCTTATGTGATCCCGCGCTATCCCCAGGACGTACCGGTACGTCCTGTTGCGGGAAGTACCAGGCTGCCAGGACGTACCGGTACGTCCTGGAGCGGGAAGGGGTTAATATCTCTAGAAGGCAAAAGGTGAAATAAGGGAAACAAACAATGGTGGAAGATTTAAAAAAAAAAAAAAAAAAAAAAAGATTTAACCCCTTAATGATGCGCCCCCCCCCCCCCCCATTTTCGTTTTTTCCTCCCCCCTTTTAAAAAAAAAAATCGTAACTACTTTACTTACCTATCGACATCGCTGTACGAGGGCTTATTTTCTGCGGGAGTTGTATATGATGCAGTAAATAGTACCATTAAAAAATACTTGTTATTGTAAATATGGGAAAAGGGTTTTATTTATTTTTATTTTTTTTTAGGAATTAGAAAAACTTTATTGTTCTTATTACCTCTTTTTTTTTAGTCCCCAGAGGGGACAACAATATCCGATGCTTGATCGCTCCTGCAGTATGATACTCATATCGGGCAGGCAGTCTATCAAGCCACCCCACCGGGAGATCCTCTGCTCTCACCTGATGGGGGTCTGCAAGGCTGTCAGCGCTATGTGCCACCTGTAGAGGGGAGGAGGAATGCAGCGGCACTCAGAGCCTTCAGCAGAGGAGGAGGGGGGGGGGAGCGCTGGTACGCCATGCAGGGAAGCACTCTGTGAAGTGTCTGGTGAGCGCCTTTGCCGACTCTCTTCTGGTCATGCCGATCTCTCCAGTGGATCAGCTGTGCTCCAGGCGGATATTGATCCGTGGGTTCACGTGAATTAGTTGCTGAGGAGAACAGCGACGAGCAGAGCTAATGGCTGTTCTTCTCATATCAACGCTGCTTCGCTACGTGTCACTTTCCTTAACTGCGCGCCCATAGACTTAGCATTGGAAACGTTAACCTGCTCTAACAGGTGACTCGCTGTAGCAAAGTCTAATTTTAGGATTTTAGGACGGTGGGGAGGATGGTACAAATCCACTGACACCAAAATCAGCCACCAGACGTCTCACAGAGGGGTCAAAGAGTGGTGCAAGAAAAGCTTATTTATATTAGATGACCAGCTGATATACCCAGCCTCGCCAGAGTTAATTTGATACAGATGTTTACGTGTACAGAAAATTTGATGAAGTCAAGGTTACTTTAGAGTAACCGAGGAATAATATATGTGTACACATAGTGTTAGATTCTCCTCAGGCAGCATGTACCGATGTCCCTCTGCAGAATGTGCCACCCCTCTCACTCTCCTCATTTAGGACCTATAGAATGCTCGCGCCAAATTTCATGCTTCTACGACACCGAGAAGTTACATTATGTAGGGAAGCATTTACTTTTGAACTTAGCATCATTGAATAATCGAGTTGTGACCCCTTTACTTTTCCTATTTAGGACCTAAATAATGATTATGCCAAATTTCAGGTTTGCACAACACCGTAAGTTAGAGAATTAGATTTGGTACATTACATAGGGGTGCTGTGACCCCTTTTACCTTGCCTATTTAGGACCTGAAGAACGATCATCCCAAATTTCATATTGGTATGACATCGGGAAGTTAGAGAATCAGATTTGGCACATTACACAGGGGCATCAATACTTTTTCACTTCGCATTGAATTTTCACGTTGTGACCCCCTTAACTTTTTCCATTCAGGACCTAAAGAATGCTCCCGCCAAATTTCAGGTTTGTACGACATTGGGAAGTTAGAGAATTAGATTTCGTATATTACGCAGGGGAGCCACTACTTTTGCACTTGGCATTGAATTTTAGAGTTGTGACCCCTTTACTTTTCCTATTTAGGACCTAAAGAATGATCATCCCAAATTTCAACCAGGGAGTTAGGAAAGTAGTGGCGAGTCAGTCAGTCAGTGAGGGCTTTCACCTTTATAGACAAAATACAAAAATCAATCCTAAACTCTACTCTCCCCAACATCTGGGGTACCTGAAATATCTTGCCAAGGCACAGGAGTCACTAATGTCCAGGCCAGATAGGGCCTCAGGTCCTCTAGGTATAATATTAATATGGCAGACAGTTGAGAGCATCTAAGACATTGGACCAAAAGTAGGCCACCCTGGAGCGGGACCACAATATGTACAGCAAAATTACCCGTTTCTGTTTTACATGTATTACATACAGGTGAGTTACGCAGCCCAATATCATGGAAAAACTGTGGCGCCCTATAAACCCTGTGTAACATAAATATGCGATAATCCATGGGCTTCACTCAGTGACAATTGGGGGATATTTGCTACCATGTCCTTCAGTATCCCCCTCAATTAGCAGAATATTCCTTTCCCATTTTCCTTTCATGCCAAGGGAATGGTTCTTATTCCTTTAGTAGCAGGTAATAATATAGCTGTTACTTTTCGCAGATCATCCGCTGCGAAAATCCGCATGCGGAATCCAACCTGTTTGTGTGAGTCCGACCTTACCGTGAGAATTGCCCCTTCTGTCCATGACTGTTTGCCAGTCAGTGCCAGCTTTAATTGCATATAGCTATAAAACTGGTAGTTGAGCAAGCCATATTTAACTCTATAAGATCCTCAGAGAAGAGGTGGGACATAAACCTAATACCTCTAGAGTTCCAGCTGTGAAATCCCTCCAGGCTGGCCAACTCTGGTAACCAGTGTCCCAAATCAGCGTAGACTGTATCCAACCAAATGTACCTTGTGCGCCCCTCCCCGCCACATTCTGTGAATCTTATACAGTGTTGAGGGTAGCCTTAATTCATGCGCTTCCATCAAATTGGCAACATGTAAATAGTTCGGAATTCCTTATTACCATCCAAATCAGCTAAGCTCCACCCCTTAGATGTTGCAACTCAACTGCTATATAATATATGTCTGGGTTCGGTGGTGCTGGGCCCCCTTCATCTTTACTTTGAGCCTGGGAACCACCCTGCCCCAAATGAAATCCCGAAATAAACCATTGACTTACATAAAAATCATTTGGGAATCCCCATTCTGAATAATAACTGTGCCCTGTGGCATGCCGCCATCTTGGTAAGATTCATCCGGCCCACAAAAGACAACGCGAGTTTAGCGCTTCTGTCGAAATCCAGCAATAAGCGGAAAAAGGTTTAACTGCTCATATTCCTTCAAGGATACTTGATACCTTCACCCAAAAGGTATCTAATAACTGAAGAGCACTTTAAAAGAGGTACATAAACTGCCCGAGTCCAGTGACTGTCCACCAACCAGAAGGAAAACCCCAAATACTGCCCAAACTTCATGATAGTCTGCGTAAGGTTATGTAGATGAGCCTTGATGGAAGCCATAAACCGCTTGATGGCAATCACAAAAATGTAGGGGAGACCGGGTGCAACCCTGCCATGTGCCCCTGCCATGTGTGAACATTGGACAAAGCCTTGTTCACCTGTATTCGGGCCTTAGGTGCCCCAGAACTTTACAGACACAAGAGGCGGGCCAAAACCCATCATGACCAACACCGCTTATAAAAACCTCCATTCACGTCAAACGCCTTGGCCACATCCAATGGACAGATCACTCTTTGATCATCATTTTCCACTGACAACTCTCAATTAGGATAGAACCATCTCAGATTAATGGTTGTGGATTTAGCCGGCAGACACTTGGACTGACCTAAGATAGCTGAAGAGAGAATATAGGCCAAGGCTTTTGACCACAACTGGATATCTACCAGGAGCAAGTAAAATGGGCCTACAGGAGTCCGACGGGCCTCCACACTGCTGGTCCTGGTTAACCTTCACTATGGTGCTGTTACACTCCGTCACCGGATCCCTGTGAAAGGCCAAGTTCACGGGAAGAGAATCGCGGCAAAGGGCCTGCGGGACGCCGATGCCTCGGCCGTAGATACAGGAAATAAAGTTATACAAAGTTCCTGCTCTCCCGGTGTTTACTTCTGTGGTCCCAGCAGGCCTCCTCAATCATCCAGGTTGTCCTTTATAAAGTCACAGGCTGGACAGATCTGGTTGTGGAGTGATATTTACTTCATTGGACAGGGCGATAGAGGTCACACGGGGTAATCCGTACAACGCGTTTCAGAGGTCTAACACCACAAAGTAGCCTCCTTTCTTACACATATGTATTCCCAACACGAAGGTCTATTTAACCCCTTAATGACATGGCCTATTTTGGCGTTGAGGACCAAGCGATTTTTTTGGTATTTTTCCATCTCCATTTTTCAAAAGCCATAACTTTTTAATTTTTCCGTCAACGCGGCCGTATGAGGGCTTGTTTTTTGCGTGGCGAACTGTAGTTTTTATCGGTGCCACTTTTGGGTACATAGACAATATCGTAAAACTTATTATTTTTTTTATGATAACAGGGAGAGAAAACGCATCAATTCTGACAGATTTCTTTTTTCTTTTTTTTACAGCGTTAATCATGCAGCATAAATGACACACTAAATTTTTTCTGCGGGTCGGTACGGTAACAACGATACCAAAATTGTTATTTTTTTTAGGTTTTTACACTTTTTTGCAATAAAACCCCCTTTTTTTTGGAAATCTTTTTTTTCCTCTATAGCTGCATTCAAAGTCCTGTAACTCTTATTTTTCCATGTACGGAGCTCTATGAGGGCTTATTTTTTACGAGACGAGCTGTAGTTTTTATTGGTACCATTTTGGGGAATGTACGGCTTTTTTGATCACTTTTATTGCATTTTTTGGGAGGCAAAATGCTAAAAATTTGCATTTTGCCTCTGTACAAAAAAAGTGTGTTCAACTTTTTGTACACTTCGTTACGGACGCGTCAATACCATATGTGGGGTTTTAATTTTTTTCCCCTTTTTTTATGCTATTAGAAAAAGCATAAAAAAAGGGTTTTAACATTTTTTTTTACATTTTTCTTTTTTTTACACTTTTCTTTTTTTTTTAATACTATTTGAGTCCCTCTGAGGGACTTACAACACTGTGCCTATGATCGCTGTTATAAGGCATGGCAGAGCTACTGCTCTGCCATGCCTTATCGGTTATACAGCGATTATAGGCACAGGCAATACAGGACGCCAGTGACATCGCGAGTTCCGGCCGGAGACACAGAGGGATCGCGATCCCTCTGTGAACTCTTTCCCTGCCGCGATCTACTTAGATCGCGGCAGGGAAGGGGTTAACAGCGGGGCGGCGCATCTCCGATGCCCCCCCGCTGTTGCAGCAGGACGCCGGCTGTGACCGACAGCCGACTCCGGCTGCGGGATAGCGCTGGATCTTATGTGATCCCGCGCTATCTCCAGGACGTACCGGTACGTCCTGGAGCGGGAAGGGGTTAAAGTGAGAAAGACGAACTGCGAGCATATGTTCACGTTGGCAGTGAAATGAATGCACGCAAGTTTGCATGCACAATTGCGTGTTTGCCGGAATACGGCTGCCGACCGCGCACCACAGTGTACATGTCCGCTGTCTGTCGCGTGCCCATGCATTTTTCCCACACCTGCCTAAACTTTTGCACAGTCCTGTATTATTATACATACTACAGACATACATAGGGACACACGCACGGCACAGAATTGTGGCGCTAGCTGCTGGGCTCGGATGCCACTGACTCCATCCACTTCTTTTTGAGTTAGCTGACCAAGCTCTTCATAGATTCGGCTCCTGGACTATCAATCAAGACTGATGGCACCTACTAAGAGTAAAAGGTGACGATCACCCACTAACGGCTTGAGCGTGTCAGAATCTATGGAGAGCCCATATGGGTGATGGCAGGAGAGTATGAACAAAGACTGGTATAGAGTCAGTGGGCAGTGGTAGTAGAGCCCTGAGGGCAGCCCCACAGATCCTATGCCTTGACAGGTCCTCTTTAACCCCTTCATGACACGGCCTATTTTGGGCTTAAGGACGCAACAATTTTTGGCGGATTTTCTTCTCCGTTTATCAAAAGTCATAACTTTTTTATTTTTCCGTGGACGCGGCCGTATGAGGGCTTGTTTTTTGCGTGGCGAACTGTAGTTTTTATTGGTGCCACTCTTGGGTACATAGACTATATTGTAAAACTTTTTTTTTTTTTTTTTATGATAGGGAGAGAAATCGCATCAATTCTGCCATAGATTTTTTTTTTTTTTTTTTACAGCGTTAATCATGCAGCATAAATGAGACATTCCATTTTTTCTGCGGGCCGGTACAGTTACAGCGATACCAAAATTTTTACATTTTTTTTAGGTTTTCCCACTTTTCTGCAATATAAACCCTTTTTCTGGGTAATCTTTTTTTTTTTTTCTAAATTGCTGCATTCAAAGTCCTGGAACTTTTTTATTTTTTGATGTACGGAGCTCTGTGAGGGCTTATTTTTTGCGAGACGAGCTGTAGATTTTATTGGTACCATTTTGGGGTACATACGGCTTTTTTGATCACTTTTATTGCGTTTTTAGTGAGGCAAAATGCTAAAAATTAGCATTTTGCCTCAGTTTTTTAGCGTTTTTTTCCGTGCACAGTCAAAAGCATGTGCAACTTATTGTACGCGTCGTTACGGACGCGACAATACCAAATATGTGGGGTTTTATTTTTTTTTTAGCTTTTTTTATGCTAATCTGAGAAAAAGCATTAAAAAATGGTTTTTTAACTCTTTTTACATTTTTTAAAATTCTTTTTTTAATCTTTGTTTTTCTTACACTGTTTGTGTCCCTCTGAGGGACTTTAACCACTGCCCTGATGATCGCTGGTATAAGGCATGGCAGAGCTACTGCTCTGCCATGCCTTATCGCTTGTACAGCGATTATAGGCACAGGCAATACAGGACGCCAGTGTCTGGCGTCCTGTTGCCATGGTGACAGGCCGGGCTCTCGCGATGACATCGCGAGTTCCGGCCGGAGACACAGAGGGAGCCGCGCTCCCTCTGTGAACTCTTTCCCTGCCGCGCTATCTCCAGGACGTAAGTTTACGCCCTGTTGCAGGAAGTACCAGGCTGCCAGGACGTAAACTTACGCCCTGCAGCGGGAAGGGGTTAAACTTAATTTGTAAAACTAAATTTGCCCGTTTCAGCATCCTGTGAGCTTAAGCATGATATCCATGAGTTCTGAAGACCTTGAAGAGGTATTCCCATCTCAATCACTTATGACTGAGATAGGAATACACATCTGTATGTCACAACGACCTGGACGGAATTAGGGAAACAGCCCAATTGGCTGAGCTATGCTTGACAAAGGCTCCTGAATAGGCGCTGAAACGTTGCGCTCTCTCTTCCTGGTGTATGGAAGATTTCATTTTACCTTACTTTTGCTGCCGGACATCTATCTATATTCTGGCTGTGGTTTAGCGGATAAAGGATCCTTCTGTTTTTCCAGATAGGAGATCCAGCCAATATTGGTCCGTTTGCAGTGTGCTGTTGGGTGGAGGTCAGAAACGCTAGCTTTTCTCCTGAGAGAGAGCACTTAGACGGTGAGTGAGGAGACTCAAATGGCCATGCACGCTCCTCTGGGTAATATGCAAATAAGGGGGATGGATTGAAAAGCAAAGCCAGACTCCATGTACAGACAGCTGTTTCAGGGTATTTGCCCTTCATCAGTGTACAGTAGAAGTCTGGCTTTGCTAGTACGAGGCCTGGGATGGGGCTCAGAAACACTTTTTTCCTTAGGGAGAGCACCTAGACGATGAGTGGGGAGACTCAAATGGCCATTCACGCTCCTCTGGGTAATATGCTGAGTGTACACTGATGAAGGGCAAACTCCCTGAAACAGCTGTATGTACATGGAGTGTAACTTTGCTTTTAATTCCCGATCATTGTAACAGGGCTTGTATAAAGAGTCTGACTGTGGCTTGAAGGAATTCTGCCTTCCAATAGGTGGCGCTGTGAAGGTTTCATTCCATCTCCCTCATTTGCAGTGTGCTGTTGATACCCTCTCTTTCTCCTGGCTGAGTTTGAGCGACAATCGTTGCGTGTAAATGTGCCCATCTTTCAGTTTTCTGCCAAAAAATGGATTTCAGTTCGGCACAAAATCCGTCGTTCAGCAGAACAGCTGATGAAACGGACCACACGCTGTGTTCTGCCTGGGGAGCGCTGATTACATAGTCTCAGTTGTAATCAGCGTGGCAGAACAAAGGGCATGTACCCCCTCACACAAGCGTCTGTAAAACCACTGCGGTTTTCACTGTAGCCTTTCACAGCGTTGAAAGCAACATTTTTTTTGCGCGTTTGTCGACTTTTTTACTGCATATTTAGTGCAACAACGCAGGCAAAGCCCGTTGATGACGCCATCATTCTCTCACCCCTGTTTTTAATGCACCCCATTAATTTCAATGGGCGGTGCAGGGCGTCAAAACGCGCTGAAACGTCAAAAATAGAACATACGGCGTTCGTTTTAGCACGTTCTAAACGCTGTATTAAAATGCTGGTCTGAGAAGCCCAACTGAGAAGAAAGGAGTCTTAAAAACGCCTGCTAAACGCTGTAAGACGACGCCTGTGAGAGCCGCCTAAATGTACAGCTACACTTTAGTGTCCGTATTATGGCCACAATACCCGAACCTCCCCGTTATGAAAATGTGCCAGACTTAGTCCCACTTCTAACCGTTTTGCTGCAGTAAGCGGACAACTCTGTACACTGCACATTGGCCCAGGTTAATACTGCAGTCCTACTGAAGTAAATAGACCTTAACCTGCAGTACCAAACCTGGCCACTACGCGGTGTATAGAGCTGTCTGCTTCCTGCATCACAATGTGTAGAAGTGGGACAACTCATTTGAAATCATGTTGCTGTAAGTCAGGTTGAGTAGGACATAAACATGGTAAAATATGGTTGCCTTTATCCTGCCTAAAAACTGGAGCAGGGCTAGGCAAATAACTGGATGCGGAGGCACATGCAGATTTAGGGGTTTTTTTTTAATGAGCATCTGTGTGTAGAATTCTCCACATTAAGAATTGCCATGCTGTTTCTATTGTTTTACGCATGCAGATCTGAAATCTAGACTACGGTGCAGATTCCATTTAAAGGGGTTGTCCAATCTAATGGTGCCAAGACCACAAGAGGATCTGTACTTACCTGTCTAGTGCTGGGACCCCGCTGTCATTGGTTGTGGGAGATGACGTCACCCACTATCATCTGACCATCAGCGTTCTGGACTGCTGGTATCATGGCATCCAGGATGTAAGCGCTGATGCCAGCAATGCAGAACGATGAGGCTGCGGCCTCAGATTGGGTGCGGTGGGGGGGGGGGGGGTTAAGGACAGGTAAATACAGAACCTTCTGTTATTTTGGCACAGTTCGACCGGTACAAGGAATGTTGCTCGGCAGCCAGACACCCCTTTGAAGATGAATGGTCTGCGGATCTGGAATTGGTGTAAACATACCTGTTGGAGATGCAAAAAGCGTAAACGACAATGTAGACTCACCTGTCCGAGCATTTGTGTAAATGAAGTATAGACTGTGACCTGAAACAAGAACAGACGATACACAGATAAGGAAAGTCAGTGTCGCTTACCAGACTGCCCAACTGTGGAAAAACAACATTAAGTGATAAATGCTTAAACATTGACATTTTTTTTTTAAATGTGGGTTGGTACAATTGCAATAATCCCAACTTTATATATAAAATGAACATAAACAAAACACAAACCGCTACTGGACAGACAGGGGGGTGCAACTACAGAGTTCTGGATCTGGTTAAGGAGGAAGGACTCTTGCCACGGAATGTGATTGTGGGCGAGGGGGGGGACCTGTGGCAGGTGCGTGGTTCCAATACCTTCAGATAGGTCATTTCATACATGCTCTAGGATCAGTCGTGGACCTGACTGCCCCATCTACTCCCTTTGAGGAGATGTGAGGGCTCTCACAGGTCGAGGGGAGAGAGGTCTGCAGTCTACAGTATGTTGTTGGCAGAGGAGGATCTGGATTCGGGGAGGGGATTTCGGAGGTCTTGAGAAAAAGACTCAGGGCGAGCATTGGCCGAGGGGGAAATGGGCCAAGGCCTTTAGGTTGGTTCGTGGGATGACAGCTTCTGGCAATCATCAAGAGTTGAACAATAAATGGATACAAGATGGTATGGCACCCCTGTGCGGCTAGCTAGGAACCTCTGACCTGTGTCGGAGACGCGTATGCTCACACACATATGGTGGTCGTGTCCTGGTAGATCTGGTCTTTGTAAGGAGACTGAGGGCCTTTACAAGGCTTGGAGCTGACACCAACGCTGGAAATAGCCTTGCTATCGATTCTGCCAGGGCCCATTGGGACGAGCAAGAGGGACATTCTTACATTTTTCCTCTTAGCTTGATTGAGGAGACCCCCAGGGCTTCCCGATAAGATTGAGCTGGACAACGGCTCTGGATGAAATGGGCCACATGGAGGAGTTAAGGGCTAGGGATGATGGCAAGTACTCAGCATATTGGGGTATCTGGGAGGCATGGGTAACGTTTCGCAGATCCGCAAGGTTTTGGCAGTGACTCTGAAACGAGGCACCATCTCTTTTCATTCTCTTTCTTCTCGATTCTTACACCCTTTTCCTCTTTATCTTCTAGTCCTTTCTTCTGGTCTATAATTTCACCCACCATTCCTCCTTCTACCCTCATACTCCTTGCCTTGAACTTCCCTGACCTCCTCAGGGAGTTCTCTTTCAGAGTTTGGCCTGTATAGGCTACACCGTTCCTAAAAAATTCACGAGGTATTAACAGGTTTTTTTTTGTTCTTCTTGTGCCCCCGCGAGCGGGCTTGCTTAGCTAATAATTAGAGATGAGCGAGTATACTCGCTAAGGCACATTACTCGAGCGGGCAGTGCCTTAGCTGAGCATCTCCTCGCTCGTCTCTAAAGATTTGGGGGCCGGCACCGGTGACAGGTGAGTTGCGGCGGGGAGCAGGGGGGAGAGAGATCTCCCCTCCATTCCTCCCCTCCGCTCCCCGCCCCCCGAATCATTAGAGACGAGCAGGGAGAAACTCGGCTAAGGCACTACTCGCTCGAGTAATGTGCCTTAGGCCTTAGTCAGACGGGCGTTTTTTCGCGCGATTTGCAAATCGCATGACGGATGCGCATCCGCAAATCGCGTGACCGGTGCGCGCAAGTCGCCCGCAAATCGCCCGAAAATCTGCTCCTAGCCGCGTTTCATTAGAAATGGGCCGGAGCTGTCCAGCACATTGCATTCAATGGAGACGGCAATAGAGCCGACTCCATTTAAAGCAATGCGCTGCGGGCGAGCCCGGGATGAATTGTCGGGAAGGGCCTAAATATATAAGCCCTTACCTGCAATTCATCCTAAAATGTGTTAAAATAAAAAAAAAATTGTATACTCACCTTCTCCCGGCAGCCGGAGCTCCGCGCGGCCGTCCTGCAGTGGGTGTGAAGGGGGTGTGAGTCAGACCTGCCCCCTGATTGGCTCAGCGCTGAGCCAATCAGAGGCATGCCTCACTCACACCCATTCATGAATTCATGAATGGATGTGAGTCAGACCTGCCCCTGATTGGCTCAGCGCTGAGAGGCAGCAGTCACTCACCCATTCATGAATGGGTGTGTGAGTGAAACCTGCCTCTGATTGGTCAGGGCTGTGACCAATCAGAGGCAGATCATTCAGCAGGCGGGGATTTTAAAGCCCCGCCGGCTGAATAGTGCCAAGAAGCAGTTCAGGAGAACTGACAGCGGCCGCGGCTGGACTCCGGCTGCAGCGGAAAGGTGAGTATACAATTTTTTTTTATTTTAACACATTTTAGGATGAATTGCAGGGAAGGGCTTATATATTTAACCCCTTCCCGACAATTCACCCCGCGCACACCGGAAGCCCATTGCTTTCAATGGAGCGGCTGTATTGCCGGCTCCATTGAATTCAATGGGCAAACATCGTTCTTCTCTGTCACAGCTGTTACAGCTGTGGCAGAGAAGAATGATTTGTCTTCTATATGTTCTCAATGGGGTCGGCGCTGCTGCCGCCGGCCCCATTGAGCGCATATACAGAAGAGAACAGGAATCGCAGATCGCAGATAGGTGCGATCTGCGATTTTTTGTTCTATAATTTATCGGACGAGCGCATAAAAAGCGCTCATGTGTCCGATACCATTGCAAAGCAATGGTTTTAAAAAATCGCCGGACGCATGCGCAAATCGCGGCTAAAAACGCCCGTCTGACTAAGGCCTTAGTGAGTATACTCGCTCATCTCTACTAATACTACAATAAAGTGGAGACCCATTAGAAGTTATTTTATTGCGCAGAGTGCAGTTTATTAGACTTTTGATGGGGTCGTACATCGGTTGGTAATTAAGGTTTACCTGTGAATTTGATGCTTATCACCTTTGTACAGTATAATGTTTGTATTGTATAAAGTCTCTAACAAAAGACATTTTGAATAAAAACAAACAAATCTTGGAGGTGTTTTTTAGCTTCGCCGCTCACTAGCTGAAGACTAGAGATTCTAGGCTCACGAGAGCCGGGATGTGAAGTCCTGGGGCATCACGAATACACAACATCCTCGCCATTGCTCCTGTATATAGCAGACTACTTGTGTGTGCTCATAATGAAGAGAACTAGTCCAGTCATTAGGAGTTTGCACATAAGCAGTCCGTTGTATACAAGAAGCGATGGCTTTGTGGGTGGAGAGCGGGATAATGGCAAGCCAAGGAAGCATGAGAGCGATACGCCTGGACTCGGCACCCCAGCCATAACTTCAGCAGAATGGGCTCATAGGAGCAGAGAGAGTCCCTTTATAAGGGTGGTCCGGGGTCTTGTCCTCGGGATAGGCCATCAGTAGTTGATGGACAGGGGTCTGCCATTGGAGATCTCCATCCATCAGCTGATCGTCCGGCCCACTGACCTGTGCAATGGGCTGGACATTGCAATCAACAGACAGGGAATGACGTGGGACGTTCGCTTCATTCCTATTGAAATCAATGGAAGCACCGAGCTGCTATGCCACTTCCTGCCAAGGAATATTCTGGGACTTGATTTTTCCAACTGATGACTGAAAGGGCTCTACCATTGAAGATCAGCTGATTCCAGGGCCCCTGTGACTGCAGACAGGCAGACTGAATTCAACTGGGAGCTGTACCTGCAATACCAACCAGGGCCACTGTGCTGCGGTCAGAGCTTTTTGCTTCCTGTGCCGACTACAGTGACAGCAACCCCGAAATCAGTTGATCAGCACAGATCAATAGTATATAAAAAAAAAAAAAGATAGAATACCCCTTTAATAGAGGAAATGACTGGGGGAGGCTGTAAGAGATGGAACTACAAGTCCCAGCATGTTTTGTGATACTTGAAATTATTACATGGAGAGAGCATAAAAAGGTCATACATATTAGATGGAGAGTCAATGGGGTACACCTTTGGTGGTCTATCACTGGGAAATGTTAGCTTGGCCCAGGGTACATAACCCAGTTGTCCGCTGTATGAAAGGAAAGAACTACATATCCCAGCATGTCCAGGACAGTCTGGGCTAAAAGGGTATTGTGGGATTTTTTTTTTTTATTAATGACCAACAGCAAGTATGTATGTCAGCAAAGAGATTATTACTGTGTGTGGGGGGGGGGGGGGGGGGTGCAAAGCGGGCATTATTTTGGAAGGGAAGGGTATTGGTACACAATGAACTGGTGACGACTGTTTCCCAGATTTAGCCGGACTGATTTTACTCTATACTTGACTGGCACTACAAGTTCAATGACAGCCATGAACAAAAGTTTTTTCTGGGAACCTTCTTACAAAATTTCCGATACAACCGATTCCTCTAGACAATAATAGTTGTCATCGGTCGCCAAGGCGATACCCAATGAACGACTATTTACGTTGAAATTGTCCATTTTCCTTAACTTTAGTCTAAGGTCTGTGCGAAACTTAAATACGTCCTTATAAAACAAGCGCTGCGGAACTCAGGGGAACAACGACATACCGCACCCTGCCCGTCACTTCTCCTAAAGTTTGTTCGTGGTGCTGCAGGACATGACCGGTTCCTATTAAGTTTAGATGCAACTATCTAAACTCCTGAAGCTGCACAAGCACTCGGCTTCTTACCTCATAAAGGCAATCTGTAGACGTGTAGAGCGTCATGGTCACCGGCTGGCTGTTATTAGGGGGTCGTGGAACATGCAGCTTGGCAGACAGCTGTAGAGGTAGCTCATCACTTACAGAGAAACACACAAAAATGGCTTTAAATACAAATATTAAATTCCCAAAAGCACAAAAGTCTTCTAGAAGAAGTTGCCTCCACAGGGAAGGAAGTTGTGTGCATTAGAGGGCTTGTACTAAAACTCACTTTCATCACCCCTCCATAGGACAGGTGATAAGTCTGATTGGTGGGGGTCCCAACACTGAGTCTCCCACTGATCCCGAGAACAGGGTTCTGTGACCCCCCTCTTCTCCTTCGCTGTGGGCTCGCTGCACCCACCTGCAGTGCCACGGAGACTGAAGAGAGCGTTAGTCACGTATCTGCGGCGTCACTCCATTCATTTCAGTGGGGCTGACACAAATAGCTAAAATCAAGCACTCGCCCATCTCCAGGAGGCCCATCTGGAATGAATGGAGCCTCACAGATTTACTCAGGACCGGTACATCCCCCCTACTGTACGCAATTACATATCACGTTGGGTGAAACGCTTTCCGAGGAAAACTGGACCCAGATATGGGAGTCTACTAACAGCAGCGCCAGAAATATACTAATGCTAGAAACTTCATTTAAAATGTTGTTCCACTGGTACTTAACCCCAGACCGAGCGGCCCACACAATACCCAGACTCTCTTCCAACTGTTTCCACGGATGTTCGGTTTCGGGAGATATGTTCCACATTTGATGGTCCTGTCTAGAGATGAGCGAGCGTACTCGGATAAGCACTACTCGCTCGAGTAATTGGCTTTATCCGAGTATCGCTGTGCTCGTCCCTGAAGATTCGGGTGCCGCTGCGGCTGACAGGTGAGTCGCAGCGGGGAGCAGGGGAGAGCGGGCGGGAGAGAAGGAGAGAAAGATCTTACCTCCATTCCTCCCCGCTCTCCCCTGCAGCTCCCCGCTCCGTGCCAGCACCCGAATCTTCAGGGACGAGCACAGCGATACTCGGATAAAGCCAATTACTCGAGCGAGTAGTGCTTATCCGAGTACGCTCGCTCATCTCTAGTCCTGTCCTCAGGTTAAAAGACTATGGATTCGAGTTTACTCTCTAATTTACTCAGTCACAGGCCGCAACATACGCGAAAACCCTTGGGAGGCGCTGTTAAACGCATAAGTAATGTCCCCCCGACTCTAGGAAACTAATTTTCTTCCTTTTTCTGGCCACAAAACAAGTTATTGCCTGCTTGTGGCACAAGGCTTTCTTGGACTTGACTGAGGTGAAGCGACTGATATCTAATAAATGAAAAACTGACCTCTATTCTAGCTGATAGGCATAAGAAATTTTTGAAAATATGGCTGAAGTACCCCCTCCCCCTGCAAAGTAATGGATCCCTAGCCTCCCTGTGAAAAAAAAGTTATAAATGCCTACTAAATCACCACCCAATAGTCCAAGGCTGCCTTCTGTGGCGTCCACCCCATGGAAAAACTCCCCCTGTCTCATGAGCCACCCCTTCCCTACCTTTTCCCAAATCTTCCCAATCCCCATTTTATTCAGGTTAGGCCCTGGACAGACCGTTAGTATTCTACTGCTTTTAATTAACAGTCTAGTTTTAAGATTGGATGGGGACACTAGGGAGAAGATTTATTAATTTTATGTTGTCTTCTTTCTTTCCCCCAAATCTATATTACTGAGAACTCGTTTTGCTGTGCACTAATGAGACTGGGATGCATTACCTCGGTACTCGGACGACATCCTCGTGTGACCAGGGCACGTGCAATCTGTAAATGGTGGACTTCATTTCTGCAAGGAGTAACTACATATTAACACCTACTAACCAGTAACGAGGAAATGCAGCACATTAGTAGAATCAGCTAATGATGCGTCTACTAATCGGACAGGTCTACAGATTATACGCACAAAGATAGATTTAGCTCCTTCAATTCTCCCCCTACTGTTACACGGGGTTCCAGAGTCTGTCCGGTCCGCCCCCCATTGATGGTCCGGCCCACCCGCCCACCCGATCCATCGCCCGTTATTTATATATGGCATGGGAAAAATAAGAAAGTCTTCATTCTGCAGGTATGCTCGGTGCCAGGAGGACAAGAAAGTTACTTTTAAAGTGCACATTTAATCTGCGTTTAGACGGCTTACTGTGGGGAGAAGTGGGTACCGCTTCCATTTAAAGTCATTCTACCACTAATGTAAAACACATCAGATTTTGATAGAAAACTGCACGATCCTCACAATCGGCAGAGGACAACCTGCAGCCTCCCTCACTAAAATTAGCATTTGTCCCATAAAGTTTGGTTGATATTTTTACCAGCTGCCAGAATTAAACTAGCAAATAAAAAGTTGTTTGCATTGTACTGGCCTGAGGACGCCGCACAGTTCCGGGCAATCAGGATGGTGAAGGCCTGGTATATCTGCAGGAAATGGCAATTACAATTAAATACAAGGAAAGGATTTCCCAAAATACATGTAACAGCACAATGTTTACTGCACCTCGCTGAAGCCTTGAAGATGTAAGACGTGAAGCAGACCGGAGGAACTGATGTTTATGTGACTTGATGAGAGTCCTGAAAGAAGAGCATTCAGTAACCGTACAAATCAGAGAAGTGCCGGCACATGGGGAGCGTCCAGAGAGCCGCCCTCCGGGCCTAAAGCCGTCATGTGTAGCGAATACTAGCAGAATTATCTGGCTTCACACCGGTCTATTCCATGGAGCTGTTCGTGGTTTGTGTGCTTGAAAACTGTTTGTCATGGATATAAAGAGAGCAGTGGCTAGGTCGTTATTCTCAGAAATGTGACGTTTCATCAGTGGCGTCCCAAAGGGATTTCAATATCTGCTTTTGTATTTAGTCTTTTTGGGACTATATGGAGAAGAGCAGATGCTAGAGAGCTGAGGGTCATTCTCCCCAGCGTTACCCCGTCTCCGCGAGGGAGATCCTCCCCAGCGTTACCCCGTCACCGCGAGGGAGATCCTCCCCAGCGTTACCCCGTCACCGCGAGGGAGATCCTCCCCAGCGTTACCCCGTCACCGCGAGGGAGATCCTCCCCAGCGTTACCCCGTCACCGCGAGGGAGATCCTCCCCAGCGTTACCCCGTCACCGCGAGGGAGATCCTCCCCAGCGTTACCCCGTCACCGCGAGGGAGATCCTCCCCAGCGTTACCCCGTCACCGCGAGGGAGATCCTCCCCAGCGTTACCCCGTCACCGCGAGGGAGATCCTCCCCAGCGTTACCCCGTCACCGCGAGGGAGATCCTCCCCAGCGTTACCCCGTCACCGCGAGGGAGATCCTCCCCAGCGTTACCCCGTCACCGCGAGGGAGATCCTCCCCAGCGTTACCCCGTCACCGCGAGGGAGATCCTCCCCAGCGTTACCCCGTCACCGCGAGGGAGATCCTCCCCAGCGTTACCCCGTCACCGCGAGGGAGATCCTCCCCAGCGTTACCCCCGTCACCGCGAGGGAGATCCTCCCCAGCGTTACCCCGTCACCGCGAGGGAGATCCTCCCCAGCGTTACCCCGTCACCGCGAGGGAGATCCTCCCCAGCGTTACCCCGTCACCGCGAGGGAGATCCTCCCCAGCGTTACCCCGTCACCGCGAGGGAGATCCTCCCCAGCGTTACCCCGTCACCGCGAGGGAGATCCTCCCCAGCGTTACCCCGTCACCGCGAGGGAGATCCTCCCCAGCGTTACCCCGTCACCGCGAGGGAGATCCTCCCCAGCGTTACCCCGTCACCGCGAGGGAGATCCTCCCCAGCGTTACCCCGTCACCGCGAGGGAGATCCTCCCCAGCGTTACCCCGTCACCGCGAGGGAGATCCTCCCCAGCGTTACCCCGTCACCGCGAGGGAGATCCTCCCCAGCGTATCCTCGTCTCCGCGAGGGAGATCCTCCCCAGCGTATCCTCGTCTCCGCGAGGGAGATCCTCCCCAGCGTATCCTCGTCTCCGCGAGGGAGATCCTCCCCAGCGTATCCTCGTCTCCGCGAGGGAGATCCTCCCCAGCGTATCCTCGTCTCCGCGAGGGAGATCCTCCCCAGCGTTCCCTCGTCTCCGCGAGGGAGATCCTCCCCAGCGTTCCCTCGTCTCCGCGAGGGAGATCCTCCCCAGCGTTCCCTCGTCTCCGCGAGGGAGATCCTCCCCAGCGTTCCCTCGTCTCCGCGAGGGAGATCCTCCCCAGCGTTCCCTCGTCTCCGCGAGGGAGATCCTCCCCAGCGTTCCCTCGTCTCCGCGAGGGAGATCCTCCCCAGCGTTCCCTCGTCTCCGCGAGGGAGATCCTCCCCAGCGTATCCTCGTCTCCGCGAGGGAGATCCTCCCCAGCGTATCCTCGTCTCCGCGAGGGAGATCCTCGCCAGCGTACCCTCGTCTCCGCGAGGGAGATCCTCGCCAGCGTACCCTCGTCTCCGCGAGGGAGATCCTCGCCAGCGTACCCTCGTCTCCGCGAGGGAGATCCTCGCCAGCGTACCCTCGTCTCCGCGAGGGAGATCCTCGCCAGCGTACCCTCGTCTCCGCGAGGGAGATCCTCCCCAGCGTACCCTCGTCTCCGCGAGGGAGATCCTCCCCAGCGTACCCTCGTCTCCGCGAGGGAGATCCTCCCCAGCGTTCCCTCGTCTCCGCGAGGGAGATCCTCCCCAGCGTTCCCTCGTCTCCGCGAGGGAGATCCTCCCCAGCGTTCCCTCGTCTCCGCGAGGGAGATCCTCCCCAGCGTTCCCTCGTCTCCGCGAGGGAGATCCTCCCCAGCGTTCCCTCGTCTCCGCGAGGGAGATCCTCCCCAGCGTTCCCTCGTCTCCGCGAGGGAGATCCTCCCCAGCGTTCCCTCGTCTCCGCGAGGGAGATCCTCCCCAGCGTTCCCTCGTCTCCGCGAGGGAGATCCTCCCCAGCGTTCCCTCGTCTCCGCGAGGGAGATCCTCCCCAGCGTTCCCTCGTCTCCGCGAGGGAGATCCTCCCCAGCGTTCCCTCGTCTCCGCGAGGGAGATCCTCCCCAGCGTTCCCTCGTCTCCGCGAGGGAGATCCTCCCCAGCGTTCCCTCGTCTCCGCGAGGGAGATCCTCCCCAGCGTTCCCTCGTCTCCGCGAGGGAGATCCTCCCCAGCGTTCCCTCGTCTCCGCGAGGGAGATCCTCCCCAGCGTTCCCTCGTCTCCGCGAGGGAGATCCTCCCCAGCGTTCCCTCGTCTCCGCGAGGGAGATCCTCCCCAGCGTTCCCTCGTCTCCGCGAGGGAGATCCTCCCCAGCGTTCCCTCGTCTCCGCGAGGGAGATCCTCCCCAGCGTTCCCTCGTCTCCGCGAGGGAGATCCTCCCCAGCGTTCCCTCGTCTCCGCGAGGGAGATCCTCCCCAGCGTTCCCTCGTCTCCGCGAGGGAGATCCTCCCCAGCGTTCCCTCGTCTCCGCGAGGGAGATCCTCCCCAGCGTTCCCTCGTCTCCGCGAGGGAGATCCTCCCCAGCGTTCCCTCGTCTCCGCGAGGGAGATCCTCCCCAGCGTTCCCTCGTCTCCGCGAGGGAGATCCTCCCCAGCGTTCCCTCGTCTCCGCGAGGGAGATCCTCCCCAGCGTTCCCTCGTCTCCGCGAGGGAGATCCTCCCCAGCGTTCCCTCGTCTCCGCGAGGGAGATCCTCCCCAGCGTTCCCTCGTCTCCGCGAGGGAGATCCTCCCCAGCGTTCCCTCGTCTCCGCGAGGGAGATCCTCCCCAGCGTTCCCTCGTCTCCGCGAGGGAGATCCTCCCCAGCGTTCCCTCGTCTCCGCGAGGGAGATCCTCCCCAGCGTTCCCTCGTCTCCGCGAGGGAGATCCTCCCCAGCGTTCCCTCGTCTCCGCGAGGGAGATCCTCCCCAGCGTTCCCTCGTCTCCGCGAGGGAGATCCTCCCCAGCGTTCCCTCGTCTCCGCGAGGGAGATCCTCCCCAGCGTTCCCTCGTCTCCGCGAGGGAGATCCTCCCCAGCGTTCCCTCGTCTCCGCGAGGGAGATCCTCCCCAGCGTTCCCTCGTCTCCGCGAGGGAGATCCTCCCCAGCGTTCCCTCGTCTCCGCGAGGGAGATCCTCCCCAGCGTTCCCTCGTCTCCGCGAGGGAGATCCTCCCCAGCGTTCCCTCGTCTCCGCGAGGGAGATCCTCCCCAGCGTTCCCTCGTCTCCGCGAGGGAGATCCTCCCCAGCGTTCCCTCGTCTCCGCGAGGGAGATCCTCCCCAGCGTTCCCTCGTCTCCGCGAGGGAGATCCTCCCCAGCGTATCCTCGTCTCCGCGAGGGAGATCCTCCCCAGCGTATCCTCGTCTCCGCGAGGGAGATTCTCCCCAGCGTTCCCTCGTCTCCGCGAGGGAGATCCTCCCCAGCGTTCCCTCGTCTCCGCGAGGGAGATCCTCCCCAGCGTATCCTCATCTCCACGAGGGAGATCCTCCCCAGCGTATCCTCATCTCCACGAGGGAGATCCTCCCCAGCGTATCCTCGTCTCCGCGAGGGAGATTCTCCCCAGCGTATCCTCATCTCCACGAGGGAGATTCTCCCCAGCGTATCCTCATCTCCACGAGGGAGATTCTCCCCAGCGTATCCTCATCTCCGCGAGGGAGATTCTCCCCAGCGTATCCTCATCTCCGCGAGGGAGATTCTCCCCAGCGTATCCTCATCTCCGCGAGGGAGATCCTCCCCAGCGTATCCTCATCTCCGCGAGGGAGATCCTCCCCAGCGTTCCCTCGTCTCCGCGAGGGAGATCCTCCCCAGCGTTCCCTCGTCTCCGCGAGGGAGATCCTCCCCAGCGTTCCCTCGTCTCCGCGAGGGAGATCCTCCCCAGCGTATCCTCGTCTCCGCGAGGGAGATTCTCCCCCGCGTATCCTCATCTCCACGAGGGAGATTCTCCCCAGCGTATCCTCGTCTCCGCGAGGGAGATTCTCCCCAGCGTATCCTCATCTCCACGAGGGAGATTCTCCCCAGCGTATCCTCATCTCCGCGAGGGAGATTCTCCCCAGCGTATCCTCATCTCCGCGAGGGAGATTCTCCCCAGCGTATCCTCTTCTACATGAGGGATTCTCCCCAGTGTATACCAATCTTCATGAGGGAGAGTCTCCTCAGCATATACCTAGCTATGTGAGGGAGATTATCCTCAACCACTGCTGTATACATAGCCAAATGTAGAAAAGTACCCTCCTGTATGCCAGGTATCCCACGGCTAAATCATAGATAAAGATGTACATATAGGCACAGGAAAATGAACCTTTTCCTTTAACCCCTTCTCCACAGCGGCCATTTTCTTTCTTTTTCATTCTTCCCTCCCTCCTTTCAAAAAAAAAAAAAAAAAATCATAACTCTTATTTTTCTGGTGACATAGCTACTTGAGGACTTTTTCTGGGACAAGTTGTATTTTCCCATGGTACCATTTAACGAACCAAACAATGTACTAGAAAACTTTGAAAAAAAAAGAGTGAAAAAAAAATGCAACAACGAAGGTTGTTTTTACACTGCTCATAGTGAAGTAGAAATCATGTTACCCTCTGATCATCAGTGTGCTTACGGCTATAGAAAAATTATTTTTTTGTACTAAAATAAGGAAAGGCTTGAAAAAAAACAAAAAAAAAAAAAAGTGTGACCCGTCACCATGTTAGGTACGCCATAATAGATGCAGCTACATGAAAGCTCTTTATTGGGGTGACTTGTAGTTTTAATTAGTACCATTTTGGGGTACACTCGACCTTTTGATCACTTTTTTCACTTTTCTCTTAGAGATGAGGTTCCCAAAAAAGTGCATTTCTGACACTATTTTTTCTTCGGATGGCGTTTGCCGTGCGGATAAATATATTATAATAAACTAGACTTTTACAAACATGGCAATACCAATTATTTTTTATATATATGTGTATATATGTATAAATCAGCCTGTCAATCAGTGCTCACAGGGGTGGGGGCTGCAGAAACATTCGCCTCCTACTAAAGCTGTGCATATTCAAACACCATAATATGTTTTGTGCCATTTGGGCCAATAGCAGGAGGCCCCTCCCCACCCTCTTCCCTCTAATACTGCGCAGACCTTAACAGACCTACTTGTAGCTGTTTCTAGTCAGATTCTCAGCCTGTGTGATGCAATTACATGATCCCTACTGTATAAACTGCCTAGAGGGGGACACAGAAACTCCTGTCACAGTTACTGATGATCACACAGCTTTAATAGAGGAGATCACAGCTCATCCTCCTGACTGTATACCTATCGTTCTGTAGCTTATTTAGGTAAATACAGAAGGAAATGATAATTCAACTATCCCCTCAGCAAGCAGAGATGGTATAGCCTCCTGTTAATGAGGTGCGGATGTATCATGGGATAGATGTGAAAGTAAAAGAAAAAAAAAAAACTCACTCTTAAGATGCATCAGACAGGGGGCTGCACGGCACAGCAGTGACTGCAATACACAGAGGAAACCTCCAGAGTGTGGCAGCCAATCAGGTGAGGGGGTCAGGGGTGGAAAAATGTTTTTGCAGGGGTGGCCCTTTAAAGCCATTTTACATGAGAATGATTTTTGGCAGCACAAACTGATGCTTATGCACGAGATGCTCTGACATCTGAGAGAGAGGAACGTTTTCATAAGTTATGGTCTTAACCCCTTCCCGCTGCAGGGCGTAAGTTTACGTCCTGGCAGCCTGGTACTTCCCGCAACAGGGCGTAAACTTACGTCCTGGAGATAGCGTGGGATCACATAAGATCCCGTGCTCTCTCGCAGCAGGAGCCGGCTGTCGGCCACAGCCGCGTCCCGCTGCAACAGCGGGGGGGGCATCGGAGATGCATCCCCCGCTGTTAACCCCTTCCCTGCCGCGATCTAAGTAGATCGCGGCAGGGAAAGAGTTCACAGAGGGAGCGCGGCTCCCTCTGTGTCTCCGGCCGGAACTCGCAATGTCATCACGAGAGCCCGGCCTGTCACCATGGCAACAGGACGCCAGACACTGGCGTCCTGTATTGCCTGTGCCTATAATCGCTGTATAAGCGATAAGGCATGGGAGAGCAGTAGCTCTGCCATGCCTTATACCAGCGATCATCAGGGCAGTGGTTAAAGTCCCTCAGAGGGACTCAAACAGTGTAAAAAAAACAAAGATTAAAAAAAAAATGTAAAAAAATGTAAAAAAAAAAGTTAAAAAACATTTTTTAATGCTTTTTCTCAGATTAGCATAAAAAAGTTAAAAAAAAATAAAACCCCACATATTTGGTATTGTCGCGTCCGTAACGACGCGTACAATAAGTTGCACATGCTTTTGACTGTGCACGGAAAAAAACGCAAAAAAAACGCTAAAAAACTGAGGCAAAATGCTAATTTTTAGCATTTTGCCTCACTAAAAACGCAATAAAAGTGAACAAAAAAGCCGTATGTACCCCAAAATGGTACCAATAAAATCTACAGCTCGTCTCGCAAAAAATAAGCCCTCATAGAGTGCCGTACATCACAAAATAAAAAAGTTACAGGACTTTGAATGCAGCAATTTAGAAAAAAAAAAAAGATTACCCAGAAAAAGGGTTTTTATTGCAGAAAAGTGGGAAAACCTAAAAAAAATGTAAGAATTTTGGTATCGTTGTAACCGTACCGGTCCGCAGAAAAAATGGAATGTCTCATTTATGCTGCATGAGTACCGCTGTAAAAAAAAAAAAAAAAAAATCTATGGCAGAATTGATGCGTTTTCTCTCTCTGCTATCATTAAAAAAAAAAAAAAAAAGTTTTACAATATAGTCTATGTACCCAAGAGTGGCACCGATAAAAACTACAGTTTGCCACGCAAAAAACAAGCCCTCATACGGCCGCGTCGACGGAAAAATAAAAAAGTTATGACTTTTGATAAACGGAGAAGAAAATCCGCCAAAAATTGTTGCGTCCTTAAGCCCAAAATAGGCCGTGTCATGAAGGGGTTAAGCCCAAAATAGGCCGTGTCATGAAGGGGTTAATTGTAACAAATGTTTAAGCAAACGTCAGTCAACTTCTGTAGTGTTGGCCGCCTGCACACGGGCAGATTTGCATTGCGGAGTCCACAGTGGGCATCCGCTTCTCCGCAAATACCACCCCATAGCATGCTATGCAAATACAGGACTTCATCTCCACGAGCAAAAATCGATTTTCTTCTCGCCAAGGAGAAATCGCGGCATGCTGCGATTCTGTGTGGGCTACACACAGACGGCTTCCATTGAAGTCAATAGAAGCAGTCTGTCCCGCAGCACTTCTGCAGTGGGCACTGCAGAAGTGTCGCGAGATCAGCGTCATCACCTAGCACAGGCGCCTACTGTGCAAGCGCGCCGGCCGACACATCTGCAGCACAGAAAGAAGACGCCAGACAGGTACGCAGGGGTCACCGGTTGGGCACCAGCTCGAACTCTGCTGCCACATGCGGGGTCCGACCCGCCCGTGTGCAGGCGGACTTAGTCGGCGCTTGTTAAGGGCAATTTATCTGCCAATGTAAAAGGACATTATCGACTACTTCTACATGAGCGCCAGCAGCAGCCTTGCGATTAGAGCCATCACGCAGACGTTAATGGCGCTTGTGTATTAGCAGCCTAAAGCATTAATTACTGACCTGGACCTGCAACTTGAAGCCATGGCAAATGCAGGAGCAGCCTAGCAATTTCCTGGCATGGATAGTGCTTTCAATGTTTCGCTAACGCTCATGTAATAATACCCTGAGGGTGCCGTCCCTCATTCAGGTTTTAACCCCTTCCCGCTCCAGGGCGTACCGGTACGTCCTGGCAGCCTGGTACTTCCCGCAACAGGGTGTACCGGTACGTCCTGGAGATAGCGCAGGATCACATAAGATCCAGCGCTATCCCGCAGCGGGAGCCGGCTGTCAGTCACAGCCGGCGTCCCGCTGCAACAGCGGGGGGGGGGGGGCATCGGAGATGCGCCGCCCGCTGTTAACCCCTTCCCTGCCGCGAAGTAGATCGCGGCAGGGAAAGAGTTCACAGAGGGATCGCGCTCCCTCTGTGTCTCCGGCCGGAACTCGCGATGTCATCGCGAGAGCCCGGCCTGTCGCCATGGCAACCGGACGCCAGACACTGGCGTCCTGTATTGCCTGTGCCTATAATCGCTGTATAAGCGATAAGGCATGGCAGAGCAGTAGCTCTGCCATGCCTTATAACAGCGATCATAGGCACAGTGTTGTAAGTCCCTCAGAGGGACTCAAATAGTATAAAAAAAAGAAAAGAAAAGTGTAAAAAAAGAAAAATGTAAAAAAAAATGTTAAAAAAACCCTTTTTTTATGCTTTTTCTAATATTAGCATAAAAGGGAAAAAAATTAAAACCCCACATATTTGGTATTGACGCGTCCGTAACGACGTGTACAAAAAGTTGAACACACTTTTTATTTTGTATGATAAAAAGTGTAAAAAACAACGCTAAAAAACAGAGGCAAAATGCTAATTTTTAGCATTTTACCTCCCAAAAAATGCAATAAAAGTGATCAAAAAAGCCGTACATTCCCCAAAATGGTACCAATAAAAACTACAGCTCGTCTTGTAAAAAATAAGCCCTCATAGAGCTCCGTACATAGAAAAATAAAAGAGTTACAGGACTTTGAATGCAGCTATAGAGAAAAAAAAGATTTCCAAAAAAAAAGGGGGTTTTATTGCAAAAAAGTGTAAAAACCTAAAAAAAAAATATAACAATTTTGGTATCGTTGTTACCGTACCGACCCGCAGAAAAAATTTAGTGTGTCATTTATGCTGCATGATTAACGCTGTAAAAAAAAGAAAAAGAAATCTATGGCAGAATTGATGCGTTTTCTCTCCCTGTTATCATAAAAAAAATAAAAAGTTTTACGATATTGTCTATGTACCCAAGAGTGGCACCGATAAAAACTACAGCTCGCCACGCAAAAAACAAGCCCTTATACGGCCGCGTCCACGGAAAAATAAAAAAGTTATGGCTTTTGAAAAATGGAGATGGAAAAATACCCCCAAAAAAAATCGCTTGGTTCTCAACGCCAAAATAGGCCGTGTCATTAAGGGGTTAAAGCCTTAGGAGTGAAGAAGCAGTATATGTTCTTAAAGGGGTTGTGCCAAGTTATAACGTTACCCCTTATCCACAAGATAAGAGATAACCTTATGATCAGTGGGGTACAACCACAAGGACACCCATCAATCCCAAGAATGGGCTCCCAAAAGTTAGAACATGAATGGAGCAGAGGGCGATTCTATTCATTTCAACGGGAACGCCGAAAATTGCCGAGCGTTTGTACTCCACAATCTCGGATGTTCCCATTGTGCATCAGCCCTGCAAACAGCAATCAGCAGGGTCACATCTATGTATTTGTTCACATAATATCTGGTTATGTGGAAAACTACACAGCGTGTCGTATTCTGCACCCTAATAGGCCATAGAGGTGATTGTGCCAGCCCAAATGTGCAGTGAAGGTGCATGAAACATGCGTAGTCGTTGCATACTTGTACATTGAAACAATGGACCTGCAAAAGGGCTGAAATACGCAGGAAGAGGAGTTTTTCAGCCGGTGAATATGCTGTATATAAATGGACCCGTGTCCGTGTGAGTGAGCCCTTAAAAAGGTTGTCCCGCGCCAAAACGGGGTTTGTTTTTTTTCAACCCCCCCCCCCCGTTCGGCGCGAGACAACCCCGATGCAGGGGTTAAAAAAGAACACCGCACAGCGCTTACCTGAATCCCCGTGCTCCGGTGACTTCTTACTTACCTGCTGAAGATGGCCGCCGGGATCTTCTCCCTCGGTGGACCGCAGGGCTTCTGTGCGGTCCATTGCCGATTCCAGCCTCCTGATTGGCTGGAATCGGCATGTGACGGGGCGGAGCTACACGGAGCCCCATTGAGAAAAGAAGACGACCCGGACTGCGCAAGCGCGTCTAATTTGGCGATTAGACACTGAAAATTAGACGGCACCATGGAGACGAGGACGCCAGCAACGGAACAGGTAAGTGAATAACTTCTGTATGGCTCATAATTAATGCACAATATACATTACAAAGTGCATTAATATGGCCATACAGAAGTGTATACCCCCACTTGCTTTCGTGGGACAACCCCTTTAAGGTGCACCATGGTCCACGGTGCTACGAAGCACTAATGTGTTATGTTCAGAATAAGTTGTACATACCGAATGAGAGCGCATGTGGGACGGTCACCGGGGTGGTCCTCAGCTCTTCATTTAGGAACTCACACTCCACTGAAAACTAATGATACAAGAAGATAAAGTGTAAGACACAGGAACTCGTGAACACGCACCACCGGGCTAATGCCTGAATCAGGTGTACGAAAACAACCGGGCACTAGAGATGAATTCTGGCACTGCGGGGTAATAGGCCTGAATCAAAGAAACTGCAAGGAATCATGAAGTTAATCTGTCATGGTGACAAACCACTAATGAGCATAAGGAGAGCTGCTGCACCCATCGAGCACCCCCAAGCTTCCATTTCAGGAACTACCATGTCTCCCTGAAAATAAGACACTGTCCTATATTACATTTTGCCCCAAAAGAGGCACAGGGTCTTATTTTCAGGGAGGTTCTTTTACTTACCTAGCAGACTCTGTCCAGGTCCCTCCCGCTGCTTTCCGGAGCTCTGGCACGGTTCCTGCAGTCCTCGGCTGTTCATACATCACTTCCTGGTTACAAGATTTATAAATCCTGCCTCCAGGAAGCGATGGCTCTGATTGGTTCTCAGAGCACTGCTCAGCCAATCAACAGCCATTGCACTGTGGAGGCAGGATTTTTTAATTGAATGGTGTTTGTCTCAGGGGAGTCTATCTCCAGCAGCAGGTTCTCTTCACTCCGCAGCAGACATTGCCATCGCCGCCGGAGATGCAGAGACGAACACTGCTCAGCCATTTCATAAATCCCACCTCCACAACACGATGGCTGTGATTGGTTCTTTATGTGCAGCATTGATTGGCTGAGCAGTGCACAAAGAACCAATCACAGCCATCGATGTGGTTGTGTTCAGAATTGGCCAATCACATTTCCTGATAGATAGCAGTCAGCACTCCGCTGCCATTGTTTACAGCGATTCTGATTTCCGCTTTATAAAGTTCATTTCCTGACATTTTCTTAGTTGGTCGGTAAAGATCTTACAGCACATCAAAGGGGTCTGATGGTTGGAAGGTAGCAGTCAGAAGGGGACCAAAATATTTCCAAGGCATTACATGTACCATGGAGCACCGGGGAGACTGCAAACTTGTCATCAAGTAATTGTTTGCTCACATTTTATGCCAACATACATTTTTAGGTCACCAAATCCTATTTAGAAGTACTTTATATTTATACTCATTTATGTTCTCACTGTCGTTCTAATCCATTTTTATCACATCTATATATATAAAGCTGAAAGCCCTCACTGACTGACTGACTAAAAGTTCTCCAACTTCCCGATGTCGTAGAAGCATGAAATTTGGCGCAAGCATAGATTATCTCTAAAATAGGAAAATAAATTAGGTCTCAACTCGATTATTTAATTCTAGCGCAAAAGAATTGGCGTCAAAATTTAACGTACATAATCTAAATCTCTCACTTCCCAATGTCATAGAAACGGGAAATTTGGCAGGAGCATTGATTATGTCATACATAGGAAAAGTTAATGGGTTCCAACTCGATTATTCAATTCTAGCGCAAAAGAATTGGCGTCGAAATTTTACGTGCGGAATGTAATTTTCTCACTTTCCGGTGTCATAGAAACGGGAAATTTGGCACAAGCATTGATTATGTCATAAATAGGAAAAGCTAATGGGTCCCAACTTGATTATTCAATTCTATGAGCAAAAGAATTAGCGTCCAAATTTTACGTGCGGAATGTAATTTTCTCACTTTCCAGTGTCATAGAAACGGGAAATTTGGCACGAGCATTGATTATGTCATAAATAGGGAAAGCTAATGGGTCCCAACTCAATTGTTCAATTCTAAGCGCAAAAGAATTAGCTTCCAAATTTTACGTACATAATCCAAATCTCTCACTTCCCAATGTCATAGAAACATGAAATTTGGCACGAGCATTGATTATGTCATAAATAGGAAAAGTTAATGGGTCCCAACTCCATTATTCAATTCTAAGCGCAAAAGAATTAGCGTCCAAATTTTATGCACGTAATCTAATTCTCTCCCTTCCTGATGTCATTTTATATGAAGGAAACGTCGCATGGTTGCCTCCACGTGGGGTTTCCTGGGTAACGCAGAGAACTATGCAAAATGGTGAACAAATGTTTTTCCTCAGTATCTCTAAAGTAACCACGACTTCATAAGATTTTCCGTGTGAACACCAGATAAACACCAGTACCAAATTAACTCGGGCGAAGCCGGGTATATCAGCTAGTTTAAGTATATTCACTGCGTTCTACTGATGTGCGCTCTTTTATCTCTATTGCTTACTGCAGTATTAATTCCAGCTTAACTGATGAAGGGGTCCTGCACCCCAAAACACATTTGTATTGCCGACTATTGAATTTACCAATACCACACACCACTCTCTCTCTCCAGTTTTGGAAGGTAGCGCCATGAACCAGGGCTTATGCTTCTGTAGCCCAATTAAATACAATCCCCTCCTCAGTAGAGTATTTATCTGGTTGGCAGCACCTCCGCCTATCCTACATTTGTTTTATCACTACTGCCCCTAGTGGGCGTTATCTGCTACACTGGTTTGCCCCACCCATTTTCTTTTTCTGCCTCCATATTGGGAACCTTGGCAGTAGACCGCCCCCATCTACTATGGATGACCTATCCGAAGGATAAACCATCTATAGTTTACAACTGGATGACCCATTTAAGTATTTATCCAGGGAAAAGCAGACGTTCCTGTAGAGGTCAAGGACATTCTAGTGCCAGGTTAGCGAGTAGCATCCAGGAGTGGGGTCTACACCACTAGTCACAGCCTTACATCATCACGTGGTGAAGTGTCGCCATCATCACATGACAACCGCGGTCATTCAGCATCAGCCTATGTCACAGTTTACGGCTGCTCGGTTTACTTCGGAAGTATCCCACGGACTGGAATGGACCTGCAGAGGGGGACACCCGTCCTGCCGAGTACACAGATGACTAAGTATATGACTCAGCATTAATTACCTTGCTGTTATTAGTTTCCGGCAGGTAAAGCACAAAATGAGAAGCATTAGAGAAATCTTCAAGCTTTAAGGTTACAGCCTATAGTAATAAAAGGAGAGAAATCGTATTACTTTTATTATACAAGAACAGAAACAGCAGGACCAGCATGCCGATGATCCAGCAGTGAAATCAGAGGATCTTTTAACCCCTTAAAATTTTCCGGGACGAGCTCCACTGCCCATAGTGATATAGCCTGGAAGATTTCCGGGCTATGTATCACTATGGGAGCTGCAGAATACAATGCCATAAGCTGTGGCAGTGTGCTCTGCCTGCACAGACCCACAGAGAACAGTGCAGGACAAAAACAGTAGTGAGAAGATAGAACCGATCTGCCGGCAACTTCCTGCTTCTTTTTTTTTTTTTTTAAACTCCTGCACTGTTTACATGTTGCCACAGAGACCATAAGCTTGTCAGAAGACGGCCGATGGTCCCCGTGGGCAGGGAGAGCTGGTGATCAGGCACCAGCACTTACAGCAGAGAAAACCTCCGATCTCTGCTGTTTAACCCTTTGTATGCCGTGGCCTGTGTGACCGCCCGCAGTGTCATCAGGGGGTCCTGATGGGTCTCTGTGGCCTTCGGGTCTTCCAGCTAAAATTAATACTCAGCATAGCAGAGTATTAGTATCATGAAAAAAAAAAAAAAACCCCAGCCTTTTCACTTTGTATTTTTCAATGGTGCTATGTAATGTATCATATAAACAACCGAAAAACTTTAAAAAAAATTTAAAGTGGAGTAAAATGGGGGGAAAAAAACCCGACATTCTGCCATCATTCAGTGCGTCTTGTTTCTACGGCGCACAAACTGCAACAAAAGTGACACGATAACTTTATTCTATGCGTCGGTACGATAAACAAACTTGTATGGGGTTTTTTTTTGGCTGTAGTACTTGTATTTTTTTTTCAAATATAGTTAATTTTTTAAAAATTATTTTCTGCTGCATCTTCTGTGCACAATAACTTTATTTTTCCGTCGATGTAGTTCAGCGAGGGCTCGTTTTTGGCAGGATGTCCAGTAGTTTACGTTATTGCTAATTCAGACTACATATGACTTTTTAATCCTTTTTTATTGCATTTTTTCTGAGAGACAGGGTGACTAAAAAAGTGCATTTCTGGCGTTCCATTTATTTGTTTTCGGAGTACGTTCACTGTGCGAGGTAAATAATGCGCTACTTTGATAGATCGGACTTTTACGGGCGCGGCGATACCAAATATGTCTTTATCTTTTAGGATTTAGATTTTATTATAGATATGGCAAAAGGGGGGGGGGTGATTTAAACAATTTTTTTTTTTTTAAATTAATAAAACTTTATTGCCTTTTTTTCTCTTTTAAGCCCCCCTGGGGGACCACAGTATGCAATGTTTTTATTGCTCCTGCAGTATGATGCCATAGCATTACATCATACTGCAATCTGACAGGCAGTTCATCAAGGGGGCCATACGGGACATCGGAGGACTTAAATGCCGCTGTCAAAATGGACACTGAAGATAACTGTACTGTAGTCACTATAGATGAGCGAGTATACTCACTAAAGGCAATTGCTCAAGCGAGCATTGCCTTTAGCGAGCATCTCCCCCGCTCGAGACGGAAGGTTCGGGTGCCGGCAGCGGGCACGGAGCTGCGGGGGAGAGCGGGGCGCAAAAGAGGGGAGATCTCTCTCTCCCTCTCTCCGCCCTCCTGCTGACAGCCGCTACTCACCGCTCCCCGCGCCGGCACCCGAACCTGCAGTCTCGAACGGGGGAGATACTCGCTAAAGGCAATGCTCGCTCGAGCAATTGCCTTTAGCGAGTATACCCGCTCATCTCTAGTAGTGACCGCTGCAGCCAATGACAGGCAGCAGTGACACATTCATGAACTCCTGGCATCACGGGGCTCAGAATGAGAGCGCCAACGTTGCAGCCTCTTATTGGCTGCAGTGGTCACCTGATTTCCTGTGACATCATCTGTCACAGCAATCATTGGGTCCACAGTGGGTCTGCAGTGCTGGATTCCAGCAGCCTCGGAGGGGTACGTAGAGTTCACTTCATTATTTTAATATGGGGAATGGCTGCTCAATGGGATCTCCACGTCACACAGCTGCATTTTAACTGGTTCCATGAAATAGACCCGCCCCGGGGAATTCTGCTAGAGGATTCTAAAACGCATCTGTGTGGAACCAGCCGGCCATGCCTGAACAAATACAATAAGGGCTTCTCATGTATTGGATATTTTTTGCCCCCCAGTAATGTTGCACTTACCTTGGCAGTAGGCAGCAGCTCGGCCCTCCAGGACAAATCTTCAAGTTCTGTACTGAGAAAATATAAAAATATATAAGACAGAAGTTATAAATCAAAACTGAAAAGACCAAACAGAAAGGATTTCCAACAGGAAGAAAAAAACTAATTTGTGGCCGTATGAGGGCTTGTTTTTTTGCGTGGCGAGCTGTTCCTATTGGCATCATTTTTGGGTACAAACTGTATAGTGCATCGTATAACTTATTAACCCCTTCCCGCTCCAGGACGTACCGGTACGTCCTGGCAGCCTGGTACTTCCCGCAACAGGGCGTACCGGTACGTCCTGGGGATAGCGCAGGATCACATAAGATCCAGCGCTATCCCGCAGCGGGAGCCGGCTGTCAGTCACAGCCGGCGTCCCGCTGTTAACCCCTTCCCTGCCGCGATCTAAGTAGATCGTGGCAGGGAAAGAGTTCACAGACGGATCGCGCTCCCTCTGTGTCTCCGGCCGGAACTCGCGATGTCATCGCGAGAGCCCGGCCTGTCGCCAGACACTGGCGTCCTGTATTGCCTGTGCCTATAATCGCTGTATAAGCGATAAGGCATGGCAGAGCAGTAGCTCTGCTATGCCTTATAACAGCGATCATAGGCACAGTGTTGTAAGTCCCTCAGAGGGACTCAAATAGTATAAAAAAAGAAAAGAGTAAAAAAAAGAAAAATGTTAAAAAAAAATGTAAAAAACCCCTTTTTTATGCTTTTTCTAATATTCGCATAAAAAAAGGGGAAAAAAATTAAAACCACACATATTGGGTATTGACGCGTCCGTAACGACGTGTACAAAAAGTTGAAAACACTTTATTTTGTACGATAAAAAGCGTAAAAAACAACGCTAAAAAACAGAGGCAAAATGCTAATTTTTAGCATTTTGCCTCCCAAAGAATGCAATAAAAGTGATCAAAAAAGCCGTACATTCCCCAAAATGGTACCAATAAAAACTACAGCTCGTCTCGCAAAAACTAAGCCCTCATAGAGCTCCGTACATAGAAAAATAAAAGAGTTACAGGACTTTGAATGCAGCTATAGAGGAAAAAAAGATTTCCAAAAAAAGGGGGTTTTATTGCAAAAAAGTGTAAAAACCTAAAAAAAAATATATAACAATTTTGGTATCATTGTTACCGTACCGACCCGCAGAAAAAATTTAGTGTGTCATTTATGCTGCATGATTAACGCTGTAAAAAAAGAAAAAAGAAATCTATGTCAGAATTGATGCGTTTTCTCTCCCTGTTATCATAAAAAAAAATAATAAAAGTTTTACGATATAGTCTATGTACCTGAAAGTGGCACCGATAAAAACTACAGCTCGCCACGCAAAAAACAAGCCCTTATACGGCCGCGTCGACGGAAAAATAAAAAAGTTATGGCTTTTGAAAAATGGAGATAGAAAAATACCAAAAAAACGCTTGGTCCTCAACGCCAAAATAGGCCGTGTCATTAAGGGGTTAAACAGCAGAAAGTAAATGCTAATTGTTTTCTGGTGATTGGTCCGGCAATGTTAAAATTATATACAGTTTTCTTTTTGTTTCTCCACTGTTGTATGATAAAACCCCTAACTTCCGTAACTTTTTACTTTTCTATGGACGTAGCTGAGTGGGGGCTTATTTTTTTGTGATATGCTGCAGTTTTTAGTGGTACCATTTCGAGGCTTTTCTAAATCGCCTTTTCTATTTTTTAGGTGGTAGAATGGTAGGTCTGTTCGGTATTAGTGTATCTTGAAGCCACCGGACGCTGGGGGTTTGACAGGAGCAACGCCCCTGTCACACCCCTAGTTTCTGATTGGCGCAAGAAGCTAAGGTCCTGGAAGGAGCTACAAGCCGGGTACGCTAGGAAAATTGCGGGGGAGCCGAAGCGGGGCCCATGCTGCAGGAGGAGTGGGAGCCAGGGACGGCAGTAACAGCGCTCTCACCTGCTTTGGCCACAGGGAGAGCTGAAGAGGAAGCATAGTGTCCTACACTTCAGCGGGGACACCTGTCACAGCGCTGCCGCCTGCTTGCGGCACTGGGGGAGTGGAAGCGCCATGCATTTTTTCAACAGCTGCAGAAGTGGGACCCAGGGACACGACTAGAAGCTCTCCCAGATGCTGTGGCCGCAGGGGGAGCGGCAGCTCAAGACTACTGTGCCGACGCTGGGTGAGCAAGAGCAGGGCACAGCAGCGGGGACGCCACTCACAGCGCTCCCGCCTCGTTCGGCCACAGGGGAAGCGGCCGCGGGAGTAGACAGGTCCGGGGAGGGAGGGGGAGTTTGAAGGACCAGGAGGGGGAGGGGGGGGGGGGGGGGTAAGTCTAACAGTTAGCCCTATATTATATCAGTAAGACTGTTACACTTACCCCTCACCCCAGACAGCCTATTTATGGGATGTCACAGGCTGCGGCTGCATGTCACCACAGACCCGGTGCAGACAACGGCGCTGGAGCAGCAGGGACCCAGGAGAGGAGGGTATTACTTGTACACACAGGGAGCAGGCAACCCCTTTAAACATCCATGAAGACCCATGTGCTATGTGACAAAAGCATTCTGCTGTCTTCATATTCCTGTTTTGGCTGACATTGCTTATCCTGATATAACAGCAGCTTGGCTTATGCAATTACATGAGGGTGCATGGCAAGCACTCTAATCTGCTCAGTACTCCTATCCTTAGAATTAGGCCATCAATAGTAGATCGGCAAGGGTCTGCTGCCCGGGACCTCCACTGATAAGCTCAGGCGTTGTACTCATACACATTGCTTATTTATGCAGGAAGCAGACAGCTCCGTTCCCCCTGCAGTGGACAAGCTTGCTATTACAGGCAAAGTTTCTGTTCACTTAATTGGGAAATAACCTGCAATACCAAGGCTGGCCTCTGGAGTGGGAACAGAGCCGTCTGCTTGCTGCAGAAATCAGCTTAGTGCACTGGCCAAGGGAACTGCTGAAAGGCAGGACTCCCAGGCAGCGGACCCCTGCTGATAGCGTATTCAGAGTATAGGCCATCAGTAGCTTATAACTGGACAACCCCTTTATAACCCCAAACACAGGAAACCCCTCTCTCTGCTGGACACTTTCTTGAAATGTAGCACAAACACAACACTACAGCGACATGTTGGTGATAATGTACAGGAGTGTAAATACTACATACCACTTAGCTGACTCTTTATCGCTGCAGCCGAATATCCAACTGTGAGTGAACTGCACAGAAACATCAAAGGGTTAAACACAAATCACAAGCTTATATTTAGCAGCTGTTTTTGGCATTATAATGATGGACTGGTCCATCCAGTCCATCATTATAAACATTGGTTTCTATCACCAGATATTGCACCCCCCCCCGGCTCGCCGCGGCCGACTCCGCCACTCCCGCTCTACACAGCGGCCGACCCCGCCACTCCCGCTCTACACAGCGGCCGACCCCGCCACTCCCGCTCTACACAGCGGCCGACCCCGCCACTCCCGCTCTACACAGCGGCCGACCCCGCCACTCCCGCTCTACACAGCGGCCGACCCCGCCACTCCCGCTCTACACAGCGGCCGACCCCGCCACTCCCGCTCTACACAGCGGCCGACCCCGCCACTCCCGCTCTACACAGCGGCCGACCCCGCCACTCCCGCTCTACACAGCGGCCGACCCCGCCACTCCCGCTCTACACAGCGGCCGACCCCGCCACTCCCGCTCTACACAGCGGCCGACCCCGCCACTCCCGCTCTACACAGCGGCCGACCCCGCCACTCCCGCTCTACACAGCGGCCGACCCCGCCACTCCCGCTCTACACAGCGGCCGACCCCGCCACTCCCGCTCTACACAGCGGCCGACCCCGCCACTCCCGCTCTACACAGCGGCCGACCCCGCCACTCCCGCTCTACACAGCGGCCGACCCCGCCACTCCCGCTCTACACAGCGGCCGACCCCGCCACTCCCGCTCTACACAGCGGCCGACCCCGCCACTCCCGCTCTACACAGCGGCCGACCCCGCCACTCCCGCTCTACACAGCGGCCGACCCCGCCACTCCCGCTCTACACAGCGGCCGACCCCGCCACTCCCGCTCTACACAGCGGCCGACCCCGCCACTCCCGCTCTACACAGCGGCCGACCCCGCCACTCCCGCTCTACACAGCGGCCGACCCCGCCACTCCCGCTCTACACAGCGGCCGACCCCGCCACTCCCGCTCTACACAGCGGCCGACCCCGCCACTCCCGCTCTACACAGCGGCCGACTCCGCCACTCCCGCTCTACACAGCGGCCGACTCCGCCACTCCCGCTCTACACAGCGGCCGACTCCGCCACTCCCGCTCTACACAGCGGCCGACTCCGCCACTCCCGCTCTACACAGCGGCCGACTCCGCCACTCCCGCTCTACACAGCGGCCGACTCCGCCACTCCCGCTCTACACAGCGGCCGACTCCGCCACTCCCGCTCTACACAGCGGCCGACTCCGCCACTCCCGCTCTACACAGCGGCCGACTCCGCCACTCCCGCTCTACACAGCGGCCGACTCCGCCACTCCCGCTCTACACAGCGGCCGACTCCGCCACTCCCGCTCTACACAGCGGCCGACTCCGCCACTCCCGCTCTACACAGCGGCCGACTCCGCCACTCCCGCTCTACACAGCGGCCGACTCCGCCACTCCCGCTCTACACAGCGGCCGACTCCGCCACTCCCGCTCTACACAGCGGCCGACTCCGCCACTCCCGCTCTACACAGCGGCCGACTCCGCCACTCCCGCTCTACACAGCGGCCGACTCCGCCACTCCCGCTCTACACAGCGGCCGACTCCGCCACTCCCGCTCTACACAGCGGCCGACTCCGCCACTCCCGCTCTACACAGCGGCCGACTCCGCCACTCCCGCTCTACACAGCGGCCGACTCCGCCACTCCCGCTCTACACAGCGGCCGACTCCGCCACTCCCGCTCTACACAGCGGCCGACTCCGCCACTCCCGCTCTACACAGCGGCCGACTCCGCCACTCCCGCTCTACACAGCAGCCGACTCCGCCACTCCCGCTCTACACAGCGGCCGACTCCTCCTATCAGCGTGCGGTCTCATGTAAGCGCTGCTAATGGTTATTTGCAATATCCACAAATCAAAGGAAAAAAATGTAAGCATCTTACCAAGAAGGTGCTGCGACAGTGAAACTGGCGATACGTTTTTCTCTTTTCATGTAGAGGAAATGCAAAACAGGTTTCACTGTTGGCCTGTTATCAAGGAGAAGCAGATGAAATAGAAGGTTTCGTATGGTATCCTACGGCATATCAATCCACATTTGCTTTAACTGCAGGATGTCCTGTACATATCACTGAGCTGACGTGTTCCCTCGTACCACTACTAGATCATCACACCAGCAGGGGGCAGGGTGGCAGTCCACAGCAAAGGCAGGATTGAGGTGCTCACCCTGAGGTCTCCAGATACGAACACGTCCATCGGCAGCGCCCAAACTTAACCTGGATTCATCACTGAAGAATAACACACAACCCAGTTTGATGCATCTTAATTCTTCTCCCCAATCCTCTTATCGTAGGCCTGCAAACCAAAATAAAGTCGCTAGAGTGTGTCCACCGGAACCTGGGGCCCCCACTGACTCAACACTAGCGGGAGGCATGCCGATCAGCCAGCCACAAGTCCAAAGGTCCAGCTGCATTCCCCAGAAGCAGGGTGTCCATCCGCATCCAGAAGCTACACAACAGTACTAGCTCCATGCAGGTGATCACGGCTGGCAGCTCCCATAGTCATCGGCCGCTGCCGCAGCTCCCATAGTCATCGGCCGCTGCCACATCTCTGCAGAGCTGGCTGTGTTGGGAGGGAGACACGCTGCAGCAGTCTGCTGCTTCACACCCAAATCCTTGCTCATGCGACTGTCTATTCGCCAATGCCTCTGCATGGCCCCTCTTACACGGCGCGCAGCACAATGCTGGGTATAGATTGTGGCACTCAGGAAAGGTTTGTGAGGCTTTATTAATGCAGTTATACAGGAACGACTGTCTGCAGCTGCACCAGAGAGAACAGTGCAGGCACAGCTGGAGCGCCCCCTACTGCTATGCTGTGAGCTAAAGATGGATTTCTCAGCTCAGTCTTTACTTACAGCTGAAGAGGGGTTTTCTATCAAAAACACAGACAGTAGGCTGATAAAATCTATTATAAAAATGCTTATAAACGCCAATTTTGTACGCTTTTGTAAAAAGAAAATTAAAAAAAAGTGCAGCTACTCTTTAACCCCTTAATGCCACAGGACAAAAGGGTACGTTATGGTTAGGTGGGTACTTAACGCGACAGGATGTAACCTTACGTCCTGTGGATGGCACAGGCTCAGCTACTGATCCCGCTGCGGGAGCTGGCTGTCACCTGCTTTTAACCCCCTACATGCTGTGACATGTAGATCGCAGCATGTTAAAGAGTTTACAGTGGGAGTGCGCCGCCTCTGTGACGTCATCGGACCCTCGCGATGTAATCGCGGAGGGCTGATGGCTTGACATGGCAACAGGACGCCAGCTACAGGCATCCTGACTTGCAAGTCCTGCAATACTTTATCATAGCTGCTATGGTATAAGTCCCCTACAAAGATATAAAAAGCGTATAAAAGAGATACAAATAGTGTAAAAAAAAAACAAAAAAAAAACACCCACCTTTTTTTGTGCTTTTTCCCCTATTCATTCATATATATTATACATATATACACACACACACACACACACACACACACACAACACACAACACACACACACACACAACACACACACACATATAAATTGGAGCTGTAAATCCCCCAAAAATCGTTGCGTCCTTATGCTCAAAATAGGCCGTGTCCTTAAGGGGTTAAATACCCCCAAAAAGTAGTACAATAAGGAAAAACGATCCATCAAATGAAAAAAAAATTATGCTTTGAAAACAAATCAATTACAAAAAAAATGCCCATGTTCTCAAAGGGTTAAGCATTTTAAATTGAGACATTCCATTTCTTTGAATAGAAATGTGACTAGCGCTCAGATAAAACTTACCTTTGTAACTAGAAGTTCCCAGTTCCTTGTTTGGACAAAAAAACATCTTGCGGTCTCTGAAAATCAAATTAAAAAACAGGATACGAATTATAAAAATAAAAGGAGGTAAGTCATTCGTCAGCGAACATTTACAGCTGACATTTTATACACAACTGTCCTATTAAATGAGCCGTTCATATACAGAGCTCCATCTACTAACTACTTCAAATGGCTGCCGCTCCAGTTAGATCGTGGCTAGAGCAACGCTTTTGGTCTGATTTGAAAGAGTTTCTGTTGCGGTCATCTAACTGGAGTGTCCCATGTGAAGGTATATAGCAGCCATACGATGCAGATGAAGGAGTCACAAACATTTATTAGCAAACAAAATACAAAAAACAAAATGGATAGTTGTGATAACAATCAAGTAAATAGTGACTGTAGAATCACCTAGAGCTAACGAATCAGAGACAAGCTTAATTGGTAGAACACAGAAATGCGAGCAACAGTTTAATAACAGCGAGACCATTAACTAGAATACGCTCTGAAACAGGCCTGTTGAGGGACTTAAACCCCCCCCGGTGTGCACACCTACAGAAGGTTGGAGTTTGCTCTATTTTAGGACCTTTTGCACTGGATGAAATAGGCCACACCGCAAGCCATGGTAAAACACAGTGTAGCAGGAGCTACAGGTCAGGTCCATGGCTGTCAGTGACAGCTGAGGAACAGGAGGAGAGTGTAGAAACTGTTTTAACCCCTTCTACCTTCTCTTTTGCAGGCTACATAACACTCAGTGAGCGCTACGTAGTGAATAGAGAAAGCAGAAGTGTCACTTCCGCTACTCGACCCAGTGATCACATGACTGCTGGGTGCCCCCTGCCAAGGCAGAGCTGCAAGGTCTTAGCAGACCCTGATAAGCTCTGTTAGTGACCATTTTTTACATTAGTGGGATGTTCTTCCCTGTAACTGAGGGTCCTATGGATGCTCCAGCTTCAGTGGATATAGTATAAAATTGGGAGAAAAAAAAAAAAAAAAAGAAGACAATGTGAATGACCCCCAGAGGTCTTATATGTCAGAGGGAACAAAGATAGTAAAAAAAAAAAAAAAAAAGTTACAAATGTTAAAAAAAATTTTTTTTTTAAATGTGACAAAAAAAGAAAAAAAAAAAGAAACGGACCTACTGCTGAAACAAATCTAAACAGTCGCTATATATGCACTGCAATCTGAGACTATATAAATTATATATCAAAACGTCCGAAACAAAATGAAGAACCCAGCGGAAAAATACTAATTTAAAAAATAAAACTATTTTTTAGCATTTGGTAGCTGAAGAAAAAAAAAAAGGGGGCTGTAAAACAACTAAAGAGTGTCCAGTCCTTTTGGGGCAAAACACTCTAGTCCTTAAGGGGTTAAATCACTGCACATTACCCCTAAGTGACTCTAAGTACTGTCCGTGGCCCTCAGTGAGAGCAGCATGAAGGACATCAGGGTGTGGCTGCCTACCTGAGATATTTACGGCTGTTTCCGAGGACGGCTCGTACAGTTTTGCGGGGTGTCGTACAAAGTGATGCTTTAAGACGGCCATTCTTTTACTGGGATCTTCGGTTATCTAAGGAATATAAGGAGTTAAACACATTTATGTCTTAATGTGAAGCCTGGAAGTGAAATATGCAGCAGAACTGGAAACAAGACCATCTAGTAGAATCACTTCTAAGAAGATACCGGACACAGCAAGCATTTAGGGGCTTCGGACTTCTACACTCAGTTCCTTTTTTTTTTTTTTTTCTTTTTTTTATTAAATTCATGGTTTTTATTTTAAAACAAAAATAATTTTAGCAAAAAAATAAAATAAAATAAAGTGTCACTGTTTCAGGACTCGCTTTAGTGAATGATGAATTCTGCTGCTAGTGATGCGGGTGATTTAATTTCCAGTTTACAGCAGATGAGGGGGAGGAGGTGTTCAGTTTACTGCCAGAAGGAGAAGCCATGACTAGGTGCAGAACCAGTCTAAGCGCTCCTTCACACAGGCGATCACCAGATCAGAGCCAGAAAGTCACCGCCAAAAAAAATATTAGAAAAAAAACAAAAAAAAAAGGCATCGCACTCACATAAAAGTCTTATCCGCGCGCGAGTGTGATGCAGTTTTTTCTTTTTGCCCCCATAGTAAATAACAGTCAGGATCCCATAAACTTTGGGACGGGCTTCCGGGTTTCTGTTTGACAGCGTAACTACAAAAGATAAATCCCTCCGGAACTTTCCGCAATCACACAGAACTCATGCGTTTTTCTCGCCCGTGTGAATGTAACCCAACTGCTTGTAATCACAAAAAAATGTGCTTAAACAAACGTGCGTGGAAATCACCCATTGTTCCTTATGGGTGCGAAACAGCATAATGTCCACATGAGACCCGCATGGAAGTGCGAGCGCGATGCCTTCATTTATTCTTGTGCTCCAATAGGGAAGAACGGGCGATTCTTAAACAGAATCACCCCAAAAAAATAATGCACACTGCAGTCTCTGCGAGAGAAAAAACACCCATGTAAAGAAACCCTTTTAAAATGTTGGGGTCTTTTCACGCGCATCTCGCAACACAGACATTGTACGAGAAAATCACCCATGTACAAGGATCCTTAGCCAAATAGTGTGGGCCCCTACATCTCCCCCCTGCTTTAACTGGGACTTCACACGGCCCTCCACCTCTACAAACGTTATATCACATGTCTGCCTCTACCTGCTATAAATGTTGCATCACACGTCCCCCTCCGCCTCTACCTGCTATAAACGTTATAGCACACGTCCCCCTCCGCCTCTACCTGCTATAAACATTATATCACACGTCCCCTCCGCCTCTACCTGCTATAAACGCTATATCACACGTCCCTCCCCCTCTACCTGCTATAAACGCTATATCACACGTCCCTCCCCCTCTACCTGCTATAAACATTATATCACACGTCCCCCTCCGCCTCTACCTGCTATAAACATTATATCACACGTCCCCTCCGCCTCTACCTGCTATAAACGCTATATCACACGTCCCTCCCCCTCTACCTGCTATAAACATTATATCACACGTCCCCTCCGCCTCTACCTGCTATAAACGCTATATCACACGTCCCTCCCTCTCTACCTGCTATAAACATTATATCACACGTCCCTCCCCCTCTACAAACGTTATATCACATGTCTGCCTCTACCTGCTATAAATGTTGCATCACACGTCCCCTCCGCCTCTACCTGCTATAAACATTATATCACACGTCCCCTCCGCCTCTACCTGCTATAAACATTATATCACACGTCCCCTCCGCCTCTACCTGCTATAAACATTATATCACACGTCCCCTCCGCCTCTACCTGCTATAAACATTATATCACACGTCCCCTCCGCCTCTACCTGCTATAAACATATCACACGTCCCCTCCGCCTCTACCTGCTATAAACATATCACACGTCCCTCCCCCTCTACCTGCTATAAACATTATATCACACGTCCCCTCCGCCTCTACCTGCTATAAACATATCACACGTCCCCTCCGCCTCTACCTGCTATAAACATATCACACGTCCCTCCCCCTCTACCTGCTATAAACATTATATCACACGTCCCCTCCGCCTCTACCTGCTATAAACATTATATCACACGTCCCCTCCGCCTCTACCTGCTATAAACATATCACACGTCCCTCCCCCTCTACCTGCTATAAACATTATATCACACATCCCCTCCGCCTCTACCTGCTATAAACGCTATATCACACGTCCCTCCCCCTCTACCTGCTATAAACATTATATCACACGTCCCTCCCCCTCTACCTGCTATAAACATTATATCACACGTCCCCTCCGCCTCTACCTGCTATAAACGCTCTATCACACGTCCCTCCCCCTCTACCTGCTATAAACATTATATCACACGTCCCCTCCGCCTCTACCTGCTATAAACATTATATCACACGTCCCCTCCGCCTCTACCTGCTATAAACATTATATCACACGTCCCCTCCGCCTCTACCTGCTATAAACATTATATCACACGTCCCCTCCGCC